>CM056490.1:1381139-2581139 GCA_029783415.1 Anisodus acutangulus
TTCCTCAGTAGCTCAGTGGTAGAGCGGTCGGCTGTTAACCGATTGGTCGTAGGTTCCCACATTGAGGGGTCGTTTGGTACATAGGATAAGAATAGTAATCCTGGGATAAAGTTTGGGATTAACCTTATCACATGTTCGGTAGGAGGTATTAGTTAATTCCGGGATAACTTTTGTACTAAAATGAATCCCATGGGATATCCCACCTCCAAGATATCCCACATTTGTACCAAACGACCCCTGAGAGCGGAATAACTAATCTCGAACCCATTGTGTAAACATTGTTTATCCCGTCAGTGCATAAAACTTAAACTCTTTTCAGAATAAAATGCGTATATGTAAAATTACAATAAAATCACTGTAACTAACTTAATTTTTTTCGCTATTACCTTCAAGGGAGGCAACGAGTTGGAGGGCATTTTTGGCAACAGAAATGACTTCAGGGCCAATACCATCACCGGGGAGAAGAGTGATGTTATAGCTTTTGCTAGGTGAGGCAGCGGAACAGCGAATAGTACCCCATTTAGTGCCGTGTTTGGGCAATTGTTTTGAATGAAATTGGAGTTGTTTGAAAGGTGTTGCAGTGAACTGTATAGAAGCCGCCATTGATGATGATGAGTGTGATGAACCAAACAGAGTTTGGTGGAATATCAAATGGGTCAGTCCAATTTATTATATAAACGGGTTTAGGATACCCAATAGGTCCATCAAGCCCCTATTTATTATCCTTTTTAAAAAGAATTTAAGTTGTACGATTAATAATAGCTTAATGAATATTTTGGGATATTTGCATAAATGTTCTTATTTCGGGGTGGTTTTAATTTTTGCCTATCAAATTGAAAATCTTTAATTTTTACATTTCGCCTAAAAATTTGAATTTCGGGTTCGAACCCCCGCTCAGTCAAAAAAATTAAAAAAAAACTGCAAGGCAAAGTTTGCATCAGGCATAAGACAAACTCTATCTTGCGAATCCAAACTATGTCTTGCGTATTTTCTTTAATTTTTTACTGAGCAGGAGTTCGAACCCCGGAACCTCAAAGTATTTTTAAGTGAATGACAAAAATTAAAGATTCCAAATTTGAGGTGCAAAAATTAAGGCCTTTGAAGGACAATATGCGGGAAAAAGTTGGAATGTTTTTATCAAAACTAATTATTACTGGGGTCATTCGCACAAATGCCCCTATTTCAGGTTGTCTTTAATTTTTGCTCCTCAATTTTTTGTCCTTCGTCATTTTTTGCGCGTCATAATTCGAAATTGTAAAGCATAGTTAGTGTTTAGCTTCACCATATCTATCATAACAAACCATATTTTCAACACTCAACATAATCTGGGAAAAGCATTATTTCATATTTCCACCGGTATAATCAGCGTTTAATTTCGACATATGTATCGTAACATCCACACGAAATTATGTCGAATAAGACATAATTTTCAACACTCAATATAATCTAAAAAAATACTACAAAACTATGCCGCATAACTTTATCCCTACATAATTTATACCGAGTGAGACAAAATTTTAATTTTCAAAGATAAAACTGTTACAGAAACTATGCCTTACGAGGTAGGCCTGAATATTTTAATAAAATAAAGACCAGTGTGTTTGAAGGGAAATCCGCTCAAAAAATGATTATTACTCCCTCCGCTCTATTTTATATGAGGATGTCATACGGGACATGACGTTTAAGAAATAAAGGAAGACTTTTGAAACTTGTGAATTGAAATAACCAATAAAATTTTGTGTGGGTAGAAATTATTTCATTAAGAGAAAAAAAGTACATTTAAAGTTAAATTATTATTAAATATATAAAGATATCATTATTTTTTGAATTGACAAAAAAGAAAAGAGTGTGACATGTATTGAGACGGATGGAGTATGTATTTGATATAAATTTATTTATAGTTATATTATAACTGACATAGTCGTGTAAATTTTTGGTGAGTTTGGAGTTGAGTGAAGCTAATAAATAGGAAAGTTACGGATACGTACAGTTTAGCCAACTAGTTTACAGTATAAAGTGTATGTATATTTTAGTATAAATATACATAACTTTTTATATATTTGTATAAGTTTCCTTCAATTAATCTCCAGGACTAACTATTGCCTAATCGACCAACCATGTTTTAATTTTAGTCCGACCGAAACAACTCTACTATCATGATAACCCTAATTATATTAATAATGTATATGTATCATGTCTCTATTAGAATTCATCTATTGTATTCATGATAGATCATCAGGATTGTCATGAACATGTCCGTAATCCATGAACGCATGCTTTGATTTTCATGGATTCTTAAATACAAGTTATAATCAATATTACTCAATTTCATGAAGTTATATATATATATATATATATATATATACATATATATGTTTTCATGTGTTTACGCAAGTTATATTGTATATGTATTTACATGTTAAAGTAAAATCATGAATCGTGTTTACAAGTTATTTTATGAAATTCATGGGCTTACAAGCCACTATTTTCAAGTACATATTTTTTGGAGTTGCATAGTTTACTGAGAAGGCTCTAGTAGTCTGAAACTACGTATGCCACCGTAGGATAAGGATCACTCCGCCCAGAGGATGATACCTTCAGATTTGCAAATTGGATCCTTTCTTGACATGTTCATGTCTCATACCCTGGCAAGGTATGGGAAAGCTCTGCTGGTCGGGCCAGGTACCAGACTCCACGTACTTACGTGGTGATTCATGTTGTCAGTTATGCTACTAATCTCCCCACAGATACACAGATTTTATACATGTTTTATACTCATGTCAGATCATGTTCATGCTCATGTTTAGTTTCAGTTCATGTTCTAATATTTCATGTGCCTGGTTATTCTCTTCAGTTGCTTTACTTCGGTACAATTCAAATGTACTAATGTCCCTTTGCATGGGGCCTGCATTTCACAGTGCATGTGCTGAGTTTCAAGGAGACAGATTTGCTCAGTAGGAACGCATCAATATCATCTATTTGGTGATCCCCATTTCATTCGGGGTGTCAGCCTATTAATTTTACATGTCATGATTATTAGTAGGGGTATGCCAGGGCCTTGTCATGGTAAACAATTTTGCAGACTCTTGAGTCAGAGGTTTCATAAACTAGACTAGTTTAACATGTCAGTCACGTCAGTATTATTATTTTCAGACTTATCATGATTATGTTAAGATAATTCCGCAATTATATTTCAGACTATGTTTTTAACATATGTTTTACATGTTTCATTATCATTACTTTAGCATTTTTGATGTCCATATTAACAAGCAAGCCATGTGGTTCGCTCGATCACATGCAGTCAGACATCGAGTGTCGAGTTTTGCCCAGGCCATGGTTCGGGGTGTGACAGTTATATTGGCACGGTGTAACTATAGTGCAATATTCATTCGATCTATCCATGTTAATTAATTTTTTACAAGTCTTGTCAGATGACAAAACTTGCTTGTGATCAATTCTTCACAAGTTTTGCTATCTTCATTTTACGTAACTTCTTAAATTGTTCACAAGTCTTGTTGGATTGCCAAAACTTAATTGGATATATTTTTCAATTGTTCACAAGATTTATTAGTCTAGCAAGATCTACTTGGTACTAATTAGACCTCTCTATAACAATTCTCCTTTATAACAATATTTTACTATAACAATAAAGTTTTTTTTAACCAATTGTACATGTTATGTTATATTATATGTTATCTACAATAATATTTTGCTAGAGCAACCAAAAAATATCTGGATACATACTATTATTGTAGAAAAGTTTGACTATGTCTTTATTTTATCTATCTTATTAAATTGTTTATGGAATTTTCCAGATTGACAAGTCTTGCATGTGTTGTTCAATTTACAAGAAATCGTAATAATATCACAAATAAACAAAAAAAATCCGATATTTCGGACTAACCGAATAAATTACAAATTTCCGTAGAATGAATATATTAGGATGATGAATCGTTATAATCTCTCAATCAGTCTTCTTCTCCAAAATTCTTCATTAATTTACTCCATCGGTAAATCATTTAATGGTCAATCATTCGAGCAAGCTTAGGTTAATATAAATTTAGCGTTGGATAACAATATCATAATTTTAAATTTACACAATAGATTAGAAACAAATTTGTAAATGCAAAATCTGGGGGAATTCCTGCTACTCAATGTAATTTATTTTCTTTTCTCTAATACTTAAAAAAAAAAAACATATCAGCATGAGAGTGTAATAGAAATCAGTAAATTTATGAGTGGAGTCCTTTCATTAATACACTATATATAGTGTGTACAATTGTAATTCTAATGGAATAATGATCTCTACTTTACATAATTACATTAAAATATTAATTACAGAATATTGTAAAACATATGGTGAATATATGGAAATATATTCACTATCACACACCCTCAGTCGAAGCGGGAGGATGCCGGACGCTGAGACTGGATCTGAAGTCAAGGAACAGTTGCCGAGGAAGCCCCTTAGTGAAGATATATGCGTACTGATATGAAGAAGGAACATGTAACACCATAACGTGACCTATTGCAACATTCTCGCGAACAAAGTGAATACCCATCTCAATATGCTTGGTTCACTGATGCTGAACCAGATTATGAGACAAGTAGACAATATATATGTTATCACAGTAAACCAAATATGCCTTACGTAAGGGACAATGAAGCTCAAGAAGGAGATTTCAGAACCAACATAGCTCGGCAACAACGTTTGCAACGCCTCGATATTCTGCTTCTGCACTCGAACATAAAAGTGCGTCTTGTCGCTTGGCAGACCATGAAATAATATTATCCCCTAAAAATACACAATAGCCCGACGTAGAGCGACGAGTGTCCGGACAGCCTGCACAACCGACGTCGGTGTAAGGGAGCAATCTAGTCGGTGCGGAGGGATATAGATGTATTCCATAGTCAATAGTGCCCTTAACGTACAGAATGATACATTTAAGAGCTGTAAAGTGAGGCTCCCTAGGAGCGTGCATGACTAAGCACACCTGCTGAACAACATATGCAATATTGGGCCGAGTGAAGGTGAGATACTGAAGAGCACCTGCGAGACTCCTATAAAGAGAGGGATCACTGACCGGATCCCCTTCATTTGCACTGAGTTTTGACTTGGAGTGGACATGATCTTGCAGTTTGCCATTTTATCCCGGTAGACAATCTCCTCTGTATACTTACACTGACATAAGAACATGGCATATGCGGATCTGGTCACTGATATCCCCAAAAAATAACTCAACTTAGCCAAATCTGTCATAGCAAATTCGGACTTGAGCAGAAAAATGATCTCGTGTTTCGGTGTATCAGAAGAAGCTGTCAGAATAATATCATCCACATATAAAAGAAGGTAAGCCGTATTAGTATTTCGATGAAAAATAAAGAGCGAAGATCACTCTTGTTGTACACGAACCCAATCTGTATGATGTATGTAGCAAACCTCTGATATCAAGCATTGGGGGCTTGTTTTAAACCATATAGCGACTTTAGAAGACGACAAACATACCGAGGAACCTCCGGATGCATAAAGTCAGGCGGTTGATGCATATAAATTATTTCTTTCAAATCCCCATGTAAGAAAGCATTTTTACATCAAACTGGTGAATAGGACAATTCTTCCCCATATATATGCTCAAAACGGTGCGAATGATGGCTGGTTTGACCACCGAACTAAAGGTCTCACCACAATCAACTCCCTCTTGTTTCCCTGTACCATTAGCCACAAGTCTAGCCTTATGACGTTCAAGCTCGCCACTATATCTGAATTTGTGACGATAGGGCCACATACAACGAATCACATTCACCCCCTCTTGTTTCGGGACAAGATCCCAAGTGTGCTGATTGGTTAATGCATTAAACTCCTCACGCATGACCGCATTCCAATTTGGGTCAAGTTTGGCGAATTTTGGGTTTTAGCCATAAGTGAGATAGTTTTAGTGGATAGATTAAAATAAACCTTTGGTTTGAAAATCCCATGTTGTGCACAGGTTTCCATACGGTGAGTTGGGGCTAGATCATAGGCAGTGTGGTGGTAGGTAGGGGCTGCGGGGAATGAGATTCGAGTGATGTTGCGGGAGGCAGTACACTGGTGGGACTGGACAGTGTGTCGGGAGGGGCAATGTGCTGGGTGACTGGGCCACGGGATGGGTGACGATGAATGGTTGTTTGCGATGGGGGCAGTAGGTGGGGGCGACATGACTGGGATAGTGAGTGGGGCAGTGGGGTATATAACTAGGGCAGTGGTTGGGGCGGTGTTCGATAAGATGGTATTTGGCCAATGTAGTGCATTTTGAAGGGGAGGTGAGGTATCCGGGTCATCAAGGAATCCATAATCGGTGGTTTGAAATTGATGGATGTTGGCAAAGGGAAAGACGTTCTCATCAAACGTGACATGGCAGGAGACTATGATTTTACATGTGGACACGTTATAGCATAAGTACCCCATATGGTTCGAGGGGAATCCCAAGAAGACACACGAGGTGGTACGAGGTGTTAATTTGTGAGGGACACTGGAGGGAAGATTCGGATAGCATAGACAACCGAAAATTCGAAGGTTATCATAGGTAGGGATCCGATGTATAGGAACTCTGTAGGGGTCCTATTTTGGAGCGTACGAGTAGGTAGTATGTGAAGAATGTATTCTTCTATTTTAATGCATATACCCAAAAGTTAGGGGGAAGAGATGCATGAAAAAGTAAGGTATGAATCATATTGTTAATGGTGCGGAGAATTCGTTCGGCTTTACCATTTGTGGGGAAGTATAGGGGCAGGAGAAACGAAAGACCATGCTATTATCCGCACAAAATTTATGAAAGAGAGAATTATTAAACTCACGGCCATTGTCATACTGAAACATTTTTATTTCTTTTTCAAATTGTGTTTTAACATACGTATGAAATTCAAGAAACTTTGGGTAGACCTATTATTTAAAGTGGAGCGGATAGACCCAAAGGAAGTGAGAAAAATCATTCAAGAATATTAAATAATATTTATGACCTAATTTGCTAGTAATAGGAGAGATCCATAAATCTGCATGAGTAATATCAAATGGAAAAAAAGTAATACTCAAAGATGACGTAAAAGGGAGTCTAACATGCTTTCCAAGATGGCAAGAGTAGCAATTTTGGACAAGGTTCCCTTTATTACATTTAATGAAATTGCGATTTCTAAGAAAATAAAAAACATGAGCTCCGGAATGTCCAAGTTTGAGGAGATTGCAACTAGAGATGTGGGAGGATTGACACTGACAACGGACATGGATAGGAAATGATAGAGGTCCCCTACACTATTGCATCTCATAAGAAGTCTCCCCGTACGTAGGTCCTTCACAGAAAAACCAAACGGGTCAAAATCAATAGATACAGAATTATCAGTGGCAAATTTTTAACAGAGAATAGGTTCTTGATAATGTTAGGTGCATATAGGATGTGTTTAATGGAGAAGTGGGGGTGCGGTGGTGGAGTTAGCGTATGGCCAAACCCTTGAATTAGAATGTGATAACCATTTTCGACCATAATAAATTGAAGAGTATTTAAATTGTGCAGTTGGGGAAGATTACCAGAATTATTGGTGAGGTGAGAGGTGGCACCTGTATCCTTATACCACACATCATCAGGCTGCTAGATATTTAAAGAACCGAAATCTTGGCCCAAATTTGTTGGATTGAAGCTGGATGGCGGCTGCTGGGCCGATGTGTAGTGTGCTTGATGGCTGGCGAGCCGCTGGATGGGCTCCCAAAATGTTAGGCCTCGGCGATGCCCACTATTAATGTTGGGCCTGGCCTAAAAAGAGGCTAGTCGACAGGGCCCAATGCCCAAACAGTTGCCAAGGAAGTGGGCTGGCCCACTATGTCAGGTACTGGGCCTGCGACTGATTATTTGTGTGGTTGACCCATTGCCTTCGGCCCTTTCATTTGCCTCTCCGGCCACCTACGCAGCCTCTGCCTCTGTCTCCACCGTGGTTGTGCTGTGACTGTTGGTGGTCGGAATGTGGTGGCTAGCCAAAGGTGGCGGTGGTTGCTACAGGGGCGTAACCGCCAACGCCTTGGAGGTATGGTCATCTTGTTTCGCTCTTCTCGTCTCCTCTAATATCAATTGAGATTGTGCTTTGTTGAAATTGGGTAGGGGATCGGCCTGTTGAATCATCATTGCAAGGGTATCGTATTCACCTTTTGGTAAACCATATCAACTGCAATACCATCTTCGTGTCCGAAATTGGAGTACCAAAATTAGATAGTTTATCGGCAAGCAATTTTAATTGTTTGTAGTAGTCGGCCTTATTTGCAAAATTTTTAAGACGGATGGTGTTGAATTTCTCCTCAAGATACACATCACGTATATGTTTGTTTTATTGAAAAATTTCCTCCAACCGTGTCCATAACTCGTGAGCCGAAGCTCCAGTCTTCATAATGGTATGAAGCAAATCCTTTGAGATAGTGCCATAGATCCACTGTTTGACGATGACGTCAAGCCTTGTCCACATCGTGTTGTTGATGTCGGGTGGGCGGGGATGGGTGGTATCAATGTGATCAAGCACGTTGTAAGCACATGCATGAATATGGAAGAGTTCAACCCACGACACGTATTGTCCATCCTCTTGATCAAGAATCAATGGGATGAAGTTCTTGATATTGGTTACGGCGAAAGATGGATGAAAGGTGCTTGGGGTGGAAGAGGGATGAGGATTTGTGACGCCGGGTGTTGAGGAAGAGGAAGCGGGAGAAGCTATGTGGGTCGCGGGTGACTCCATGAGGGTATCCGAAATTTAGTAGAGAAATAAAAAGGTGTAGAACTGATGTATATCAGTAGTATACCAAAGGTATACGGGGCTGGTTGTAGAAGTGGAGGGCTGGGCAGTTGTATATCAGCGTATATCAGAGGTATACGGGTGGTTTGGCGCCGGAAAAGGGAATAGAAGGGCGGCCGAAATTAGGGTTTAAGGTAGGGAGGGATTTTTGGCTCTTGATACCATGTAGATTAGTGTAAATTTCCTTGAGTGGAGTCCTTTCATTAATACAATATATATAGCGTGTACAATTGTAATTCTATTGGAATAAGTATCTTTACTTTACATAATTACATTAAAATATAATTACAGAATATTACAAAATATATGAAAATATATTCACTATCATGTTGGTTAAATTGATATGACATGGAATCAAAGAAATTATCTGCCTCCATAAAAGCGTGGTAGAAGAAGAACGTCTTTGACTCCCCAAATAATAACATGGCCAAATAAATTGGAATAACATATTGAGGGAGTGCTTTTATCGATGGATTGATCCAAAATTTAAACTTGAGGAAGATTAAAGTTTGGTAATACAAATTTACCATGGTTATGGCATGTGTCATAGCATTGTTTTTCAGCATATAATGGACTGCCTTCACCAGCAAAAATACCTCGATAACACTTTTGGTAACATGGTTCATGTCCTGGTTCCATCTTTAATTTTTGTCCCGCAAATTCATATACTGGCCCCTCAGGACCATTGGAGTGGGGGTGGGATTCGGGGTGAGCATGGACGTCGGGGTGAGGGTGGGGGTGGTCGGGGTGGGGTTGTTCAGGGTGGGGATGGGGGTGGGGTTCGGGTTGAGCATGGACGTCGGGGTGAGGGTGGGGGTGGTCGGGGTGGGGTTGTTCAGGGTGGGGTTGGGGATGAATTTCCTCATGTGCACATGCAAATTTGCTTGAAACAAAGATAGTAACAATGGTAATAAAAAGTATAGTTGTCATATTCTTTTTAATAGACATTATTTCTTTTAATTCCCTCTGTTCTTTCTTGTTGATAATGAGAAAGTTAAAAGAGCGAAGAAAAAGATAATATGAGAATTGATAGGGAAAATGGTGTTTTTTATAGGTGAAAGAATGATATATTTTGCTGAAAATTAGGTTTTAGCATAGAGTATTTAGTGGATGTCCGTTAAAAATTCTAAGGCAGGAGAAGGGATGTCCATCAAAAGTCTAATGTGGTGAAGAGATAAATAAGGGAGAAAACAAGGGAAATTATGAAAAATTTGACGAGTTTAAATTTTGTATAATGATCGTGTTAAAAATGTTTATAGAATTATGTTACTTATGAGTTAATTACATGTAATTTTGGACTTTTTGGTTCAACATATAAAGGGAATTTACGAGCCGGGTATTGAGACAAATAGGAGGTTTTTGGTTAAAATGGATTGGATTTAACTTGAAGGAACCTTTGAGTGAATAGAGTAACTTTCTTCACCTATTTTTAATAATTCAATGATAGTTTAAGCAATGAATTTGAAAAGTGTGTTATGGGAGCAATTCAACTCATAGAAGTGCTATTTACAAAAGAAAGATTTTGAAAAAGCAAAAGGAAAAATGTATATAACTTTTTCTATCATTGTTATTCTTGAAGAAATAGAACTTTAAAGGCTAAAATCTTGGTGGACAACATCAAATTTTTTGATAAATGTCATATGTAAATAAAAATCTATTACAATCACTTTCATATTTCTTACACTGCATAGTTGACATCAAGGTTGTTAGTGGATTTGGAAATTTCTGAAAGAGCAAGACTAAAAAATAAGTCTATTCTTGTGCACATTTGAGATGAGCACGGGTTGCTTTATCTTTATTTCAAAATACAAGGTAAGGTTTGTGATGCTCATGACAGAGGGCGAGCTGACGAGGACGAGTCAAAGAGAAGGATTGATAGACTTCGAGGTTGACATAAGCTTATGAAGAAGAGGTGCACATGACACCTTAGGTGAATCCCATATAAGAATGGGAGAGGAAAGTGAATAGATTTATAAGGTATAAAAGAGTTTATATGGTATACACGCTTTTTGGCTCGATGATGGCATAACCTAAGAGATAATCTGTGAGGCCTGTTTGGGCCAAAGTGGGCAATATGTGCCATGATCTTAGGCCCTAACAAGGTTGCGAACACCAAACCTAATGTGCTCTGACTCTTTTCCAAACCCGCTTATAGCAAGAGCTTAGTACATCGGACTACCCCATCTATCTTTTGATAGTGCAAGAGAGGAGGAGGGGGTCAATTGTAACTTTTTTGACTTGTAGTCTACTATCGAGTGACTAAGTCGACTACCACATAAGTAATGCAGAAAGTAACTTACGTAAAGTAATGGACACACAATATTTTATACTGATTCGGATTCAATGTAGATCTTAGTCCAGTCTCCTTGGGTTGCAATGATGTTCTCTTAAGCTCTTTTAATGGTGATTGGGTACAAGATTTTGTTTGAATGGAGTTCCTACGTTTACACTCAAACTATCATAATCTTTTTGATACAATGACTCACCAACTATACTATATCTCTCCTCTTTTTTTCTTACACTATAAATCTCATAGAATTACAATGATTATGAAAAGTAGAACAGAGAACTTGAAAAATTGAGACGAAAGTATAATTTTCTTCGTCTTGAGTTGAGCCTTTAAATAGTGTTGATACGACTCTTGAAGAGAACGCAACCCAAGAGTGTAGATCCTTGGAAAAAGGAATTGGAGATCTTTTTTTTCAAGAATAAGGATAGAGCTTCATGACTGATTGCTTTTCATAGACAGTTTTGCAATCAATAGACTTGAGATATCTTTCTTTATTTAATTGATTTCGGCTTGGTACTTTGATAGTCTTCTTCCTTATAACTCGTACATCTTCTTTCCATACATGTCTTTGACCTCGAGTACTTTAATGAAGAGAATATTTCCGTTGGTCACATTCTTTCTCCTCTTCATTCATTATCCCAGTTAATTGAAGCTCTTCGTCCAGTTCAATTCGTTGATAAAGCCAGTGTGGAAAATAGATTTCACTTGTGCGATCAACTCCACCATCAACATTTTTTCTTCCTCCAACAATCTCTAGGACCATCATGTTAGACACCACAACACGTGAAAAACGTAATTACTTTATTATTGTGAAAGTAATTACACCAAGACTTGAACACTATAACTTGACCACAATATACACCAAATTCTTACTATTATATTTTTACCAACACTTGACACTCACACTTTAGCTTACACACACTTTAGACTCACTTGGACACTTTTTGGATGCACACTTGGAACTTACATCCTTAAGGACCCAAGGTCCCTATATATACATGAGCAATGTTGGTTCATCAACCAACTTGACATTGCTAGAAGATTCTAGCTATAACATCATAATGGGCTTGGCCTAACATGGTAAAGAACTAGGACATTGACTCTAGAATTCTCTAGCAATTATTTTCCTATGTATTTCTTAAATTTTTTCCACATTTCTAGATAATTATATAACTTAATCTAGAATGTTCTACTAATGAGAGAAGCGGTGGTGATTTTAACACTCCCCTCAACACCGACTTTTCATACTGAGTTGTTCTCTAAACTTTTCTTCTTCAGCTACAGCAGCATTGGCGTACTTGGGATTTGACTTTCGAACTCTTGTCGATCTCCGAGGCTGTGGGCTTACTCCTTCTGGTTGACGGTCTTCTACTCTTTGATGCATGCCTCTTTGCCACGGATTCTGTGTTGCCTCTTCCTCGGTATTTTCTTCCTCACTTTGATCTTGATGTTCCTTTTCTGGACTTGGATGTACTTCAATAATTTGCTCCCCCATCTTCTTTTGCAAATTGTCTTCTATTTCCTTGGAATCTGGTAAAGCTTCCTTTTGAGGTGACCACCATGATGTTGCCTCATTGAATATCACATTTCTTGATGTGTAACACTTTCCAGTTGTTGGGTCGCAGCATTTCCACCCTTTCCTTTGGCTGTCGTATCCCACAAAGATACACTGTATCGCCTTTTTATCAAATTTGCTACGTAGATGACTTGGCACAAACACATAGCACACACAGCCAAATACTCGAAAGTGACTTACTGTAGGTTTACTACCCCATAATTTTTCAAAGGGTGAAACGAACCCTAACTTCGCTTGAGGAAGTCTATTGATGACATGAGCTGCTGTTTTCATACCTTCTGCCCAAAATCTTCCTGGAACATTCTTCGAATGTAGCATGCTTCGACATATCTCTGCAAGGTGCCGATTCTTCCTCTCAGCTACTCCATTCTGTTATGGCGTATTTGCACATGTGAATTGATGGCGTATGCAACATTCTCGTAGGTACTGAGAGAACTCATCTGATGTATATTCACCACCGTTGTCTGTTCGGAGGCATTGGATTTTCTTGCCGAGTTCTCCTTCCGCTATTTCCTTGAACTCTTTAAATTTTGAAAAAAGTTTCAGATTTTTCTATTAGAAAGAAAACCCATACGTACCGTGAGAAGTCATCAATGAATGTAACCATATATTGCATGTCACTGATTGATAATTGCTTGACTCGCCCAAATACGTCAGCATGAACCAACTCCAATGATGCTTTGGCGTTGAACTATGAGTCTTCATACGGTAACTGATGCGCCATACCATATTGGCAGCCTGCACAAATAGTCTTTGTTCTGACCTCGAGTTGAGGAAGACCCTTCAACATACATTTCTTCATCATCACCTTAAGTTTGTGATAGCTTACATGTCCAAGTCTTGCATGCCACAAATAAGTTGTTTCGTTCTTTCGAGTCTTGTTTACATAAGGTGACTCTGCTAACATTACATAGACATACTCTAAGCGTCGTCCTCTCATCATCGATGTTCCAGAGATTTCAAGATCTTGACATCTTGAGGTCCGAATACGACATGGTGGCCTTATGCCGTAAGTTGCGCTACTGATAGTAAGTTTTTCTTCATCCCAGTTACATGGTAGACATCCTGGAGTGAAACCTCTTTCGTACTGAATCTCGGCATGATTGTTGTTTTTCCGACGTGAGCGATTGGTAGTCTTGAGTTGTTGGTTGTCACCACCACACGACCACCTTTGTACTCGGTCATGTTTTGTAGCTTCTCTTTCTCTCCTTTCATATGATTTGGGCAGCCAGAGTCGACTATCCAATCATTATTGTAGTCAATCGTTCTAGGAACGGTAACTGCTAGAGCTAATTTTTCTTCCTCCACAACGAAAGATGCTTTAGCGTCCCACTCTTCATCGCTTGTCTTTCCTGCATTTGACATGGCTGCATTGCTTTCTGCAGTGTTCTTTTTGAAACAACAATTTTTAGCCATGTGGCCCTTCTTCCCATAGTTATAGCATTTTCTATCAAACTTATTGATATTCTTTGACTGACCACCCCGGTTGTCTTTCTTTTGAGCTCCCCCTGTCAGATCTTTCCGCATAGATAAACTTTTCAAGAGATCCGTTTGGCATGAATTCATAAATGAGAGCTCTTTTACGACCCTCAAAACAAAATCCCACAAGGCTCACGGCGTTAACATGCGATGTATACTTGACACCTCATTAATGAAATCTTCACCGGTGCCTTTCAGTTCATTCAGGACTTTCACTGCCACTTGACTCCCATTATGCAAACTTCCCCTGTATACATTACCAAATCCTCCTTGGCGTAGTTTGTTTTTGAAGCGACTGGTGATTCATTTGATGTCTGTATAATTGTATCTTTTCGGAGCATATGACCCATAGTTCTTCAGAAATGATTCAATATTTCGGCGATCCTCAGCTTTAGATTCCCAAAACCTGAGGCTTTTATGCCAGAAAATCTTTTTTCTGAAGCAGAAGAGCAAAATCAAGATTCCAGTGCAAGAAAAACTGCAAATGTAGGGGAAAATGAAAGTCATGCATGGGAATCAGTCCGGTGTTGGGACAACGCAACAAGTACAACATTTGCAAAACATATAAAAGAATTCTAAGTTTGAGCAAGGCAATAGGAGATTTTTGTGCAAATGTAGTTAAAGATAAAAGTTAAGGATAATAGATATATTACCTGTAACCTGTGCGTAGAATCAGTCCCAAATTTCTTGTTGCTGCTGGAACTGCAAGAACACAGAAATGATAGATTAATTAGTCACAATCATACTAAAAGCAATGCACTTCCGTTCACATTGATATATTAAACATCTCTGAAGGAACCAACCAACACACATCTGAATCCTTTCCAAAAATGAAACCAGACATACACAAGCATCTTGTATGCAATACCTCTGGAGCAAAAGAAGTTGTTTTTTTATGTCACTTTGGCATTGCCCTTCTCTACGAAGACAGTTGGAACAATCTTTGGACACTCCCCAATCTAATGTGAAATTAGAAGTTAACAGATCAAAAAAGTCAGTAGGAATTGATTCTGACGATGAATGAAACTTCAAAGGCAATTGAATAAACCAGCAATTTGCAGGAAGATCACCAGCTGGAATACTGTGGTTTCTATCTGTTCTTGGTTTATGATAGTATAAGCTAAAACCATCACAATTCGAGTAGTTCTCATAACGTCGAAAATAATCACCTATCTTCTCACTACTATCATTCAAGCATTTGAACAAAGTGATATTGTTGTAAACTCCAAATGAAACAGAAGGAGAGTTAGGAAAAGATAAGTTCCTTTCTAATGATTTGCAGCTTCTGTTAGCCAAATAACCTTCAAGAATCGAGTCGGAAAGATCGATACCATTAACCCACGGCCACTTTTTGTAAGCATTGTATGACACTCCACAAAGCTCAACTTCTGGATATAAAAGAGTGTCAGCATAATCAATCTTGGATAATTCACAATCAGGTTTCTTGACTTCTGAGAAAGGGTAACTCATGTTACCAAGTCTTCCACAATTGAACTCTTTTGGACAAGATTTACTCTCACCTTTAACTAAGTTTAAGATAAGCATATGAAACATAAAGAACATAACAGAAAAACAGGCTGCAGCCATAAGTCTTAACTCTAAAACTTCAACAAGTAACATACATGAATGGAAAAGTTATAGACAAAATATGAGTAGTACCCTAAAAATGTTCTCTTGTTTCACTCTGAATCCATCATATACTTGAGTTTGGACTTTCTTAGAGAAAATGAAAATAATGGTCCCTTATGTTTGAGTGTAGGTTCAAAGTAGTCCCTTAAATATCTTCTGACCAGTTTTGGTTCTTTAAGTTTGTCAAAAGTGAGCACATTTGATCTCCGCCAAATATTTAGCGAACTCTGCCATTTAGATGTAACGGGAATTGAGAAAGAAAGATTTAACTAGAAACATCAAATAGCAAAATTGCACTCAAAAGAACTGCACCAGACACCAAAAATAGAAACTGCAGAACTGCACTCCCAATGTGAGTTTCCATTAAATTTTATTTTTTCCCCCACAATTCTTGTAAAACCTAACAGGAAAGTTTGTTAAACATTTGACGGAGACCAAAAGTGTTCTCTTTTGACAACTTAAAAGACTAAAACTGCTCAGAAGAAATTTAAGGGAATGCTTTGAATTTACCCCAAACATAAGAGACCATTTTGTCATTTTCTCGACTTTCTTATCTTATACCAATAATTCAAGAAACAAGCATTAAAGATTATTAAAAGAAAGAGTATTTTGCTAACCAACTTCATTGACTTCATCAACTATAGTTAGCCGAATTAAAAGACTTCAGTAATAATTTGACTCTTCAAAATAATCATATCTTTGAATGAGTCTACTCCTGTGTTTCTAATCCCATTGTATTTCACTTTGACAACAAGTAAATTCTTGATTCACTAACAAATCTAAAAGGGCGATTAGCGAGTGAGACGTTCTTGATCTCGGGAATACAACCACTGCTTGTAGAATTGTTAAAGACTGAATTTTTCAGCTGAAAAGTATGATCTTGGTATGAAATTTCTTGAGTTAATGATAAAAAACACACCTCAAGTATAATTTCTTTTTAATTTCATACCTAAACTATCATGGGTGAGGGTTTTCTACCTAAACTATCGTCAACTAGTTAGAAAAACACATCTCAACTAATAATTGTTCACTTTTACTATCTCAACTATCAGGTAGAAAAAGTAAACAATTGATAGTTGAGGTGCGCTTTTGACCCTCAACTCAATTTATTGGATGACATGCTACAAACTGTGGATCAACAGCAGAACATTTATCTAGTTGCAGGATGAAGGAGAAAACACAACGGTTTATTGATGCTATCAAGATATGCCTTCATCTGTAATTTTGAACAGCTGCAAAATATACAACTAGACAAGTAGATAATGAGAAAATTGTTAAGAATCACATCGGATATGAAATGGAACATGATCTCCTTATATGGACTTGGACAATCTTCACCCTACAAGCTAGCTTTTGGGGTTGAGTTAGGCCTAAATACATTCTTTACATGGTATCAGAACCAGACTCATTTCATTTCTTTATTCACTGATGTTGGGCCCCCAAATTATATTATTCACGCTCCAAGTGTTGTTCCCTTTCTTTTATTTTCCATTTTCCCTTCTTGTGAGCTAAAACAAGTAGGTACTTGCCTGATATCAAGATGACTTCACTTGGACACGCATTCTCTTGTCAGAAGAGTTTTTCCTAGTTAATTTCTTAAATGATCACTCAGATAACTAAATTACTTAGCATAGCAACTTTTTTGTAACAACAAAATCATCTAATAAACAAGAGTCTACCAAAAATAACTATGACCGGGGAAAAGTTGATTCCATCCCAACAAAGGTCCGAACTAGAATTTTACCTATTAGTTTGGCCAAACTCAGTAGCTTTAATCCAACTGTCACACAGCGCCTTCCTGAGATGTCTTGAAAGGGTGATGTGAGGCAAAGTAACCGACTTGCATGTGATTACTTTCCGCCAACCTAAGGCCCCCTATCAGTGTCGTACGGAAAATCCAATATCAAAATCACAATATGTAAAGAGAGAATTGAATAAAACTTTGCTTGTATTAAAGAGAGAAACAATTACAAGAAGTAAACACCAGTACATTGCTTCCTGAAAACTTCGACTATTAAATATGTACAAAAAATTAAATTCAGAACCGCGTTAATAACACATGATGTCACTATCCTAGAATTTAAAAGTACTCCTAAAGTTTAAATCTTGGTTCCGACTATGCACACAACTATAATAGGACAGCAACTACACATTCTCATTTACAAAGAACCACCCCATAACTATACTGGGAACCCATTCTCTTCACTTAATTTTCAAAGCTGTTACTACTGTAAGGCTTTGACTGTTGACTTTCTCCGATTCATTTTGGTCAAAACTTTAAAGACAAAAATAAACACAGCAAAAGAAATTGCGTAAAAACACTTCGGTGTCTGATGCATCACTGAGCACTTCAAGCCCTAAATGCATATCTCCAAAATTTGTAAGTCTACCATTTTGGGATAACTTAAAAAATGCAGTGTTAAAATGACTAAATCCAGTTGAAGTTTAAGCACATATGGCTATGACAAAACTCAACTGATGTTCAGACACATATAATTGAACTTCAGCCATATATTTAACTGAATTCAACCATATACGACTGAAGTTTAAGCAAAAATGACTAATTAATCATATGTGCGTGAACTTCAACCATATGAAATTTCAGATACCGTATGTCTAAAGTTGCTCCGAAGTGAATACTCGCAAATTTTTACTCATTACGAATATTGCTTAAATGGTGGTACTAAAATCCTGGGACTTTGGCAACTTCAGAGGGATGGCAATCACTAGGAGTTTATTACAAATTGTCCAAGAGAATCATAAGGATTTTCCTGATGAATGTTCTCTAAGAATATATGGACTTCACATGTATATATGTATAAATAATTGTATGTTTACTGCTATCATTAAAGGGTTGACCCATATTAAACGTGATCCGCTAAGATTTAAAGTTATATGAGCCTAATGAGACCTTGTAAAGTATGGGCTTTATTTATAGATACTCGTATGTAATTCTAATTTAATGATGGACTAAAATAGAATTACATAATTATATTTAATTATAAGAAGAGTCTAATAAGACACCTTGTAAAGTATGTGCTTTATTTGTAGATACCTGGATGTAATTCTAATTTAATGATGGATTAAAATAGAATTACATAGTTATATTTAATTATAAGAAGGAAGATTATAATCCCAAATCAAACGTAGGATTTTCTTGACTGATATCTCATCGCCAGTACAAGAGAGAACGGTTCACGTCTATATTTGGAAGACCAGAACCGTGAAATTGAAGAATCACATTCTTTGCTATGGATTCAGGTACGTTTACGCATTCAGTTTTATATTCTTGATGCTTTAACATAATAGTTCTTGGAAAAAGATCTTTAATGTTTGGTTCTAAGTTCTAACAAGTGATATCAAAAGCTTTTATCATGTTAAATTATTGAGAATCCGTTTTAGTTTGGATTTGGCGTAATATTAATTTTCGTAAAACGAATATATTGTGGATTTAGTTAAAATTGTTTTCTGTTTCAAGACGAGAGCACGGAACCATTAAACTTAGTGGAATCGCACAGTATGATATTTTGATTGGAATATTTTATTAATTTCGTCTCTATAGAAAATTTGCAGTTCCTATGTTTTTTGTTGTATCTGTTGTCTATCACATGATTTATACTTGAAAACAATTCTGCTACTATGTAATGATATTCTTATAATTTGGATTAATTATATGAATTAAAGCACTTTGGGTCTGGTTGGTACCGCCACTTTGCGGCGTAATAATTTCAGTAGGAGGTTTGACCTCCCTTTACAGTTTGTTGCCATATTTCTTTTTCGGACTCCGCGTATAGCGGGAGCTTAGTGTATTGGATTCCTCTTTTAATTATTTCGTTACTTCAATTATTGTAATATTCCTTCTTTGCAAATTAAGAGAAAAGAAACGAAAAATAAAATAAAGGAAAGTTGGCAGCACCTTGAAGTTGAATTTCAAGCCCATTAATTGCATATTTTTTAAACCAGTGAAATTTATACTTTTTTGTTTTGGTGAATTTAAGTTTGGATATTGGTATAGTTATATATATATTTTGAGATGAATAAATTGAAGCTAGATGTCGCCAAAGTGACTTCTCCTATGGACATTTATTCGTTTTAATATATAAAAGGTTTGTGTGTATAACCTATGTGAATATTGATCGGCCCAAAGGAATATTAATATTTAACAGAACTATATGTGCATTTTGTGGTAATACATGTGTGATAATTATTTGATTTTACATGTGAATAATTAAATCGGCCCAAAGGAAGATTTACTATTCGACAAGTTCTTTTATTATCAATATTTTAATTACTATGACGAGATATCACTTACAAGTTAATATTTTGTCCAAAGATGAAATATTAATGGAGTGTCAGATATCTTGAGATGGATTTACCTTCATTCAAATTTATTTTCAGTTTTTGGTATAAATTTAATGTGAGCTTATTTTACAATTGTTCTCTGATTCAGTTGAAATTACGCCTGCAAGTATTACTGCCAACATCAACTCCTTCCTATGCTAAATGACACTAACTTCAAATCATGTCAAGAGAACCTTAACATAGTTCTCGGAGTCATGGATCTCGACCTTGCGTTAAGGACTGATTCTCCACCATCTCTTATAGATAAGAGTACCTCGTATGAAAAGAGGGAGATGAAAAGGTGGGAGAGATCACTGTGTATGATGATCATGAAGAAGGCCATTCCAGAAACATTCAGGGGCACTATGTTCGACAAGATTAAGACGGCTAAGAAATTTGTGGCTGAAATTGAAAAAGTATTTGTCAAGAGTGAAAAGGCTGAAATTGGTACGCTTTTGACAAGTCTAATTTTAATGAGGTACCAAAGAAGAGGTAATATCAGGGAGTACATCATTCAGATGTCTCATCTTGCTTCAAAGTTGAAAGCACTTAAGCTGGAACTCTTTGAGGACTTGCTAGTGCATCTGATTTTGATATCCCTTCCATCACAGTTCAGTCATTTTAAGGTGAGTTATAACTGTCAGAAAGAGAATTGGTCTCTGAATGAGCTCATCTCACACTGTGTTCAGAAAGAGGAAATATTGAAGTAAGAAAAGACAGAAAGTGCTCACTTAGCCGCTTTTCCAAATGATAAAAGGAAAGACAAGAAGAGAAATAATAAGGAAGTTGCGGATAGGACACCACAAAATAAACAACATAAGGAACCATCTACAGATGGTTGTTTCTTCTGCAGAGCTGCAGGTCATAAGAAGAAGCATTACTCTAACTATCACGCCTGGCGTGCAAAGAAAGGTATGCTTCTTAATTTTATTTGTTCTGAGGTTAATTTGACTTCGGTACCAAGACACACATGGTGGCTAGATTCTGGTGCAACAATTCATATCAGTGTGTCTATGCAGGGTTGCCTGAATTGCCAAAAACTTAATAATTGTGAAAGATACATTTACGCTGGTGAGGGCAAGTCGGTGCAAGTCGAAGTAATTGGAACATTTACATTATTGTTAAGAACTGATTTTTATTTGGATTTGAATGAGACTTTGATTGTACCGTCTTTTAGACAGAATTTGATTTCCATTTCAGCTCTGGACAAATTTGGTTATTGTTCATTTGGAAATGTGAAATTTAGTCTTTCTCATAATTCAAAATTAGTTGGATTTGATTCTTTATCAGGTTAAGATAATCTATATTTAATTGACGCAATTGCTTCGTATAATGAATTCTTGCATGTTAAGACAATTAGTAAAAGATGCAAATTAACCGGCGAGAATTCAACTTCATTATGGCACAAAAGATTAGGTCACATCTCCAAAAGGAGAATTGAGAGACTTGTGTCTGATGGTATTCTCGTTCCCCTTGATTTTTCAAATTTTGATGTATGTGTGAATTGCATAAAGGGGAAACAAATGAATATTAGGAGATTTGGGCCAACATGAAACTTGACGTCTTAGAACTGATACACACTGATATTTGTGGACCATTTCCTACGGCTTTTAAGAATGCTCAACAATATTTCATAACGTTCATAGACGGTTTTTCAAGATATGGCTACCTTTAAAGACCGCAACATATATTCTTAACATAGTTCTAAGTAAGGCAATTGATAAGACCTTTAAGAGTGTTTGATAAACAAAAAAATAGCTTCAAGTATATGTACATTTGGGGATGTACAACTGAAGCATGGTCATATAGGTCAAATAAAAGATAACTGGACATAAGTTCTGTTAATTGTTATTTAATTGGATACTTTAAAAGGTCCAAATGTTACAGATTTATATGATCCCACTACTAAGCTATTTTTTAGACGAATAATGCGAGGTTCTCTGAGTAAGTGTCTCATTAAGGGTATTACAAATTTCATCAAGTTATTATCTCATTTGGTTTCGAGATAAATCTTGTTGATAATTGTGTTTACTAAAAGTTCTGTGGGAGTAAGTATTTTTTTATTTTTTTGTGCGCTTGAATACTTGCATACAATTTTGGGATGTTTGGCAAATATTTGAATAATATATATAAATTTATCTTTAGAAAGTAGCCAAAAGATTCATAATGTATTTATAGAGAATAAATATTTTATGCTCACATAAAAGAAGTCGAAAAAGTTAAAAATAATCAAATATTCAGATACCGAATTTGCTAGATGCCAATATAGCATGATACATACTTGGTTGATGAGCTATATAAGGAAGAGTGTTAAACGAAGACTCATAGATCTTTTCACCATGACAGTTGAGTTTATAGAATTAAGAGACATCTAATTATGAAATATGGTTGTGGAATTTTGTCATTTGGCTACAAATTTTGAATGAAATTGAACAACCACTTCATTTATTTTATGACAATAAATCAACAGTCATGTACTCGAATAACAACAGGAGTTTGGTAAAGTCAAAACACATTGACATAAAGCTCTTGGTTGTTAAAGAAAGAGTTTAGAGTGGCTAGGTGTCTATTGAACATATTGGTACAAACTCCTGTTGGGTATTTTTGCTCTATGGTACTTTATAAAGCAGTACGGGAAGTATACAACTATTACAAGTATTCGAAAGGATAAACAAAGATTCAATAGTTCAACTAGTAATCTGAAAATTACAATTGTTACACAAGTAAAAACTAGAAATTCCAGTTTTGTAGAAGACGGAAAAATGTAAATTGTTTTTGCTGAGTCGAGTGTAGCACTCTGTCCTTAAGACAATATTGCCCCGTATGTATCCTTTATACGTCCTGGACAATTTGTCTCCCAAGATAAAACAGCAATGGAACACTTGAGCAAAGGAAACTCAAGAGCTACCGTGAAGAATATTGAGTAACGAAATGATGCCTTGGAAGGTGTAGGAAGAAACTGTTTTCGGTTGTGTATTTTCGTGCACTGTTTTGGTGTTCTCCTTGGCTATTCTTAGTGCTCAACAATGGTGTAAGGGGTGTTTAAATATGTGAGGGAGGGGGCTGATTACTGCCCTCCATAACAGCCAAATAATGGCCATTATGGAGGTAGTAAAGCCACCAACATTAATGGGAGAAAGACCAACGGATTTGGCCATTATAGGAGGAGTAATTCAGCCAAAATAAATGGCTGAATTGAGTTGCTTGGCATTTCTGTTTTTGACCGTCGAAATTCTGATGTTCTGGAAACTTCAGGGACCAAACTGTACATCTTGAAACTTCAGGGACCAAACTGTACATCTGAAAGAATTCTGGTCCAAACTGTATATCTGAAACTTCTAGGATCAAACTGTACTTCTGGTAAAGTTTTCTGGCCCAAAAAGATAATATCAGAAGACCCACAGCCCACGACCCGTGAACCCGTGAACCCGTGAACCCGTGAACTCGAAACCCGGAACCCGGAACTCGGAACACGGAACGGGACGGGCGGGCGGCGGCGGCGCGCGTGTGGTCTTTCCTTGAACCGAAGCACATCTAGGTCCTCCCTCCTTTAAACACATGGGATACCCCTTGGGGTCCCAAACCCCAAACCAATTTCGAATCTTATATACACAACAATTCTTTCTTCATCTACCGATGAGGGAGAATTACACACAATACCACACTTTCCATGCTTCAAACACCTTACTTCGTGAACCAATATCTCTTTCATTTCTCAATGAAATTTGACGATTCTTGGCCCTACGATTATCTACGTACTTAGTAGATCATGCATGTGTGAAGAACCGGATTCTCCAACATACGTTACACTAGTGTTTAAGCCGTTAAAGTTGGTCGGTCGCAACTCCCGCCAAAGGCAAATTTCCAACAATCCCCTCTTGAAAGAGATTTTGGCGCACTCACATGGTGTCTTTTCATTTCCAAAGAATATTTCAAAGGGACCGATATTGCATAAGGAGAGGTAGCCTCAGCTTTGAACCTTCCATAGTTGAATACCATCGGACTTACTGCGCGGTGAACGTGATGTCTTGAACCGTCAGTGTTTAGTGTAAGCCAAGACAATGATACCAACACAACAAATTCCCTTACTCTCTTCTTCGTAATGTTTTGTCCGTTTTGGCCATGGACAACGTCTTGGATTCTTAAGTGCGTTCATTTTGAGGCGGCCCGTCCTCGCACTTAAATAGGTGGTCTCCTACAAGGTATCCTGCTATACCCCACTTCACAAGTGTTAGGAACCATTAAAAGTTTCCCAAAAACCTAACCTCAACTGTTGAGGAGCATTACAGGTTTTGAAAACTTACCCTTTACCCATACTGCAGATAGCACTTAAAGTCTATCGCGGGAACGGCTTTGGACTTGGTGTTTCTTTTTAGAAATCAAGATCTGAAGTGCTCATGCTTTCACTGAAGCGATCAACTGAAACTTTACAACTTAGTTTTCCCATTGAACCAAATTACTGGGATCTCCAGTTCGTAAGGTTGGGTTCCCACTGTATTGGTCCGTATATTTTGGGTTTTAAGCCAATTCCCCTAGACAGGCATACCACTTGATCTCTGGGTAGTCCCTTAGTTAGTAAATAAGGAAGTGACACCCGTGATGATCAACTGCCATACGGTCTTATGTCTCTTGACAGATCCTGACAGATATGTCCAGACGCCGTCATCCGTGTCCTTCCTAAAGCCGACCGGCTAGCCACAGTGTATAGCTGCTGAAGGCACGGGTTTCTCCCAATAAGGGACGTCCTCTAAGGATCCGTGAAGTTACTCAACTTCTTTTATGCTTTGTATAAAGCGATAAACTCCGATTCCATCATGAATCGGCCGATGCAAGTTTGCTTAGAGGATTTTCCAAGACCCACCATACACATTTACTTGTGGCTTTGGTGTTCTTCAGATCTGATGTCGAGGTTGCATCACTGTGTTCTCCCAGAACCGCTGGACATCCAGAATACTATAATCCGTAGATGAGCGAATAATTCAGATAACGTCATATCCGACTTAACGCCTTCTATTGATCATGTATTAAAATCATCAGTGAACCTTAGTTCAACTGATCTGTTTGTAGGACGATACCAGGTCGGTTGTAGTGTGTACAATACATTGAACTACACGTGACTCCGAGCATATCGCTTCCTTGTCTATGGGTGCACCATGATTCCAATCAGTTCTATGATTCATCTCCATCGGTGGCCTCAACGAGACTCTCAACTATAGGCCAGTGCGTTAGATGTCTTAGAAATCCAATTTCTAAGATGTGATGTGTGATACACATATCTTTCATATCGAGACTTTGTTTCAATATGAGTTTCACTCGCATCGCTGGTTTTCCAACCGTTGGCTTTCTAACTTCAGAGTTAATGTTTACGTGGTCGATTCATTGTTTCATTTTATCCGAGACTTTCAGGACCAAAATGTTAACATTTCAGGACCAAAATGAAAGTTCGTAAAGAAGCCCAACAGCTCAAAGAAACCAATTCGATCCTCTTCTTCCAACTCTCCGGTTGGGAAGGTTAGTTCAACATCCATGCCACGTAAGACTACAATGGCCCTGGATGTTAGGCTACTCACAGGGGAGCACATTTTACAACCCAAAGGTTCTTTCAGGAGGAAGATTAACCATTACACATGTATGGTTCTATATATGGAATTTATTTCTCTCTTTAGCTTCTTTCCAAAGCAGCGCTTTTGGAGATAACAATTATTTGTTAATTGTCCATGGTTCGTTCTTAACCATACAAGCTAGAAGGACTGGAACAAGTCCTTGTCCCCTCTTTGCTCCGTCTTGGTTCAACATCTAGAATCCCTGAGTTCTGCAGATCTGGAATATTAAGTTCCGGATAGCCAGCAACTTTCGAGTCCTGTAGATACGGAGCGTCTAGTTCCGGACAGTCAGGCCCTCGCGGGTTCTTGTTAACCTTGAGCAATTACTCCTTTTTCCTTTTCAAGGAAAGTTATCTTATAAGAATTCAGCATTCTTTGACGCCAGGAGGCGATAAGTACTACTGTTATTTACAGATCCAGTGGATATGCAATCTACAGTCTTAGGTCGAACTTGACCTGTTTCGGTAGTCCAACTTCTACCAAGCCACCCCACATCACAACTTTTGTATGTGAGATCCTTTCCATGTCTCACACGGAGAGTTATCCTTATCCTTATGCGGAGTTCTGTTGAGAATCACATTAGCGGTAAGGATCGCCTTGCCCCACATAATTTAGGCGTACGGGTTTGTGCTTGGCTAACACCGTTAGACTGAGGTGAGTCATGAACAGTCGTTTAATGAACGCTGCTTCACATTCTCCCCCTCTATCGCTATGAATTTCGCAATCCATAGGCTTAGTTGATTTTCAACTTCTGCTTTGTAGCGCTTATCCGCTTCAACAACTTCATCTTTGCTTTTTATCAAACAAAGGATTCCATACGTTGTACCATCATCAATGAAGATCACAACGTACTTGTCTCCCCCCTCTATTTTGTATAAACTTCAAATCACCCAAGTAGGTGTGACTAAGTTCTAGAGGAGCGGTGCTTCTTTCGCTATTCCCTTGACGGAATTTGGAAAGGTGATTTTGCCTCTTCGCCTACCTCACATTCATTTTGAGGGTTTATGTCGAAAGGATGCAACAATCTCAACATCGTTAGCTTTTGAATGACTTGCTATTTAACGTGTCTTAATCTATGATGGCATAGATGCACGGATTACAAATATATCATTCATTCTGGCTCTGACGCATCGTACCATTCTCAGTTATTACAGACCTGTTGGAGTAGTATCAAACCAGCTTGACCAACAGCGTCCCTTAAACCAAGTTAGGAACATGTATCACCTCTTTTTAGAGTGATCCCATTCCTTGAAGTCCTATTGAGGACAACCTCTCCAGCCCCTTTGATTTTAGAGGTGGTGTTGCTTCACATGAACAACCTCTTGCCCGTGGTTAGGCGTGCCGGATCATATGTGATCTCGATACTGCCCACTTCGGTTGCTTTGGCAGATCGAGTGTCCAATTTCTTTCTTGCCTTTCTTTAGGCCTTCGGATCATTAAGACTGAAACTCCGCCCACCTTGCTAGGTGTCCATTACTTTTCCTATGAAATGAATTCCGGCCCCACTCCAGTCGCCCGGAGGCTTTATATGACTGAGTGTCCAATATCATCATATCAAAAGAGTTTTGGCCCACTCCAGTCGCCCGGAGGCTTTGTATGACCGAGTGTCCAATATCATCCTATGAAGGATCTTCTGCCAAATAATATGACAGGCTCAACGTCATTAACTTTTAGACTTCTTCCGTTATGATTGGTGCCCAGATAATTCTTGGCGCTTACTTGAGTGTGGTAACAGTTTTCGCACAGTCAGTGGATCTTTCTCCATCGTATGTGCGAACATACTTTACACGCTTTTAATAATTTACACTTAAAAGAACGGATCTTTTTAAGTCGTTTACAAACTCCAATCTTTAAACGGAAAAGAAGATGAGATTAAACTTCTGATTTGTTAAAGCGTAAGGAATATAAATTATTTTCATATTCCTCCTTACTTTAATCCATTTTTAATCAGACATCATTTAATCTTTATTCTTGACAAGTAAGAAAAATACTCATCATCTAATCTTTATTCTTGACAAGTAAAAAATACTTATCCCAATTTCGGATTACGGCTCACTTCACCACTTCATCGACCGAGTGTCCAGTTCCTTCTTACCATTATTCGGATCTTTTGTCTGGGATAGATACAGCCTTCTCACGCAAGATAGAAGTACATCTTCAATCTTCTCCTCTTGTCCCAGTTGACATCCTCAGGGTCTCGAGAGCGCTTGTTCCCACCAGTCTTGGTAACGGTGACACTATGAATACGTTCATCATCATCACTCTCTTCTACCAGAAAACCATTGCCATATTCAGATTTGGTCACACAACTTTTGACCGACATCTTTCGAACACTAATAGTAATACTATACAAATATTGTCTTAAGTTGTTGGGTATTTTTGCTCTATGGTACTTTATAAAGCAGTACGGGAAGTATACAACTATTACAAGTATTCGAAAGGCTAAACAAAGATTCAATAGTTCAACTAGTAACCTGAAAATTACAATTGTTACACAAGTAAAAACTAGAAATTCCAGTTTTGTAGAAGACGGAAAAATGTAAATTGTTTTTGCTGAGTCGAGTGTAGCACTCTGTCCTTAAGACAATATTGCCCCGTATGTATCCTTTATACGTCCTGGACAATTTGTCTCCCAAGATAAAACAGCAATGGAACACTTGAGCAAAGGAAACTCAAGAGCTACCGTGAAGAATATTGAGTAACGAAATGATGCCTTGGAAGGTGTAGGAAGAAACTGTTTTCGGTTGTGTATTTTCGTGCACTGTTTTGGTGTTCTCCTTGGCTATTCTTAGTGCTCAACAATGGTGTAAGGGGGTGTTTAAATAGGTGAGGGAGGGGCTGATATCGCCTCCATAACAGCCAAATAATGGCCATTATGGAGGTAGTAAAGCCACCAACATTAATGGGAGAAAGACCAACGGATTTGGCCATTATAGGAGGAGTAATTCAGCCAAAATAAATGGCTGAATTGAGTTGCTTGGCATTTCTGTTTTTGACCGTCGAAATTCTGATTGTTCTGGAAACTTCAGGGACCAAACTGTACATCTGAAGTTTTCTGGCCCAAAAAGATAATATCAGAAGACCCACAGCCCACAGCCCACGACCCGTGAACCCGTGAACCCGTGAACCCGTGAACCCGTGAACCCGTGAACCCGTGAACCCGTGAACCCGTGAACCCGGAACTCGGAACACGGAACGGGACGGGCGGGCGGCGGCGGCGCGCGTGTGGTCTTTCCTTGAACCGAAGCACATCTAGGTCCTCCCTCCTTTAAACACATGGGATACCCCTTGGGGTCCCAAACCCCAAACCAATTTCGAATCTTATATACACAACAATTCTTTCTTCATCTACCGATGAGGGAGAATTACACACAATACCACACTTTCCATGCTTCAAACACCTTACTTCGTGAACCAATATCTCTTTCATTTCTCAATGAAATTTGACGATTCTTGGCCCTACGATTATCTACGTACTTAGTAGATCATGCATGTGTGAAGAACCGGATTCTCCAACATACGTTACACTAGTGTTTAAGCCGTTAAAGTTGGTCGGTCGCAACTCCCGCCAAAGGCAAATTTCCAACAACTCCATGATTGTGGATTCACTTACTAAGGGACTGCCATCCAAGGTCTTTCATGAGTACGCCGCTCATATGAGTGTCATGTCATTTAAGGATATTCAGTTTTAGTGAAAGTTTGTAACCTTTTAAATGTTTTTATGTAGACACATTCCAGTTTTCAGTTTATGATTTTGGTTTAAGGATTTTGAGGCTATTTCTGCAGAAATAAAGTATTCAATTTATTTTTCACTCTGACTTGCTTTTCGGTTGAACCAGTTGAAAATAGGCATGTTTAGACCACATTGCATGTAATTTTCATGCTACGCATCATGCTTGATCTATGTCATTTGGTTATGTTGGTATACGTGATCAAGGAAGGTTTAGTTACGATATGACTGTAACAAAAGCCGCCTTGGTTCTTTGCTAACATGATTGATGGACGAGATTGTTTAGAGGTACTTCAGTTTATGATAACAAATATTACATACAATTATAAGGTTATGTGTATGTATATATGTGTCATCCAAATGGGAGATTGTAAGAATATATGGACTTCACACACACACACACACATATATATATATAATTGCATGTGTACTGCAATCATTAAAGGGATGACCTGTATTAAACGTGATCTGCTAAGGTTTAAAATTACATGGGCCTAATTAGACACATTGTAAATTATGGGCTTTATGTGTAGATACCCGGATGTAATTCTACTTTAATAATGGGCTAAAATAGAATTATATAATTATATTTAATTATAAGAAGGGGTTATGGTTCCCAAATCAGATGTAGGGTTTTCTTGACGAACATTGCATCGCCAGTACAAAAGAGAGCGGTTCACGTCTAGATTTGGAAGACCATAACCGTGAGATTGAAGAATAACATTATTTGCTATGAATTCAGGTACGCTTCCGCATTTAGTTTATTTTATATTTTCGATGCTTTAACATGATAGTTCTTGGGAAAAGATGATGAATTTCATCTTTAATGTTTGGTTCTAACATGTGCTTTCCACAATTCATGAATATCATCAAGAGGATAAGTTATCCTGGGGATCACCCAAAGTTTTTGATGAATGATCTTACCACTAATTCACGATATGAATCCGAATTTGTCAGATTAATAAATTTCCACGCGGAGTGGTTAATTATTAAATGCTTATAATTTGTTTTCTTATTCAAAGAAGCCACTAAAATGCTGCATGTTTTTTCTTGGGAACACCAATTTACAAATATAAACACCTTTGGTGCTATAAATCCAACACCTTTATATCATTGCTAGTGGACTGGACCATTTATTTGGATAATGGGTGAGTGCTTATCTTGGACTGTTAAACAAACAGGCCCAGACATGTAGGGCCCAATATACACCTTTAACAGCCTGATAAGAGTTATTGGAATCAACAGGAAGTAGTAGAAATATGTCATAGTGTTTTTTTTACCCCTCACCGGAGCTCCCCTTTTTTTCTTTTGGCGACTCAAACCCGCAACTATGTCATAGTGTTAATTTTTATGGGAAAAATATATTTTTTTGATAGATTAAGAAATTAATTTCCTCCATAGAAACTTTTTTGTTTCTAATTTCTTTGATTGGCATATTTATAGTACTCCCTCCGTCTCAAATAATTTGTTATGATTACTAAAAATAGTTGTTTCAAATTATTTATCGTTTGAAAAGTTTAAGGAATAATTTATTATTTTTTTTTCATTTTACCCTTTATCATTAATGAAAATGATATATAAATAGAGTAAACATTTAATTGAGAGATTATAAATTTAGACATAAATAAGGGTAAAGCGGGTTAAAGATCCCTTCTAATTAATATTTTTTAAGGGGTGTGTAAACAAAAAAAATGATAAATAATTTGAAATGGAGGGAGTGATAATATAAGGTGACAGTTCTATTAGTGAGCTATCACTCAAATTTTTATTCCAATTTTCTTTTTTGCAAGATTGACGAGTACATTATCCTTATCTCGACATTTTCTGATGTAGACTGTTGATGACTTTTGTGAATACATTGAGATAGCAAGAACTTTCAAATTTATATATGCAATTAATTTTAATTTTTCCCATCATTTTGTGTAAGCTCCATATAATATAGAAGATCCTAACTAAAACATATGAGCTTTTTGTAGAATAATTTTTTTTTTGGTAACTAACAGTCTTCTTATTAATCACCAAATGTAGCAGAGATGGCAGTGGATCCTGGATCCGATAGATCCAGATCCGTTTTATAGGATATGAATCTTCAAAATTTGGACCCGACGGATCCGGAGACCCGGATCCGTTTCTGACAGATCGGATCTGGATCTGGATCTGGATCTTGTATTTGAGATCCGTATCTAGTCCAGATCCGACCCGTGAATCCGTTTTTTATTAAATATATTAATAACCTAGATTGTAATTTTATAAGTATTTTCTTAAAATTGCTAAGCATATCCTTGCAAGTTTAATTCTCAAAACAAGTTTAATTTATCCCCGCGTTAACTCAAAAACCAAAAAATAAAGAGGTAACTTCGATAATAAAATCAATGTTATATTAGTGAATGACTAATATCTCCATAGACTAGTAGTTAAAATTATATTCACTTCATTTGTGAAGATTTCAAGCACATACAAGTTCTGCATTGTGGAAATATTAGTCAGCATTTTCCACAACTATTGTCATTGTCCAACATTTTCAATTTTATAGCTCACAATCAAAACGAGACAACGAACAAATATCTCATATGAACATTTCAAAATTGAAACACAGTAAACGTTAGCCAAGTAAAAATCGTTTGTCAGTTCAAAAAAAAAATCTTAGCAAGGTTACATTCTTAGCGAGGCAAAAATTTTTACATGTGGATCCAGATCCGATCCGTGGACCCAGTGGATTCGATGGATCCAGATTTGGATCTGATTTTTATGGACCCGATGGATCTGGATCCAGGTATGAAAAACGGACCTGGATCTAGTAGGATCCGGTCCAGATCCTATCCGTTGCCATCCCTAAATGTAGGCATTACAAATTTAGCCAAGCTAACACAACCAGCTAAGGTCTGTCAAAATCACTAAAACATCATTACATAATTACCACTGTCTTGATTTTGTTCTCAAACAACCTCTGATTTCTTTCAATCTAAATTGCATACCAGCTTGAAGAGTTGAGCATTCTGAGCTTTGCCTTTCCCATGCTTGATACCCCATTGGACAAAATCATCCCAGGAACAACAACAACAACATACCCAGTGAAGTCCCACAACTTGGGATCTGGGGAGGGTGGAGTGTACACAGACCTTACCTCTACCTTGGTAAGTAGAAAGACTGTTTCCAAAAGACCCTCGGCTCAAGACAAAATCATCCCAGGAAGCAGAGTTGTAATACTGCCTATTGCACCAATTCAACACTCTGCTCCATATTGTTTTAGACACTGGGCAATTAACAAACAGATGCATATGTGACACAGGCTCTTGATGACACAGAATACATGTAGTTGAAGCATCACATCGCCATTTGATTAGTCTATCAGCTGTTAGCAATCTCTTCTGCAAACATAGCCACATAGTGAAGCAAGCTTTAGATCTAGCCTTGTTATCAAACACTAAGCATTTTCACTCTACTCTTGGTAGATCACCTAACAGTTTCAAATAGCAGCTTCTGATCATGCTATTGTTAGGGCTGTCTGGTGTATTCAGCTGCAACATAATATCTCTAGAGGCAAGAATAATTTTTTTAATGTAAGTTGTAAATAATTAATGGAGATCATAAATTTCTAGACAGAGAATCATACTCAAAATCTCCATTGTTGAGATTTTTTAGTTCATATCTTCAAAGGCGAATATGAAAACTATGAGTCCTATCGATTGTTAGTTGACAAACTCGATTTTGTTTTGTCAAAAGCTCCATACTACTATATATTTCTTAGTGATATTATCATAGAAGTTGTTACCGCCAGAGCATTAGTGCTTAATGAATGTTGTAACAAATGCAATGGTAGTGGCACCTTGCTCGAAAAGATCCAGAAAATTGTAAAATATAACATAGAAGATCGGTAAATAAATTTGCAGGATCATTTTCTTCTATTTAAGTTATAAATTATCAACATATATCATTTTCCCGATAGAGAATCATACAAACATCATATACCACTAAATGTTGGACCTTAATTTAAGGGTAATAGAAACTAGGTAGATGTCAATTTGTTATATAAATGTATCTATGTACTGAAGCACTTGATATCACACAATCACTAAGTTGAGCAATAGCATCAATTGTCTGGGCAAAGTCATCTCAAGTCATTTTCATCAAACCTTATTACAGTATATTTTTCCAACTAAAATCCACTCACCTGTTTTTTCCATTAATGCATTGAAATAAATGCTCGTTACATCAAATCATGTTTAATTTGGGACTTGACATCTTAGAATTCTTGTTCAATTTCAAAGTACTTACATAATTTTGGATAAGCTATTTGTCACGACCCAATTCACGGGCATCGTGGTGGCACCTACACAATCCCCCGGCATGTGAACCAAATTCCCAAAATAACTTTTAAAAGGGATTTAAAGTAAATGCGGAAGAAAATAAATTACAATCATAAAGAACTCCATTAAATCATAATAACGAAGAATCAGTCAAACAATCTTTCATTCCCAGAACATGGTCTGACTTATACAAAGACTCTAAGATACAATATCATAATGCGGAAAAATACAACACTGTCCGAATGAAAGGAACAATTACATAAGATGGGAACCAAGGCCATCGGATAAGATAGTCTGCCTCAACTCCCCTTGCTCAAATCTGCAACCTGATAGACCGAATACTTACACCCAGAAAAGATGCAACAATTGTAGCATGAGTACACATCGTACCCCAATAGACATCATAAGCCGACAACGACAGAAATACATAATCAGAAATAAATATCAAGTTGACACCACATAACCTACCACTAGCATATTAATAGACCTTCTAAGTCACACCAAATACCCTTTGGTTTATATAATTACCAAGACGTCTTAGTCATGTAAGGTCCATGAACATAGAAGATTACTCACATAAGACTCTCAACCCCTACCTATTGACAAGGACACGCCAATTGCATAAGGCATAAGGCCACCACTCAAGCACGTCAAAACATCCGATCACATATATTAATTACATTCTAGAGGTTCCCTAGACTCACACCTAAACCCAGTAATACCGGATTCAAGCTAGACCTCAATATAACAATTAACATTACAAGAAAATCGCATCACAATCTTTCACCTTACTAATGGCCGACCTTTTCCATAACTCTTAGGTAGGAAAACACGTTGTTTACAATTATTACCTCTAACCTCGAACTTAAGTGGATCCATGAACAATTAACAACAACACCCTTTTGTATGCTAGACTCTTTATTCAATGACACAGTTACCGTCAGCACATCACCCTTACCACTAATGCAACAGGACTAACAGTGGTTACCAACTAACGGAATCTAGTCGCGCAACTAATTTATAAGAAAACATTGTTCATTACATCACTCAGGCACCATAATCAACAAGAATCGCAAGTCATGTATACTCCGTCAATTTCCAAGATCCAACCAAGTTATCAAGAATCACTCAATTACAAATGAAACCACAATTATAAATGAAATGGCATAAGTATGTATGATATGAATATGGGGATGTAAATGCAATGCATATGCAAAGTACCTTTCGTATCCTGGTATACAGTACGTCAAGGTTTAATTATGATTCGTACACCCATAGGGGGGGCGCGAAGTTCATTTACCGCTCCTAGCCAGCCAGAATTCCACACACAAATCTGACTAGAGCACATGCCTCATTTGTCGAGTCTCAATCATATTGCGGGTGTGGAACTCCGCTCCTCGCATATCAATATCATCTCAAGTGCTATAATCTCATATTACTCTTACCTTTCTAATCTCTTGGACCACAACATATCCATACCACTCTCACATCAAGTCACAAAACCATGAGTGTATAAATGCAATGATAATACAAGACAAGATATCATGATATAATGAGATGCAATCAAGTATAGAGATGATATACACATGTTTTCAAGAGTTCAACAACACATAAGCAAATCCAGTAAAATTGGGATATCAAATGAAAGCATGTGTGGTGAATAAGAAAACAATAGCAAACATGGAGACAAGCCCACATATGGCAACAAGCCCAAATAATTAGCAATCGGAACCAGCATAACGCTGTTTCTCCAAATCATCACAGTTCAACATCGGTACCCACTAAAATTTTCATCCCAATCGGCTGAGTGGTACCCCCAAACACGTCCAATCCCCTCAACATTTATAACTAATTATGCACTTCTATCAGAGTCTCAAAAAGCTAAATCGTAGCCTACTTCATTGCCGAACATGATCCACGAATGGTCGATCCTTAATGCGCATGCTTGACTCCTCGCAACTCTTCATAGAGGACTTAATCTAACATATAAGTTCTACATATTAAAATCAAGACAAGCACACAAAGACGTAGTCCCAACCAACATAAGACACCAACACCTCCATCCTGGACCCACTGTGTCAAAATCCATACTTTATTATTCCAAAAGGCTTTAAACGTGATTACTAGGTATAACCCAAAGTTAATTTGAAAAACAACTTTATTTAGTCCTTCAATTTCATAATATCAAAGAACCCTAATTTACAACCCTAGGTTCTTCCCCAATTTAAGAAAAGGTTTCATATAACCAAATTCATCATACAATCAAGTTGTTTCACCTACACTATATCTTATTTTAAGGAAATCATTCTTAACCCATCCAATTTTATTACAAAATCATCACCTCAAGATATTCACCATTTTTAAGAGTTCTTACTATTATTCTTCATTCCAAATTATTTCCCGCAATTACTAAAACATTAAAGAAACATACGAGGAGAAAGAATATATCACCTTCGATAGAGGATCATTAGGCCAAGACTGCAGAAAAATTATTTAGGTCAGCTCTCAGCTCGAGAATTTCTTATTTGAGAAAGTGTGTTATCATTAACTATTTATACCCACAAGACTGCCAGTGTTTCCACCGCGGCGGATTCGATTCCGCTGGGGCGAAGTCACTTGACACATCGCCCTTGCGTTGGGGCGGACAGAACCACACTGGAGCGGGATTTGCTGAGGCGGAAACGAGTTCGCTGAGGCGGAATTGACTGTTTCCAGAAACTTCACACTTCAAATAATGTTCTTTTTCATGTGCGGAAGTTACTTGACTCATGATTTATAATAGAAATGTCATTGATGAATGCCGGAAGAAGAGTTATAACAAGAAGTTTGAACGGGAAGGTCATAACGACCAAGCATGTCGTTACATTATTTGTTATATTTGAAAATGACCCTTTGGATTAAGGTTTTGCTTTCCTTTTTCTGTAAAACATTGATTATCAAATTAACGAAATCAAATTTGGATTACCTATGTGGGTCAACCCAAATTCATGTTAAAATAATTCAATAAATATTTAATTGTAAATTAAGAAGGGGGAAAACACAATTGTCGTGACTCTTCCGGAACAATTATCCGAGTTAGGCTATGAATATTTATCGAAGTAGGAAGTAAATACAAAAAATAATTCTTTCTTGATTTTTTAAAACAACAAATATTATAAGAAACTATGTTTAGAAAAAGGACAAATAAATAGGATTGGAGGGAGTCACTGACATGACAAGAATAATCCAATCCTTTCACCAATTCCTAATTAGAGTAACAAACCTTAAACATGATGACTCATTTGTTATTAAATTTCGTATGTAATTTGCTTATATTATAAGCATAAAAATGCACTAGCTCGAGAATTGAAAAAAAAATAAAAAATACTAGCACTTATTCTTTTTTTTTTTTTTTGATAATTCAGGTTTCCAAGCTTGCGCCTGACTACTTCACTGGTATTACCCAGACGTCCTGGAGGTAATAGCACCGGTCCTTCAATAACTATCACCAGGTAAATCGCGGGATGTGCTCCGGTGACCAGTCGGGAGCGCATAAGCGATCAATGAGATAAGGTCAAATTCCCCAACATGCAATTTCTTCGTGCTTGCGGGAATCGAACCTGTTGTCCCATGCCAGAGCGCCTTATAGCGCCCAGGCTTTGCCACTGGACTATGCCCCGGAGGACTTAAACTAAGGTAGGGTAAACTTTTTAAAGTGACTGATCCCACCGCATTACGGCCCCATACCCCAGAAAACCCCACCTCCGGCTTGACCCTACGCGTATGGAGGGATTTTTTTGGGGGAACACAGTTCCACTCTCGCTGATCAGAGGACTCGAACACGGAACCTCAGACAGCAATACCCTAATGTATTGGCCACTGGGCCAAACACTTTGGATAAACTAAGGTAGGGTAAACTTTTTAAAGTGACTAATCACACCGCATTACGGCCCCATACCCCAGAAAACCACACCTCCGGCCTGGCCCTACAGATTAGTATACACCGCTTGGCCCTACGCGTATTGAGGGATTTTTTTGGGGGAACACAGTTCCACTCTCGCTGATCAGAGGACTCGAACACGGAACCTCAGACAGCAATACCCTAATATATTGGCCACTGGGCCAAACACTTTGGATTACTAGCACTTATTCTAATCTTGAAAAAGCTTTAGGCAAACCCATCCACTTGAAGAAAATAGAGTATACTTCAAAAAGTATTCATGTATCATTACTCAATGATAATTCCTACAATGAGTAGCAAATGATAGGTTTCAACTTTCAATTGGAAGTCATAATTATTGCAATACTTTTGTGATTAACTTTATTTAAGTATTGAAGTATACTCTATATACACCATCATCAAAGATTATAGTGGAATAAATATATGTAATTTATTCACTTTAAATTAGAAATCTAGAGTTTGAGCGTCGAAAATAAAAAATAATTTATGGTAAGAAACACTTCTTTATACCATGCGATTTCGAATTAATCAAACTAGAAAATTATGTATACTGAATGATTATAAAAAAATATTTTCTTTTTTATTTTCTATCGCGTATCTGGTACTCATATTGAAGTCTGATTAAATTTGTTATTCGTCTTTTTTAGAGATTTCACCTGGTCCAGTATTTATATTGGGGTCTAATTAAATTCATATCCATGTCAGAAAGTTTCAAAATATAAAGCGCTTTCTAACAAAAAAAAATCATACTAGAGCTCGAACCCAAAATCTCAACTTAAGAATGACGAAATACCCACCACTCGATATATGAATCATTATTTGAAGTTAAAATTTAAACTTATATTTTATGAAGGGTTGGGAGAACCTTTAGTTTTTATTGGATGCTCACTGCTTTAAGTCTTATTCCTTAGAATTTAACCCAAGATTCTTCTAACATTCATTTGGTCCCATGTCATTCATTTTTAAAATTTTAATATCCTACTTGCTTCTTAAGGCTTCAAGCTACACCCACAATTATGAAGAATTCTCAATATCACTTATTTTTTGGCTCCATTTCTTGAATAAAGTTCCAGCTATAAAAAAAAAAGAGCTAATAAATTAATTTCAATGAAAAAATTGAAATTTTGATATTTATAAAATCTAAAAGGAATTTTTGTGTATGTAACATGCCTATCGAGTAGATATACATATATAATATTTATATCTTTAAAAAAAAATCTGAAAAATAAGTCGATTTCTACTTTATAGGTATAAATATTTTTAATTAAAAGGGAAAATGACTTCCCCGCTTTCGGCTTTCGGACGAAAGTCAATTTTCTTCATAAATTACAATTATCTCAATCGTTAAATTCATAATTCTAACATGCACTTCGACGTCCTATTATTGATATTTAATATTAAAAATATCATCAAAACACTCTCCAATCTGATAACAATATTGTCAACCTATAGTGAATGTCCGTTTTTGTTTTTGAAAAAAAATATTTTTCACTCATCGATCAACTATCGAAAAATATTTATTTTAAAATTAAAAATAATTATTGAAAGGAATTTCATCATACCAAGCGCATCAATAAAGAACCAATTATCTTCACAGACCTGTCGGACCGGGGTGTGGGGGCTCCTGGGGTGGGAGATTCCACCTTTTGGAGCAAATAAAGAACCAATTATATTTTCATATTGTTCTCTTTAAATTATTGCTTTTGAAAAAGAATCAGATTGTACTAGGAATGGCAAAAGGTGTCAAGTCCTTCCACTCGTGTCTGATGTTTGATATCACATGCCTTTACCCAATAGTTTACCTAGTACCCGGTTTTCTTATTTCTCATCTTGTATTTAATAGTTTGGTCGTTATTAAAAGTAATTGTCTCAAATTATTTATTTATTTCAAAAATTTAAGATATGATTAATTATTTTTTTCTATTTTAGTATTTAGTCATTAACGAAGATGACACATAAATAAAGTAAATATTTAATGAAGAAATTATAATTTAGATATAAACAAAAATAAAAATGATCAATTAACCTTCTTAATAAATATTTATGCCTGTACATACAAAAAAAAAACCACAAATAATTTGAGCTGGAGGGAGTATATATCTTGTTGTTTTCTTTCTTGCTGACCTGTTAAATACATAGCATTTGTTTATTTATCTGAGATTTATGTGTACATTGTTATGTGTGTCTCTCTCTCAAGAATGTTTGTTTATTTAAGGAAAAAATACTTTTTTAAGTAATGGGTATTTGATGATTGATACATCACAGTTCATATCTTGTCAGCAATCCGCGTTTTTTTTTAAAAAAAATTGTTAAATTTGTTAACTTGGAGTGGAATTCTTTGTCTATGCAGTCACTATCAGATCTGCATTTTGGCTTTGTTTGTGGGGGAAACATAGTACCTAAAAAAGGCAGGTAATATCCAAGTTTTTTTGGGGGTCCTGGAGTATATTGGTTATTATCAGCTATCAAGTGATGGAATGAAATTGTTACAAGGATATTCTTGAATTTTCATCATGTTGGTGTGTTTGTTCTAGGTGTTTTTTTGTGGTAGGTGATTGGATTTGGGGATCAAGTTTGAAACTTTGGGAGAATTCTGTTCTGGGAATGAAATTGCTAGGACATTCTTGAAGTTTCAAGTTGTTTGTTCATGTGATTGGATTTGGGGATCAAGTTTGAAACTTTGGGAGAGTTTATTTGGGTATGAAATTGTTTGGAGATTCTTGAAGTTTCATGTTCTTGGTGGTTTTGTGGTGTGTAATTGGATTGGGAGATAAAGTTTGAAACTTTGGGAGCATTCTTCTTTGGGAATGAAATTGTTAGGAGATTCTTGAAGTTTCATGTTGTTTATGTGTTTGATCAAATTTAGGGGGTCAAGTTTGAAACTTTGCGAGAGTTCTTTTTTGGGAATATTGAGGTTGTGAAGGAGTAAATGTTTGTTGGACTGAATAGACTGATTAAGAGCTCTATTCTGGACTACTGTGGAGTTCTTGTGATGAGCTGATATGTGAAAAAAAAGAAGTGATCTCGGGATTAAAAGAAAAGGAGAACGCAGAAAGTTCATATTCTCCAGATTCGACTATAATAAGGTAGAAGTCCTAGATTAGTTGGTAGGAGGAAAAATGGGGTCAAGGGAAGAGAGGCATAGGTTGAATCATGATCTTGTGCCATTAGCAGCACTGATTAGCAGAGAACTGCGGAATGAAAAAATGGAGAAGCCAAATGTAAGATATGGATGTGCAGCTCAGTCCAAGAAAGGTGAAGATTATTATCTGACGAGGACAGATTGCCAGAGAGTTCAAGGCAATCCTTCATCCTCCTTCTCCGTGTTTGCGGTATGTATTTCTCCATTTTTTCAGTCAATCTCCATCTTTCTCCAAATTAATTGGGGTCGACATGTGAATTCTTTGTATTAATTTCGCTCTATTCAGATCCATTTCATCGCGATGTATTTCTCCATCTTTCTATAAGATAAAATTTGTCTTAATCGATCGATGGCATGTGAAATTTCTAGTCCTTCTTGCGTTGGTTCCATACACCTAATACTCAAGTCTCATAGCTATTGGTCTACCCAATGTTGTACTTGGATTTACCAGTAGAATAGTTTTGTAAAGTTGGCATGGGAAATGAAGATCAATGGTCTTGTCACTATATTTTTTCGTACAACTCAATAGTGTTCCCATCGTACTCAAACATGTTAAGTATGGGACGAGATAGTACCAGTTTTAGGACAAAAAACACCAGACAGCATGCTGGCTGAGTTTGATTTGGCGTTTAGCTGATATTATAGTCCTTGCAGCTAGATCTTCAGTTGATTAATTATCCATCTGATTGTATTTCTTCTTTCTGTCAGATCTTTGATGGACATAATGGGACAGCAGCCGCAGTGTTCTCAAAGGATCATTTACTAAATCATGTTTTGAGTGCTATTCCTCGTGGACTTGGGAGGGACGAGTGGCTTCATGCTTTGCCTCGTGCACTAGTTGCAGGGTTCGTGAAAACCGATAAGGAGTTCCAGAGGAAAGGCATGAAATTTGTCTTTTCTGCATTTCTTCTTTCCAGTTATTATTTTCAATTCATGCTTCAATAATGCTAGTTCTATATGCCTTCGTTTGTCACTGCAGGACAAACATCTGGAACCACAGCTACATTTGTGATTGTTGATGGATGGACTGTGACAGTTGCGTGTGTTGGAGATTCCCGTTGCATTTTGGATACTCAGGGCGGTGCTGTTTCAGAATTAACTGTAGACCATAGGCTTGAAGAAAATGCAGAGGAGTAAGTATCCATCTTCTAAATCTTTCCTTCTGGTTATCCGTTGATATGAAAATGTTCATTGTTTCTTGATTAATCGCAGAAGGGAGCGTGTCACAGCAAGTGGTGGTGAAGTAGGAAGACTAAGCATTTTTGGTGGTACTGAGGTGGGTACACCTTGTATCTAGTCGAGCTTAAGGAAATTGTTCTGGTGTCATATTATCGGTTTAAAACAAGGCTTTTATTAATATCTGCAGATTGGTCCTCTTCGTTGTTGGCCAGGAGGTTTATGCCTTTCAAGATCAATCGGGGATATGGATGTAGGGGAATTTATTGTTCCAATACCATATGTCAAACAAGTGAAAGTAAGAACTGCGTTGTCTTTTCTTACTCTCTTGTAGACCATCTTAAGATTTACCCCCCACCAAATCCTGGTGTACTCTTTTCTGTTCTATATGGGATGTCTTTTCTGTAGAGATTAGTAAATTTCATGAATGGTGTTGAAGTGTGTGACCATCTCATCTTAAAAGTTTAAGCTATTAGAGAGAGCACCATAATAATTACTTCATTATATTCTCAACACGCCCCTCACGTGCGGGCCTGATTCTTTTTTTCATAGCTAAGCACATGGACATTCTTTTTGATAATGGGTGGCATTTACTCGATCCGGGGATCTCTGCCTACTCTGACGCCATGTTGAAATGTGTGACCATCACATCTAAAAGCTTACGGTGTTAGAGAGAGCACACTTTTATTTACTTAATTATATTCTCAACAAATGGATAAGGCCCTAACTCTGTCAACATTGTGAAGCTATCATCTGCGGGTGGAAGGCTAATCATTGCATCTGATGGTATTTGGGATGCCGTATCATCAGACATGGCAGCAAAGTCTTGTCGTGGCTTGCCTGCTGAGCTTGCTGCTAGACAAGTTGTGAAGGTAGTGAAGTTCACACGAACCTTTGCATCTACAACAAGTGTTTAGGATGACATTTTTAACTCAATTAAGCTTTTTGTTCGGTAAATTGTTAAATTTATGTCGTTGATTGTTTAGGATGCTCTGAGGACGCATGGGCTGAAGGATGACACAACGTGCATAGTAGTTGACATAATTCCTCCTGATAACACTGTACAGCCTGCAACTCCACCCAAGAAGTATAACAAGCTCCAATCCCTTTTCTTCAGAAGAAAGTCGCATAAATCTGTTGCTAAACTATCGAAAAAGCTGTCAGCTGTAGGCATTGTAGAGGAACTGTTTGAAGAAGGCTCAGCAATGCTTGCTGAAAGGTCAGGATTCTCTTGAATTTTGAAACCTTCTTGCTATAGTTCAATATTTCACGAAGCTTTTATTTCTGTTGATTTTGGAAAGAATAATTAGGCAAGATTGATTGTTAAAAAAGCGGAGCAGATAAAGATCTGTTTTTACATCTTGGTGAAGTGGAAAACAAATCAGTGTCATTAACTGATGAGATAGAACAATTGTAGATAAGATATACTGCAATCTCTTGTTGTTTCCTCACAAGATCAAAGGTCTGGTGTCTCAATAAATTTCTTTTATTTAGGATTTTGTTAGTTAAAAAATAAGGATAATGCTGACATTATAGAATTGGAGCTGTCAAGTTGTCCATAACTACTTCGTCAAAACAAGAAGTCATTCTGAAGATGGCATAGCAAACACAGGTTAATCAAACAGATTACAATGGTTTCTAGCTATTCTCTGTCTTTCATTGCTCTAATACTTGTCCTTGGTACATTACCGCAGTAACTGTTGACATATCATGCTGTTACTTTGTTATTATAAGCATGGAGATCGCCGTATTGGTTAGCCTAATGTGGTCTCTTTACATAGATATGAGGTGGTTGGCCTGTTTTCCTCTACCTGGAATTCTGTATTCTTGACTTTTTGTTCTCATTTTTCTACGAGTTATATTTCCAAGAAGAAGAGTTTGATCATTGTGTTATTATGTGGATTTCAGATTGGGGAGTGAGGATTCATATGGTCCATCAATGTCCGGTCTCTTCATTTGTGCTGTTTGCCAGGTTGACCTTGCTGCAAGCGAAGGCATATCAGTGCATGCTGGTTCAATTTTCTCGACGAGCTCAAAGCCTTGGCAAGGTCCATTCCTATGTGCTGACTGTCATAATAAGAAGGATGCCATGGAAGGAAAACGACCAAGGGGAGTTAAAGTCACGTAACTCCGTGCATCATTGTCAAGTGTGTCAACAATTTTGTTATAGTAATTCTTTCTTATTTCTAAATTTCATATCTTAGTTAAGGTGATTTATTGAACGTTGGCATCAGAGCATATTATATGTCAGCCAATAATGTAAATAGGTTCTCTATCAAATGAAAGTGTGATAGAGATTACTGGAATGCTCTCAGATCCATCCATCTTCCATAGTAGTTATGAGATTGATCTAAGAGATTAAATTCGCACAAGAACTACTTATGTTGTACTTAAAAGAGTGAAATAATATGTGCTTGGAATCTCAGTTGGTACTGAAGAAAATTTGTCTCAGACTTCAATTCTTGCTGCTACATGTCATTAATTTTATGTCGAGAAATAAAAGAAATAAAGATAAGAAACAAGTGTTCATGCCAATTGTTTTTCTCTTCTCATTTGACTGGAAATTAGTTATCACAAAAAGGAATTCAGCTGAACAATTAAGTTTGTTGAGCTTGAGCATGAGCATTAATGGAGGAATACAACACTCCTTGGATCCATAGCTAACAGAGGAGAAGCTTCGAGAAGAAGAGAGAAAAACAATGCAGTAACTGCTTTCTATTATGAAGCTTAGAATCGAAAATGAGATGATTACAAGTATATATACAATGCTAATGACCACCACTAAAATATCTAATCCTACTTAGCTGATGTGACAGCTGGACACAACTAATGACTAACAACTAACTGACTTCACTCTTAATCAGTGCAAGTAACTACAACTTAACAGTATAACTAACTCTGCAACTAATCGTACAGTAACTACACTAACTGTGTATACAAAGTAATAATTAGGACACTGCTAATAACTCTTAATACCCCCCCTCAAGTTAGAAGTGGCTTAGTCACAGCCAACTTGCTAAGAACCGAAGAATGCTTCACACCAGTGAGGGCCTTGGTAAGAATGTCTGTCGGTTGATCACCAGTGCCAATGTGATGGAGAGAAATGAGGTCATCTAGCAATTTAGTTCTGACAAAGTGGCAATCAACCTCAATATGCTTGGTTCTTTCATGGAAGACAGGGTTCCTAGCAATGTGAAGTGCAGATAATAGACAGGAATAGGATCAGAGTAGGGGATGGTTAATTCTTCAAAAAATCTGTGCAACCACACTAGTTCTCCCACCACTTTTCTGAGAGATCTGTACTCAGCTTCTGCAGAGGAGAGGGAGATAGTCTCCTGCTTCTTTGATTTCCAACTGATGGAGTTATTCCCAGGTAGAACAATGAATCCAGTCACAGATCTTCTGGAGTCTGAGCATGCAGCCCAATCAGAGTCACAAAAGGTTTTGATAGTGTAGTCACCTGAATTGGACATGAAGATACCAAGGGTAGGATTTTTCTTCAGGTATCTCAACATGTGAAAAATAGCTTTTAGGTGGGGTTCCCTTGGATCTTGCATGTACAGGCTCAGCTGTTGCACTCCAAAAGCTATGTCTAGTCTAGTATTAGTGAGGAAGTTGAGTTTTCCAACTAATTTCCTGTAGTATGTGGGATCAGCAAGAGCAACACCTTCATTTGCCTTAAGTTTGATTGATGGATGAAGTGGAGAGTTGAGGCTAGATAGATGATGACAATCAAATTCTTTAATGAGATCCAATGTGAACTTTCTCTGAGAAATGAGAATGACATCTTCACTGTATAGGACCTCCAAGCCAAGAAAGTAGTGAAGTAAGCCCAAATCCTTTATTCTGAATTGATCATGTAAGAATGCTTTCAAGCTGGTGATTTCTTCAATATCAGTGCCTGTCAGCAGTACATCATCTACATAGACTGCAACAAATACAATAGAGGGCCCTTTCTTTTTGTAGAACAATGAGTAATCATATAGAGAGTGTGTATAGCCTCTGGAATTCAAGGCTTCAGTAATCTTGGCATACCATTGCCTGCTAGCTTGTTTTAAGACATAAAGGGACTTGTTAAGCTTACAAACCAAGCCTGTGTTAGGTTCTTATAGGCCTGGTGGTAATGCCATGTATACTTCTTCATGTAGATCAACATGAAGGAATGCATTATTTACATCCAATTGATAGATATCCCATCTTTTCTTAGAGGCAGTAGCAATCAAGGCTCTAACAGTTGTCATTTTGACAACTGGAGAGAAAGTCTCTGTGTAGTCAATCCCAGCATGTTGAGTATAACCTTTCACACCCAATCTTTCTTTAAACCTTTCTATGCTCCCATCTATTTTGTGTTTGATCTTGTACACCCACTTACAATCAATGGTCTTCTTGCCATGTGGGAGAGGTACTAAATCCCAAGTACTGTTGTCATATAGTGCTTGAAACTCCTGTGTCATTGCTGCTTGCCAAGCTGGATTAACAGCTGCTTCTTCATATGAAGTTGGTTCACTATCAAGGGATACATTTAATACCGAGAGCTGACTGTTGGAATCCAGAATATCAGGAGTAATGTGGTGCATGTGGGAAAAGGAAGTAACTAAGGAAGAGGCATGAGTGGTCTGTTCTGCAGGTTCTTGTGAGGAAGGTTTGGGCATGGTGCAAATGTAGTCATGAAGGTAGGCTGGTTGTTTGTGAGTCCTAAGTGATTTTCTAGGTTCCTGAGGTTGGGTGCATTGATTATCAATACTAGGTGTAGACATATCTTGTATTGTCGGGTGAATATGTGTGTTAGTGGGGACTGTATCTGAGGTCATTGGTGAGATAGGGGACTCTGGTTCTTGAGTCATAGGTGAAGGAGGTGAAACTGTGTCATTTGCACAACTGTGATCATCTTGTACAGGAGGAGAGTGTGTACCCTCAGAGTTAACTTATTCATGAGTGGGAAGAGAAGAAGGAAAATGACAAGGATAAAAAGAAGAACCTGTATCTTTCATGATAGAAAAAGGAAAAATATTTTCATAAAAACAAACATCTCTTGAAACATGGATTTTCTTGGTACTTAAGACTCAGAACCTTGTAGCCTTTTGTCCCAAAGGGATATCCTATGAATACATGTGAAAGAGTCTTATCAAGTTTGGTTCTGTGGGGTTTGGGTATGGTAGGATAGCACAGGCACCCAAAACTTTTGAGGTGAGAATAGGTTGGTTTCTGATTGTATAAGAGTTCAAAAGGAGTCTTAGTTCCAATAGCTGTAGATGGGAGTCTGTTGATAATATATGTAGCTGTCAAAACACATTCACCCCAATATTTCAAGGGTAGTTTGGATTGGAAAAGAAATGCCCTGGCAGTTTCAAGAAGATATTTATGCTCTCTCTACCACACCATTTTGTTGTGGTGTGTAAGGACAATTCTTTTGGTGGAGAATACCTTTGGCTAAAAAGTAAGAAGTAATTTCATTGTTTGTGAACTCTAAGCCATTATCTGACCTTATAGATTTTATTGTAGTTTGAAACTGGTTTTCAACCATGGACACAAAGGCTTTCAAGGTTTCTGCAACATTGCTTTTACAACTCAATAAGTGTGTCCATGTGCATCTGCTGTGGTCATCTACCATTGTAAGGAAGTATTTGTATCCATTATGTGTTGTCACATGATATGGACCACACAGATCAACATGTAGTAAATAAAAAATAACCTTGGTTTCTTTGGTTCTGGTGGGAAAAGGCAGTTTGGTTTGTCTGGCAATGGGACATATTGAGCCAAAAAAAAGGTTGTTTGGATGAGAAATTGAATGGCATAGATGAAATTCCCTTCATCTTGACAAAAGGCACATGTCCAAGTCTGTAATGCCATAGAAGATCTGCAGTTTCTTTATGAGATAGATGAGAATTCACAGCATTCATATCAAAACCACTGTCTTTATTGATGGAAGATGCACTATTTACATGAGGGCAATGGGAATGGGAATGACATTGACAGTGGAACTTATCAACAACAACATTGAAACTAGGTGAAGAACATGAAATGGAACTTAGACTAGGGACAGAACTCTTCTTTGTTGTGATGGCAGTGCCATTTCTCAAACATCCTGAGCAAAGAAGGTAGAGTCCATCATGTACCCTACCAATCTCCATAGGCCTCTTCAGTGAAGGGGCCTGCAGTAGACAACCAGTGTCAGAAAAAGAAGCAATACACTTAAGATGCATGGCTAAGGTACTGATGGAAATAACTGATTGTTACCTTAATTTGGGACAAGTTTTTGCTCTACCAGTTCAGGAAGAAAAGCAAAGAGAGATCAAACCAAACAATCAGTTGTTTGGAGAGTCTACTTCTCTGAATGCTAGCACCTCAGGAGTGAGACAGTTTAGATTTTAGAACCATCTATAGCCCCAACACAAATTCAGAAAGCAGTGGATACACAAACTCACAAAACAGTGGATCTAGACTATTTTGTGATTATTGTAAGAAATCTGGACACACAAAGGACAAGTGCTACAAGCTCCATGGATACCCTCAGAAGTATGGTACAAATAATCAAGGTTATAACAATTCAGGTAAGAGGAACCAAGGATACAACCAAAGGTACCAAGGACATTGAAATCAGAATCACAACTATAATAATAGGGGAAAGGGAGTTATGGCTAATGTTGCACATGGTGCACCACCTGATACACCATCTGATAAAAAGAGAAACCAGATATGCATAATGATGTTCTTGCATTTGGACTGTCAAAGGAGCAGTTTGGGCAAATAGCAAGTCTGCTACAACATTTTCAAATAAACAACACAGGAGAGAACCTTGACACTAAACTTACTAGTGGAGTTGCTAACTTTGCAGGTATTGTAGTCTGCAACTCTTCCATTGATTCTGATAAACTATCATGTGGATGCTTTTAAGCTAAAGCTAAGGCTGATATGTGGATCCTAGATTCAGGTGCCTCACATCATATGATTTTTGAAAGAAACCACCTCACTAACATAATAACCTTACCTTACCCCTTGTTAGTTAAACTATCAAACTTCATTTGGTTTGATCTCTCTTTGCTTTTCTTCCTGAACTAGTAGAGCAAAAGCTTGTCCCATAGAAGGTAGAAAATTCATCATCAGAATGCTACCTCTAATTACTGTGTAAACTTTATTCAGTCCCATTAAGAATTGTATTAGTCTACTATCTGGTTCTGCTTTGTGAAAGGACTCCTTACCTCCACAGGTACACTCACAACTACAAGTGCTCTTGTATATCACAATACTTAGCTCCTCCCACAACTTCTTCATCTTGGTGTAATATCCTGTTATGTCAAGAGATCCTTGTGCTAGGTCGTTTATCTCTTTTTGAATCTGATATAGTTTTGCCCCATTGGTTTGATCATACCTATCCTCCAACTCTGACCATAGCTCAAAAGAATCAAATACATACTCAAAATTGTCTGCAATTTCCTTACAGTGAGTTCAATATCCATGATGTGACCATATCATCACATCTCTCCCATTGCCTATAGTGAGGTGATTTTGGATCGGGCTTCTTACATTCTCCATTAATGAAGTCCAATTTGTTCTTCACTGATAATGATCTCAGAACAGTTCTTCTCCAAGATCGATATCCAGTTCCATCAAAAGGAAACAATACCAGACTAGTACCAAGACTATCTGAGGGATGAACATATAGAGGACTACTAACATCAATCGTATTACTCACATCAACTGTAGTATCCCCTGATGTGTTGCCAGTTTCCGTCATTTTATTCAGAAATTAGGTATTGCGAACTAAAATTGTGATCAATTGTGAGGTAAAAACAAATGAATCCTTCGATTACTTATCGATTAACACTACAACCAGAAATGTGAACACTTGCATGTAACAATCGCACAAAGAGAAACTGAAAATTGCGATCAAATTGACACCAAACAATCAAATAGTAGAGAAAACCTTACGAACAGAATCGCATGAAAGAATCGATCACTCTGATACCATGTTGAGCTTAAGCATGAGCATTAATGGAGGAATACAACACTCCTTGGATCCATAGCTAACAGAGGAGAAGCTTCGAGAAGAAGAGAGAAAAACAATGCAGTAACTGCTTTCTATTATGAAGCTTAGAATCGAAAATGAGAAGATTACAAGTATATATACAATGCTAATGACCACCACTAAATATCTAATCCTACTTAGCTGATGTAACAACTGGACACAACTAATGACTAACAACTAACTGACTTCACTCTTAATCAGAGCAACTAACTACAACTTAACAGTATAACTAACTCTGCAACTAATCGTACAGTAACTACACTAACTGTGTATACAAAGTAATAATTAGGACACTGCTAATAACTCTTAATAAAGTTAATGTCTACTCTTCCTTTTCTTGAGGTAGTATTTTCTTTTGTTTGCTTCTTTGTATCTTGAATTCTTAAAATGCAACACTAGTGTCGATACAGTAAAACAAGATAAATTATTGGAAAAAGTGCACATGCACTCGATATTTAAACCAAATCAATAGATGCACAACATGTGTTAGCTTGGACATAATTTTCCATTACTAAATAGATACAAGATTTTAACACAAATGTGATTGTGACCTAAGTTGCTCAGACTCGGGTGTGGGTATCCAATACGGGTACGGATTCGAGTGTCGGATTCAGAAAAAATTAAATTTTAAGATTCGGGGGTGCAGATCTAGGTATGCATACGGGTGCAGAGATTCGGCTAAGAAAATTCAAAATTATAAAAATAAAGCTATAAAGACCCCAACTTCTTTCAAGCTCTTTGGTTCTTCCCCTCAAAATAGAAAAAGAAAGTCATTCAAGGCCTTCTACCGACTCTCCTTATAGGTCGCTACTACTGTCTACCAGAAGTCAGAACTCAGAACACAACCCCTTGAATTCTTGTTTCTCTCTGTCCTGAAACATGAAGCAGCGAATATGAGACAAAAGGACTATAATATTGAATGTATGTCATTTCTCATGTCTTAAATTTGTTTTATCTTTCATTATGAGAAATCAAAATCTCAAAATTTCCCCCAAATTTGTCCATGAACTCCGGTCAAAAAAGTCCATGTATCCGAAGTTGGTTGACCGTATCCGAAACGTATCCCGCTCCTGCACCCGCACACACACCATGTTGAGACGGGTGTGGCAGCAAAAATGAAGAGTCCGCGCAACTTAGATTGTGACCAATAGGAGAAAGAAAAAGATAGCTTGACAAAAAAAGAAAGAAGAGAAAAGTTCTTAGTTTCCCATAAATGCACAATTAATGCAGAGACTTTTCCAATCCCAAGTCTTTGCAGTACTGTTCTTAGTCCTCTGCATGCATTAGTATTACTTTTATGGAAAATCAAGAATTGTTTTAGATCTTAATATTCTACTGCAAATAAATCCAGTTACATGTGTTGCTGCTATTGATGTTTCTTTGTACAAAAGGGTTCATCATGGATTTATTTTCTTGGTTCTTTGTCTTCATTTTCTTTCATTCTTTGTGCTTCGATTCAGCTCAAGGACAGAACACATCCCACTCAAGCTGTACTGAGGAATTCCAGTGTGGAAATTTAGGAACTTTGAGCTTTCATTTCTACAAATCCACTCAACCTGATTGTGGATTGTGCACAGTAGATTGTGCATCTAATGAATTTGGATTACCTCAAAGTTAAAATTTAATGATGCCAAAAAGAAGTAAAACTATTTTAAAAAAGGAAATACATTAAATAGCAACTTGTGGTTAGAAAACAATATTCTGAAAAAAAGCTACAAGAACTTCTGATCATATTAGGGGATCTTGAGTAGATTATTTGATTTTCTTAAAAAAATTCCAATATGGCATGCTTCATCCAAAAAGAATGGAAAAAGCAAAATAAAGAATTTAATTCTTGGCCCATTTCCCCTATAAAAATATACCAAGAAAAGGAAAAAGTGAAAAAGACTTATATGCAGTGTCTTTTTCAACTTTTAATAGAAGGTACTCATTTTTCCTAACTACTTTTTGGGTTCATCTTTTATGTGGAAGGAATGATTTGACATGTCCCCTTTATAAGAAATAGTCATATTTGAATACTAAGATAGTTGAGAATAGTCTATTCTTAATCAAATGTTTTGAGTTCGAATCCTGTGAAAAAAGAACCTCTTGATAAGGAACGATTTACCTTTCTTAGCCGCCTTATATGCCGTGAATAAGATGCCTCTTTGAGCCTAATAAATGGACGAAAGGTGAATAGAAAATTCCCCATTTTGTAAAAAGAGTATGGTAGGATAGTTGAGAACCGTCTATCTTTAACTAAATATCTCAAGCTCGAGTCTTCAAAAAAGAGAACCTCTTAATAAGGAACGGTTTACCTTCCTTAGCAGGTTGACATGGCGTGAATCTGAATTAGTCAGGCCAGTGAATTTCGGATGTGAGAAGATTTTTGTCTGGGGAGGGTGCGAGAAGAATTTTTTATCTGGGGAGGGTAGAGTGTACGCAGACCTTACCTCTACCTTGGTAGGTAGAGCGGCTATTTTCGAGAGACCATCGGCTCAAGACAAAGCATAAGCACAAGCAAGAGGGTCAGACCCGATAAAAAAAATGTAAAGCAGTATGAAAATGCTGATATCAAAAGCGAATAAGTCATGATAACGCATTCTGAAAAAGTAAGCAGTAACTAGCGCATGTAAATAAGCTAAACAAAGTACACTAAAGGGCACATAGCAGCAGAAATCAAACTACAGGGGACTATAAAGCAATACTATGAATCAAAAATCCTTGTTTTCATAGGACCACATAAATCTGAATACACCAACTCAAGAGCAACTCTGTCTTTCTTGAAGGAGGATGAGACTTGAAAGAAACCCTATTTTATTTTCCAGCCAAAAAGTGCTCACACTTTTCTAACTTAGCACTTTCGAAATTTGATAACAATTTCTACTTGGCCAGGACATTTAGTCCTTTCTCACTGATGTGGCTAAGCCTCTTGTGCCATAACGTTGAAGAGCTATCGCTCTCAACTACATTCACCATATTAGCATAAGTAGAAGCAGTAGTCCAGTATAGACCATGATACTTTTTACCATGAGCCACAATCAAGGAACCCTTAGTGAGTTTCCACTTTTCAGCACTACTGGTACTAACATAACCCTTATCATCCGGAACAGAAATCAAGTGCAAACGAACATCAGGTGCATGCTTTACATTGTTCAAAACTAGTTTAGTTCAAATACTAGTTTCCAAACAAATTGTTCCAATGCCAGCCACCCTAGATACAATCTCATTACCCATACTCAAAGTTCCAAAATAACCTGGAGTATAGGATGAGAAAAAATCCTTCCTTGATGTCACGTGAGATGCGGCACCAGTGTCTAGCACCCAAATTGACTCATCACAAGCAATATTTATAAGATTCACATCAAGGACAGTAATAAGATCTTCAGTGATGATGGTGGCTAAGCAATTTTCATCGCCATCTTCTTTCTTTTTCTCTTTGTCTCTGTTCTCCTTCTTCAATATCCGGTAGAACTTCTTTGGGTGCCCTTTCTTCCCACAATGATAGGACTCAATATCTTTAAGTTTTCTTCTGGATTTACTTCTATTATGTTCTCTATTTTGAGAACCACGATTCTTGCTTTTTCCTCTAGGGTCAGTGACCAAGACATCTGACGAGGAGGAACCCTGAGATTTTCTTCTCATCTCTTCATTTAAAACACTACTCTTGGAAAAATCCATAGAGATCACACCATCCATACCAGAATTTGACAATGAAGATTTAAAAGTTTCCCAAGAATCCGGTAAGGAACCAAGTAGAAATAAGCCTTGAATTTCTTCGTCAAATTTAATGCACATAGCAGATAACCGGTTCATGATCCCCTAAAAGTTATTCAGATGATCTGTCATCGGAGAACCATTATGGTACTTTAAACCCAACATCTGCTTAATCATGATATCTTGTTGTTTCCAGTCTTCCGAACATGCAAACTTTCAAGATGCTCCCATACGATCCGAGCATGTGACTCCCCAGAAATATGATTCAACACATTATCGTCAACCCACTGTCTAATAAAGCCGCAAACCTGTCTGTGTAACAGATTCCATTCTTCATTTGATTTATTATCAAGCTTTTTAGTGGCAAAGACTGGTTGGTAAAAATTCTTGACATAGAACAAATCTTCCATTTTGCTCCTCCAAATGGCATAAGTGACGCCACTCAATGTAACCATTTTACTAGTGTTGGCTTCCATCATTTATCACAAACACATATACTATTTATTAGCAGGAGACCAAAGTAATTTTTTTCTGATGTGTAAGTTCAGACCGTGTTGTAACCACATAGTATATTCAGACGGAAACTTGACTCTGATACCATTTGTTGGGAATAAAATAGACCCGCAAAAATAATATTCACGGTATTAGTGATAAATGCGGAACACTAAGTTATGGTTAATTAGCAAGAATAAAGAGCAATAATGACACCAAAAGTTTTTACGTGAAAACCCTTCTGAATAAGGAAAACCACGGGCCAAGAGGAGCAACTGATATCACTATAGCAAGGAATTTTACATTGTGTAGTCACGAGTATAAAAACTCCAAAGACCACTACTCACTCAAAATAAATAACCCTCTTTCGAGTTTTCCACCTTACTACAATATCGTTCACACTATATTTTTTTTCTTCATAGACTATTTTCTTACAGAGTCTATGAAATACCTCACTATACTCTCTTATGTTTTCTTCTCTTTGTTGGTGTGTCTAAATTGAGTTGCAAAGCTCCCTTTTTATAGGCAAGCAAATGTTGCTATTGATGTCATCGGTGACATCATTACCAAATACAAAAAGGAAGAAAAAAATAACATCTTTGAAAATCTTGCCAAAAGAAAGAAAAGAGCTTCCTTAAAACATGGGGCTGAACCCCACAATGATCACCATTAGTATCTTGCATACTGCAATATATCCAGGTGATGTAGGAGGTAGCTCGTCATGATTTTTTCAGTTTTGTACTGTATTTAATTGAAGCTCCAAGAATCAAGTACTCCGGTCATCCCAATTTGTTTGATTCTTTGCATTTCGTAGCTAATATTGAATAATTATTCTAAAGTTAATCTAAATATTGAAAAATTGAGTAAATATATTACAAGTTGCAAGTGTGTTGCTAGTTGTAAATGTGTCATATCAAACAGAGAAACGACAACCAGAAAGGGACAAAGGGTAATATAACGATCATTATAGATAAAAGAATATATCTTTACAAGTAGAATTTTAGCTATTACTAGAAGAGTTATATCTTAGAGCATGCAGAAAAGTGCCTGAATAGGAAAATCCCCTCACAGCATTTCGAATGCGTTTCTTTAGTTTTGATTTCGAATGGAGCACATCAGGCCGGCTAAGACACCGAAGGAAGCGTGCGATACTTTCGCAACATTGTTCACCAAGAAGAATGATATGAGACTGCAACTTCTGGATAACGAGCTTCTCTCTATCAGACAACGCGCCATGACGATCAACCAATACTTTACCAAGGTAAAATCTTTTTGTCGCGAAATTTCTGCATTAGACTATGTTGCTGACATGTCAGTCGCTAGAATTAGAAGAATTATTATTCATGAATTAAGGCCAAAGTATAGAAATTTTATTGCCGCAAGACAAGCCAACCTTCTCTTGTTGAATTAGAAAACTTGCTAGCTGACCAAGAAGCGTTGGCTAAGCAAATATCTGGAGTCTCATTAAAGAGTGATGAAGAAGCACTTTATAGCGGCGAAAGGCCGATCCCGACCAAATGCTAGTAGAAATTCTAGAAAACATGATGATAAGGATAATCATCATGGAAGCTCCCAAACAAGGGGAGCTCAAAAGAAAGACAACCGGGGTGGCCAGTCAAAGAATAACAATAAGTTTGATGGAAAATGCTATAACTGAGGGAAAAAGGGCCACATAGCTAAAAGTTGTTGGTTCAAAAATAACACTGCAGAAAGCAATGCAGCCACGTCAAAAATAGGAAAAACAAGCGATGAAGAGTGGGACGTTGAAGCATCTTTTGCCGTGGAGGAAGAAGAATTAGCTCTAGCAGTTACCGTTCATGGTATGATCGACTACAATAATGATTGGATAGTCGACTCTGACTGCTCAAATCATATGATAGGAGATAAAGAGAAGCTACAGAACATGACCGAGTACAAAGGTGGTCGTGTGGTGGTGACAGCCAACAACTCAAGACTACCAATCGCTCACGTCGGAAAAACAAAAATCATGCCGAGATTCAGTCCGAAAGAGGTTTCACTCCAGGATGTCTACCATGTAACTGGGATGAAGAAAAACTTACTATCAGTAGCGCAACTTACGGCATGAGGCCACCATGTCGTATTCGGACCTCAAGATGTCAAGATCTATCAAGATCTTGAAATCTCTGGAACACCGATGATGAGAGGACGACGCTTAGAGTCTGTCTATGTAATGTTAGTAGAGTCAGCTTATGTAAACAAGACTCGAAAGAATGAAACAACTGATTTGTGACATGCAAGACTTGGACATGTAAGCTATCACAAACTCAAGGTGATGATTAAGAAATCTATGTTGAAGGGTCTTCCTCAACTCGAGGTCAGAACAGAGACCATTTATGCAGGCTGTCAATACGATAAGGCGCATCAGTTACCGTAGACTCAAAGTTCAAAGCCAAATCACCATTGGAGCTGGTTCATTCTAACGTATTCGGGCGAGTCAAGAAATCATCAATCAGTGGCATGCAATACATGGTTACATTCATTGACGACTTCTCACTATACGTATGGGTTTTCTTTCTAAAAGAAAAATCTGAAACTTTTTCAAAATTTAAAGAGTTTAAGGAAATAGCGGAAGGAGAACTCGGCAAGAAAATCCAATGCCTCCGAACAGACAACGGTGGTGAATATACATCAAATGAGTTCTCCTAGTACCTACGAGAATGCCGCATACGCCATCAATTCACATGTGCAAATACGCCACAACAGAATTGAGTAGTTGAAAGGAAAAATCGGCACCTTGTAGAGATATGTCGAAGCATGCTACATTCGAAGAATGTTCCAGGAAGATTTTGGGCAGAAGCTATGAAAACAGCAGCTCATGTCATCAATAGACTTCCTCAAGCGAAGTTAGGGTTCGTTTCACCCCTTTGAAAAACTGTGGGGTAGTAAACCTGCAGTAAGTCACTTTGGAGTATTTGACTGTGTGTGCTACATGTTTGTGTCAAGTCATCTACGTAGCAAATTTGATAAAAAGGCGATACGGTGTATCTTTGTGGGATACGACAGCCAAAGGAAAGAGTGGAAATGTTGCGACCCAACAACTGAAAAATATTATACATCAAGAAATGTGGTATTCAATGAGGCAGCATCATGGTGGTCACCTCAAAAGGAAGAGTTACCGGATTCGAAGGAAACATAAGACAATTTGCAAAAGAAGATGGGGGAGCAAATTGTTGAAGTACATCCAAGTCCAGAAAATGAACATGAAGATCAAAGTGAGGAAGAAAATACCGAGGACGAGGCAACATAGAATCTGTGGCAAACATGCATGCATCAAAGAGTAGAAGACCGTCAACCAGAAGGAGTAAGCCCACAGCCTCGGAGATCAACAAGAGTTCGAAAGCCAAATCTCAAGCACGCCAATGTTGATGTAGCTGAAGAAGAGTTAGGGATGCAAAAACAAATTAAGTTGGTGCTGAGGGGGAGTGTTAAAAGTCATCATCAACTTAATATCCAAGACAATGGATAATCAATCTAGAATGTTCAAGTAGTTCTAGAGAGTTGAAAGAATAACTTTAGGATGAAAGTTCTAGAGTGGAGTCTAGAAAGAATAACTCTAGAAATAAATAGAAGAGTGATTCTAGAAAAAGGTAGTGAGGAATATTCTAGAATAGAATAGTAATTAAGTATCCTAACTAGATTCTTCCATCACCACCTATAAATAGAGGTGGTCTATTTGAGTTGTAATTAAGTGAGTAAGAAGTTCTCAAGAAGTGAGAGCAAGTAAGGTGTACTCAAGTCCCAAGTGTGTATCCAAAAAGTGTCCAAGTGAGTCTAAAGTGTGTGTAAATACTTAAGTAAGCTTAAGTGTGAGTGTCAAGTGTTGGTAAAAATAAAAGAATAAGAACTTGGTGTATATTCTGGTCAAGTTATAGTGTTCAAGTCTTGGTGTAATTACTTTAACAATAATAAGGTAATTACGTTTTTCACGTGTTGTGTTGTCTAACATTATTTACCAAGATTAACTCTTTCTACTAGTTCAATGATTCAACTGCTCATGGCCAGAGACGGATCCAGGATTTTAGCTCCATGGGTTCAACTTTTAAGATTCCTGGCTTTGAACTCATTATATTTTTAAAGTTATGAGTTCACATCTACTATTTATTGCAATTTTAGTGAAGTTTTAGTGAAAAGTTTTAATAGAGGAGTTTGGACAGAAAGAAGAGGAAGTTGAAAAAGATAGCTTGAATCAAAGAAGATAGAAGATAAAATGATGCAATAACAAGAGAAGAAAAATACTTGGCAATTCTCAGATATATCAAGTCAGTCTCTTCATAAGGCTTGATGATGATGTCTTTGTTATTGCTGCAAGACTTCAAGTCTTTCCATTGAGAAGAAGGTGCTTTGAAGATTCCCTCACAGCCCTTAACATACGTTTCTACAACTTTTCCAAATACACTATGCTTTTAAACACAAGTTCAGTGAACAACTGAGTTTATATCTAGTCTTCCTCATCTTGAGATAGGAGGATTCAATATGGCTTTCACTTCTTTTGTATTCTTTCTTCTGATCTGTTAGTTCAGGCAAATGGCTGAAATGATTCAACTTGTCCAAAGTCCTTTTCATGTGGAAATCTTACTGACCTGAGCTTTCCTTTCTCTCTTTCCACACGACCTGACTGTGGAATAATGCCAATGTCTAGTTGTGATGCTAAACCATTTCCAAGTATCCAACTGCTTCCTGAAGGAGATTGGTACTATGCTTTAGGCAACGAGTATAGTTATATAGTTCAGCTCGTGGACCCGAAGCTTCAAACGATGTTGAGGCAACACAAGTGTCAGGCTTTTAACAAAAGTATCCCCCTTCAGAACTCTCCTATTTCTTTCACTCTTCCCAGTGAATATTCAAAACTTCTTCAAATTCAGCAGGACTAGTAGTACCCAGGAGAAGATTAATCATTTCTCCGGTTATAAAACGTACAATGGTTGTAAAGGCTTTAGCATACACTACAAGCTTTGCCAAGATAATGATGAATACATTCGAGCAGGCAATCTTACTGCTAACTGTTCACTTATCAGATTGCCATATTACCCAACATTATATGATGATGATTTGTTCAACTTCTTAAGTCCTGAATTTCTAGTAAAATGGAAACTGTCTGATGACTGTTACGAATGTCACTATGGTGGAGGTCAATGCCAGGCTGATAGAAACAACAAATTTCATTGTCACAAAGGTAGGCATCTCCAAATAATCTACATTTTCAAGGTCAAATGCATATTTCTTAGGGTCCTTTCTTGCTTCATATCACATCTGGATAATTTTCCCTCTTCTTTTTAGATGCAAAAGCGACTAGGAGCAAGTTGGGACGGACTCTTGGAGCAGGTAGTTACATATCCATTAACCTCATCTTTCTTTTCATTTTAAGAATTTCCATACATAGCATTTGATATTTATTCTTCATTGTTATATACTATTTGAATAGTCCCAAAAGCATACTATTTCCCATGACGAATTTGATTTATATTCTCTGATGGTGCATGACTTCATTTTTTTCACCACAGGTGCAAGTTTTTTTACTGTGGGACTGTTGGTTTTACTCCTCAGCTTCAGGAAAAACAAATTGTGGTACAAATACCTCAGGTTTTGGGAATCTAATGCTGAGGATCACCAAAAAGTTGAAGCATTTTTAAAGAACTATTCATATGCTCCAAAGAGATACAACTATTCAGAAGTCAAAAAAATCACTGGTTGCTTCAAAAACAAACTAGGTCAAGGAGGATATGGTTGTGTATAAAGGAACTCTGCCTAATGGAAGTCATGTGGCTGTGAAGGTCCTGAATAAACAAAGCGGCAGTTGTGAAGAGTTCATTAACGAGGTGGCAAGTATCAGCAAGACATCACATGTTAACATCGTGAGCCTTGTGGGATTCTGTTTTGAGGGTCGCAAAAGAGCTTTCGTTTATGAATTCATGCCAAATGGATCTCTTGAAAAGTATAACTATGAGGAAAGATCCGACAGTGTTCGCCAATTGGGTTGGCCAACATTATACAAAATTGCACTAGGCATAGCTTGAGGATTAGAGTACTTGCATCGTGGTTGTACCACTCGGATTTTGCATTTTGATATAAAGCCTCATATATCCTGCTTGATGAAGATTTTTGTCCTAAGATCTCCGACTTTGGTCTTGCCAAACTGTGCATGAAAAAGGAGAGTATTGTGTCAATGCTAGGTGCACCAGGGACTATTGGTTATATTGCTCCAGAAATTGTTTGCAGAAACTTGGGAGGTGTCTCTCACAAGTCTGAACGTCTATAGTTACGGAATGATGGTCCTAGAGATGGTTGGAGGAAGAAAAAATGTTGATGTCGGAGTTGATCGCACAAGTGAAATCTACTTTCCACGTTGGCTCTATCATCGTATCGAACTAGATGAAGAGCTTCAATTATCGGGATAATGAGTGAAGAAGAGAAAGACTCTGCAAGAAAGATGGTGATGGTGAGTTTATGGTGCATACAAACTGATCCACCAAGTCGACCATCTATGACTAAGGTAGTGGAAATGTTAGACGGTAACCTAGACTTTCTGAAAATTCCTCCCAAGCCTTACTTATATTCTCCCTCAAGAATCGAGGTAGATTCATCAGCAGTAGAACTGACCTAGTCATATCAGTGTAGTAGATCAAACTTTAAGTATTTGCTGGTTCAATTATTAGTCTTCCTCTTTTGTTTGCTTCCTTAATAATCAGTCTTCCTCTTTTGTTTGCTTCTTTAATCATGATTTCTTCAAATGCAACACAAATGTAGGGGTAAGGTCTGCGTATATCTTACCTTACCCAGTCCCCACTTGTAGGATTACACTGGGTATATTGTTGTTGCTGTAACACAAATGTCTCTTAAAATCTCCTTTTGTACTTGCTTTCTCTTTTCTTTGCAACTCTCTCTCTCTCTCTCCCCCCACAGGAAGTGGCTTTTGGAGTTGTCACAGGAAATACTAACAAGAGTTACCATAATAGTAAATATTTTGGTACACACATTGGCATAATGTATATATAGCACCTGGTAGCCTTCAAACAAAAGATTTGTTCTGCATTCAATTTTCACCGCAGTATCAAAGACATGAAGGATAATGGATATAAATAAATCTCTCTGTCACTATATAGAAGCTGAAGCTCATGATGCAACTAATTTCGACTAATTCATTGAAAGTGAGCTTATTTTTTGGTTATAAATACGTAGGGAACTCCGAAAAATAACAAACTTGTACATAAAGAAGAAGGTAAAGCGGATATCCAATTAAGGATTGAAATTAATAAATATAAAGAGAGAGAGAGAGAGAGAGAGAGAGCTATAGCTTGGAATCGAAACACACTTGATTGATATATGTATACTTGACACAAATTAGTTGTGTCATGCTTTTAGAAGAAAAGTAATAGTGAAACAAAATTCAATACTCATTCCACCCAATTTATGTCCAAGTCCTTGAGTTTCATGAGCCATTTTTTTTGCATCTTGTGCAACAAAAGGTTTAGACGATGTTGTTTCACAATTTACATCATTACCTAACAATTCAACTTTCTTCTCTTTGGCAAGGCTTGCTTGTCTGTTAGGATGCCTTACCTTAAGTGTCAGAAGATGCGAAACTTCATGATGGCCACCCCATTTTTCTAATGCACGAGCAATATCATAGCGACCTCTAGGAGATAACTTAAAACAATCAGAATCATTTGTGAGGTAAAGAACCAGTACAAGACACAATGTTTCCTAGGCCTAGAGTTTTGTCTTGCGATATCCTGCATTTTCATTTTACTTATTTCTTCCATTTTAATAGGGCGGTGGGTGGAGAGGAGGAGTGAATTATACCAAAAAAGGAATAAAATCTTGTAATCAAGTTTCATACCTGCACGTTCGAAGGATTTTCTACTGGGCATATATGATGGATCCATTCCCCAGTTCTTCTGCAAACGACTAATCTGAGAAGTTGCAGATTCATTTCCAAGCTTAAACAAAATAATCAAGAAAATATGAAATGCAACAAGAAAGGTGGTTAAATCTCTTAAATAGTGAAACTCGATGTTTTTTCCTCATCGATCAGTATCTTATGCTGGTTTCATGTTTTCATAATTATACGAAAAACTGACAAACTAACCTCCTCTTGTAAATTTTCCAAGCTATCCCAATAACCTTTCGGTTTGCGGTGTTTGTAAGCAAGAGATAGATTCATCAATGAAGCAATTCTTCTAAAACCTCCCATGCGTGTAATCGCCTTTTCAATATCCACTCTTCCATGTTTCCTGAGTTGCTTTCTCATAGGCATAAATCCTTCATTTCCATGTTCAGAGATAAAAGCCAAGAGCTCAGCTTTGAGAACTTCAATATCCCTCTGCAACCCCGGAACTTTCGGCCTTTATCTAGGTGAATATAAACTACTACTGTCTGAATTCTGCCCAGCTGGCCTATCATAATAAACAGATGAATCCTTGATTGATGAACTAACCGATGCCTCTCTGAATGCATCATGGTTAAATTTCTCAAGAGGTTTCTCAGTCTCTCTTTTCTCAATGTAATCTCTGATTGCACATAAGTTTAAGGGAAGGTCCTCATATATGACCTGACAATGTCACAAACTGATGAAAATCAAGAGAATCCTGTCATACGAATGTAGAAAAATAAATTTCAATGTTAAGAAGATAAAGAGAGTAGACATGGATACAAACCTCTTCCATAATTGCTTCAGAAAGAAATGAATTCTTGTGCATTTTTTACTCCACACTGTATTTCAATAGTGTATGATGACTGCCTAATTGCTCTAAGATCCATTTTCCTTGAAAAGAATCGAAGTCTCCTTCCACCTGCTCAAAGCTAATTTCTTGTTCTATATGTTCCGATAAGTCTAGAACGATGGAGTACCATGTATAAAAGATCCTTGCATCCTTCCTGGAAATGGACAAGTAGAAGCATCACCTTATTGATTCCAGGAGTTAACCACTAACTAAAATTTGAGAAACATATTTCATTATGCTACACAACGTATTGCATTATTTGCAGTTCAAATGTAAAAGATGACAGTTGTATTCAATTCTGTTAGTTAAATGAAACGCAACCCACCTGAAGAATGCGAACTTTGTTGTTGTCTCGTGATAAGATCCTACTGATTGCTAATTTTGGAACTATCCTGCAATAATTTGGGACGAATTAACATTAGTACGACCAAGCCAGAAATTACATGCTTGATTTGGTCTGGAGCTTAGTTTCATCTGCACCACACAATAATTAATTGACGAGGATTTACGTATCTTTAGGTAGCTAAGGTTTGTTCTTCCAGAGTTAGTCAAATGGTTCTCTGATACCATTGAATTCTTTTACTATCACAAGAACCGGATTACTGAGATATTTGTCTTAGCAGATAATCTGAAACATGGAACTAAACATAAGAGACTTTATTTAAGACAAACTAGAGAATGATACCTTATATGATACATTGCAGCTTAAGAAACTTTTATGTAGCTAGCCAACCGACATCTGGTGATATCTATGAATCAAAGCAAGACTAAGTTGTCCCTCATTTCTGTCACTTAAAGGCACATTTAAGGTTGTCTAATACATTAAGTGAAATGTCGTCATCAGAAATATTATCAGGGCAGAAAAGGTATTAGATTTAGCCTCATGTTCTGAATATGGGTTGGTTGAGTTCCTTGAAGATAGTAAGCTTCTGAAATCTGTAACTGATAAAGAACCTTACATTGATGAAGTCATTAGGTTGTTCTATGCAAACTTAAATTCTAGGATAGACAATACCTCCTCAAGGAAATTTGGAAGAGTATACCTCTATAACAAAATATATAAATTTACTCCCCTAATTATCAATCAATGTTTGGCCACCGAACTTGAAGGTGGAAGCAGCACTACTGAGAGAACAACAGAAAACAGGGACGAGATAATAGAATACCTCACTGGAGGTATAGTGAAGAAATGGACTGCTCATTGCCCTGCTTCAAGGCTCACTGTCTTATTCTTCGCCCTACATAAGATTGCTATTCACAATTGGCTCCTTTCACTGAATGAGTTAATAGTAACCACTGACCAAGCCTCTTTGCTATACAAAATTGGAAAAAGATTGAGAATTGACCTAGGGAGAATGATTTTTTATTAAATAGCTAATTTGGCTGAAAAAGAGTCGACCTTGATCATTCCCTACCCCTCACTGATCTATCATATTTTAGTTAACCAAGGCTTTGATCCTCAAGGTGAGGATATTTTAGGGAAAGCACCGGAGGTATATGCAGTGAATAAAGCAATCTTAAAAAGCAAAGAAAAAGCTATTGATCTTTCTTGGAAAAAGGAAGCTGACAATGAGAATGTTGCCCGAAATTTTCCAAACATTTTAGGCAACATTGGTTCAAGTCAGTCACCTTTGTCTACTGATTGGCTGGTTGGACAGATTACAAAGCTCAACCAACATATCTCAGAGGTTGATACTGCAAGGGATACCTTAGTCAAGGCCAGGGACCAATTCTTAATGTTGTTTTTTTTTCAAAAAGGAGGAGATAATTCTACTGTGCAGATGGAGGAAAGAGTTGAGAGTTCTGCTGCTAGATGCCATGCAAAGAGAAGAGGTTGTTGGAAGAAGAGTCTTGCTAACAAGGCTGAGGCTAAGGGCAGAAACCGAAGCTGCGATGAGCAAGGCTGAAGTATAAGCTGAAACTGCTAGGCAGAGGAAGGAGCAGGCTGAAATTATGCAGAGGTAGAAAGCGGCTGGAAGCTACTACTGACGCATAATATACAAGGGAGGAACTGCTGATGATAAATGGTGATTGGTGAATGAATTTGGATTATGTTTTGGTTTGGATAATTCGTGATATAATTAAGACAATGTTCTGATAGTGCTTTTATTTTTTGGATGATGTATTTATATGCTAATATTTTTTCTTCTAATCCTATAAGTTTTGTGTATATCCATGTTTGTGCTAATATTGTATCTTATATAATGATATACACTGGTGTACATATATTTTATTTGTATGTCATCACAGGTTAAGGGGAGCATTATTGTAATCATAGATGTTGGGACAACATCTATGACATTGCCGTAAGTCACTTGCACTGATTAGATTAGATTTTGTGAAGAAAGGCAAAAAGGGGGAGAATGTTAATGTTGGGTTTGGTGTTGTGATATTTTGCCCAACATATTATTTTTAATACTAAGTTAAAATTCAGAAATGTTGGAACAAATGTCACGACATTCGGACCAACATTCTGTTAAACAGCTTTGCCTTACTTCACGGACTGAAGTGATTCTCGTGGATTTTTACCACGATGGTAAAGTGACTTGGCAAGGTGATTAGGAGCTGATGAAACACGTGGGAAGAACAAGTCAAAGTTGTTGCTAAGCTTGGGGAACAAGTCTAAGAAGTTAGAGGATTTTTCTCCATTATCTTCTCCAACAAATCCTATCGGCTGCCCATCTTTCCCTTAACCTCCACAACCAATCGATGAAGCTTTTAAAGGAAGACTCTCTACTATAAATAAAGAGGCAAGAAGAGTGAATCGACATCCAGAATCAGATTGCAAAAATATTAAGAGAGCTCTCGAGAATTCATCTCAGAAAACTGGATCACAAGTGTTGCCTGAGCGTGTCGACGACATTCTGTCCAACATTATAATTGCTACTTAGATTCTAGATTTGTTCTTCATTGAAGCAATTATAATGATATGTTGTTTATGTCTATTTAGATAGATTTTTCAGGCTGAAATCATTTGCGACTTCAACCTTTTAATTCCTTTTGTATTATCTTGTAATATTGTAAATGAAGGAATTTATTTAATTGTATATAAATATATACAATACTTTCGGTCACTGGCCGTCATAGGTTATATAATCAATATAACCTATTGTAAATATTAAACCTTTGTGTCTTTATTATTTCCGCTGCATTTTACTCTTCAAAGGTTTTTCAGTTTTATCGAAGTGTTGTCACTTGTGACAGGCAACATTATTGCCGACATCTACAAACTGCATTGGCATTCAATTTGTTTTTACTTCCAGTTTGTTTTTTATTATACCATAGCATACCCCCGGGACCCAACAATTATGATATATTTAAAATCACGATTTTTAAAAGATATAAAATCACATAAATATTATGTCATGTTTAATATCATAAATTTTCATAGCATATTTAAGATTACAAGTTTCAAAAATTTATATTTCTTTCTTATATACTATAATGCTTCAAATTATGTTACATAAATTTACATGGAACAAATATCCTTTTTAATACCATATATTTTGGTACTTGCAACTTTAAAATTCTAACGAGGAGGAATAAGGAGAATTAAACTCAAGATTTTGAAATTTTATTTTTATCTTTCAACTTGTAGCCAATGAATTGTCGAAATGAGTCATTTCTGTTATGATATACTGAATTATGGATGTTAATTTCGTATTTCTACAGCTTCCGGAGAAGTTTGCAATCAAATAATTAGCTTGCAGGCTGCTCCTGAAAAGCCTTACAACAACTTCTTGAAGAAATTTGTAATCCAACAAATAGTTCATGCATGCAACTTGTAAGCTGCTTCCAACAAAGCTTGTCTCAGTTAGTAGCTTTCTTTCTTTTATACTCTATTCATCTCAATTTATGTGGTATAATTTGAATTTTGAGAGTCAAACGAATTATTTTTACGACGATTCTTTTATATACTTTTTATGCTCGAATTCATGGCCAAAAATACAAAGTTTAACTCTTAAAATCTAAATGGCGTCACATAAATTTTGACAAAATTAGTAAATTGAAAGTTAAATTAATTTATTTTACACATCAATCTCAGTATAATAAAATCTCTATCTCTCTTTCCGACTTCTTTCTCTACATCTCTTATTACCTTATATTATTATTATTATTATTATTATTTTTATTATTTTATAACAATCTCTGAATTTTTATTATTATTTAGCTTTTAAACGGCTACGAGCTATCTATGAAAAGTCGTCGAACATCTTCGAGGTTGCATTTGCATTACAGTGTCATTTTTTTGGCTTCCACGTCACTTGTCACTTTCAAGTTTCAATAAACAAACAAATCACATATGACAACTATAACACGTATAACAATTCATACTCAAAAAGTCCAGCAAAAACAATGCAAACCTCCAAACGTCCATAGAAAAATCTCAAATCACATCAAACGAACTGAAATATTCAACAATTTTTTTTTTACAAAAGTCATAACAATTGTCACACAATATAATTCGAACTACATAATGTTTAGAAAACAAAACAAGTCTATAATTATTTCAACAAATAAAAAACCAAAATAATGGTCGTCGTCATCGGGTCCAAGGGGAGAAGGGGTCAAATTGTTAGTTTCTATGAGCCTTTTCTCTAGGCCGACATTTCATCCTTAGACTTGAAGAGTTGATCTACCATGGGAGGCCTCCCTTACTCTTTTACTACAACTAAAAGGAAACATATGTTAATTAGGATACAAGTTATACGAATTAAAAAGCAAGAGTACTTTAAATGGAACAACTTATATCACCAATTCAAGTGGATTGCTTCATCTTGTTTTAAGCATCCCAAAGCAACTAAGTCTATGTCGAGCTCGTGCCACTACTAAAAAATCACTATTTTCTACTAAAAAATGTTCAGTGACTATTTCCATAGATATTTTGATTGAACCAGTGAAAAAAGAAAAAATAGTAGTGTTTTCGTGCGGTGGGAATGAGACGGGAAAATCATATTTTATAACACAAATTTCTTACTGATTGTCGGTGAGAAAAATCTCTATTTCTAGTAGTGTGCATTAGAGGCATCTCGTATTTGTCTCTCATCCTCGGGAGCCAAGGGTAAATGTTTCTGCAAATTAACCAGGGGCTAACGTTCGTAGTCAATAAAAATATCATATTATTAATAAAGATATGTATTTGTGTACATGAGACTCTCTAAACATCATACCATGACGGTTATAGGGTATGTACAATGTTTCCCAGGTCGGAAAATAGTCATGATATTGCACCTTAATAATCATCGAAATAAATGTGAATAACAAGGATAAAATCTGCAAAAAAAATGTAAGTAAATCATGTTCAAATGCATAATCAAACTTTTTGATGAAAAATCCACATAATCTCATATGTGGACTGTGCCAAAGTTCTGTACACCATCTTTTCATTGATTTGAACAAAGCATCCTACACCAACAGAAGTCTGTTGTGATAATCAAGTTGCTCTTCAGATCGCCTCAAATTCAGTGTATCATAAAAGAAATAAATATATTGAGGTTGACTGTCATTTTATTCGTGAGAAAATTCAGGAAAATTAATTTCCACACTAGTTACATGAAGGCATGAGAGTTGAGAGCAACTAGATCATTTGTTCACAAATGCGTTGAATGAAGCTCGAGTAGATTACCTTTGCCACAAGTTATGCATGATAAACACTACGCCGGCTTGAGGGGAGTGTTACAAAAATGAATATGGCCTTGTTATATATATATATATATATATATGTGTGTGTGTGTGTGTTCTTCCTTGATTCATTCACTATTTAGATACATTGTAAATACAGTAATGGTCTTTTATCTTGAACCTCATGGAATAATATACACAATAACAATTTCAAATTAGTCGAGGTGCGAGCAAGCTGGCCCGGACACCACAGTTATAAAATATATATATATAAATATATTCTTCCTTGATTCATTCATAATTTAGATACATTGTAAATACAGTAATGGTCTTTTATCTTGAACCTCATGGAATAATATACACAATAACAATCATTTTAGATTTTCTTTTTTTATAACTGTGGTGTCCGGGCCAGCTTGCGCGCATCTCGACTAATTCCACGAGATACATGTTACCTCCCACCAACAACAAATACAAAACTATTGCCTTGCTTATTAAGAGGGGAGGCGGAAAGAAGGGCGGTGCGAATAACAATCATTTTGGATCATAGAAAGTACATCTTCTTTTAATTTTTGATTTCTGAGAAATTTCCAAATCCACTAACAACCTTGAAGTCAAACATGTACAAAAAGGAATTGATTCACTGAACAATGGAAGTCCTTAGAAGTTGCCTATGTTTAAGTCAAAGACTCTCCAATGACATGAATCAAAAAAGAAAGAAGTGAAAATGACCCTTGACCACAGGAGAAAAGTCCTTAGTTGCTAGTTACAGTAGAATTTCAAGGACCTAGTCTTTGCACATAAACCCCAGTAAAGGGCAGCCTGGTGCACTAAGCTCCAGCTATGCACAGTTACGAAGAAGGGCTGAACCACAAGGGTCTATTATACGCAGTCTTATCCTACATTCTCGCAAGAGGTTGTTTGCACGGCTCGAACTCGTAACCTCTTGGTTACATAGTAGCAACTTTACCAGTTACGCCAAGTCTCCCCTTCAAATAAACCCCATTAATATATATAAATACACATACTTATATCTGTTGCTTCTGTTGATGCTTTTTTTTTCTTTTAACATAATAGTTCATCATGGATTTAGTTTCTTGTTTTTTTGTCTTCATTTTGTTTCATCTGAGGTGCTTTGATTCAGTTCAAGGACAGAACACACCCTACTCAAACTGTCCAGATGAATTCCAATGTGGAAGTTCAGAAATTCTGAGCTTTCCTTTCTTCAAACCAACTCAACCTGATTGTGGATTGTGCAAGGTTGATTGTGATGCTACTCCACATCCCGTGATTGAATTGGAAGGAGTGAAGTATCAAATTCTTGCAAAACAGAATGTGTTTGTCACAATTAAGGACCCTATTCTTGAAAAATTCTTGAAGAAAAAGAGTTGTCGATCTTTCGGGAGAAATCTCTCTCTCCCAATATCTCCTATAATCACATATAGAGTCTACCCCTTCCTCACCTTGTTCAGATGCAATAGTAGCAAGAAGAGATTCCAAGACGAGTTCTCTTACCGTGGTTTTCAGAGCTACAATGGCTGCGAAAGTTTTACGCTGTACTATAACGACTCATCCATTTCTTATACAGGATTTACTCTTCCTACTAGTTGTTCAGTGATTCAATTGCCTATGGCGTCAGGTTTTGAATCAAAATCGAACAATAGTGACCTGTTCGATATGTTAGCTGCTGATGTTTCTCTAGGATGGACTGTATCTAATAAGTGTAATCAGTGTTATTCTAGTGGAGGACGGTGTCAAGTTGACAGTAATAACAAATTTCTTTGTTCTACTGGTGAAGGCAAAGGTATAGAAGAAAAGTTTCTTCTCTTTAATCTTCAATGAGATTTAATACTTAAAGGAAATTAGGTTTTCTGTACTAAGACAAACTGTTCGGAAACAGTCTCTCTGTCCCATAAAGGTAGAGTTAAGGCGTACATCCTACCCATCCCAAACCCCACTTGTGTATTACACTGGGTATGTTGTTGTTGTACTAAGATAAACTGTATATTTTATGCATAAGAATAATCTCGGGAAATATGATACAAGTATGGAGTACTTTGAGAGATCTAGGCAAATAAGCTAGAAGGCATCACTGAAGTAAAATACTTGATTCCTTCATCTATTATTCATTTATTAATTGGTGTCAGTGTTGCAGGAACATTGAAAAAGCGTCATCTTCGGACAGCCTTGCTCGTCATAGTCACAGGCAACTACACCTTCTTTCTTCTATTCTTAAATCTGTGACTGAACTGAAATTCCTTCGATTCTTTTTCCCCTTTCGCTCTTTCTCTTTTGTAAAATTGTACTAGTTGCATTGTCCCAAAAACAGACTTTTCCTGGTGCATGACTTCATTTTTTTCTACAGTTGCAGTTTTCTCTTGTACTGGAATCTTGATTTTGCTCTTCTGCTTCAGAAAAAAGATTTTCTGGCACAAGTACCTCAGGTTTTGGGAAACCAAAGCTGAGGATCACCGAAATATTGAAGCATTTCTGAAAAACTATGGGCCATATGCTCCAAAGAGATACAGCTATTCAGACGTCAGAAAGATGACCAGTCGCTTCAAAAACAAACTAGGTCAAGGAGGATATGGTTATGTATATAAAGGAAGTTTGCAGAATGGAAGCCATGTGGCTGTGAAAGTTCTGAATGGACTAAAAGGCAGTGGTGAAGATTTCATTAACGAGGTGGCAAGTATTAGCAGGACATCACATGTTAACATTGTGAGCCTTGTGGGATTTTGTTTTGAGGGTCGCAAAAGAGCACTCGTGTATGAATTCATGCCAAACGGATCTCTTGAAAAGTTTATCTATGAGGAAAGATCCGACAGAGTTCGCCAACTGGATTGGCCAGTACTGTACAAAATTGCACTAGGCATTGCTCGAGGATTGGAGTACTTGCATCGTGGTTGTAACACTCGGATTTTACATTTTGATATAAAGCCTCATAATATACTGCTTGATGAAGATTTTTGTCCTAAGATCTCTGACTTTGGCCTTGCCAAACTATGCGTGAAAAAGGAGAGCATTGTGTCGATGTTAGGTGCACGAGGGACTATTGGTTATATTGCTCCAGAAATTGTTTGCAGAAACTTGGGAGGTGTCTCTCACAAGTCTGATGTCTATAGCTATGGAATGATGGTCCTAGAGATGGTTGGAGGAAAAAAAAATGTTGACGCCAGACTTGATTGCACGAGTGAAATCTACTTTCCAGAATGGCTGTGTCAACGAATTGAACTAGACGAAGAACTTCAATTAATTGGGATAATGAATGAAGAGGACAAAGAATGTGCACGAAAGATGGTGATAGCAAGTCTATGGTGCATCCAAACTGGTCCCTCAAATCGACCATCTATGACTAAGGTTGTCGAGATGTTAAAAGGGAACCTAAATTCTTTGCAAATTCCTCCCATGCCCTACCTATATTCTCCCTCAAGAACAGAAGTAGATTCATCAGCACTAGAATTGACCTCATCAGCAGTAGAATTGACCTAAGCTTTGTTGTTGATATGTCAGTTATTATTTGTGTAGTCTCATTTTTGTTATGGAATATTAGTGAAAGCAGATAAGTTGTCTCTATTTTCTCCTTGGAAGAGGGTGTAAAGTTTGGTATTCAATGTACTTAGATGTCCTTGAGTGATGGAGGATGTAAAATGATCAGTGATTTGTCTAAAGGAAGTTCACAACTGCTGTATAGGATCTTATCAGATTGCACATTAATCTTCCTAACTTTATTTAATGGCATTCTATAGCTAGTAACAATTTGCAGAAGTATCTTGGTGGAGTAGATCAAACATTAAGTTGATTACCAGGAGAAGTATATGATGGTGCTTAACTAGCAAAGAGAAGAAAGATTTGGTTCGACCAATACAACAACATACCCATTATAATTCCACAAATATTTGTTATATAATATGTTGTTCTTGAAATATTTAGAAAGTTATGATATTAATGCAAATAAGTGAGTCTATAGCTGTCAAAACGGGCTGACCCGGCCCATCTGAACTAGCCCACGCGAACTTTGAAATTTATCGGGCTAGCCCACCATTTTGATGGGCCTTAAAACACCTGGTTGGGCCAGCCCACTTTTTTTAATAAAATATTTCTCATAATATTAATTTAAATTCAAATTTTAAAATGCTCACATAAATATTTATAAAATAATGTTACATGGTGTTACTAATTGCTAACCAAGTCTCAAATCCACAAATAAAATATTTATAATAATGCTTATTAAGTTTGGCTTCAAGTACATATTTGATTGTATGACTTCGATATGAAATCTCTACTATTCTATGCAAATATTTTGGGTACAACTGCACAAGAAAATGATCTTGTAGGACAAAAGCTTCTGCGAAACTGAATAACTTTTGACATTGTTAACACTTAACATATTAATAACTGATATCACTCGAATCAATAGAGATATTAATTAGCAAACTAAACAGTTAATGAATACAACTAGCTAAACAGAAATATTAACCTAGTTTTGTTCTAATGGATCTCAATAAAACACAAAAGAAAATGACAATATTTCGTCCACTAAAAGTGGAAAAAAAAAACTCCTCAAAGAAACTTTCACGGCACTATGACGTATCCAACACCAACACATCATTTTCTTCAAGCACATCTGAATCTGCATGTGACAAGGTTGTCTTAACATCTTCACTTTTTTTCTATTTCTTTTTATTTTTTGATTAAATTTTTTATTTGGCCCACGGGCCGGCCCAAATCACGCACGCTTAAGCCCACGGGTCAATGGGTTTATTTGGGTCGGACTAAAAAGCCTCGTTCTTAAATGGGCTCCAAAAACTCAAGCTCAACCCTATCAAATCATGGGTTGGATTGGGTTGGATCGGCCCACGGGCCTTAGCCCAAATTGACTCCTTTAGAAATTGAGCTACTAATTTACAAGATTTTAGGCCCAAAGCAAAGTCCTAAGTTGGCTGGGGTGCAATTGGGCTAAGTGAGGCCCATTAATTCTGTTTTCCGAGCTGTGGATTTCTCTTAGGCCCACTTGATTATTTTCCTGCTACAAATTGGAATTTTAGAACTCCAACCGCTCCTTGCTATTTTGTCACTTGAGTAAAAAAGATTTAGTCTAGAACATTAATCATTTTTTAAAAAACTAAAAGGCAGATTTTTTTTTATCTTCACTTTTAAGTACAACTCTAAGCAGACATAAAGTCATTACTTATTCATGAAGGATAAAATAAGGGTAATTTAGTTAAATATTTCTCAATATTATGAAGTAATTATAAAAAAATATATCAAAATCATAAACGAAGGAGATGTGTGGAGCCATAACACTTAAACTAGACTAGATAGAAATCGATGCACATGATGAAGAGAGAACACACCTAAAGCAATTGAAGCGAGGGACTGCCTAAGAGAAGAACGCAGTTTAGTCTAATAGTTGAAAAGGAAAAATTGCTAGAGGGTTAATGAAATTAAAAAAGGGAAATTTTTTTAAAAGGAGGGAGAACTTACAGGGTTTGCTTTTTGTTTCCCTCCGAAGTGTTTGCCGTTTTATCGGCTGACGAAATCGGATGACAAATTGATTCATTAACTTAAAAGATTTGGGTCGGAAACGGAACTCTAACTTCCAGCAATGGGTTCCCCAACTACTCCAGAAAGCGTTAGGATGGTCATTGAGTAAACTAGGTGGTAAGAAATATAAATACAGTTAGAGTGCAATAAAGGCGATAAGGATAGAATGAAGATATGTAAAAATCAGATTTTTGATTGATTGTGTTGTGTTATTATGTACAAGTGATTTTACATTTATAGTACAAGAAAAATAAACGTGACCCTCTATGTTAGCCATCGAACTACCCACGAAATTCACTAGCCAACTATGAGGAGGTGGTGCCGATTTTTTCGCCTGGACCTCTAGCACGATCGATGGCACTCCCTTCAGGTTGTTGTTGGTTGCTACCTTTTCTAGAAGGTCCTTTGACTTGGTCTTCGAGGCGTCCGAGTATGCGTGGGTCTCAGTCGTTCCTCAGAATTATGACTCGGCCAGACTACTGTAATAGCCGATGATGCTTTTCTAGCAGAGGGTAGGGACTAACGGATTCTGCTATGATTCCGCTCAGTTACCGATTTAGAATCATTTTCCACCTTCGACTGTCACTTGATTCGGCTAAACACTTTTCAAGCAAAAAATAATAAAATTTAGGCAACAAACCAAAATATCTTGTTGAGTAAATTAAGTATTTGTTCAACAACAAAAAATTACTTTTGACAATTATAAAATTGATAAAATTCCTAGATTAGATAAATGTAACAAAATTTTAAATTATCGAAATTATTTAGTTGAACAGAAAATACCTATTGTGATGAAGTAAAGAAAATTCATGTCTTAATTTTCTTATTATATACTGTCGGACTTATGCATAAACTAATCTTCGCAAACAACATTTTATTATAATAGCCTCATTTTCTTTGAAATCGATTTTTTATTATAGTTTACCTTTCTATAACAACATTCTACTTAGAATAACAACGTTCATTACTATATTAGTAAATCATAAGTTTAGAATTTGAAAAAGTATCTATAACAACCAAATAAGATCTTAACATCAATACTCCTATTATAGTTGTATAACAGTCAATCACTATAGTAGTAAAAAGTTATCAGTAAAAGCGATGTTATTGTAAGCTATGTCATATAACAGCCAAGCCGAGCCAGGGTTAAGTACAATCCAACTTTGTTAAGGTATAACCGAGCTCAAGCAGAGTCAAGTTCGCTCTTTAAAATTTAGTTCCGCGTAGTGCTACGCCATTAAAAATAATTATATTCATAAAAATTTGGTTAGTTAAGAAAACTATGAGCAATACTAGCATAAATTGGTAATTGCATCCAAGTGAAATTGAATTATATATACTACAACAACATACCCAGTGTAATCTCACAAGTGGATCTTATTGAATTATATATATTATTAGAGTAAAGTAGAACTCAAATTCAAATAAGGTTACTTAAGATTGTTCATAGCCTTCGAATACTCTCAAACTATTCAAAAGCGTACTCGACAATGTTAAGGGAGCAACGATACTCACATCATAATTAAGTAAAATCATATCAAAAGTCAATCAAAAAGTCAAGCTCAAGCCTCGTTGTCAAATTCATAACTTTAACACATTTTTCGTTCCCATACTCCAATTCTATGAGTTCAAATCTATATTCAATTTCTAAATCCGATAATGAATTAACCTTCAATACATTCAAAATGTACTCTCTTAACCCAGGTGAACTCCATTAATCCTCCAACTCAAATCTCATTATGGTACAAAATTGGGTTATTTAAGCAAAGTGTTAAAACGGCAGACTTCAGGTATCAGAGCCTAGGTTTGACGTGAAGCGTCCGCCATAGCCTCTACATCTGGTGCACTTTTTATTAATTTTTCACTTAAAACCTTCTTCATACACCCCAAACTCACTCGATCCTCCCGGGACCCTCCAAATCATCCCGACAAGTCAAAATACACTATATGGACTTATCCAAAGGCTCAAAACATTAAGAGAAATGCAACAACACGGAATGAAGGTCTCAAGTCAAACTTAATAATCTTAAACTTCCAAATTTCACACAATAGTGTCAAAATGCACCCCATCCCCTCAGATCCTATCCGAAAATAAGTACGAGTCCAAAATTATCATACGAACTTAATAGAACCTTCAAACCATGAATTCAGGATCGTAATTTAAATTGTTAGACATTGGTCAACTCTATGAACTTTAAGGCTTCAAATAAAAAACCAATGCTCTAAACGCTAACGAATCCTCTGGGTCCCGATCAAAACCACCCAAACAAGTCTAAATAGTCGATATGACTTGTACAAAAAGTCTCGGGTCTAAAGACGTAGCATTAAAACTTAAAATTTATAGTTGAGTTGTTACAATTACCTAGTCAGATAATATTTATGGTGAATCTAAATCGTCGATTCTACATATTATTCAATGAGACTTATTGAGTACACCGATGTGACATCTCTCTCTATGTTGTTTTTCTTCTCTTGTGATGTGAGACGAGCTAGGATCAACAATCGTTCCTCACTTTTTGGTGAGCCACACTTTAATTTTTGTGATGGATTGTTCTATATTATTCTTTTGTTGGCCAGTCTTGTGGTCAAACGTCAGTCACATTCTATTGCTAGACAAGTTATGTGTAGTATTTATAGATAGAAATTTCATGTAAATCCATTATGGAAGTCCTATTTTAATGTCTACATTTATATGTGTGTTATGATAGTGCTCATATACGTACTGTGAGACCCGTAAGGGTAGCCAAGTTGGTGTAGCAGTAGAGCGCGGGACCGCAAGGTCACGAGGTCGATCCCCTGCATAAACCTTCTTGGTTGAGCCTGTCACACATGGCTTGCCAAGTGTGGTTAATCGGCTGACGTGGTTTGCAGGTTATTGCGTCAGTCCGGGGTTTACCATGTGCGCACTCGAAAGAGTAACGGCTGCGGTTTCCTTCGTCAACAAAAAAAAATATATGTACTGTGAGATGGTTGTAAAAGAGTGTTTGGGACGTCCACACTCGGTATCACTCGATAAGCTTACACGAGAGTTATGACTGGTGGCTCGCACTCAATATTTGTTGGGGACACTAGATGCCCGTCACACGAGCCTTCGAGTTTGGGGTGCATATCAATATCCTCAATTATGAGAAAGAAATAAAATAGAAGTATTTGTATATTTTACGCAAATGATAAAAAATACGAATTAAAAAGAATGTACAAAGACAGTGAATAAAAGAAAAAACTAGCTAGTAAAACATAAAGAGATAATAGAAAACCTCATATTTGTGTCTTCTCTTAGCAATGGAAGAATATGAGAAACAAATAACAACAAACTATAAGGAATAAAATTTGACATAAGTTGCAATTATCCGCAAAGTTTTAACTAAAATGTGTAATTAACTCATGTTAAAAAAAATAAGGTGGAAAATGATTAAAAATTACATTAGTTAGTAATAGTCAATTGTATCAAATTACAACTATTTTTCAAACAACTGAAATTCAATGCATTTGTGTGAGTTATAAACAAATCTTCACAAAAAAAAAAACCGACACAACAAGAATAAAATTGGGGAGGTTGAAACAAACGCACAAATTGAATGTATAGTGAGGGTCATTTACAACCCCTACACTTAAACCGCCACAAAAAGAACTATTTTGTGGGGGTTGACACAAACGCCACAAAAATATATGTATAGTGGGTGTTTCTTAGACCCTCATAAATAAATCGACATAATTTACCAGTTTTCTTGTAGTGTAAAAAAGAACCAAAAAAGTACTAATTTCTTTCCTTTTTTAAAAATCAAATGCATTATATCAGGGAATTTTTACCTGCATATGTGTCCATTAAAATTATAGTCAATAAATATATATTTATTTTATATTGACTATAATTTATAAAAAATATACATAATTAGTATATATTCTATATATTAACTAGCGGTTGTAATTATTTTCAGCCGGGTGGCCAAATGTAAAAAGCCCCTAAATCAATTGGTATTGCCGCTCTCCCCTTTAACTTTATGGCGCTATATTCTTGAACCGCTCGTTTAGAAAATTAAAGGTTTATTTAGTCTAAGAAGAAAAAGAAAAAGTATAGTATTAAAAAAAATCATACATGGGAAATGTTGCATGGAATCAAGCAAATTATAGCATTAATTTGGCCCCACGTTGAAGACAAGAAGAGAAACAGAAGGTCATAATTTATTTATTCATAAGAAAGTGTGAAAGACAAATTATTAAACAAATCATATATCTAATCAAAGTCCCAAACTTTGCTTTTTGTCGTTGGACCAAATCATTAATCCCCTCTCCTCCCTTTAAACATAAAGTTGCACTCTACCTTTTTCTTGCTTTTGCTTTGTTGTACTTCTCTTTGATTTTTGTTCCTTTTTTTTTTTTTGCCACAATAGTCATTCACTAATTAAGTATCTATTGAATTTATTTTTTTGCCATGTTAGGTACTTTACAATTTCTCAATACTATGTGAAGGGGAAAGTCCCGAAGGTGAAATTCTCCCACTTGTACCAGAGGTCTCTTGGTCAGGTGAGATGTAAATCGAGGGATATGCGCGAGGGGCAGCCCTGCAAGGGAGAGGACCAACGGGACACGAACCCAGCAACATCCCTTACAATATTTCAGCAAAGACTGTCACTACACGGGTTCGAACCCGCGACGTCAAAGTGGTTGTACTCCAATCATCTTGCCACTTACCAACTCGCCTGTCCCCATGGGGGCTACAATTTCTCAATACTGATAATTGAATTGTGCATATATTATACACGAAAATACATAATTTCAAATAGTAGGAGTTGATCTTTTTCTGGCCCTCCAATCACGATAAGCTAAGTTTACTCTAAATATGCTCTAGTTGTTCCTCTAAACTCGTCTTGACTTTAATTTCTCTTGCAAGTCTTAGCATTGGTGCAACTCTTGGCTGAATTTCTAAGAGTCGACTTTATCTAGGCCTACATGTTCACCAAAAGTCCTCTCCTAAAATACTCTTTGTTACTAGCTCTAATTAGGACATGTAATACATGTAACATCTTTCAATGGTCATAATTTTTCATATTGGCCATATATTCTTTCTTAATTAGCTTATCAATCTGACCTTGTTACATTGCTCATCGATTGATATGTACGCACAATATTACGGACACTAAGCCACTGCTAAAGGTAGTCTGTAACCATGAAAAAAATGCAGCGACAAGTGAAAAAAAGTTCGGCAAAATTTATTATCTTCAGCTCGAACCTGGTATAAATGCGTGAGAAACAAGTCTAGGCAAAGTTACATGGTATATTTTATAGAAAGAATACTTTTAACTCAAAACCAATAATATCTAGATCTTTTATTTGTCTATCGTGAATGTGAACTCTTAACAAAGTAACTGACGAAACTAGAGGGGCAGAAAAGTTGAACTATGTGTGTGCGTGTAAATATATATCTGAGGTGTTGAACCCTTGATGAAAATTATGAAGTGCTATTTCTAAATCTTATGAAGTCATTGTTTAAAGAGTTTTAAAATAGTGATAGATCAATCAAAAAGGCTTTTTTTTGTTCCTAGCTTACAGTAGTATAGAAGTGACAAATGATGTTTACATGGCATGAAATCTGAGTTGTCTGAAAGATTTATGGGTTGTACTTAAAAGCAAAAGTGAAATTTGAGTACTTCAAGGGACCAAAAGAACGTTGTTTTGTTTCTTTATTCAGCCGTAGGCAACCCCCTTTATGAAGCTTTTTTTCTAGTAATTCTTAGGAGACAAATCAACAACAAATTCAGCGAAATTCCACAACGTAAAATCTGAGGAGGTTAGAGTATACGCAAATCTTACCTTTATCTAACAAGTAGAACGGTTGTTTATAAGATTAAAAAACATTTTAGTATATTTTTCGTATCCTTTATTTTAATCACAAATTTTAAAATTCTTTTTTATTTTATTAAATTTTGTTTCAAGTCAAAAACACACAAATTTTTTTAAACTAACGGAGTACTAGTTTATTTTAGTTACATGACTCAATTACTATACTAAATGAATGTAGTAAATAGGAGCATTTATTTTATGCATTAATTCCCCCACAATGTCACATTAATTCACTCTTCAACCTCTCATTACCACCTTCTCACTTCCCTATTACTACTTCACTCCACTCTCTTCACTTCACTTCACACTCATCAATGGCCACTACACTAATCAAACTCCATTACACATTACTCTCATTCTTCTTCCTCTTCATCCTTATCTCATCATCTTCACCAAACCCAGACATTCAACCCTTACTAGCATTCAAAACATCATGCGACAAAACAAATAAACTCTACAACTGGAACACTTCAACTAACCCATGTAGTACTACTACTTCATGGGTCGGTGTTTCTTGTCTTAACAACCGGGTCACCCGACTTGTTCTTGAAAATCTTAACTTAACCGGGTCATTTCATAATCTTTCGTTACTCAATGAGTTACGTGTATTAAGTTTAAAATATAACCACTTTTCAGGTCCAATACCAGATTTTTCAAATCTAACTGCTCTGAAGCTCTTATTTCTTTCACATAATGAATTTAACGGTGAGCTAAAGCCGTTAATGTCACTTTTTAAGCTTTACCGGCTTGATTTATCGTATAATAACTTTTCCTGCGAGATTCCGGCGACGGTGAATAGGTTGACCCATTTGTTAACTCTCCGATTAGAACAAAATGGGTTTTCCGGTGAGATTTCTAGGGTTAATTTGCCTAATTTACAAGAATTTAACATATCCGGCAATAAACTCGCCGGGAAAGTACCCTTTTCGCTTTCCCGGTTTCCGGAGTCCGCGTTCTTTAACAACCCGGTTCTTTGTGGTGACCCGTTACCGAAATGTGAACCGGATCAAAATTCGACCCGACCCGACCATACCGGAGCAATGTCGTCTCCGGTGACTCCGAAAACCACGGTTGCGTCGTCTCCGAAAACTACGGTTGCGTCGTCTCCGGTGAGCTCGATGCCGGTTACAACAGAAACTTTAAGTCCCAAACAAAACAATACCCGACCCGACCCGACCCGGAAGATGAGCTCGTTGGGGATAATCGGTATTATAGTGGGGGATGTATTTGTTCTTGGGGTGGTGTGCATTTTGCTCTACTGTTTTTTCTGTACTAGGAAAAACGGGTCGGGTCGGACTCTTGAAGGTGAGAAGATTGTGTATTCGTCAAGCCCGTATATGAATACGGGCTCAACGGGTGGTGGCGGGGGGTTTGAGAGAGGGAAGATGGTATTTTTCGAAGGGGCGAAAAGGTTTGAACTTGAGGATTTGTTGAGAGCATCAGCTGAGATGTTGGGAAAAGGTGGATTTGGGACAGCTTATAAGGCTGTATTGGATGATGGAAATGTTGTTGCTGTGAAAAGATTGAAAGAATTGAATGTGTGTGGGAAAAAGGAATTTGAACAACAAATGGAAGTTTTGGGAAGGCTTAGACACCCAAATTTGGTTAGTTTGAAAGCATATTACTTTGCTAGAGATGAGAAGTTGTTGGTGTATGATTTCATGACTAATGGCAATTTGTTTTGGCTTCTTCATGGTAAGTGAAATTTTCAACCCTTTGTTCTTCAAGAAATTCATAGCAACTAAAATATTTGAAAATGTCTATCAGAAATAGCATCTCTGCCTCACAAAGCTATAGGTAATGTCTGCATACATCCTACCCTCCCCAGACCTCATTTTGTGGGATTACACCGGTTAAGTTGTTGTAAAATATTTGAAAATGACTTGTTTTTTTGGATTGCCGATTAGCCGACTTGATTCACTTTTTACTTTTCCTAGCTGGTATACATTGATTATACACGGTTATATACATATATTATACATCCCCGGGCTAGTTTTAGTTTAAGCGGTTGAGTGAGCGGCTATTTAGGTTAATTCTTCTTATTTTTTTCTACGAAAAATGTGATCTTTAGGATTGTGGTGTTGAAGAGAATATTGATTGATTTGGGTGGTAGAGTTTGGCATGTAGTAACAAAAATCACATGGGGTTTGAGTCTGGCCTTTTGTCTTTAGTTGCTTTTTGGCTGCAAGTGTTAATAAGGAGTAGCCTTTGATGCATATAAGAATAAACACCCAAATTTGGTTAGCTTTGAAAGCACGTTATTTTTGCTAGAGATGGGAAATTGTTGGTCTATGATTTAATGACTAATGGCAACTTGTTTTGGCTTTTCATGGTAAGTGAAATTGTCAACCTTTTTGTTCTTCAAGAAATTCATAGTACTAAAAATATTTGAAAATGACTTACTTTTTGGATTTTACACATATAGCCGACTTGATTCACTCCTTACTTTTCCTGGCCGGTATACATAGCCTATACACGCAATATATATGAATTATACATTCCGGGGCTATTTTTAGTTTGAGCGGTTGGGTGATCGGCTATTTTGGTTAATTCTTCTTACTTTTTCAACAAAAAAATGATCTTTAGGATTGTGTTGTTAAAGAGGATATTGATTGATTTGGGTGGTAGAGTTTGGCATGTAGTAGTAAAAATCTCATGGGGTTTGAGTCTGGCCTTTTGTCTTTAGTTGCTTGTTGGCTGCTACTGTTAGTAAGGACTAGCCTCTGATGCATATAGGAATAGACACCCAAATTTGGTTAGCGAGCATATTACTTTGCTAGAGATGAGAAGCTTTTGGTCTATGATTTCATGACTAATGGAAACTTGTTTTGGCTTCTTCATGATAAGCATTTTTCAATGTTATGTTCTTCAAGAAATCCATAGTACAAAAATATTTATAAATGGAGTAACTATTTCTTAAAGAAAAATGTGATCTTTAGCATCGTTTGTTGTAAAGAATATTAATTGACCAACAAGGGTTGTAGTGGAGTGGTAATTACTCTTGGTCTTTGGTTCGAGCCCCGGGTATGGAGTCACCTTAAGGAGCGTTTTATCCCCTATGTAGGATTTCTCAACACAAATCTAGATTTAGTATGGCCTTAATGCGTGTCCGTACACCGGATGAGAAACAAAAGAAAAAAGAGAAGAAAGGAATATTGATTGATTTGGGTGGTAAAGTTTGGCAAGTAGCAGCAACATCACATGGGGTTTGAGTCTGGCTTTTTGTCTTCAATTGCCTTTTGGTCTGCAACTGTTAATAAGGACTAGTCTCTATTGCATATAGGAATTTCATGAATAAAAATAAATTACTTTCAAATAACTAAATAACAAAATACCGGTTATGTATTTTTAAAAGAAATATTAAGTGATATTCACCCTCACAATGTTTTCAAATAGTAAATATGCAATACTACGACTTTTAATTTGAGTTACACCCTATTATATTCTTATTTCTATAGATATGAAAACTATTAAGTATCATTCATTTGTTAGAATTATGAGGGTCAACGATTTTAATTAAGGAATATAACATATAATTTATGGAAGAATTGTTAGGCGAGCCCCAAGCGTTGGGTGTTAGACGTGTTTAGGGCGTACAGTCGGGCGTAAGCCTCACGGGAACTAAGCCCCGCAAGTGAGCCCCAAGGCGTTTTGCCAGTGCCCCGTCCCGAGGCGAGTCCTGAAACTGTCTTTTAAAACACTTTTTTGTATCTTTTATTTTCCACTACTGATATTCTTGGGTTATGGTTACTTTAGTTAATGTTTCTGTTGAAAAAAAGTTACATAATTGATGCTAGCCATGTGGGGGTTTACTGAAAATGGTATTGAAAATCGATTTAATATCATTATAGTCCTGTTTGAGAGTTCTTTTTATCCAATTTGAGCTTCAAAATGTTATCTGCACATTGACCACTGTGTTAGTAATTTACATTCTTTGTCACATAAGCTATTCTTGATTTTCAAATGCAGGGAATATAATATTTAAAATCAAACTTTTTTTTAATCACCTTATTCTGAAAAAGTTCTTAAAAGAATTTAATTTACTCATGATGGTCCTAAAGTGACAGAAGATTAGAGCAAAAGCAGTCTTGTATCAGATGAATAGGATATGTTCTCTGATTTTTGGGCTAAAGCAAAAGAAAGAAAGAAATTCACACCTTTTTAGGCAAATAGAGTCCCTACTGTCCCATTTTGCTCTATAGCTTTTGCTTGTCTTTTTTGACCTCACTTGTTCTCACATAGTGCCATTTTCTGCAAATCTTCATCTGTTTGGTAGGTGGATAATGAAATATGCTCTTGTTTTTTTCTGGTTCAAATGGTACTGGATTAACTTCTTGTTAAAATTGCACCTATCACTCATGTAACAATAGACAGCTTGCTTCATATAATTTTCTCATTTTAGGAATTGGAACTGTTTTGTACTATTCCATCAAAGGTTGTTGTGTCAACTTCATGCTCCTGTCCTCTCTGCCCATGTTTTTGTTCTTTTGTTTAGGTTAAAGTTGCCCCTTTAATCTTTCAATAACAAATACTGTGTGAACTTGGGATGCCTTGTGTTGTGTACCGGCTGCTGCCCTTTTTTGAGTAAATATTTGGAGAATTTTTGTAAGCAACACATTTATGCCCCTAATAACAAATTATGGTGAGTTTTCTAAACATAGCAACTGTTGTGTTTCAAAACATACACACATACACTAGCGAGCATACATACATATAACCATACATGCATGCAATGCATGCATATATACATACACTAGCCGTCTTTCATACGTACATCAAATAAAAATCTGCTATAAAATGAAAAATTGACTATTTCTTGCAATAATTTAGAAGTATTGTTAAAACGTGTAATTAATGAAAATTTAAGTCAGTAGATCACGTAATTTTCCCTACATATTTTGATGGGTATGGTCTTTTTTCTACAGGAAACAGAGGGCCTGGAAGAACTCATTTAGACTGGACAACAAGGTTAAAGATTGCAGCCGGAGCAGCTCGAGGGCTAGCCTTCATCCACAACTCATGCAAGTCCCTTAAACTCACTCATGGTAACATCAAATCAACTAACATCCTCATCGACAAGGGCGGGAATGCACATGTCTCCGACTTCGGCCTAGCCATATTCGCCACTCCATCCTCCGTCCCAAAAACCAACGGCTACCGAGCCCCCGAAGTGGCACTGGACGGTCGCAAAATAACTCAAAAATCCGACGTCTACTCATTCGGGGTACTCTTGCTCGAGCTGCTAACCGGGAAATGCCCCTCGGTTGTGGACAACGGTGGGCTCGGGACCGGTGGCTACGGAGGGGTCGTGGACTTGCCGAGGTGGGTGCAATCCGTGGTGAGGGAAGAGTGGACCGCGGAAGTGTTCGATTTGGAGTTGATGAGGTACAAGGACATTGAGGAAGAAATGGTGGGGTTGTTGCAGATAGCAATGGCATGTACTTCAACATCACCAGATCAAAGGCCTAAAATAAATTATGTTGTGAAAATGATTGAAGAGTTGAGAGGGGTTGAGGTTTCACCTTCTCATGACACTGCTGATTCTGTTTCCGACTCTCCTGCAGTTTCTGAAGATAATACATGTGGTGCAAGTCAGTGAGCCTTAATTAGCTTAGCTAGTAGTAAAAGTTTTAGTTTTTTAGTTTATTGTTTTGAGTTTGTAAATTAACCTTTTAGTCAATCCTTTATCTATAAGAGAGAATTTTAGGAGAACATTTCCAAAATACTACTTTTTGTCATTTTTAGTTTATTTTTCACCACCTAGGGATGTGGTGGATCCTTCAACCTCTATCCCTAGTAGGGGTTGTTTCTCCTTTAATGAGCCCTACGAGACGTGTATTTGGATTTGATGGACAAAAGGTACCTGATATATACACTACGAAGTTATTTCCTCTTTAATAGGCTCTAAACTTTGCGAATCAGATTGGATGAACTAGAGGGTACTGAATACCAGATAGATAAACTAGTCTGACTTCTATATGTATAGTAATGATGCTCTACGCGGCGTGAATTTGAATTCGACGATCAGTTGTTATGAAATACTATATGGTTAACTAGTCTTACTTCTATTGGTGTACTACTAATGGATTTGTGCTGTCAACTAGGATCTTGAAGTTGCTAAGACAATTAAATACTGCATCTTGAAAACCAACAAACTAAAGATATTGCTGATTTCCAAAATCAGACGTTCTAGGTAATCTAATTACTAGGGGTGACTGATCCGGATACCCTAACTTTTTTGAACTATCCGGACCCTACCCAGTAAAAGATCGGTTCCTAAATTTATTATCCGGAACCTACCCGTAGCAATCATTACCCGGAACCCGAGTAGGTTCCTGGGTACCTTGTAAATTTTCAGAACAAAATTTGCAGAAGAAAATTTTATAAGCAAGGTGATGTTTTCCTCCTCTGAAGCAATTAATTGAACATATATAAGAAGTTTCCATAAAAATGAACAAACTAAATTATTCACGTAGCGAAGATAGATTCAAGCAGAAGAAATGCACAGCTTGTTAGTTCTAGCCATGTCTTAAGAAATAAGCATATCAATTTTTAGCACTTACAGATCTGCACATGTAAGGAAACAAATGAACATGAAAAGAATTTAGTGGGAACATCACCACTGGGTTAAGCTATCTTTACGTACGAAACACAAATGTGTCTTAAGCTATCTTTAGGCAATCAAAATCAACCGGGTTAAGCACTCTCTAACATAGTCCACATACAATCGTACTTTCTATTAGGCAATTTTGCGAATACCTCTAATGCAAGTGCGGATGTAGTATCTAAAATAACAAACTCAAAATTCATTGTTACTCATTTTGGAAGAGTTCAAACACATGAAATTTAAGATTAAAACGTGAGAAAGAGCAAAACAGAAACGTAACAATATATCACCAATTAGCCTACAAAGGAAGCTAAATCTTTCATCCAAAATTCAAAACATGTTCGAATTAATAATTAAGAAAAGCAAAAGGGAAATCAAGCAAAACAGAACTTACCTTATGATTGACCAAGCGATAACAATGATTATTTGGAAGGAGCAACAACAAATAACAATCGAGGGAAAATACAAAGGAGACGAAGAAGAAAAGTGAAGCAGAGGAGTTTAGAAGGCAAAACCGAGGAGCTTTTCAGAGTGATATTAAGAACCCAAGCGGTCGTTTTCAAAGTGATATTAACAACGATTTTAAAAAATAATGAAATTAAAAAAGTAAAAATATTTAATATTTCATAGGTTCCGGGTACGGGTACCCTGTCTCTATTTGCCGGAATCGGAACCGAACCCGACATTGATCGGTTCCTAATTTTACTACCCGGAACCTACCCGTTATTATAATATAGCTACCCAGAACCTACCCGTTAGTGTCGGTTCCGGTCGGATATCTGGGTACCCTGTACCCGTGCTCACCCCTACTAATTACTTTCCCAATGAGAAAAAAAAAAGCCCACCTCGATACATTTTAATATTTCAATTTGAAAGAACTTTTTTTCATTTTGGGACTTTCCAAAATGTTTGACCCTATTCTATTTCGACCCAATTTTCACAACTTCAAATAATCCAGTAGATTATTCGAACTATTAAACTTTGATGCAATATCTTCTCTATTGAACTAGTTTATCATCCATTACTGTACTATTTCTTCGACTACCACAAACATTTTCAAATGAATATCTTAAATTGCATACCAAGTCAAATAATTTGTGATCGACATTTAATTTCCCTTACTACGGTGTTCGTTCTATTTTGATTTGAATGAGCAAGGGCTCCCAGGTACATATGGGAACGCGACCCTTCTTTGCAAAATAAAAAAACTTCTGAATTATCATCGTATCAGTAGGCACAGAAAACAAACTATAATATTTGACTTGTTGAAAATCTCTCGACATTACTTAGACAAATCTTTTTGTGTGAGGCCGCTGCTTCCCCCCTTTCTTATCTTGTTTTTTGGGCTTAAAATTCTGGAGAAAATGGTCTCTTATGCCATGTTATAATTTGATTTTTTTTTTTACAGAGATCATATATCTTGATTATACATTACTAATATTATATGAAAAGAATTATATAACTAAAAGAACATTTCTTTATGAAGGGGAAAGTCCCGAAGGCGAAAACCCCCCACCTGTACCAGAGACCCTTGGCCAGGTGGGATGTAAATTGAGGGATATGCACGAGTGGCAGCCCTGCAAGGGAGAGGACCAACGGGACACGAACCCAGCAACAACCCTTGGAATATTTCAGCAAAGAATTGTCACCACACGAATTCGAACCCACGACGTCGGAGTGGTGGTACCTCAATCACACTTGCCACTTACCAACTCGCATGTGCCCCTGGGGACACTAAAAGAACATTTCTAATGGGTCATAACATCGATCTTCCGGACAAAAAAATAAATAAAAAGAGTATTATTTCACTTGAAAGATATAATATCCTATTATCTATTCAAAACTCAAAATGTCCAGAAAGATAGAATGGGCCTTGCTTTTAGTTTTGATTCCAGCATCTTTGTGTTTCTTCAAGTGGACCAGTTTCATAAGCTTAGCAGAAACTGCTAATTTCAAGTAATTAGGAAAATAAAACTATAATTTCTCTGGATTTTCCAAACAAATTGTCTAATCCCAGAAAATAATTCTCCTTCGGACCCACTTTATGTGATGCGATTCAAAATATCAGACTTAGAATCATCATGTTTTTTAAATAAAATTTACATATTTAATAACTACTTAAGTACAATAAGTTATAATTATTAACAATTCAAAAAATTTAAAAAACATATAAAAAAACCAGTCAAAGAAAAATTTGTTTGACGCTCCAAATTATAACTACATCGCATAAACTGAAAACACTAATTGAACAAGTTATAACCTATTATGAATGAGCAAAAAATGGTCTTTATAGAAAAACTGAAATTGTTACGTATCTCACATTTGTTTTCCAATAACTATGGTTTATTGTCCCGGTATAATAGTGTAAATCTCCTTCCTGAAGTTCTATTTTTAATGTAATAAATATAGAGTATACAATTGTATCCTAATAGAATTATCAATTATGATCTCTATTTTACCTTAATTACATTAAATTATAATTACAGAATATATTGTGAATATATATAGATTTTCCATCGGACTTTATTGAACTTATGGAAAAAATCAAAATCAAAGAATGAATCAATAAATGGACCCATTGATCATGTGATCAAGTTAAGGTCAGAACAAATAATTGATTTTTTTTGTTCATGTACATTAATTTGTGTCAATTAATCCTAATTAATGGTTGAATTGCATAACCTTTGGTGCAAAAATCAAGAGTCTACTCAACGCATGAGTTGTAAACTTCCTTGCAAACAAGTAACAAACACTTGCCTTCTCACCATTGTACTCACAACGACTTTCACTCCTTAGCTTCTCCAGGAACTCCACAGTTACATCTGACCTATGGAAACGGGCCGGGTGAGGCCCGCCCTTCGACCAGTTGACCCAAGTCAAGGTCCGGCCCGAATTCCTCTTCCCAAATTTCATGTTCACAAACGTTGGCAAGTAGTGCTCGTCCGCGTAACACGAGCCCATGCAATGTTTTTGGAACACCGAGAAATATGTCTTGTCCGAGATGACCTCGATGGCAAGATCTCTGTCCATTTCGAACCATTGAGACCCTTTTCTCCATTGTTGAAGTTTGATCGTCGGGCTCATTCGACTGTGGTATCTTCCCCGGCCCACTGGGCCGGGGAGATCGTAAGTTTCCACGAAACTTTTCGTGGAGTTCATTAGGTAAGTGTAGATTGTGGAGAAATTGAACAAGGGAATGCATGCTTCTGAGAGAAGAACAAATCTTTGATTTGAGATATCAAGAAGAGCATTTGCTAGTAGTCTTTTCTCAGCCTCAACCATGTTTACTTTGCCCCATTCTACTTCCTGCATTTGGTCAATTAAACAAAATTTAATTTATGATACTATAACAACTCTCAAGAAATTCTCTGAGCTTTTGCATGAAATTAAGTACAAAACTAATTTATTTGACAAGTAGCTAAAAGTATTTATCTTGGATTATAAATATTAATAAGCTAAGCATTCTCTTACAAAAAAAAAAAACTTTCTCACACTCAATTTTTACCCTAAGCAAATAATTATACCACACATACATTTCATTTGTGTCTCTACTGCTTAATTGGGCGGAGCTAAGGGGACACATGAACCCTTTCGTTAAGAATTACGTTCTATTATATATAAGATTAAAATTATTTTTTTGCATTGGCTTATTCGTGTGTTTATTTTTTTTATATTTTGAATCTACTTATTAGTGAAAATTCTAGCTTCACCATTGAATGTAAGTAACAATTTCTTACTTTAATTAATTACATTGAAGCATATTAACCACAAAAAGGGGATGAAAAATGTACTTGACATGATAAAGACTATAGATTCAAAATGAATCATTCAATTGAGGGAATCTCTTAATATAATTTTTTGGGTATCCCTTTCCCTAGAAAAAAATATATCCCACCGACACAGTGCCCTCATAATAATACTTTATGCTATTAGAAAAAGTTATTATTTAGCCACCAAGCAACTTCAAAATGTTATTTTGTTAATTTATCATAGCCTTTTTTTGCTATAATTAACTGAAATTTATGCCCTAGTGTGCATTTTACATGCAATCTTGCTTTTATTTAGATTTTAAGAAAAAGAGTATTGACCTTAAAAATATTAGTGAACTGCATGGTAGGTTAGGTGACTAAAACTTAAATTAGAAGGAAAGACGAAATGAAACATGCAGTAGTTAGGGAATCGTATGCACGCAAGAAATTAAACGAATTATTAGGTCTATGCTTTTTATCCGTTATATAAACATTTTTATCACTAAAATTCACAAAACTTTTTAAAATTGATTCTCTCCCAGATAAGTTTTTTCGTCCGAAAATGAGCTTACACAATTTAGCTTTTTAATGGTTTTTTTGTGGTATTAGTCAATTATATACTCCCTCCGTCCCAATTTAAATGTGTCTTACTTTTCTTTTTAGTCTGTCCCAAAAAGAGTTTCTCTTTCTATATTTAGTATTTTTTTCAATCACAATGCAAGTTTGAGACCACAAGATTTAAAGCAACCCACACATCTTTAATTTAAGACCACAAGATCTAAAAATTATTTTTTATTTTTTAAATTTCGTGTCAAGTCAAACTAAGATAATTAAAATGGGACGGAGGGAGTATATGACAAGAAAGGAATGAGCAAGAAAATTCTCTCCTTTTTGGTAGTTAGAAACATTTAAGTTTTTACCAGAAATTGTTGGGGTTAGGTCTATTTGCATTTCTATTAATATATATAGTTGTGAATATTTTTGGGGTCACTATAGTTTGTTGTAACAAATTAAATTAAATTAAATAGTATGATAAAAAACAAGCACATGAGTAGTTTGCTTCTCATTAAAGCACACATGGGTTTTATACATTACGTACCCTATTATACAACTATATATATATCCAAGCATATAGGGCACGGAATCAATGATTTGTCAGACCAAATCTATGATATAAATGGAAAAAAATATTTAAAAAAATACTAGAGTAATAAAAAGGGAGAAAATTAGATTTTCTTAAATTGTTTAATGGAACATATGTTGTTTCGAAAAAAAAAACTTCGGTGTAGAATATTATTTAAAAGTTCTATAGTTTTAGTTGTATTACACGATCATATCACTTCTAAAGTAATTATAAATAAATTCTTGTGATTAATATTAATAGAAAATCTAATAGAATAGTAATCACCAAAACAAAAAGAAAGGAACTATATAACTTGATCAAAATTCATCATAATGGCAAAACACGTATAAAAAGGGAATTCCATATAGACTTTTTAATGAAGTGAATAACGTGTTTATAAAAAGATATTAAAAACCGAGTTTAGATATTTAGAAAGGTAAATACAATAAATATTGATTGGTAACCAAAAATATATAGTAAGTAATAAATAATCTACTATAAGATGTTAAATTACTCTAATATTGCATATTACTTTAATCCTTAAAAATTATATTGCAAATTTTGTATGATGGAGAAGAGTCAAGATCATGAATTCAGGTCGGATAATCTTACTTTGAGGTAAGACACTCTCCATAAAAGTTACTCTTTTTAAAATTCGAACTCAAAATTTCTGGTGAATAAGTCATTTTCACTAATGAATATAAGCCAATAGCTTTCTAATAAATCCAGCTACAAGCACATTTTATTCTAAAATTCTTTTTCAAAATCAATTATCATTTATTTATTTTTTCCTTTCTTTATTGACTAGTCTTGTTTGGAATAGTAAAAACGTCATGATTCTGGACTTATTCTTTAATTTTCATAAAGAAAAGAATCATAGCCTATACACTACTTCAGTACGTCATTCTTTTCTTTACTATTCAACAACTTAAATTATCCTTCAATTAATTATTTTCTTTTAGTTTTTTTGTCAAAGTCCTACACACATTTTACTAATATGACAAAATGGTCCACTGATTTGCCCAGCTAATGACACATAAATTCCAACATACCATATAGTAAAGTGACAAATATTATAAGCCAAAAGTAGACTTTATCATCTTATGAATTTTAGCAGCCTCATTGCTAAGAAAAAAATGTTAATTATCATTCATATGTTTTGTCTTTTAAACAAAAATATTAGTAGCTCTAATCATAAGAGTATTATCTTCTGATCTTTTATCTCTTTCTAAAAAAGAAAGGCGGAGTCAGAATTTAAAATTTATGAGTTTTGAATTTATATCGGATTCGTAATTTGTTTTAATTATGGGGTCGTAGTTAAATTAATATTTTTATATATTTAATAAAATTTTAAATACAAATATAGGAGGTAAGAAAAAAGCACTAGGTTCATCAAAATGTATAACTAATATAGTACCCCCATCCCAGTTTAAGTTGTGTTCTCACTTACTCTCTCTATTTCAATTTTTGGACTCAAAGGACGCTTTCTTTAATTTGTTACCGATCTCTTTTTTAATACTTTTAAAATATTTTGAATTGTTACTTATTATAACTTAGTTTAGCCCCTTTTCATAAGTCATTTATCTTTTTAGTCTCTGACTACCTGATTCATTAGCCTACATAATAGTATTTTTTATTTAGTTTTCAAATGTGAAAAACTTATTATAAAAAATAAAGATTTTATGTTCAAATTTATATAAAAAATTTGTGTTTACTCTGATACTTCAAATCAAGACATATAAGTTGAAACCGAAGAAGTATTTTTTGTGTTTACTCTGATACTCCAAATCAAAACACATAAATTGAAACCGAGGAAGTAATCTTTTTGATAAGTGTCGAAAATCTCTGAAGACCGTTCAGAATTTAGTAAATAATGAACCTGCTACCCTATCATTCTTCACTTAAATACTACTTGTTTCTTATCTCATGACTTAATTAATAATCCACTAATTAATTAGAACAGCAAGAAAGAAACTGAAATATAAAAGAGAAAAAACTACTACTATATAATATGAAACTAACCTTGCTGGGAATTCTCCTTCCATGGAAAATAGGACTCTCAATTTCTGATTGATTATAAGAAGGATCAGAATGCACATAAATTGAATAAAGCCCTTCATTCCCTTTAAAAAATAGCTCCCAAAGTGGTGATAACAAAACTGGCCCTCTTGTTAAAAACATGAAAGCCACTTTTGGAACTCTCTTAAATGGAAATTCTTTAACTTTTGGCACCATTGAAGCTCTCCATAACAACTCTTCATCACTCATATCATGTTCAACACAATTTTGCTTAATATATTCATTAAACCCTAATGGGGGAATTATCGGTGGCGGTGATAGTGGTGATGGTGGTGAAAGTGGTTGTGAAGAAGAAGAATAGTTTAATATTTGACCATTGATGACTTGTAAGTTTAGACTAAAGTTCTTGAAATAAAAAGTGAAAATAATTCCACAAGTTATACCACAAGCAAAAAAGAAGAAAGAAGATAGGAGATTTAAAATATTTAATGGGGTGTTGAATAATTTGATAGCTATTGCTATGGAGTTTTGGTTTTGAATTTGATTCTTCATTATGTTTGCCTTTGCACAAAGAAGAGAGAAGAAGAAAGAAAGAAAGAAAGAAAGAAAGAGGAAATAATTTGAATGTAGGAACAAAAATCTTATATGTATATATATAGTAAAATTTTAGTAGCAAACTGGGGACCTACTAAAAATATATTTTATATAAAAGACAGTTATTAAATAAAGTCAAGTATAGAAAAACAAGAAAATTCATATTTTGGTTACAACTTGGAATGTAAGTCAGCATACACGAGTATTTAACAAATATATATTGAGAGCCGCGTTTTAACAAACTCCCTATGATATAATTATAGAAAGTATTAATAACTTTCCATATAAAAATTATTGTAAGTAAGAATTATTTTAGGCATATGAATTAATGTAACTTGAAACTTGGGACTAAAGAGATTCGAAAAGTCTTGTTAAAGTCTAATTTTTTCTTAGAAGGATCTAATTACTTATTTTTACTGTCAGAAAATCACTAATTTCCAAGTGACGTTCCGTCAAAAACTGATTTTGGAACTATAGAGGAATGAAAAGGTCTTGCTAAAGTCTGATTGTTTCTTTGAAGGATTTAACTTATACTTATGTTCACAATTAGAAAATCACTAATTTTCAAGAGACGCTCCGTTGAAATCTGGTTTGATGCTAAGGTTTACTGATAAAAAGTTAATCATAAATTTTTAACAAATTTTGTGCCATCAAAAACATTACCGACAAGTCAAAGTCTGAATTCCTTAAAAAAAATAGTGATTCTCTAGTAGTGCTTTGAGTTTAACCTCTATGCATATTGTGTAAGAAATATCTACACAATGAAATCACATACAAAGATAATTATAATAACATTATTTAACAAGTATTGGTTAATAACTTAAAATAAATAATATAATATGTTATAAAATAATTAAATTACAATAATTGTGTATAATTCATTAAATATTGTTCATAAATATGACCTAAAACCCAACACGTATCCGTTCAAATGCGGTGGATTAAATTTGGAAAGAAAATATTATTGAAAAAGTCAATAGTTTTTTTTTCTTTTTCAAAGATTAGAAGGAAAAGGAAAGGAAATTGCATGTGCAATATTATGGAGAAAGAGGAAGATGCAATTTGGCAAATTTTGGGGAATTTGGGACCCATTACTTCCATAGAAGTTTCTATTTCCACAAACATACTTTGTTGCAAAATATAATAAAAAATAATTCTTTTGTAAAATTTATCCAGTTCAAATTTTTCTGTTTCTCTCTCTCTCTCTAAATTATACATAGATAAAGAGAAAAGAAAATTGAAAAGGGATTAAAAATGAGAAATTGAAGCCTCACAAACAATAATTTTAAGCTCCCGTTTCGCTATAGACTTTGAAGTTGAAACTTAAAAATTTAAGTTTTTTAAAATTGTGATTTTTGAATTTTGGAGTTGTGTTTGGATATGCATTTTACTTTGAAATTTTTTTAAGTTTTATGAGTGGAAGTTCCAAAAACCCACCAATTTTTGGAATTTGAATTTTTTTTTAAGACATATTTTCAAAATCTACGGCCAAACAGATATTTGAAGATAAATTTTTAAAACCTGATCCAAAATTTATGACCAAACGCTAGCTTATACGTTTTTAGACAAACTCTTAATTTTTACTTTTTTCTTCCTTTTAAAAAAAATCAAGATTTACGTTTTTTTCCCCATTAAAACCTTATCCATTGTGGATGTAGTATATACCTTGCCTTCATCTGGCAATATAAGTTCACCACCAAAATGCGGCGGAGTAATAAATACTTATTCATTCTTAACTTGAGGTTTCTGGTTCGAATACTGGATATGGAGTCATTTTTGTTATAGAGTGTTTTATTTTTAATGTGGGATTTTTTAATGTGACTTTTAAATTTAATTGGGCCTCAATACGAATATTTCATAACATGTGAAAAAACAAAGAAAAAAGACAATAACAATATAGGTTTAGGTTAAAAAAATAGTATGGATCCCAAACCAAACCAAAAAGTTAAATAAAAAAACAGGACATATCTTTCAAAGCATATTCAAATTACAGAATTATAGAGGGTCTCAAAAGATACCTAGCTTTCACTTCTTGCTTTTCTTTAGTGTCTTTTTAGGTGGCAACTAGTTTTCATTTACTTAAAAATGACAACTTTTATAATTTTAATGTGTAAAAATAAAAAGAAAATAAGAAAAAGCAATAATTGTGAATATAGTTAGGTGGTCAAAGGGGCCTCCAGTTTAGAGTCCAATTTCTCTTGCATTAGCTGCCATGATTGAAGAAGACTTTTCAAAAGTTTCCAAGCTGGTGGCCCAAAACACAAGGCCTGATCCCTTATTGACCTCTTTAATACTCCTACTAATTACATGGTTTTTCACGGTATGTGTTTATATCAACTCAATAAATACGTAGCATATATTTTTATAAAGGTGAACGCCGAGATCGAATTCATCTAAACCCTTATTATAAGATAAATATGAATTATTGACGAGTAATTTATGTTGTTAGACAATAAAAGTTCATTACTAATCCTATTTAATGATATATTAGTAATAAATTATATATATATAAAATCTTATTAGCTACGGCATATTTACCAACATATTAAAGATGAATTTCATAGCTAATTATGTTTTTTTGCCTTCTTTTGTGCCTATACTTTCAATATAGCGCATAAATTTATCTCTATAAATCCACTAAAATTGTCATAAATTGTAGGTTTGGACCCATAATTATAAATATTGATTTCAGTGCTAAGAATATTAAAGGTTGAATTCAGAGTTGAAAATCTGTAATTGAGTGTAATTGGAAGGGGGTAATTACACTCTCCAATTCTAAGGGTGGACTGAGAATTGAGTGTAATTACACCCTGTAATTATAAGATTACTTTTTAATTTCTTTTTTTTCTTTTTCTTTTTAATTTTAATTTTATTTCTTTTTTATTTTTACATTTTAAATTATTCTTATTTTCTAAAGATATTTCAATTTTTAAATTTTTGATTATTTTTTATTTTTAAAAATATTTTCTTATATTATATCTTTTATTTTCTTTCTTCTCATTTTTATAACCTTTACTTCCTCTGATTCTAATTTCCGTGTAATTGCTTGTATTTTCTTTCTTTCTTATTTTCTTCATTTAGTGTAACTACGTTATTAATTCAGTTTTTGAAAATATACGTTTTAATATTAGAAAGAATGAGTCATTAACAAACTTGACATACAACGAGTGATGTTATTAAAGTAGAATTTCATTGTTGAATGAGGTTATAGACTTATAAATGTTTTCACTTTCTTTTGAATTATATTTACTTAAGTTATGCTGGAACTTATTTTATGTTATGTTGGAATTTGACATAAAAATATCATGTTAAATTATTATTATTATTTAAATTTTGAATCTATGTTATATTTGCGATTTCAGTTTATTTGCTTTCGTACTATTCACTTGTTGTTTTACATTGCATATTATTCATTTCCACTTATAATTGATAGATTATTTTTTTGTCAAATATTTGAATAGTATTATGACATTATATGTATTAATATTAATATTTTTGTCAAATATTTATACAACCCATGATGTTCTTATAAAATGTGTGCTTTTAATTTTTATAATTAATTAAATTAAAAAATTATTAATTTAAAAATATATAATTACTTTTACAATATTATTTACATATATGTAATTATTAATTAATATATTTTCAAAAAATAATATGTATCTTAAATACTTAATTTTATATATCATTTGACAAGTATTAATTTTTATTTTTAAACTAATCTAACTGTGTAATTATATATGTACAATCAAACAGTATTTTTGTAATTGCATTATAATTACGTTATGACAAACAAACAGATCATCGTAATTACTATGCTATGTATTTACTAGGCTGTGTAATTACTACCCTAATAATTACACCAATTCTGATTACTAGGTGGCTTTCCAAACAGACCCTTAATATACATTCCATACCTTAATTTATCACATAACCATTTCAAATTTATATAATTTGGTATGTATACCTATAGAGTGTGGGTAATGACGTGTCCGTTGTTTTTATAAAGGTTGACTAGCTAGGTCGTTAGATGTTCAACATCGATCAATGCACCAAATAAAAGATGCTGAGAATTCATCAAAACAATTATTTTTTTAATTATATGTTATCAGATAAGAATCAATTAGGGGTACAAAAAAAAACTTTGTTTTTTCCAATTGGAATGATGCATTGATTAACAAGTAACACTTGGAGTTTATGCATTTCGTCACGAGGAATAATCTCGTTAGAAAGTTCCAAATTTTTTTATATATATTATTACTAAAATTCAACTTTTTTAGAGGGGCCAAATTAATACTACAACAAAAACATGCCCAAGACAAAATGACAATACTCTGTCGATGGTCTTTATATACAAGAAATTAATCAATTATGTAAAATTCAGGAGGCCTAACTAGAGGCGAATTTAAGATTTGAAATTTATGAATTTTTATATATGTAATATTGGGTTCATGTACAGTTAAATATTTATACATATTCAATAAATTTCTTAATAAATATGTTGGTTACAAAGATGCAGAAAACGGACATTACAAGTAACTGCTAAGGATTACAAGAACTGAAATTACAATTGAAGAATGAACTGAAATTACAATGAACTTGAAGATTAAACTGGAACAATTTTTGGTATGTTGAGTCGAGTGTTTGCACTCTGTCTTTAAGATAATATTGCCCCGTATGTATCATTTATACGTCCTGGACAATTGTCTCCCAAGATAAAATAGGAAGTGAACAAATGAGCAAAGGAAACTGAAGTGCTACCGTGAAGAATTTTGAGTAATGAAATGATGCTGGAAGTTGTAGGAAGACTGATTTCGTTTCTGTTTGTGTGTTAAGTGTAGCTCAACAATGGTGACAAAGGGTGCTTTATATAGTTGAAGGAGAGGCTCATGAACTGCCCACATAAGTGTCATTACTGGCCAAGTAATGACAATTATGGAGGTAGTAATTCACCAAAATAAATGGCTAAATTGAGTGTTGTTGACGTTATGTTCTCTGCAATCTTCCTTTCTTGAAACTTCAGGGACCAAACTGTACATATAGCAAAGTTCTCTAGTCCAAAAAGATAATATCAGAAGAAGCACATCCCACAGCCCACAGCCCGTGATCCCGGACCGGACGGGCGGGCGGCGGCGCGCGTGGGCTTTCCTCGAACCGAAGCACATTTAGGTCCTCCCTCCTTTAAACACATGGGATACCCCTTGGGGTCCCAAACCCCAAGCCAACTTTGAGACTTATAAACAAAACAATTCTTTCTTCCTCCACTGATGAGGGAGAATTGATCTCAATACCACACTTTTCCATGCTTCAAACACCTCACTTCGTGGACCAATATCTCTTTCATTTCTCAACGAAATTTGACGATCCTTGGCCCTACGGTTATCTACTTACTTAGTAGATTATGCACGTGTGAAGAACCGAATTCTCCAACATGCGTAACACTAGTGTTTAAGCCGTTAAAGTTGGTCGGACGCAATTCCTGCCAAAGGCAAATTTCCAACAAAATATACATAGTCTATCGGAAGCAAATTTGGAATTTTAAGATTATGGCTGTTAGATTAGTTGGGATAGTTTCTTATTGCATATTAAAAGACAAATAAAAGTATGAGCCAAAGTTACTGAATTCCATCAAAAGTACTCCTATTAACCTTTTGCATGGCAAAATAAGATTGTAATATCTAGTTTGTATGCTTAATTGAAGTCAAAGGATGTTAGATGAATCCAAAGTCCTTGTGGCATGTTTCAATATTGCATCGTTGTGTGGTAAAAGCTAGCTGCCCATGTTTTGTACGTTAAAATAAGTCAAGTGTGGATTTGTAAATGACAATCCATGTGATTACCTATTAATTGATTTACTTTTTTGGGTAATTTCCAAATTCATTGTTGGACTTGGATATATAGAATACGATGTTCTCGTTCTAGAAGTAAAAAAAGATTGAGGGTTACTGCAATTTAGGTGAGGTGTGCAATTCAACAAAATTCTGATTAATTTAGAAAAATGATATAGTTTTAAAAAGAATATAATGTTATTTTTCTTCTCGTACATTCACGTCTCTTGAAAGTAAATGATAACTAACATGTTGTATAGTGTATGTACCTCGAGTACATTCATAACTCTTGAAAGTGAAAAACTACTATCAATGCAATTTAACTGGTTATAATAAGCCCGGTTATATGAGATGTTCCTCGAGTTCTCTAAATTACTTATCAAGCTCAAGATATTTAAAAATATATTACATTGTCATTGCATGGAACATAAATTCTTTTATGAAAACATGTCATTGCCAACTATGTTCCTCTTAAAAAAGTCAACCAAAACCAAGCAACTTTGGTGCAATCCTAAGCAAGGGTTGCAAAGTACTGGGATGAAACTTCCTACCAAAAAGAAAACAAATTGAACTCAAACTACAATTCAACTCACTCCTAACACTCTTCAAAAACTCATCTGTCACGTCCTTCTTAAAAAATGTCGTCGGGTGCGAGCCGCCAGCCAACCAATCCGCCCACGTAATGCTCCAATTCGACGTTAATTTAGGACAAACTTTGTTCACTAATGTAGGCAAGTAATGTTCGTCCATGTAACAAGGTGGTGCACAATGATTCTTAAAAACAGGGTAATATGTCACGTCAGAGACGATTTTTACTGCGAGTTCACGATGAACTTCAAACCATTGTGAGCCCTTTCGCCAATCAGAAAGTGTTATGGCCGGGTACATACGTTTGTTGTACCTACCACGACCTATTTTCCTAGGATCGTCGAATAATCCGAGGAAACTTTGGTCAGAATTTGTGAGGAAAGTGTAAATTGTAGTGAAATTGAACAAAGGAATGCATGATTCGGAGAGTAATATGAATCTTTCGTTGGAAATGTCTAAAAGTGCATTTGCTAGAAGGCGTCTCTCTGCATCAATCATGGTTGATCTTCCCCATTGCACTGCCTGTGAGAAAATAATACACATGATATAATTATTTTAAAAATATTAGTAATTTGTATACACTGACAATATAAAAGAATGCTTATACTAATTAAACGGTTATACGTACTAAAAGCTTATTCCATCTATAGTTCTATACTCTAGTTGGATTATATAGTAAATTTCTCGAATGGTTACGCAGAGTATTGAAACTGTTTAGTAAAGTCATGTATTTTATTTTTGTATCAATAAAATCACTCAATTTAGATCATAGGAACCGTCATCTGTCTGAGCATATCAAAATAGCATTTTCATTGGGTTGCGGGTGGGTTGTTTAGATATTGGGCGAGATCTTTATAATTTGAGGGGGCCTCCAAGTCAGATTTACCCCCATAGGGCCTACTCGGTGCGAATATGGACTAGTCAGGCCAGTAGATTTCGGATACCGGATGGTTTAAAAAAAGGGACACTGCTTAATAATAAGGAAATGAAAAAAGAGTACTTTGAACCTGGCTAGGTATCCTTCTTTTATAAAACACAGATGATGGAGGAGGTTCATAGTTGAAATCTGGTGAAGTGTGGAGGTATATTGAGAATAACCCTTCATGTCCTTTAAAGAACATCTCCCAAAGAGGGGCCAATGGCAATCTTCCTCGTGCTAAGAACAAGAATGCCACTCTTGGTACTCGATTAAACGGGTACTTCTCGATTTGAGGTACCATTGAAGCTCTCCACATAAGTTCTTCGTCGTTCATCGAGTGATAAACACACTTGGGAGAGAGCCAATCTTTAAAATCCATGCTCCTATTGGAACTAGAATTAGATGAAGAAGAATTACAAACAAGATGTGTAGAGATGGAGAGATTGTAGATTGGTGATTGACGAGGCAAGTAGAAATCTTCATAGATAACAATCTTCTTGAATTGGTCATTGATGAACAAGCCTAATTGTACTACAAAAAATGACATAGATAAAGTAAAGACTATGGTGGTAACAAGATGGAAACTCATTTCTCTAACAAAAATTAGTCATTTACATGAACCTCCTGTTACTCTATTTTTGTTTGTTTTAAAAATGACAGCATGAGGTCTCAATATATGATATGTATAAAGTGAGTGAAAATGAGGAATAAATGCAAAGGAGCATGGTAAGTGTTGGCATGGGGCAAGAAGAAAATGTGAAATGAAAAGAAGCAAGGTGTGGTTTTTGTTTTTATTGCAGTTAAAGTAAACTGCAATTATGAGCCCTGAAGAAAGAACATAAAGTTAAGCAAATGAATGGTAAAGGAACGGGCTCAAGTTATATACACTGACAAAAAAAATTAGACTATCAGTGTAGCAACAACAACATATGGGGTCTGGAGAGGGTAGAGTGTGCGCAGACCTTACCTCTACCTTGGTAGGTAGAGCGGTTGTTTCCGAGAAACCCTCGGCTCATGACATGCAAAGCAGGAAAAAAAATTGTCAGACCCGATCAAAAATTTAAAATTTTTAAAGCAGTATGCAAATGCTGATAGCAAACGCGAATACGTCATAATAGCGCAACCTGGAAAAGAAGGAAGAAGTAGTAACTAACGCAGATAAATGAGATAAACCAAGTACATTAAAGAACGCATAGCAAAAGAAATACAACTACGAAAGACTATAAAGCAATACTATGTCTATTCGTATGATATGCTAAGCAGGCCTACAGTAATAACACTACAACTATCAGTTTGTAAGCGTAAGTAGGACTACGCTCGACTACCTACTACCCCTCTACCCTAATTTGTGTCCTCCACAACCCCATATCTAAGGTCATGTCCTCGGTAAGTTGCGCCTGCTCCATATCCCGTCTAATCATCTCTCCCTAATATTTCTTCGGCCTACCTCTACCCCTCATGAACCCGTCCATAGCCTACCTTTCACACCTCCGCACTGGGACATTTGTGTCTCTCCTCCGCACATGTCCAAACCATCTCAATCTCGCTTCCCGCATCTTATCCTCCACCGAGGCCATTCCCACTATGCCCTGGATATCATCATTTCTAATCTTGTCCCTCATTGTATGCCCACACATCCATCTCAGCATCCTCATCTCCACCACTCTCATCCTTTGGGTGTGCGACGTCTTGACTGGCCAACACTCCGCTCCATACACCATAGTCGGTCTAACCACCACCCTATAAAACTTGTCTTTTAGTTTTGGTGGCACCTTTTTGTCGCACAAAACTCCAGATGCAAGCCTCCATTTCATCCACCATGCCCCAATACGATGTGTGACATCGTCATCAATCTCTACATTCCCTTGGATAATAACCTGAGGTACTTGAAGCTTCCTTTCTTCGGAATGACCTGAGTCTCAAGCCTCACCTCCACGCCTGTCTCACGGTCGTTTCCGTTGTTAAACTTGCACTCCAAGTATTCTGTCTTGGTCCTACTCAACCTGAACCCTTTAGACTCCAGAGTCTGTCTCCAAACCTCCATCTTAGCATTCACCCCACTGCGAGTCTCATCAATCAGGACTATGCCATCTGCGAATAACATACAACATGCCACCTCCCCTTGGATTTGTCGCGTCAGTCCATCCATTATCAAGGCAAATAAGAATGGACCAAGAGCTGATCCCCGGTGCAGCCCCCATCATCACAGGACAGTGCTTCGAGTCTCCTCCCACTATCCGTACTCAATCATACATATCCTTGATCGCCCTAGTGTACGTCATATGTACACTTTTAGCCTCCAAACATCTCCAAAGAACCTCCCTATGGACTTTATCATATGCCTTCTCGAGGTCGATGAAAACCATATGTAAGTCTCTCTTCCTCTCCCTAGACTATCAGTGTAAGTTAACTTTTATAGTAGGTTATCTACTTTATTTTTCGGGTTAGCAGACCACATCCACACCTCACGGCTCTGTCCCACACATGAATTACATGTGAACAAGAAAGAAAATGCTAAAATTATCAATGATTAAAATGAAAAATAGTGTAGCAAACCATGTCCATTGGTTCAATAAAAGTAGTAGAACAAAAAGCTGAACAGCTTATTATGCAGAAACACATTAGGAATATGCATGATCTTGAAAAGTGAAAAGAGAAGCAAGATAGTACTATATACAACTAGTGAGCTTGATGCTCGTCATCCATGAAAATAGGCACGCTAATGAAAGATCTACTCGTCGATGAAATAACAGGCACTGCTAAACAAAAGATGGTTTCTACATTAACTGCCACATAAGTTTTGTAATTGTAATCAATAAACATTAATCTATTCTTACCTTCTAATTGATCCAATCTCATTTTTTACCACAACGAAATATTAGGGATGCGGACATGTAGCACAATTGCGGCGAAATTATATGCATATATGCAACATTGTCAATGAGTATTTTACTCCTAAAAATAGCGTACACATCTTCTAGCTTCTCCTAGAGCTTCTGGTACAATAAGAGAGAGGATGACCTGGAGCCAGCCAGTAATTAACTTCCTTGACGAATTCTGCTTTCTGGAGAAAGCATTCTTCGCATAACCTAGACAAAAGTTTCTTTCTTTCTGGAGAATGATACAGCCAAACAACCGATGGCCACGGCCCCAGTACCGACTAATAAAGCCGCTCTCACCGTGTGATGCTTTATTGAGTATGCACTACTTGAGTATTCCAATACCCACCTTAAAAGGAAACGCAGCCCACAAGTTGCCCGGAAATTTTGGATCGAAAAATCCTGCAAATCGATGATGGAAATGACTTCTACGCCTTTTGAAAATATGAAAACCAAGTGCGCGAACAAATAAGTAACCGTACATAATTGAGAAAACGATCTTAAGTAGGCAGTATAGATTGGCTATTACAAGGAAAATAAGTAGTCGTCCAACCTAAAGGAAGAAAGGTAACTGCAGGTCTTAGGGGGGAAGCTTTCTGAAAGTTTCCTTATATTTTATGCACCTTGCCAGCAAACTCAGCACAACTGCGATTGAAATTTTCTAAAGAGAAGTCCTGCACATGACACAGAAGAGTTTGGGATCCTAATCAAATTAAGTTACTAAAGGCATATGAATAAATGGCCCAACTATTGCACCTATATCGACACTAAAGACAGACAGAGAGCAAATCAGCACCGAGAAGTGTTGGCAAGCATGGAATCTCTCATCAATTATTTACTATAGGGGCCCAAATGGCCGAATCTAATTTTATGGATCACCAAAAGTTTCCACATGATATACAAGCAATCATATCTACTTCATGATTAAGTAATTCAAGAAACATAAGCATGTATATTATTTAACGTAAAAGCGGTACTCCATGAAACTAACAGTTTTGACAGTTAACTGAGGCTCACTCAAAGCTGGTAAGAAGCCAAGCTATATGGATTTTCAAAGAGGACATCAATTTTTAGTACTCCCTCTGTTTCAATTTGTTTGTCTTACTTTCCTTTTTAGTCTGTTTCAAAAAGAAGGCATCTTTCCTAATTTTGCAACTCTTTAATTTCAACATCTCGCATGGCATTTTAAGACCGCAAGAATAAAGGCATTTTGGTACATTATACATATCTTTAGCATAAGACCACAAAATTCAAAAGTCCTATTTATGTCTTAAACTCCGTGGCAAGTCAAACTAAGACAAGCAAATTGAAACGGAGGGAGTAGCTTATTGTTGGTCCTTAAATTTGACATCCTTCTCTCAGACTATAGAACCCTGAGACTAAAATAGATCGGACATGCATATGCTAAACAGGAGCGATAAGCTCTGACATATAATGAATTGATGTTGAATCCACAAGAGCAAAGAAGACATACATTTGGTAACTTGTCCTGAAGTGCTAGATGATCCACGTGGAGTCTCACATTTGATGAGGCATAAAACCATAGGCTTTGGTCAACATCAGCATAAGTGTAAGCAACTATGTCATACAATGTTTTGGCGCCATTCTCTATGGCCTTTAAGATGGTTGATTCTCTGTGTTTCCGGTTTCTGACAATCCCAGGTAACAATAAGTTAGGTCTGCATCAATTGAATCTATCCATATATTTGTTTTATACATTTTTTGAGAATGATAATTTGATCGGCATCTGGTTTAAACAACGTAAATAAACATAAAACTAACTGAACAAATTTCACTGCTTACGACGTTTATTAGCAGAATGTTCAATTAAAAAAGACTACACGAGTTACACGGTCGGAGAAACCGAGAAAACAACAAGGAAACATCCAGCATACTTGTTAATTAACTACGCATATATTAATGTCCAATGATTTTGCCAATGGCTGGTAGACAGAAAAGACACTCGGGGTAAAAGCATATATGGAATATATCAAAAGAGGTATGAGTTTCATACTTGAGATACCCACAGAGCATGTGCTTTGGCCACATATTAGTTCTTCCATGCATTGGAATCAAAGCATGAGGAGAGAGATCAATGAATTTGTATGTTGTCTGAAAGTAATCCTGTATAAAAAAGTTGAAATTTCAGTACTGAAAATTTCATAACTCGTAAGGAACAAAAAAACCAAGTCATGGTTGAATATGATGATAAAAAACATATGACCACCTACTACTTGCTTTTATCCTAATCTTATTCAGTACTCACAAGGGTATTATAGAACAGAGCAAAAATAATAATAATAAAAAAAAAAAAAACTAGCAGAAGTAGATACTCCCTCCGTTTCAATTTGTTTGTCTTAGTTTGACTCGGCGCAGAGTTCAAGAAAATAAAGGAGACTTTTGGATCTTGTGGTCTTAAACTAAAGTCAGATCCCAGTAGCCAATCCTAATCTTCTAATTAGCATTCCACCTATGACAGAGTGACCAAAAGAAGAATAGAAATGCTGATGTTAGCATACCTTCATATTTCCACCAGACGCGCTATCTAAGAGAGCACTTCCTTGGCTGAAAACCAAGGGATACACCAAATTAGCAACTTTAAGAAAGGAAAAGAAATGATAGAAGCTATGACAAACAAATGCAAAGTTGGCCTAACACAATAACAGACTTCTTGAACAGATTGTTTTCCGTATCATCACAGAAAAGCTAAAAAATTGTTCGGAAGGACTAGGAAGCTACATTAAAAATTGGGTAAGCATGTTCACAAATTATGTATCAAGTGAACCATTTTATTAAAGGAGATGACGTTTGTTGATCAAATATCTTACCCCACACAATGATCCCCTACAATCAACGAGTTTGTACTAACATGAAGCAGTGCCATATGTCCATCTGTATGTCCCTGAATCACAATATTGTAACAAAAAGAATATGTTAAAGTTCCAGAAAAATGATTACAAGAGAATCAGAATGTGTTACACAGAAAATCGAGTTAACACGGAAGTAAAACTAGGAGATGACTTGCATTTCAAAAAAAGTAATTCCATTTCAGAAACTAGGAGATGACTTTTAACTTTATTCATTTCTTGCAACTTCTGGTACTCCCTCCGTTCCAACTTATGTGTCTTAGTTTGACTCAACACGGAGTTTAAGAAAATAAAGAAATACTTCTGAATCTTGTGGTCTTAAACTAAAGACGTGTATAATGTACCAAAATGCCGTTTGAATGTTGTAGTCTTAAATAGGCCATATAGGATGTTGAGCGTAAAGAGTTACTAAATATAAAAAGTGGCTTCAGAGGATTCCTGCATAAGAAACAATTCGACCTCAAGACCAAGCCCCCCCCGGAATAAAGAAACAAACAAACAGAGAACAATAATGAGTTGGAAACGTGAAAAGTTGTTCAGATAGAGTGATAGAAACCAGCTCAACCTTGAGTGAAAATAGTAATTTTCACTGTTTATACTTGTAACTATAGAGATGCAAAATTATCCTCAAGTAACCAAAGACTTTTTAACTCTACAGTCACCTTCATTAATAAAAATTATCAATGTCAGAGAGTTATATTGACATGACATTTAGATGTGACAAGCTTTCTGCCCTGCGAGAATCTCGGATGGTACTTTTCTCAAGCGACAGTCCTACAGATTTTAACTCTAAACAGATTCTAACTCTAACTGTAGATTACTAGTCATACCATGAATGCCTTTAAGAAAGAAAAAAGTATTGTTGGAAATTTGCCTTTGGCGGGGAGGTGCGTCCACCCATATTTAATGAATTAAACACTAGTGTTCCGCATGTTGGAGGCTTTGTCTCTTCTCACATGCATAATCTACTAAGTGAGTAGATGACCGTAGGGCCAAGAATCGTCAAATTTCGTTGAGAAATGAAAGAGATATTGGTCCACGAAGTAAGGTGTTTGAGGCATGGAAATATGTTGTGGGACAAATCTACCACATCGGTGGGAAAGGAAGAATTGCTCTCTTTATAAGTCTCTAAAGTGGTTAAGGGTTTGGGACCCCAAGGGGTATCCCATGTGTTTAAAGGAGGGAGGACAGATGTGCTTGGGTTCAAGGCTAAGCCCACATGCGGGCTGCGGGGACTTTCTGATATTATCTTTTTGGACCCCAAATTGCTTAATATTTACAGTTTGGTCCTAGAGTTTCTGGAAAGTTGATTTTGGGAATGACGGAAGGCAGAAACTTTCTGCCTTCCGTTTGGGCTGTTTTTTGGAGCATTAACCAGCCATTACTTGGCTGTTAACTCCTCCATAAACAGTCCTCCTTCAATGACCATAATCAGCCTCTCTAATGGCCATTAACAGCCCTCTCTAATGGTCATTAACAGCCCTCACTAATGGCTATTAACAGCCTTGTTTGTGGCAGTTGAGGAGTCTCCCCTCCATGCTCTATATTGATGCCTTTTGGCTCAATTGTGTTGCACATACAGTGACGAAAAACAGTGAGGAAAGACACACATATACACACGATATACACAACAGAGACACATTATACACAGAGACAAAACAGAAGAGAAAGCCAGTCCAAAAACGTTGGACGAAAATAGAAACTCTTCCTTCCTTTTCCATTTCTTCAGCAAGTCGATTAGTATTTTTTTTCTTCGTCAGACTCAACCTATTTGCTTTGTAGTGTTGAGATTAAAGTGTTGTTTTATCTTGGGAGACTATTGTCCGTTAACGTAAAAGCATATATACGGGGTAATCTTGTCTTAAGGACAGAGTGCAATCAATCGACTCAGCACACAGTTATAACCATCCAGATTTAGTGTTTCTTGATTTCAGGTTATCAAGATTCAAGACACAACAAGCTTGCGGCAGTTCTGAACATTGGACTATTTGTTTATCCTTTCGAACACTTGTAATAGTTATTTACTTCCCGTACTGCTTTAAAATATCCAACAAGTATCAGAAGTGAATCAAAGAAAATAAACGTCAAGAATTTCAAGGGGAAATGTTGATTCTTTTTAGAGGAAACTAGGATATAAGTGGAGATTACCGGTGCTGAGATAATTCTCAATCTCTGACCGCCAATGCAAATTTCCTCAGATCCAGAAACCGAAACATATGGGAGAGACCAATCATCTGCATCACATGGAAATTACTTGTAAGTTACTAAATTCATTTACGTGATAAAGAATATTTCACTTTCACACGTACTGTGAGATTAATAAGATGTAAATGGTGCATGAAGTAGTTTCATCAGTTATAGTAAACTAGCAACTCTTCCTGTTAGTTAAAAAGGGAAGAGATTGATTCCCGGAAAAGAAAAAGAGAGCTTTTTGCTTCGAGCATCAAAACAAATCCATCAGATGGCATGTCTCTTCCGCAAGTTCATTATCATATTGCCTTTTAACAGTAGGGCACAATCATAAAAGTTATCCTTCATTACAATAGTTCACCCGAATTTTCATGACCAAAAAAGGGTAAAGACCTGCAACCCTTGCTAGTTGGTCAAACAACAACACTACGCCTCAGTCTCAAACAAGTTATGGTCCACTATATGAATCCTCACTGACCATGTTATTGCATTTAAACTCATCTCGGGCCAATATTATATAAATAAAAATGATAATAATAACATAAGTACTAAAAGATCTTTATGTTTTTTACTGCATGTAAATCTTTGAAAAGCTAAACAACTTTTAGAAAGCATAGGATGTAAAATAAAAGAGAGCTATCTAAACAATAGGGTGAATTAATTATAGGAAGCACATACTACTCTACACAATTGAAAAACTTCTGACCTTTTCTAATTCGACGAATCGTATTTTCATGAGCCAAAAGACAAGCATCAGGACTGTGCTTCTGGACTACTGAAAGACCTGAGCATACCAGGAAGCACATGGAGCACCAGATTATGTTACAGAAATAACTTACAAAACCTCCACATTAGTCTGGTGAACAAAGTGCGGAGAATAATACTTTTGATTTCATACTTTTGATAACAAAATCAAAGAAACTATTCATCATGTTATATATGTTTTCCCAGCTTCTACTGAAATAGCCATCCAATAAATCCATGCTGCAATTAGTCAACCAACTTTTGCTGACGAACCAAACAAATGTTTATAAAGGAAACTTTTCATAACTGCAAAAGAGCTACTTACCATCAACATGATCATTATGATGATGTGTCACAAAGACGACTAGTTTTCTCGGCAAAGCAGCAATAATTTCCTTGAGCTGGTAATCAAAGAATCAGAGCATCAAGATGTCACAACAGCATAAGAGGCAGAACCAATTACCAGGAAAAGAAAAAGATGAAAACAAAGAGGAGAAACATAATAAGAGTCTCAACCACTCCAGAACAAATTATCAAGAAATACAGAAAAGAGAAACACGTGCAGGAACCCATTTACCGAGGCAAAGCTATATATTTCATTGAACGTACTAGAGTAGAATAAATATTCTCAGCTTTACCTCCTCTACTGCTTCTTGCAATTGAAAGTGCCAAAACTTATTGACATTTTCTTTTAACAAACCACATATACTATTTTCTTATCCAAAATGTAAGCATCACATAACCAGCAAGGAAGTCATAGGATAAAGAACAAAGCCTTTGGCCAGAAAGGTGAATCAAAATTTGAGAAAGCAGTTGCTTGAGTGGATTATTCTCTGCATTCTCTGGTTTCACTTCTAAGACCGAGAAAATATTATTTGTTCGTTGCACACCATAAAAAAGTAAGAAGTAGATTATGTACTAGCTCTAACCTGTTCATATGAAGTAGACTTGCATCCTGGGTCTACTATGAGTGCTTCCCCATGAGCGACAAAACTATCATCACGCTCACTAGCATTGCCTTCAGGCAGGAAAACAGCTAAGTTTGTCGTGCGAAAAGGCTTAGCTGTTCTACTTTCCATAGGTATAATTTTAACACCAGGAGGGTATTCCTGAAACATGAGAAAAAACATCAGCTCCCTAGTGGACAGTATTTTGTCCCTACGATAATAAAAAATAATCAAAGATGCAAAAATTCACATCTATAAATTGGTATTTATGCTTTTCATGATACTTCTAGTCCCCCTAGTTATGCGATATACCATTAGTTGTCCATCTATTCTTCATTTCTCATTCTTAGTTACAACTTTGACAGGTAAGCAAGCAGAAGACATAATAACAAACCTGAAATCGCAAGGTGTGGGGAATTTTCCATGTCTCAGATTTCATTGAATCATTCAGAAGACCAACAACCACCAATGATCCTACACGGTCACTACAAGGCTCCACTTCACCAAGCATATTAATGCAGCTTTCAGTGCTCATCCACTTGCAGAACTCAACATCTGTTCAACACAAGTTACCATGTTACATTCTTGACAAAAAAAAAGAGAGAGGGCTGGGGAGGAACAAGAAAGATGGTATCTCTACACTCATAACTCATTAGCAAATATAGATGCCATTAGGGGTGGCAAAATTAGCCCATGAAATCATGACCCGCCCAACTAGTTCAAGTTTGGGCGGGTCATTTATTAACTCAGTCCATTTTGACCCGCCAAAATTCAGCCCCTACCCGCCCATTTGACACCCTTAACTAAGACTATAATGTAAGGCCCGGCTGAATAACAACTGCAGTATTTGTATAAGTACTTGAAAAGATAAGTGAAACATAAATTGGGTGAAGTCAGTCAAACCCTTGAATTTTCCATTTTTAGGACCCAAAGTTCCGATGATGTAGACCGTCTTTACTGGCAATCCTGGTCCAAATTCAGGCTCCTGAACGTACTTCAGGAATGTCCACTCAACTGTGGTATCGTCTAATTCCACTTGCTCTAGAACCTACAATAATCATCACCTACAAGCTTTAACAACTCCATATCGCAAAACATGCATATGTATAGACTGTGACATGTGGAGACGAGCCTCTTTATGGAATATTATTACAAAAATGTATCATACCTTTTATGAAGTCTACTTTAAGGCCTTACAACAATTATGATAGTCATAAGAATAATGAAGGTATGATAGTTATGATAACATAACCACGAGTGCACCAAGAAGGCAAAAGATATATGATTACTAACAAGCTATCTCTATGGGTACCAGTACCACTGTTTATCAATTAATCGGTCTTAAGCTATTTAATTTCTGTTAAAGCTTAAATGCTAGTCAATGTGTTGCGGGAAAAGAACATTAGAATTGCAGACATGCAACTGAGATACCGTAAACGTACGAGAGAAAAACCATCTGCCTTATTCTTCATAAATTTTGCACTAATAAACCATATAAGTTACCATTTTTTTCCAGTTTAAGCACAAATTTGGCACCGAAATCAGTTGGTAAAAGTTTAATTGTAGAAAAACTAAAGAAATAGCTCATTTAAGTAAAATGCAATCCATCATACTGAATTCCAAAGTTGACCGGGTAGTGGAAAATCAAATATTGAACAACTTAATATAAAAACTATGTCACTAAAGGAGGAAGATATTTCAGTAAGCCCCAACAGAGAGTATATCTACCCAAGGCTCCAAATGAAACTTCATATTTTATAACTAAATCATTTAAAATGATAAAAATCCACCAAAACTATCCAGATACGAAAGGATAAACTACAACATCAGTAAGCTGGAAGTAATACAGAGTTCATATACCCTTTCAGTATAAAAGAGGGACCTTTACAGTTTACACTATACAAGTTTCCGGTAAATGGATAAACAGAGACAGTACACTTTAAAGGATAAATATTCCATTCATAGAAACTGATTTGTAACAATTTTATACAGTTTCTGAATATGAAAATTTTATCTGAAAAAAAGGGATTTTTACACAAATAACCGACCAGATTGACTGTTACATAGATTATACACTGATTACACATAATTATACACATATCATAAATGGATTATACATCTGTCGCCTATTTTTAGTTTAAGCAGTTGGGTGAGAGGCTATAATTTAGGTTAATTCTTACAAAAAACAATATAAGAATCTGTCTGATTACAACAACATACCCAGTGAAATCCCACAAGTGGGGTCTGGGGAGGGTAGAGTGTACGCAGACCTTACCTCTACCTCGGGAGGTAGAGAGGTTGTTTCCGTTAGACCCTCGGCTCAGAATAAAGCAATAACAAAGCAGGTTAAATAGGAAAGAGGAGTGTAAAACAAGAGACAGTAAATAATAACAGGAATCGAAGGATAAGAAACTACAGGAGAAATACTAAGAATAATAGTAAGGTAGGAGCAATAGCTACAACAAAATAGTATGTCAAGCGGAGAACGCGAGACAGTAAATAACAACAGAAATCAAAGAACAAGAAACTACAGGAGAAATATTATGACTACTAGTAATACGGAAGAATAAGTGAGACACCTACTACCTACTAGCCCTCTACTCTAATCCGTGTCCTCCACAACCTCCTATCTACGGTCATGTCCTCAGTAAGCTGCAACTGCGCCATGTCCCGTCTAAGCACCTCTCCCCAATACTTTCGGCCTACCTCTGCTCCTCCTGAAGCCATCCATAGCCAGTCGCTCACACCTCCGCACTGGGGCATCCACACATCTCCTCTGCACATGCTCAAACCATCTCAGTCTCGCTTCCCGCATCTTGTCCTCAATCGAGGCCACTCCCACCTTGTCTCTAATATCTTCATTTCTAATCATATATCTCCTAGTATGCCCACACCTCCACCGCAACATCCTCATTTCTGCAACTTTCATAAGAATCTGTCTGTCTGCATACACGTCCAAAATAAAATAATTTGACCCTTATGCTTTGAAGTCCATCATTTTGGACAAGGGGAGCAAGGGAAATGTCCAAATTTGCCCGTGGACTATACGATTTAGAGCAAATTTACCCTCCGTTAAAAAAGTGTCTCGTTTTTACCCTTGCTGTTACCAAAAGGCCTCAATTTTTCCCTTCTGGGCTAACGGCAGCAGCATAGAGGATAAATTTAGACCATTTGTAAGTTCAAGGGCAAATATGGATCATTCACAAAGTTCTGAGTAGAGAAATTACGTTTCTTGAATCTTGCCTACGCCATAAACCAAGCAAACACAGTACAACAACAACTATGCCTCAGTCCCAAACAAGTTGGTATCGCTATATGAATAGCCATTTCTTTATTTAAGATCATATCATATCATAAGCAAATACAGGTAGCAATAAAAGTAATTTGAACAAAAAAATGTAGCAAAAGTTGAATAGAATTTTTTTTGTGGGTACCTTATGAAGAGCTGAATTAAGATCAAATTTACTTAAATCAACCTCATCAGAGCAAGATTCAGGGACTTGTACGAAAATCTGGTTATTATTTGAAGGAGAATCACTAGGTAACAATGGTGAAGAAGGCAAATCCCATAAAGGGGAATCTAAAAAAGAGTCATATTCGGGATCGTTAAATTTGGGAGGTGGGTTTTGTTTAACAAGTAGAAATTCGGCTTCATTTGATGGGTTCTTGATTATTACTACAAGATTATAGGGAGTTGCCATTCAACTAAACTCACCCCAAGTGAGTTGAAACAGGAAATTTTATAGTCGTAGGTGGTTGGTTGTTAAAAGGCTTTAAAGCTGTAACAGTTAGTTGGAATATAAGGGAGAAAATGATAAAAATGGTCTCTTATGATTTGAAAGTAGGTTTAAAATAGTATACACTAACTTTAACAGTTTTGATCCTTAAGTTAATATTTTTAGTCTCCGACAAATATATAAAGAACTCTATTTGTTGGAAAAAAAATAGGAGAAATTATCAAAATTGTACCTCTGAAGACGGAGATTAAAAATATTAACTTTTAACAAATTTAGAAGATAAAAATTATTAAGTGCATACTTAAGAGACTATTTTAAACATACCCTCAAACATAAGAGACGTTTACTTAAATCAAGCTCATGTGAGCAAGATTCAGGGACTTTTAATGAAAAATTTATTATCTGAATGAGAATTGAGAGGTATTAACGGTGAAGAAGGCAAATCCTATAAAGAGGAATCTAAAAAAGAGTCGAATTCGGGATGATTGTTGAATTTGGGAGGTGGGGTTTGTTTAATAAGTAGGAATTTAGATTCATTTGATGGGTTCTTGATGGTTACGACAAGATTATAGGAAGTCGTCATTAAAGTAGATTACTGTAAGTGTGAGTTGAAATTTTATTAGAGTTTTAACATGAAAATTTAATAATGGTGGACGGTTGTTTAAAGGTTTTAAAGCTGTAATATTTGTTAATAAAGACTTAATAATCAATTGTTAAAGTTGTAATAGTTAGTTGGAATTATAGAGAAAATGATTAAAATGGTCCTTAATGTTTGTGTTTTGGTTCCATTTGGTCGTAAATGTGTAAACGTGATGAAAATAGTCCTTTAACGTATTTCAAAAAGTAAATAATTTAGCTCTACTTATATGGCTTATGACTAAATTTATCAATTTTTGAAATATTATTAAGGACCATTTTCATTAGGTTTATACATTAAGGATCAAATAGAACCAAAGCTCATACATCAAGGACCATTTTGATAATCTTCCCGTTAAAGAATAATGATAAAAACAAGGTGTAAGTCACATTAGAATGAATGAAGTCACCCTCTGATTTATTCATTTGATTTTGGCAAAGATTAAGTATATTCAACCTCAAATTCCTTTTTTGCCGGCTATTTTTTGTGGGTTACAACAATGGCAGGAAACGTGAAGTAAGTAAATATTACAAATTGCTAGAAAGGATAAACTAAAGATTACAACAAACTGGAAATAATAACGATTACAAACTCCTTGTGATTTGCTGAGTCGAGTGATGATACTCTGTCTTTAAGACAAGATTGCCCCGTATATATCATTTTACGTTGTCGGGCAATAGCCTCCCAAGATACAACAGCAACTTAACAAATGAGCAAAGAAAATTCAAGTGTTACTCTTGAAGAACTTTGAATATAGTAAACTTGCTAGAGAGAAAGAAGAAGATTTCATAAAATTTTATAAGTGTTTCTAAGTGTTGAACAATTGAGTCAAGGACCTTAATTTATAGTGTAAGGAGATGACCCCTCAACTAGTCAACTAATGGCCTTCAATATCCATGTAATGGCACTTATTGAGGGGTTACAATCAGCCAAATAATGGCTGAATTCATATGCCAAATAATGGAAATTCAATGCTCCAAAATCAGCCCAAAAGTCAGAACTTTCTATCTTCCCGTCGCAGCACTCTGCCTCTGAAGCGCAGCGGCTCTGTGAATTAGCGTCGCGGCGCCTCGGCTCCAGTGGCTGAACTCCCAATTAGCACCGCGGCGCTGCTTGGAAGGCGTCGCGGCCCTCTGGCGCCTCAGCTCAGATGGGGGCTGCGCCGCAGCCCTTCGTGGCTCCGCAGCGATTTTTGACTCATTTCATCTTACACTTCGCACACTTCTTCCTTCGTTTACCAACGTGGAATACTTGTCATTTGGCAAATAACCGTCCATCATTTTATGTCTCAAACGTATCACTTACGTACCAATATCTCTTTCACTAATGAAGTTTACGATACTTGGTACTACATGTACACGTGTGTGAAAATGACGTTTCCGACGTGCGGGCCCCCAATTATTTGAGTCATAAATAATGGGATAAACTTAATTCCACATTAGTAAAATTCCAACAATCCCCTCTTGAAAGAGATTTTGGTGCACTCACAAGGTGCTTATTTTCAGCAATCTTTCAGCGGACAGATGTTACATCTGGATAGGTAGCTTCCGCTTTGAACCTTCCATAGTTGAATACCATCGGACTTACTTACTGCGCAGTGAACGTGATGTCTTGAACCGTCAGTGTTTAGTGTAAGCCAATTCAACGGTACCAACACAACAACTTCCCTTACTCTGTTCTTCGTAATATTTTGTCCGTTGTGGCCGTGGACACTTCTTGGATTCTTAAGTGCGTTCATTTGAGGCGGCATGTCCTCGCACTTAAATAGGTGGTCTCCTACAAGGTATCCTGTTATACCCCAATTTACAAATATTAGGAACCAGTAAAAGTTTTCCCATACCTAACCTCAAACGTTGAGGATCATTAAAGGTTTTGGAAACTTAACATTTACCCACACTGCATATAGCACTTAACGTCTATCGCGGGAATGACTTTGGGTTTATGTTCCTTACAGGGATCATAACCCGAAGTGATCTTGCTTCCACCGAAGCGCTCAACTGAACCTTTACAGCTTAGTTTTTCCATTGAACCAAATTCCTGGGATCTCCAGTCAGTAAGGTTGGGTTACCACCGTATTGGTCCTTATAGCTTGGGTTTTAAGTCCATTCCCCTAGACAGGCAGAACATCTGATCTTTGGGTAAGCCCTTTGCAGTGGGTCCGCTATGTTATCCTTTCATTTAATGTAATCAATGGATATTATACTCGTGGTGATCAGCTGTCTAACGATCTTATATCTCCGTCGAATATGACGAGACTTGTCGTTGTACATAGAACTCCGAGCCCTTCCTAGAGCCGACTGACTGTCGCAGTGGATCATTACAGAAGGTATGGGTTTGTCCCAATAAGGGGCATCCTCTAAGAAGTCGTGAAGCCACTCAGCATATTCTCCTACTTTGTCTAAAGCGATAAACTCTGATTCCATCGTGGATCGGGCGATGCAAGTTTGCTTAGAGGATTTCCAAGACACAGCCCCACCACCAATTGTAAATATATACCCACTGGTGGACTTGGTGTTCTCTATATCAGATATCCAGTTTGCATCATTGTACCAATCTAGTACATCTGGATATCTCGAATAATGCAACACGTAAGTTAGCGCGTGTATTTCAGGTATCGTAGTACCCGATTCAACGCCTTCTAATGATTATTACTCGGATTACGGGTAAACCTAGACAACTTGTTGACTGCATAAGCAATATCAGGTCGGGTGCAGTTTGTTATGTACATCAAACTCCCAATCACCTATGCATATTACTCCTGGCATACGGGTGCACAATGATTTTTATCAAGCTTTTGATTTCTATCCATTGGTGACTTCATAGGCGAACTGTCAAACATCTCAAACTTTCTTAACACATCCTCGATGTAGTGAGACTGAGATAAGACCAGTCTATTAGACGTCTTAGAGATCTTTATCCCTAAGATGACATCTGTGATACTCATATCCTTCATGTCGAATCATTGTTTCAACATGTTCTTAGTCTCTAGGATCAAGCTAGGACTGCTCCATATGATCAACATGCCATCTACGTATATGCATATCATGACGAACGAGTCAGAGTTACCTTTCGTGTAGACACATTTGTTACACTCATTAATGGAGAAACCCTTCGATAGTAGAGTACTATCAATTTTTTTGTGCCATTGCTTTAGGGCCTGTTTCAGCTCGTACAGAGATTTGACAAGTCTACACACTTTCTTCTCTTGCCCTGGAACCACATACCCCTCGGGTTGTTCCATATAAATTCCTTCTTTCAAATCACCATTTAGGAAGGCTGTCTTGACATCCATTTGATGTATCTCAAAGTCACGCAACACTGCGATCGCAATGAATACTCGTATGGACGTCATCCTAGACATTGATGAGTACGTGCTAAAATAGTCAATGCCTTCCTTCTGCCGATAACCCTTGACTACCAACCTGGCCTTGTACTTATCTATAGACCCATCTGCTTTATACTTTCGTTTGAGTATCCATTTACAACCCAATGGTTTATTTCCCGGAGGAAGATCAACCAACTCCCAAGTATGGTTATGCAGGATGGAGTTTATTTTACTCTCAATAGCTTCTTTCCAAAGCGGTGCCTCTGGAGTTGACAATGCTTCAGCAATTGTCCTTGGTTCGTCAACAACCATATAAGCTACAAAGTCAGGACCGAAGGATTTATCCTTCCTGGCCCTTTTACTTCGCCTCGATTCTATCTCTGGAGTCTCCAAGTTTTGAGAATCTGGAACACTAGATTCTGGATATTCAGCCACTTCGAAGTCCACTAGATCTGAACCATCTAGATCCGGGCAGTCAATGACTCCTAGCTCCTGAGAGCTTTGTTCATAACTTCGTTTGCGAGAGGTTATGTCTTTTTCCTTTCTAGGAAAAGTATCCTCAAAGAATTGAGCATTCCTTGATTCCATGATTGTACCCCCGTGGATATATGGAATATCTGACTTATGCACTAAGAAGCGATAATCACTACTATTATTTGCATATCCGATGAAAATACAATCTACATTCTTAGGCCCAATCTTGACCTGCTTTGTCTTGGGCACTTCGACATTTGTCAAACAACCCTACACCTTTAAATATTTATAGGCGGGTTTCTTTCCCTGTCATGATTCATATGGAGTTTTGTCCTTACCCTTATGTGGGACTCTGTTAAGAATTATATTAGCGGTAAGTACGACTTCTCCCTACATATTTTGGGGAAGACCGAAATTGATGAGCAAGGCATTCATCATTTCTTTCAACGTGCGGTTCTTGCGTTCAGCAACACTTTTCGACTGAGGTAAGTATGGAGCCGTTGTTTGATGAACAATGTCCGATTCGGCACAATATTTCTCAAACGGCGCTACGTATTCTCCCCCTTTACTTTCTGCATATTTCAATTATCTATTAATTCTTCAATCCCTTATATCTCAATTATTTCCCTGTCTGTTATCCCCTTTAGATCCTCGATCTAAGTTTGGTATCAGAGCCATAAAGGGTAGAGATAGAGAGAGACATGTCCAGATTAGATGAGATTCATTATTAGAGGTTTAGGTTCTTCTGAGGTTTTTTGCTTAGGATGGTCCGGGGTCAGTAAGTCCTCAATACGGATGGCAACGGATCGGATCTAGACCGGATCTTACTAGATTCAGATCCATTTTTCATACCTGAATCCATATCCGGATCCAGATCCGTCGGGTCCATAAAAATCAGATCCAAATCCGGATCCATCGGATCCATCGAATCCACCGGGTCCACGGATCGGATCTGGATCCACATGTAAAAAAATTTGCCTTTCTAAGAATGTAACTTTGCTAAGAATTTTTTTTGAACTGACAAACGATTTTTACTTAGCTAACAGTTTACTGTGTTTCAATTTTTCATATGAGATATTTTGTTCGTTGTCTCGTTTTGATTGTGAGCTATTAATTAAAAATATTGGACAATGACAATAGTTGTGGAAAATGCTGACTAGTATTTCCACAATGCAGAAATTGCATGTGCTTGGAATCTTCACAAATGAAGTGAATATAATTTTAATTACTTGTCTATGGAGATGTTAGTCATTCACTAATATTGATTTTATTATCGAAGTTAACTCTTTATTTTTTGGTTTTTGATTTAACGCGGGGATAAATTAAACATGCTTTGAGAATTAAACTTGCAAGGATGTGCTTAGCAATTTTAAGAAAATACTTATAAAATTACATTCTAGGTTATGAATATATTTAATAAAAAACGAATCCACTGGTCGGATCTGGATCGGATACGGATCTCAAATACAAGATCCAGATCCGATCCGTCATAAACGGATCCGGGTCCGATCCGGATCAGATCCGGATCCGTCGGGTCCAAATTTTGATGATCCATATCCTATAAAACGGATATGGATCCACCGGGTCCAGGATCCACTGCCATCTCTAGTCCTCAGGTGTGTAGGCAGTCATACTCCATGAAACGCCTTTGATTGTAGGAAGAATATGGGTGCTCTGTTATAGGAGTTTTATAACATGGATCCGTTTCTCAACAGATCTACTTCTTGTGATTTTGGTTCATCTTCTTCCATGGATTCAAAGAAGTTAATAAACTCCGAAGAAATTGTGATACAAGATTTTGAAAAATCGATTGATAATTGGGAAATACCAAGAGTAAATTGAGATCAGATTTACAAAAATTCCAGATACCATGTCTTCAAAACTGATTTCTCTATCGAAACAGAGCAGAGAAATATCCAATTATCTCAACCCTTCGAAACAATCCAATTGCTTTCTCAAAATTCCTTGAAAAAATACAGAGAAAGAAATTACAAATACATCCATATTGGATTAGTCCAAGTAGGGATAAAACCCCTTACTAAGGAAGTATTAAACACCTCAATCCTTGTTATCTTACGAGATGTCAGATTCACAAATTTTGAAGATTCCTTATTGAGTTATGTTGAGTCTAGTCTCTGCACATGACCAATATCTTTTTATTGTTACCCAAATTTCTCAGTATCCCTCAATGATAAAAATATCCAAAAATCTCGTCTTACAAATAAAGACACACAATTATCAGATGCTTGAAGGTTCAATCCCGGTAGCTATAATTTTTAGAATTCATTACAAAGCTATGACTTCAGCTTTTGCTACAAAAGTCAGATACCATAGTAAGAAAGGTGAAACCCTTCTTCAGAGCCATAAAGGGTAGAGATAGATAGAGACATGTCCAGATCAGATGAGATTCCTTAGCCATGTTAATATATATATATCATCGCAGAGAATGGTATCACTTAGACAACATATTCTTATTGAAGGGTCATGTTTGTGTGACCAAAGGTTATGCACCATACAACAACAATAATCAGTCAGTGATATTACATAGGTAAATGTCACCAAAAATGTTAGACAACATCTCAGCCAACATTCACCAAAAATGCCTTTCTAGAGATTACAAAGACCAAGAGATATCTTTAAACTGGAAAATCTCTCATGGTCCAAAGCTTTTGTAAAGATATCAGCTAGTTGATGAAAAGTGTCAACATGTTTAATTTGAACTAGCTATTTTTCAACTAAATCTCTTAAAAGGTGATGTCTAATATCAATATATTTTGTACGTGAGTGTTGAACTGGATTTTTGGAAATATTTATAGCACTCAAATTATCACAATACAAAATCAAAATGTTGTTAGTAAATTCATAGTCGTCTAACATGTGTCGTAGCCATATTAATTGAGAGCAACAACTTCCAACTGCTACATATTCAGATTCAGTAGTTGAAAGTGAGACACTGTTTTGTTTATGACTATACCATGAAATAAGGTTATTGTCAAGATAAAAATATCTTCCACTTGTACTTTTTCTATCATCCACATCTCAAGCCCAATCTGAGTCACTAGATCCTATTAAGTTAGGATTAGTGTCTTTGGAATACCTGATTCCCAACTCACATGTGCCAGTAACATATCGAATTATACGTTTCACGGCATTTAAGTGGGACATTTTTGGACAAGCTTGAAAATATGCACAAACACAACGCAAATCATAATATCTAGGTGACTGACAGTAAGATAAAGAAGGCTACCTATCATAGATCGATATAATGTTTGATTTCACCAACATTATCTTTACATACCTTCTGCGATGAACCCATTGGCATTTTCATCTGTTTAGCGTTCTCCAAACCAAATCTTTTAACTAGATTTTTGGCATATTTACTCTGTGAGATAAAAATTCCATCTTCACTTTGCTTTATCTGCAAGCCTAAGAAAAACGTTAATTCCCCAATTATGCTCATTTCAAATATCGATGACATAGCTTCAACAAATGAATTTAGGTACGACTGTGAAGTCGATCCAATGACTATGTCATCCACGTAGATTTGAGCAATTATAATATCTATATTGTGTCGTTTAATAAACAAAGTACGATCAGCTTCACCACAGTTAAAAACAAATTCAAGAAGAAAGTTAGTTAAACGACCATACCATGCATGAGGGGCTTGTTTTAACCCATACAAAGCCTTTTTAAGCTTGTACACATAGTGTAGATGGTAAGGATCTTCAAATCTTTTTGGTTGTTCAACATATACCTCCTTGTCTAGATAACCATTTAAGAAGGCACCTTTTACATCTATTTGGTGTAAAGTAATTTTCAGATAACAAGCAATAGCAATTAAAGGTCTAATCGACTCGATTCTAGCTACAGGTGCGAATGTTTCATCAAAATCAATTCCTTCAACCTGAGTATAACCTTGTGCAACTAGACGTGCTTTGTTTCTAACAATTGTTTCCGATTCATCTGATTTATTTTTAAAAATCCACTTAGTTCCAATTATATTTGTATTATTTGGACGTTGTACTAAGTCTCAGACTTCATTTCGAGAAAATTGTTCAAGCTCTTCTTACATTGCTTGTATCCAGAAATTATCTTTAAGTGTTTCTACGACTTTCTTTGGTTCTAATGTAGATATAAAATAAGAAAGACTAACCTCTTGGTATATGGTTGACATGCACACATACCTTACCATTTCTCTATAGTTGAGTGGTTTTTTGCCTATTGTTCTAATTCCTTCAAAAACTCCTCTTATCACTTGGCCTGTTGGATGATTCTTCCTAATCCTTGATGAGGGGTCCCTACAAACTTAATCTAACAATTCAGCACTTGACTCCCCATATGTGGCCTCTGTGATCTGTCTCTATTGTTATTTCAGATGTTGCTTCAGGTGTGACAACATTTGTGACAACATCTGATTCTTCTACAATCTGTGGACTTTCCACTGTATCTATAATGTTATTTTCAATAGTTTTTCCTGAAATGTCAGAAAGATCATCAAAGATAACATTTATAGACTCTTGTATAGTTCCGGAACTCATATTGTATATTCGATAAGCATGACTATTTTGTGAATAACCAACAAAAATTTATGTGTCACTCTTAGAGTCAAATTTTGCCAAATGATCTCTGTCATTTAAAATATAACAAATACACCCAAAAACATGAAAGTAACACAAGTTTGGTTTCTTTCCATTTATAATCTCATAGGGTGTCATCTTTGTTCCTGGCCTTAGGTAGACTCTATTAGTTATGTGATTAGCAGTATTCAAGGCTTCTGCCCATAAACATTTTGACAAATGTTTAGAACTAAGCATCACTCTAGTCATTTCTTGCAATGTGCTATTCTTTCGTTCTGCAACTCCATTCTGTTAAGGAGTTTTGGGGGCATAAAACTCATGAAAAAATCCCTTTTTATCACAAAAAATTGTGAATGAACTATTTTGAAATTCTTTTCCATGGCTGGATCTAATCCGAAAAATAGGAGAATAGAATAAATTTCTAAGTCTAGAGTGCAAAACTTTAAACATGTTAAACGTTTGGATTTTAAAAAAATCCAAGAATATCTAGAAAAATCATCTACTATCACAAAGGAATATCTCATGCCTCCTAGACTGTCTACTTCAATTGGACCCATTAAGTCCATGTGTAGCAATTGAAAACAATGAGACTTACCTAAATGTTGTCCAACACAACGGACAACATTTAGGAATGTTGTCCGTTGTGTTGGACAACATTATGAGAGACACGAGTTTGCTTACCTTTCAAACAATTTTCACAGATAGTTTTACCTTTATGGCTAAGATTGGGTATGCCTCTAACTGCTTCATATGAAACTAATTTTTCTAAATTGCGGTAGTTTACATGCCCTAACTTTTGATGTCATAGTATTGTGTCATCGACCTTAGCATTATTGCATGTTTCTTATCTTACAACAAGATATCAATTGTCACTTGTTCCTTTACCTGTTATGACACATATATTTGCTTCATTCGTAACTTTACAGGCATTCTTATTAACGTTTACCTCAAGATCGGCATCACACAGTTGACTAATACTAATCAAATTAGTCATTAAGCCTTCAACGTGTAAGACATTTCTTAAGGCTGAAAATCCAGGAACATCCAAGATCCATTTTTCAATTATTTTGCTCTTACTGCCACCTCCATAAATCACGTTTCCTCCATTGAATGATTCATAGTTCTTTAGATAACATTTTGTACCTATTATGTGTCGAGAACATCCACTATCAAAGTACCAAGAACCTGAAATGTTAGTTCTTAATGCAGTTATAGCAACATTACATGTTACATCTTTTTTAGGAATCCAGACTCTCTTAAAACATTTTTTACCTTTCGGCTCAGAAATGTTGCTTCAATTGTTATCTGAAATGTTGGACAACATTTTAGGCAACATTTTGCTCACAAAATTTTGAAGTTTGAAACGGTATGGTTTTAAGTGTCCAGAGAAGTTACAGTGATGACACACAAACTTCATATTCTTTGATATATATGAGAACCTATTATTTATCCCTTTTTCTTTTACAAAACATATTTTCTCATTTTTATCAAAGAGATTAGAGAATATGGTTTTAAGAGAGTTTTCGTACCCAATTCCTGTCTGTGAAGGTTTACTAAAGTTGAGTATATCATTCAATTTTAAAGTCTTGATGTTGAGCTTACGAAAGGTTGATTCGGCTAAATCCAATTTTGCACGGATCTTACCAAATTCAATATCATTTTTGGTAAGTGCAACCTCAAGTCTGGTTATAGTGCCTTTTAATACTAAATTCTCATGAGTTAAAGATTTTACCTTTTTATCAAGTTGCTTGGATTCTATGATTAAGGCTTTATAAATACTTTGTAATTCATTAATCATATCATCTTTGCATTCAACTTGATCCATACAATCAGCCTCACTAACAGAATAGAACTACTAAAGCAATTAATATCATAATAGTTAAAGAATTCATACCTTTCGGATGTCGTTGAGGATGTTGATGTCATTGCTGATGTTGATGTCATTGCTGATGTTGGAGCAAATGTCATGGCATCTGAGACAACATTGTATACGAAATCTTCATTATCCGATAAAGACTGTTTGAAAATAGTAGCTAGCATTGCTTGTGTTTCAATTTCACGATCTCCTTCCTCTTCTCCTTCATCATCACTAAGAGAAACTCATAGGTTCTTGCCAAATTTTCTAAGAGTGTTTGCACATTCGTTAGCATAGTGACCCCAACCCGAGCATGCATGACACTGCACAGACTCAAGTTGTTTGGGATCAAATTTGGTACGATCTGAATTTAAGAATTTTTCGTTAAAGCTAACATTATTGATTTCTTCTGTAGTCCATTCGGATTCAGGTTTAACAAGAATGTCATCTTCCTCATCCGGTGGCAACATTGGAATATCATACTCATTGGTTATAGATCTCCATACCCTAACATCAATTGATTTGATATGAGAACGTAGTCGAATCTTCCAACATGCATAATTTGATCCATCTAAAATAGAAAGTCTACCAATAGTTGAATTTGCTGGATCTATAGCTTATGACAACAGGATCAAACACGTATTGTGTTAAGTGTCGGCTCTGATACCACTTGAAGGATGTCAATGCTATGGGAATTAAAAACAAGCGATGAAATAAATCGAATGTCAATTCTGTTTCCGAATGTCGGCAATTATGTCGTCCGACACCAGTAACAACACTTAGCAAAACAAAAACGTTAAAGAGTAAATGCAACGGAATTTAAAGAACACAAAAGTTTAAATTTTCATAAGTTATATCTATTATATAACTTATGATGTTCAATGACCAAGTGTATTGTATATATATTATATACAACAGTAGAAATTCCTTTCTTTACAGATTTATAAATAAAACTGAAAGGAATTAAAAGTTGAAGTCGCGGATGATTTCGCGGATGACTTCTGCCAGAAAAATCTAACGAAGTAGATATAGACAACCTCTTATTACAATCGCTCCATACAAAACTAATTTAGAATCTAAACAACAATTGTAATGTTTGACAGAATGTTGTCAACACACTTAGACAACACTGGTGATCCAGATTTCTGAGATGAAATCCCAAGAGCTCTTTTGGTATTTTTACTTTCTGATTCTGGATATCGATTCACTGGAGTAGCCTCTCTATTATAGTAGAGAGTCTTCCTTGAAAATCTCTTCGATTGGTTGTGGCGGTTGATGGAAAGGTGGGCAGCTGATAGGATTGGTTGGAGACGATCAAGGAGCAAAAATCTCTAACAACTTTGACTTGTTCCTCACAAAAAACAGCAGTCTTGACTCGTTCTTCACACGTGTTTACCAACTCGTTTTTTCCTTGGCAAGTCATATTTACTACATAGTAATCAGTATGTGAAGCAAGGCAAAATCAGTTTTGAAAATGTTGGTCCGAATGTTGTGCAACATTTGTCCCAACATTCTTTAGACATTCAAATCAATATTTCAGAAGATATATCGAGTCAAATGTCACAACATCAAATCCAACATTAACATTTAACAATAATAATAGATGTTGCATTGTTAAGTGGACAAATGGATTATAGTTTACATAAATGTATTAACTATGTGAATGTTTTGTTAAATTTAGAATTTTACTGTATTTAATGGCACAAATTGACTATAATATCTACTAATTGAACACACGAATTTGTCCCAACAATTTGAATCTCTCAAGCGATTAAAAATACTTTACACAAAAAAAAAATTATTACCAAAAAAAATACTCCTTCTGTCTCAATTTATAAGATACTCTTTATTTTTTAATTAGCCTAAAAACGAATGACATCTTTCTATATTTTATAACAGTTTAATTTTAAAATACTCATTTACCTCTAATGAAATGATTTATAATTACACAAATATCTATGACTCATTTTAGATCACAATTTTCAAAAAGTCTTTTTTTCTTTTTTAAATTCTGTGTTAAATTAGACAACCTCACATAAATTGGGACGGAGGGAGTTGAACAATTAGTTTTTGATTTACTTTTAAAAATAAAGTAGGTTGAGCTTATTTAATGGGGTTAATTTAATCATTAAACTCCTACTACTCCATATCAATTGAGGTCATGTTTATCGGAAAATGAAATAGAAATTAAACAATTTTACCAAGATATCATACGTAAAAATTTAAGCCTACACATGAAACCATACACAAGGTCATGTTCATTGGGTATTAATACTCCAGTTCCAAAATATTTCTTTTTGACATCCGCATGAAAACCTACTAGTCTTCCAATAATTTATGAATGTATGTGTGTGGTGGTCCACTTTCAAAATATTTGTTCCCGTAACCATCCATGGAACACTTAAATATAGGGGTGGGCGTATATCGATTTATATCGATTTTGTATTCGATAAATATGAACCGAATAAAAATTAATATTTTTTTTAAAAAAAGAATCCATCTTTAAAATTAAAAAAAACCGATATGTTCAGTTTATATCGCCGAATGTATCGGATTATATCGGTTTTTTCTAGTGGGATGGGTCGGGTGGTCGAGGAATTTTTTATTTAAAAAAAAAATTAAATTTCCAAAACTGAAATTGGCATTCACCCCTACATTACCACGAAATTTCGACGTTGAAATGTATTGTATATCGTGAGATCTTGACTAAAGAAAAAGAAAATTATAAACCGATTTGGGAAAAACACAAATTGATTGAGAAAACGGATGTTTTTCTAAAAATTGGCTGTGCAAAACCGCCTTATGGCAGTTTGACCGGCCCCATCTCGAAAAAATACAAAATCATAAAACAAATCGGGTAAAACGGACATCCGAACGCAAAGTTATGACCATTTAAAGTTTCACCAATTTACAACTACTTTCTCTCCCTACATTTTATGTCAATGCTTCCGTGATATGTTAATCAAGTTCATGCCGCATTCGACTTCCATAAAAAATTCATAGATTGACTTCAATGGCTATGATTCAAAAGATAGTAGTAGTCTAAAATAAAAAATAAGAATAATTATATATTTAATTCGGTTTTTTCGGTTCGATTCGTATCAAAAAATTAAAAAACCGAACCGAATCACTAAATCATGATTCGGTTCGGTTTTTAAAAAAATTGATTTTTTTTTAAAACCGAATAAAAATCGAACCAAACTGCCGGTTCAGTTCAATTTTTTCGGTTCTCCAAATTTTTTGTTCACCCCTACTTAAACATCCATGTTCCCTTAAAATAGGTAAAGAATGTATCTTTGATCTAAACCAATCCCAAAAGCTAGCTTGTAGGGTGAGGATTGTTCAAGTCCATATAAGGAGTCTATATTCTAATTTCATATCTGATGTGAGACTCTTAATACTTCACGCACGCCCAAATCTTGTTAACTGGAGCGTGTATAATATAATTTGGGATCCAACAATGGTGAACAAAGAATTAGAATGAGTCTGACTCTGATATCATGTAAAAAATGGATCTTGAGTTTAACTTAATCTCAAAAGCTAGCTTGTAGGGTGAGGATTGTCCAAATCTATATAAGGAGTTTATGTTTTCATTTCATATCCGATGTGAATTCTTAACAAAATCTTTTAGGCAAAGCCCGAACAGAACGCCACAGAGGGAGTTGTGTATGCCAAAATATGTGGTGGCCGGTTGGATTAGTAGGCAACAGAAAAAACACCCCAAAATACAAGTCCCTATTGAATAGACTTGCAAGATATGCTCACACAGTGAAAAAAAAACTCAGTCCCAACCCCAAAAAAGGACCTACTAGATTAAATAGTTTTGCCCATGATTGTTCGACAATGGGGGGTTTTCCTGGCCAGAAGGTCAAGAATTCTAGGACTGGCTGACAGCATTGATATTCCCAGAAGCATTACAAGTCCAAAGCAAATAATGTTGTGTCTTGTTTTTATCTTCAGCTGACTTATAGGTATACACACACATTAACCCACCAGACCCAACAAAGCAAAAGGCTGACATAGCCAATACGAAATGTCGTTTATCTCTTAATTGTGATTGGCATGGTTCGAAGAAAGAAGAGAAACCTAGAGAAAAGCTAGAAAAAGATATAGAGAGAAATGAACAGTGAAGCAAAATACGTACTACATAGCGCCGTCAATATAAGCTAGGCTCGTTAGGCCGATTGAGCGCAACTCGTGATTTAATAGGGTTGGGCAAAGATTTTTGGAATCCATTTAAGAACAAGGCTTTTTTATCATGGCGCGAAAAAGCATGTTAACCTATGGGCTTGAGCAATGGTGGATTGGGCCGGCCCGTGGTCTTGGATGATGATGGGTATAAATATCATTACACTAATAATAAAAACATATAATCTATAGCAAAAATATTTTTAAAACAACAAACATTAAATTTAACGTCGGGGCGTACGCTTTTGCGCCCAGGACTTACGCCTCAAACTCTAGGGCGTGCGCTCTATGAATATCCACCTTTCATTTTCATCCTGGAGCGTGTTTCGGTAAGCCCCACTCCGGGACATCCCAAAACGCTTTTGAAAACACCGTTAGAGACATGGCTAGCAAGTAGTAACACCATATCAATTTCTTGTAAAAATTAACATTTTAAGAATGCTGATTTATGTTAGCTGAGTTATAGGCCCGATTCTAATTAATGAGTTGAAAAATAGCAGCAGGCCCCAGTCTCTTATGTTAAAATCTTGTTGAGTTTATTAGAAGCAGAACTTAAATGTATTCGCAAGCATTTACCTGCAAATTATATTTGCGGAATATCTTGGGGAGTTGGAACTAGAAAAGAGAGGTTTTTAGCAACGAGCTTAAGAAAGTTGGTGCAAATGCAGCAATTTTTTTTATTATGCCGCAAAATCAATACACATTCTAAACTTGTTGTAACACCTCATACCTTCGAGCTAAGGTTTGACCCGTACAATGAATGGAATCAAGATGAGAAGTTTAGGAAGAGTTTCGAAAACTAATCAAGTTATAAGAGAAGTTTTTGGGCAATGTATAATCGGAAGCTACTCTACAGATCATGTTTTCAAGTGAGTTTGCATAAGGCCTCACTCAAGCGAGTATTTGGAATATTCTATAAGGAATTTGGAAAACCTTCCTTCTTGAAAGTTATAGCCCTTTGAAATAACTTTCCATCCATATAAGGTGAAGGCCAAACGAAGCTCTGTGCTAGGAGTTATGTTCATTTTAATAAGACACTGTTGGTACCATAAAAAAACGTAAGATTTTGACTCAGTGTGAAATTAGCAGGGGCACTCACCAAGCGAGTGCCATAGCGAGTCAAGGATAGGACATATCACTCGCCCAACCAGTCCTATAGCGAGCCAATGACATGCCATAGCACTTGATCAGCCAGTGCCATAGCGAGTCAAGGACATGCCATAGCACTCGCCCAGCGAGTGACAGGATACAAAATGCCCCATTCTATAAATTCAACACTTAACACGAAATTTCATTCATTAGACATTTCAACTTCGTGAAAACCCCTTAATAAATGATTTTTCTCTCCTCTCAACCTCCCACATCAAGGTAAGAACATCTCTACGATTCTTAATCCATCCTAGCACTAAATATATGATTCTTAAATGAAAACATAGGAATAAAAAGTAATCCTTCTCCAACTATTCGAAGCTAGGGTTTGAGTGTTCTTCGTTAGAGAAGCAAGATAATCTGTTGGATTGGAGCATTTACAAGTATGTGAGGCTAACTCTCTACGTATGGGAACGTCATTAATCATCCCCACGCCTCAGTCCTCAAAATTACTACAACCTCAATTTTAGAGATTATGCCCTAGTTTATGAAAAGTCTAGAACTTCTATCTTTTGAGAATATAACTTCGTAGGTATTCATAATTATCACTTTGAATATTGTGAACTCATTACGTAATCATTATTGACTCATGGTTGATACTCATGAGTCTCAGTTATGACAACACAGTTTACTACGAACAGATAATGCTTCAAACTTCATAATTAGTATAGGACTACATGTCTCAGTCTAGTTCTATTCAGTATTCCAGTATCATGTATTTCAGTATTCTAGTATCATGTACTTCAGTATGATTTAATATTCCAGTATCATGTACTTCAGTATGATTCAATATTTTAGTATCTTGTATTACAGTATGATTTTCAGTTTCTTTATCTAAATGTTGAATATTGAACAGTTGTAACTTTGCCCAAGGGCATAGTATGATGTATATGTATACTTGGCCAAGGCCATTGACAGACGCACTTACCTGGCCAAGGCTATGGATTTGTGCAATTATTATTGGGTCAAGGCCCCGCAATTACTGCATTATTGGGTCAAGGCCTCGCACTTACTTTCAGTTATCAAATGATTTCACATTCAACATAAAGAAGATTCATGATTGTAGTTTCACTTTCAGTTTCGGTTATAGTTTCAACTTATATTTATTCAGTACAATATCTGTTTATTGATTTGGGTTGACCTTTTTTCTAAGCACCCCATAACTATTTATTCTTTCAGTTGCTTTACATACAGTACAATCTATTCAAATGTACTAACATTCCTTTTTCATGGGGCATCCACTTCCCGGTGTAGTGTCGAGTTTCAGGATGACGGATCTGCTTAGTAGGACTGCTTCAATATCAGTTGTTTGGTGAGCCCCGTCTCATTCGGGGTGTCAGTCTATTATTCCATTATTATGTTTCATGGTAGAGGTATGCTAGGGCCTTGTCCTGGTAGACAGTTTTCAGTTAAACTCATTTCAGAGGTTTCATAGACTACACTAGTTCAGCATGTCAGACATGTCAGAATTACTATTTTCAGACTTATGATATTTTCATACTATTTCCGCAATATACTTTCAGATTGTAAATTCAGCAGTTTGAATTACATATTTTTTAAATCATTACTATAGTATGTTTTGATGCCCATATTGATTTAGCAACCATGTGATTCGCTCGGTCACATGCAGCCATGCACCGAGTGTCGTGTTTCACCCAGGTCATGATTCGGAGCGTGGCACTTGTGAGTTAGTTGGAATATGAGGGAGAAAATAGAAGAAATGGTCCCTTATGTTTTATGGTAGGTTAGAAATAGTATTTTTAGTGTGTACTTAACAATTTTAGTCCTCTAAGTTTACCGAAAGTTAATATTTTAAGTGTCCATCAAATTTTTATTTAACTTTTCCCATTAGGTTTGACGGAAATTATGGAGAAAAAATGGGAAATTTAGGGGATCACATTTAGAGGTACAATTTTTGTAATTTTAAATATATTTTTAGAGTGTGGTGTGGCTTTTTGAGGTGTAGTGTTTGATACTTTTTGTAACACCCCGAATCATGGCCTGGGCGAAATACGACACTCGATGACTGACTGCATGTGACCTAGCGAACTACATGACTTGCTAATCATCATGGGCATCAAAACATGTACTAACAATAATTTAAAACATGTAAAAACAAAATATTGAGGATATAGTCAGAAAATATGATTGCAGAAATATCTTAATAAAACATAATATGTTTGAAAAATAATACTGACCTGGCTAACATGACATGCAAACTATTCTAGTCTATGAAACCTCTAAAACATGAATCTGACTGCAAAACTGTTTACTATGACAAGTCCTTGGCATACCTCTACTATAAACTATAATTATAAAAGTAAATAGACTAACACCCAGAATGAGATGGGACTCACTAAATAGCTGATATCGAAGCAATCCTAACGAGCAGATCCATCGTCCTGAAATTCAGTACTTGCACCGTGAAGTGCATGCCCCATGCAAAGGGACGTTAGTACATTTGAATTGTATTGTATGTAAAGCAACTGAAAGAATAAGCAGACACATGATATAATAAGACCTGAAACTGAAACTGAACATGAATATAGTAACATATATAAAAAACTGTAAAACTGTATATCTGTGGGGAGAGCATAACCAACAACATGAAATCACCACGTGGGTACGCGGAGTTTGGTACCTGGCCTGACCAGCTGAGCTCTCCCATACCTTGCTGGGATATGAGACATGAACATAACATGAAAGGATCCAATCAATAATCTGAATGTATTGTCCTCTGGGCGGAGCAACCGTTGTCCTATGCTGGCATATGTAGTTTCACTCTACTTGAGCCTTCTCAGTAACCTATGCAACTCTCAAAATATATACTTGAAAGTAGTTGACGTGTAAGCCCATGAATTTCGTGAGATAACTTGTAAAGCATGGTTTGAAATCATAATTTATCATGTGAACAAATATAACATATAACTTGTATAAGATCATGAAAACATACATATATAAGTTCATGAAATTGAATAGTAATGGTTCATGACTTGTAATTTTAGAACCCATGAAATTCAAGGTTATGGGCATTCATGGATCACGCACGGATTCCTAATAACCATAATGGAGTATCAAGAACACAATAACGAATCCATAATACAATATGGTATATCATGATATATATAATTTAGGGTTATCGTGAAATTTGAATAAAACCCTAAGTTATGCAATTTCATGGATTCCATGGAAAACGTGGCGTGTGGAAGAACAATGATGTTTCCACACGTGGATAAAAACTCCACATACCTAATCGCTCCAAAACCTGTCTTACAAATCTGAACTTGGAAGAAGGAACCCAAAGCTTGAACCTTTAATTCCTTGAGTTGGATTTTCTTGAAAACCTTAGGTTAAGAATAATGAATTTTACTTATAAATTCATCATACTTGATTAGAATCACGTGAAAATACTTGAAAGAGACTTACCTTGAGTTATGGGGATGATGGGAGAAGAGAGTTTCGTTCTAGGGCTTGAAAGAATAAGAAAATTGATTTTTTTGAAACTAAGTCTCGTATTTATATTGTTTGCCGCGTCGGAGATTGTACGGCCCATACAATTTGTACGCTAGGAAGTACAGTCCGTACAATATTGTACGGTCCGTATAAAGTGACCGTCCTCAAAGTGCCAATTTCCAGTGAACATCACAAGGTCGGGGTCTTCCTACGGTCTAGATGTACGGTATATATATATATATTTTATACGGTCCGTATAAGTCTGTCGTATACCGTCAATTTCGACGGTGATTTGTACGGTCCGTACCTATTTCTTTGGTCCGTATAAACTGGCGTATAATTGGGTCCGCATAACTGAAATTGAATTTTTAATTTAAACTCTTCATTTTGGTTTTCTAAACTCTTGAATCATAAACATGGCTTAATTTAAAGGTACAAGGTGTTACATTTTTGATATTTTTTTAGTGTCTTGTGTAGTATTTTGTGTTGTCTATTTTAGAATTTGATGTGATTTTTTTGTGTTTATAGTTAATTCCTTTTTTCACTGTCTCTGTCAAATCTAACCAACATAAATTATTAAATATTTGATGAGACTAAAAATGTTAACTTTTGTCAAGAGGTTATAATGGTGAACAAGGCAAATCACATAAAGGGGAATCCGAAAAAGAACCGTATTCGGGATCGTTGAATTTGGGAGATGGGTTTTGTTTAATAGGTAGAAATGCTGATTCATTTAATGGGTTTTTGATGATTACTGAAATATTATAGGGAGTCGCCATTGAAGTAGAGCTCACTAAGTGTGAGTTAGAAATTTTGTTAAGTTTTATTTTTTGATGGTGGTGGTTGTTTAAAGGTTGTAAAGATATAATATTTTGTTAGTAAATAATACTAGTAATCAATTGTTAAAGATGTAATAGTTGGTTGGAATTATAGAGAAAATTATCAGAATGATCCTTAATTTATAGGTTTTGTTTCATTGATCGTTAAGGTGCAAATATGATGAAAATGGGTAATCATTTGATCCTAAACCATATAAGAAAATACAATCATTATTCATGTTGTGAAAATAAATTGAGATCCTCGATATATTTATTCATACACATTCTACTTAGCCCAATTGAAGATATACTATACTTTCTTTCATACTTCATTGAATATATTCTCTAAAAATTATAATTTTCTTCAAGGTTTACTCCTTTATAAAAAAAAGTCATGATTCCTTTAAGTTAACCTAGAAATTTTGATGTTCATTCTAAAATCGAATTGAACAATAAAAGAAGGTACATTTTTTTTTGTAGTTTGATAGCTCAGAATACAATGCACATGCCGAGTGCTTCAATTTATTTTGATAGTGATTGTCTTTATTTATAAGGCTTATGACCAAACGGATACATTAAGGTTCATTTTGATCATTATCAATATATAAGTCGCATTACCGAATGCGAGATATATCTATTTATATGTTGCATTCATTAACTACGATTATAAGTTACATTTATGAGGTACAATTTATAAGTTGCGTACTCATAGCGATTTATATATGTGTAAGTCTCATTGATCATCGTAATTTTTAAGTCTTATTTTGTGAATGCAACATATATTTGCTAATACAATTCTTTTTTCTCGTTCAGCGATTTTTTTATACCCCTCTGATGTATTTTTCCATTTTTGATGGTGAACAAAGTCTCACCTATTTATTCTCCTGATTTTGGCAAAGGTGTGGTATACTTAACGTCAAACTCCCTTCTTGCAAATTTAGCTTAGTCTTTGCTCGACGTAGAGATTGAAAACCAGCCCAAATACATTAGCCCCAAAATTACCAAAGGTTTTGGAATATATATTTTTTTTCAAAAGTAAAATTCCAATAAAACCCTATTTTTTGAAGAAAAGAAAAAGAACCTTTGTAGGATAAGAAAGGTCTGGTCAGAATTGAAGTAACATTTCTAGATTGAAAAGTTACAAATAGTTACAAAATCTTGCAAATAATATACTCCTATAGGATATTTTGCAAGATACCCATAGACTAATTTTATACCAAATGAATGCCTTCTCCGGTCAAAAGATTAGGGTAGGATGAATGTGATCTTTCACTCTTGACTAAATGTCTCGAGTTCGAGTTTGTAAATGAAAAAAATTCTGATAGAGAGCGATTTCGCACTTAATGAACTTAATGGCATAAATTCAGATTAGTCGAAATTCAGTATGTATACCTAACAAAAACACCAAAAAGTTGAATGCCTTCCATTCTTTAGCAAATTCGTTAGGAATATAAGAAAATTCCTTAGGAAAATGGAAAAGGAAAAACAACTCTATTCATTGGCCTAGAGCTAGATGCAATAGCCTTCTTTTTAAAACTAACGGTGTTTGAAATTATTGACTTGATTAATTCAAATTAGTGTCATAGAAAACTTACTATATGTAGTTTTAGCACTCTTACTAAAAAGGATTTCATTTAAAGAACTCAAACCCGAGAGCTCTAATTAAGAGTGAAGAACCTTTACTATTCCACCATATTACTCGCTGGTACAATAGCTTCTATTGAAAATTGAAGGTCCAGCAATGTTAGAATCAAAATTTCACTAAAAGGATTCAAAATTTAAAAAGTAAATATACAAAAAAATCAAGGAAATATTAGGGATTCAATATCTGTTAAATATACAAAACAAAATTATGATTTTATACGTATATAAACAAGTACTTCTTCTTATATTCCAGATTTGCACAATACTCGAAGTCCACTACAAAAACTCGAAAAGACCCTTCAATGGAAAGTTTATATTTTTTCCAGTGATGAGTCTCTTATATTGGTCTACAAAGTCCAATAACTATGTCCCCGTAGTGGTGTGAAAGGATATACATGTACACTCTACTTTCACCTTCTTTTGCTTGGACAATACTGGAAAATATTTTGACCCTATATGGCTTTTTATAGATAGAAACAAATAAGACTTTATTTACTTTTATTGGTCTCCATGATAATCCATTAAAAAAAAGTTACTGCTAATAGTGGTTCATGTTTGGATCAATTGAAGACAGGAGAATTGATCATTTGAAGTTGGAATTTTGAGAAAAGGGATACTTTTGAAATACAATATTTGTGTTTGTAAAAATAATAATGTTATAGATAAATTTATATTCCAGAGAAGTGAGCGTATATATAGTGCTTGTTACTATGCGCCAAACCACAAAGTGTAATTTTACTACCGGTGGGATGAATGAGATCATTTTACTCTTCATTGATCATGAGCAGTAGCGGAATCAGAATTTTATGTAATAGATTCAAAATACTAACTTTTGAACCGCTTTATCACTAAACTTTAATTTTTTCAGGGAATTCAACTGTTTATATATAATTAAAAAAATTATTATTACCCTAATTGTATAGCTCTGGAAATGGACTAATTTCTGATAGAAAACGTGTGAATCCATATTAATCAGATTGCAAGTATTGACAATATGAGTATAACTCACATGGTTTTGGTTTCATTAATGCCTTTTTAGACTTACTAGCTAGCTAGTTAGCTAATTCCATTTTTCTTTGACATTTAGTATGAGAATCCATGTACCAGTCGATTATTTAACACTGTAAAATATAGATCCCCCTTGACTCTTAAGATTAAAAAAAAAACCCCAAGGTTGGCGTGGATACAATTTTCAAATGGATGTACAATTTAATTGGTGGAGACAGACTTACGACTTATATATTACTTAAAATAAAAGAAATTATCATTAAATGGTTTGATTAAGATTCCTCTTGCAACTAATTTGACAAGAAAGCATGCTTTATGATATTACTACTTTATTTTCTTTTTGAACATTGAATTGTCCTCTTATTTAGGGTATGTACTTAGATGCATATAGGTTTGACACTTCATACTTTGTAATCAATTCATCTTATATCTCTATATTCCTTTTAAAAATTAAACCTCTTTCACAATGGATCTTCTATAAATTGATCATATATAGATATTTATTATAAACTCATACATGAAACATGAAAATTGTAATATATCATATTCTTCCTATTATTTTCCACAAAGTCATTCCGTATCAAACCACTACAAAAAAAATAGTTAAGAAATTCATCGTTAATATATCACTAAATAGCATGTAGCTAACATGATTTTTTGATAATCGGTTGCTAATATGTTGTTACAAAGAATTGTCGATGGATTTTGTTGTTTAACGACCGATGTTGTCCGTCACTAATTACTGTTTTTTATAGTAAACAAATGAGATGGAATGGATAAAATAAAAGATAGGAAAAAGATAATAGTGGTTTTATGAGATGTTAGGCACCACAATATGAATAAATTATGGAAGAAAAAAATCACTTAGCTTACTACTTCTTTTTTTCATAATTAATTTAAGAAGTGGGGGAAATGTTAGAGCCAATGGCTAAGTCATTTGACACCACTCAACTAAAGTGAGTTTGTATAATGGTACGTTTATATATTTAAATTAATGTTTTGATTAGGTTCAAGATGTGAGGTTAAAGGTTTTTTGGTGCAAATTGAAGGATTAACGTATATATTAAGCCTTATTCCTAATATAAACAACTTTAGTGTAGACGTGGATAACAATTACATTTAAGTGGTGGAAGCAAACATAGTTTTCTTCTTCTTCTTCTTTCAATAAAAAAGAATATTATAAAAAGATTCTAAGATTCGAAATTATTAGAAAAGAGAGCATGCTTTATACTTTATTTTTCTATTTAAAAGTTAAATTGTCCTCTTTAGGATTTGAGCTTAGAAGTTCATGCATATGAATTGATAAGCTCTTGAAATTCATAATAACATTGCTAAAGAAGTCAATCTCTCTCTTAAGTTGACCTAAAATGTGAGATATTTATATTCTCATCTCATATTAATAATTATTTCCTAGATTCATTATGTGGTGCAAAATTCATCATTTAAAAAAAAGAACTGGTTATGTCGTTTTGAACTTTCTCTAAGCCAAATATATAAGGTTCGATACTTTTGCTTTGCTTTACAATTTACATACACAAGGTGAGTGAAGAAGTTTTATAGAGAAGTAAGGTTAGGATTAAGGTAAATGAAAGTGTCCAGCTAAGTCATTCCAAAATTACTCTTTAACATGCACGGTGTGATAATATTCATTTTGAGCCAAGTTAGAACGTTTTTTTTTCCAAAATGTGTCGCATCATTAAAAGTATTCTCTTATATAGCTTCATAATCTATATTCATGTGACGCATTATCATGATCCATAGGTCAAATCGAGATTCACTATGTGTCACCCACATGATCAAGAATCTGCGACCACAGATCAATCCAAATTCAAAGTTAGCTTCTTCTCATGCGCATCTCAAAACTATCTTTGGCGTGGTAAAGGTAATAAATCGAGTCTTACGCCATCACCTCCGCCATCTCGATACTCGTCTCATCGAATCTCTGGTTCTGATATCAATTATCAGCCTAAGCCATTTCAAGATACTTTTTATTAACAAGGTGTGATACATTCCTTTTTGGGTCAAGTTCAAATAGTTTTTTTCACATGGTCTCACACTTTTTAAGAATATCCTTACACCTTTTATATAACTTTTAAATATTTCAATTAGCAATGTGGAAGTTTATTTACACACATATTTAACAAAAAGTCTACAACTTTGTATTGTGTGTAAAGCGCGCCCGAAGGAGCTCATATGACGGGGTGCTCAGAGGATCCAGGGGACCTCTACAGCTGACTCCCACTTCTACCAACTCGAATCAAAACCACTTCTACCAACCCGGATCACATCTGTCAGTTTTGATCAGAGTGCCACATCATACACGAACGTTGAAGCCACAGAGAGGTCACATAACCCGTATTTTGGAGGTTAAAAAGTCCAACTTTGATTTATATAAGGATAGCTTAAAAGAGAAGAAATTGAATCTTGCTCACACTTTGTAACCCTAGCTCTCTTTTCTCTCTAAGCAATATACATAAGAATATCTATTGTTTTACATATACTTCCTTGAATCATCTATTGTTTTTTATCTTACATTATATTTTAACCATACTCACTGTTTATTAGTAAAATCGGACTCATAAAGGAATTTTCTTAATCGGATACAACCGACTTGCCTTCAAACTCTGTTAAAATAAATCTCTAATTGATTTTATGCATGAAACCATTTCAACCGGAAAACAAACTCTAAGTGGTAGTTAAAGAGAGAAAAAATAGTTAAAGATGCATGTAATGTCCTGTTAGAGAGAAATGGATGTGCACTTTAAAATTCTGAACTAAAGTAACACCTTTTACTTCAATAATATAATTACGCAAAAAAGGTAGGAAGCAACAATTCCTAGTTTGCAACTTTGCATAGCCCGTTATTGGATAAAGTGAATTAATTTTAAATAAACTTAAATATGAGTGGATATAAGTAATCTTTATCCTCACAAGAAGTCTGAATAAAATAAAAGAATGAAAATGACAAGAGTGTATTAAGGTAGGCTATTATGAACTATGTGGAGAAATCACTTTTTTTTCTTTCTTTTATTACTATTTATTATTAAATGAAGAAGTGGGGAAAACTCAAGTTTACCACACGCTAGCTATAATCAAATATTGGGAGTGCGCACTTTGGTCACTGGTTAAGTCATTTGGCACTATTCAACTAATTAAAGTGACTTTGAAAAATTATTTGTTTATTTCAAATCATGATTTGATTAGACACAAGAGAAATGAGTTTAAGGATTTTCTAATTTAACCATATGATATTCTATTAGGGCTTAGAAGTGACAAAAATTAATCCAGTACAATGTAACTAACCCGACCCGTTTAAGTTTGAACAGATTAATGACTTGTCAATTTAATAAATTAGTTCATTTTGATTAGCTCGCCAAATTCAGCAAAACTAAAACGTAGGCTGATTTCGCCTTTGTAAATAGTTCAAGTTAAACCATGAGAAACCTATCAATGTATTTAAATATATATTTTTATTTGATATGCTATATAGAATTATATTAAAGAAGAATAAACTGTTTTTGTTTGTAAGTAAATAAATTATAACTGAAAGATAATTTTTTCCTTGATTATTTTCATTAATGAAAAGGTATATATATATATGATATACAATATAATCTATCTTTTCCTAATACAAGACTATTAGCTTTTTCCAATACAAGACTACTACCATAATTATACATATACAAGAATTCTACTAATTATGGTAAAATATATACAATGGAGGAAATCGATATACACGGTAGTCTTTCACACCCCCGCAGTCATAACGGGGGTTGTCGTACGCTGAGACTGTCCCTAAAATCCTCAAACAGAACTAAGGGAAGACTCTTAGTAAAGATGTCAGGAATTTGGTACCGTGAAGGGACATGCAAGTCACATACTTGTCCACGAGCTACCTTTTCGCGAACAAAGTGAATATCCATCTCGATATATTTAGTGCGCTAATGTTGGACCGGATTCTCAGAGAGATAGACTGCACTAACATTATTGCAGTAGACCAAGGTAGCTTTCTGAATAGGAAAGTGAAGCTCTAATAGGAGATTACGCAATCAACATGACTCGAACACCACATTGGCTACCACTCGATACTCGGCATCCGCACTAAATCGTGATAAAGTAGTCTGACGTTTAACCGACCAAGAGACCAAGTTATCATCAAGAAACATATAATACCCAGATGTCAAACGTCTTGTATCTGGACATCCACCCCAATCTGCATCAGTATAGTACACAAGAGTAGATACGGAAGATGGATATAAGTTCAAATCATAATCAAGAGTGCCCTAAATGTAACGCACAATGCGTTTGAGAGCATGCATGTGCTAGTCCCTCGGATCATGCATAAATAAACACATTTGTTGCACTGCATATGTAATATTGGGCCTCATAAAAGTAAGGTACTGAAGAACCTCTGCAAGACTGTGATAGTGGGAGGGATCCTCGTAAGGTGTTCTAGAATTAGCAGTCAGCTTCGGTTTGGTGTCAACTGGAGTAGGAGAGGACTTACAGGATGACATGTCATCCCGGTCAATAATCTCAGTTGCATATTTCATCTGATATAGAAAAAGACCACTTGCATGATGAGTAACAGTTATACCCAAAAAATAACTCAAGGGCCCCAGGTCTTTCATACCAAATTCTGAACTGAGAAGAGACATGATAAACTTGAGCAGGTTATCAGAAGGTGCAATCAATATAATATCATCCACATATAACAAAATTTATGCCAGAAAAGTGTCACAATGATAGATGAACAGAGAATGATCAGACCTGCTGTGAAAAAACTCAATAGTAGACACATAATCTGCAAACCTTTTATACCAAGCCTGAGGGGCCTGTTTAAGCCCATACAAGGACTTCTTCAGCAAACAGACATGGTTAGGATGATCGGGGTTCCTGAAACCCAATGACTGATGCATGTATACTGTCTCATTAAGATCATCATGTAAGAAAACATTTTTCACATCCAACTGATGAATGAGCCTTGTTTTCGAGAGAACCAGACTAAGAACAATGTGAATGGTTGTCGGTTTGACCACCGAACTAAATGTCTCTCCACAATCCACGCCAACCTGTTGAATTTTGCCATCACCTACAAGACGGGCCTTATGCCTCTCAAAACAACCGTCAGATTTTTCCTTATGAGTAAAAATTCACATAGAATTAATAACATTAACACCAGGCGGACGGTGCACCAACTCCCACGTCTTATTTTTAATAAGAGCATTATATTCATAATCCATGACCATTTTCCAATTTGGGTCATGAAGGGTAGACACTGTGTTATGTGGTAGTGGTGATTTAGTGACATTAGAATTGAGATTAAAATGTCTTTTAGGTTTAAAAATACCATGTTGGCTACGAGTAACAGGCCCTTGATTCGAAATAGAAGTGGACGTGACTTGGGTAAGTGTCGGGTTGGCTCGGGACTGGCCAGAAGGCAGTGGGCCTGCTGGCCCATGGACTGGACGTAGGGACGTAGATGTTGGGCCAGCAGATAGTGGGCATGCTAGCCGAGACACTAGACCCGAAAGAAAAGGACTTGGCCAGCAGGCAGTGGGCCTGCTGGCCGAGAAACTAGGCCGGGAGACTGGGTATTTGGGCTAACAGCCAGTGGGCCTGCTGGCCGCAAAATCGAAGCTGGACACGGGACTATTGGGCCAGCAGGCAGTGGGCCTGGTGGCAGATTTGGGTCGCAGGATTTCTAGGCAAAATGATGGATGATGTACGGTGAGAGTCCATCATCCAAAAAATTATAAGAATTAGATACGGAATTATACAATTTAGCAAACGAAAATTGAGTTTCATAAAAAATGACATGGCGACTAACTATGATTTTATTAGAGGATAAATTGAATCATTTGTAACCGCGATGATTAGACGGATAACCCAAAAATACACAAGCGGTAGAATGGATCTGAAGTTTGTTAATTGTAGTGGACAGGAAAAGTGGATAGCACAAACACCCAAACACCCTAAGATGAGAATACGAGAGATCTTTATGATAATTTTTTTTTAGTAGGGATTGATATGCTAATCTTTTGTTAGGTAGTATGTTAAGGAGGTAAGTAACTATTTGTAATGTATGATGCCAAAAAAATGTGGTAATGAAGTATGGGCTAGTAAGTTTCGAACAATATTATTAATGGTACAAATTTTTCTTTCGGCTTTCCTATTTTATGAGGACCTATGAGGACAAGAAAACTGAAAAGATATGCCAGTAGTGTTATAAAATTCCCGAAATAGCTCATTATCAAAATTTTCTTCCATTATCACATTGAATGTTTTTAATTTTTCGTTCAAATTGGGTACGGATGAATGCTCTAAACTTTAGGAATGTGGAGAAAACTTGAGACTTTTTAGATAAAGAAAAGGTCCACAAAAAATTACAATAATCATCCAAAAATAACACATAATAATGGTGGCCCAAAAAGCTCAAAACGGGAGATGTCCACAAATCACTATGAATAATATCAAATGGCTACAAAGTACTAGAATTTGAGGCTACAAATGGTAATTTAACATGTTATCCAAGCGGACAAGAAGGATAATTATTAGTACTACGCGTTCTATTACATGCAATAAAATTATTATATTTAAGAGAGGAAATCACAGGCGCATGCCACAAGGAAGGTGCTAGAGCGACAAACGTTGACGGTGTAGCTTGAGTAGTGGAAGTGGTGGTGGTGGTGGTGATTGGATAAAGCTCTCCCCAGCTATTACATCTCATCAGAGGTATCCCCATCGTAAAATCCTTTACAGAAAATCCAAAAGGGTCAAAGTCAACAGAAACTCAATTCTCAGTTGTAAATTTTTGAACATGCACCAATTTTTAATTAAGTGAGGAGCATGAAAGACATTTTTCAAGGCTAAAGGTGGGTTCGGGGAGATAAATTTGTGTGATCATAACCACGAATTGAAATTGAATTACTATTACCAACAATTATGTCACGATTTTTGCTTAAATTGAAATAAGATGAGAGATTATCTTGCGCGGACGTCATATGAGAGGTGGCCCCGGTGTCTATGTACCAATTTCCATCTGGAGGATTTAATCCAAGTGTATGCATCGATGTCTCAATATTCGTAGGGGTTGGAACTGATGCTGGGGCGACAGCAGCGAAGGCCTGCTGAGGTCGAGGCCCAAGTAGGCCAGCCTGCTGCCAGTTAGTGTTCACTGGCCCAATCTGCTTCGGCTGAGTGTAGTTGGACCTGGCCCAATTAGCTGGAACATGGCAGGTTAGCATGGGCCACTGCCCATTGGCCCACGACATGGCCTACCTGCTATCATGAGTTTAGTGGCTCGGTGCCCTACCTGCCGCCACCACCCATTGGTCTGCCACCACTATCGCCGCAGTGATTTTTACCATAATTTTTCGATTTTGGCCTTTTTTTGCCACCACCATTGTTACGATTTTGGCTTGAATTATCCGAGAATAAGTGAGGGTCATCGGACATGGCTTCCATCATAGCGGAATTGGCTCCGGTTGTCGACTTTTTAGCCAACTTGACTTCTTCTAAAATGAGTATGGAACTTGCTTGGTAGAATGGCAGGAGAGGATTGCTTTGACGAAGAAGAGTTCCAACGCCATTATAAGCCTCAGATAGACATGCAACCATCTGAAGAACAAGACGATCATTCGTGACGGGCGCATCAACGTCCTTGAGCCGATCCGACAACTCCTTGAGCCTTTTTCAATAGGCTGAGACATTCGGAAAATCCTCCATGTTGATGTGGGAGAATTCATGTTCAAGGGTCACAGAACGGAGATTTTTGTTATCTTGGAATATATCATGCAACCTATTCCATGTATCCATTGTCGTGGCGCCGGGTTCAATAATAGTCTGCAAGAGGTCCATAGAGATGGTGGAATAAATCCACTGGAGTACCGTAGCATCAAAAGTTACCCACAACTCTATTTCATCATCGGTGGTAGCCATCTTCTCATTGCATGTTGTCGATGGGATGATGTGATGAAGGACTCGATGAGATCGTACGTGAACTTTAAATAGTTCTGCCCACGTCGCGTATTGGACGTTTTCCATCTCAAAAATGATAGGTATGTTGTTCTTGATATTGGAGACTGCAAGGGCAGGATGAAAGGTGTTCTTTGAGGTAGACATATCGAAAGAACAAGAGGAGAATTAGGGATTCGAAAAAAAATTATGAAGAAAGGAGTTGATCGGCCGGTGGCCGAGATTCGGTAGTCGAGAGGGCGGCGGAAGAGATGTGATTTTGAGAAGGAAAAGTTTGCCCTAGACTTCTGATACCATGAAAGAGAATAATTATTGAGGCTATTTCTAGTACTGTTTTAGAGTATGTTTTAGAAAGTTTTTTGTAGTCTTTTAGTTGTTTTGTGCAGTATTATGCGTGTTTTTGCTTTGTTTTCAGTTTAAGTGATTCATGATGGATGAGGCGGAGATTAAAAGAAAATAGGCAGCTACTGGGATAAAAATGGCTACCTAGGCAGAAGAAGCGGTTCAGAGAAGCATTGAAAAATTGAAAGACGAAGAGTCGCAGCGCTGAAGGGCCGCGATCGAGGAAGCAAGGGCCGAGGCGCCTGACTGGCAGAAGGCTGGAAGAAGTTGATCAGATTTAAAGCCGCGACGCTACCTGGTTACATCCACAACGCTTGAAATGTCAACGATGGCGCCGCGGCGCCCAACATTAGAGTCGCGGCGCCCCACCGACAGAAAGTTCAGAAGCGAATTAGCGCAGCGGTGCTCTAATAGCTGAGCTGCGGCGCGGACGACGTCCAGGCAGCGGAAAACCTAAATTTAACAAGGGCAAAAAGGTTCATTCTGAGGTTTTTCGTGATATATGCTGGGAGAGGCAAATTTTGGAAATGATGGCACATTGGAGGCAAGGAACATGGGAGTAAGAAGCAATTAGAGACATCAATTGTCCAAGTTCTTTTCCTTTTCTTTACTTTAATTCAGTTTATGTTGGATATTAAGTTAATTAGTCTTCTTAGCATGTCTATGAGCTAATTACTTTTATTAGGATTTTCCGTTGAATCACTTAAAACTCTGTTAAGATTTAATGCATTGCTAGCGTTTCTTCTTCATCTATTAAGATCTCTTCAACTTGCGTTTATTGAATGAGAATTAATTGGCCATTAGTTTTCATTACCTATATGTCTGTTACCACCCAGCCCCACCCATGATCGTCCCCACTCACCACATGGAAATTCGTGCACAACATAGGATTTTCAAACCAAAAGTTCACTTTAACCTATCAACTCAAACTATCTCACTCATTCCTAAAAATTCAAAATTAGCCAAACTTGACCCGAATTAGAATGCGGCCATGCGAAAAGAGTTTAATGTGCTTACTTCATAGCGCACTTGAGATCTAGTTCCGCGACCTGTGGGGGTGAATGTAATCCGATGTATGTGGCTATTTCATCTTAAGTTCATAGATAATGGTGTCCTTGAATGTCACAAGGCCAAACTTGTGGCAAATGGCAACATGAGGGTGTTGATTGTGGTGAAAATTTTAGTCCAGTGGTTAAGCCAGCTACCATCCGCACGGTTTTGAGCATTGCTATGGGGAATAATTGGTCTATTCACCAGCTTGATATAAAGAATGCTTTCTTACATGGGGATTTGAAAGAAATCGTCTATATGCATCAACCGCCAGGTTTTGTGCATCTGGAGGCTCCTCATCATGTTTGTTGTCTTCGTAAGTCACTATATGGGCTGAGTAAAGCAAGCCCCAAGGGCTTGGTATGAGCGGTTTGCCTACATCATACTGTTCGATTTCGTGTGCAGCAAGAGTGATCATTGCATGTTTATTTTTCATCGAGGTACTGACACGACTTATCTTTTTTATATGTGGATGATATTGTTATGACAACTTCTTCTGATACTCTGAAACACGAGATCATTTCCCTGCTCAAGTCTGAATTTACTATGACAGATTTTGGGAAGTTGAGTTATTTTTTGGAATATCAGTGATCAGATCCGCACATGCCATGTTCTTGTGTCAGCGTAAGTATGCAGAGGAGATTGTCTACGAGGCAAAAATGACAAACTGCAAGATCATGCCCACCCCTATTGACTCCAAGTCCAAACTTAGTGTTGATGATTGAGATCCGGTCAGTGATCCCTCTCTTTATAGGAGTCTAGCAGGTGTTCTTCAGTATCACACCTTCACTCGGCCAGATATTGCATATGCAGTTCAGCAAGTGTGCTTGTTCATGCACGCTCCTAGGGAGCCTCACTTTACAGCTCTCAAGCGTATCATTCGATACGTTAAGGGCACTCTTGACCACGGACTTCATTTATAGCCCTCAGCACCGATTAGATTGCTTTCCTACATAGACACAGATTGGGCATGCTGTATGGACACCCGTCGCTCTACGTCCGACTATTGTGTTTTTCTGGGGGATAATATCTTATCGTAGTCTGCCAAGCGGCAAGCCACATTTTCCCATTTGAGTGAAGAGGCAGAATATCGAGGTGTTGCGAACGTTGTTGCCGAGCTATGTTGGCTCCGAAATCTACTTCTTGAGCTTCTTTGTCCCATACGTAAGTCATCTTTGATTTACTGTGATAACATATCTGTTGTCTACATGTCTCATAACCCGGTTCAGCATCAGCGAACCAAGCATATTGAGATGGATATTCACTTTGTTCGTGAGAAGGTTGCAATGAGTCACGTTAGGGTGTTGCATGTTCCTTCTTCGTATCTGTACGCAGATATCTTCACAAAGGGGCTTCCTCGGCAACTGTTCCTTGACTTCAGATTCAGTCTCAGCGTCCGGCCTCCTCCCGCTCCGACTGAGGGGGTGTGATAGTGAATATATTCCATATATATTGACAATATATTATGTAATTAATATTTAGTGTAATTAAGGTAAAATAAAGATCTTAATTCTATTAGGACTACAATTGTATACCATATATATATAACATTAATAAGAGAACTCCATAAAGGAGATTTACAATATTCTACAATGATGATAGGGTAAGTATTTTTTACATTACAATATATCTAGCTTTGATTTTGTATTTTTACTGTATTTTTTATGTACAAGTAATCGGTTATATTTTATTCTATTGATAATTTTTCATCTACCTTTGTATGTTCATTGTTTTTATAGAAGAGTTTTATAGATGTGTTTTGTATTTTTAATATATTGTGTTGTATATTAAACACAAGTGATAAAAATTTATGGGAATAATTATTGGACTGCAAAATTTGTTAGGAGAGGAAGATATGAACAGCAAGAGAAGGCAAATGGTGACACCATATCCCTTAAAATAAGGCATCATTACGGAGATTCTATTCAAGATAAATTTGTATCCTATTTCGGTAGTTTTGATAATCAGTCAATAGTTATTTTCAGTAAATTTGATTTTAATGATATTATAGGTAAATAGCATCATAAATTATATGCACACGAAATTTATGAACGCAACTTGTTTGCTGTTAAATAAGGAAAGTTTTTCTTTTCTAACTAGCATTACATAAAAGCCGCAACTCATTAATAATTGTAACTTGATATAATATAAGGTAGTAATTATTATCTAAACAAGAACAACTGAATCTAGTAATTATTATCAATTTGATAATTCAATTCCAGGATACTCATCATTCATCAATAGTTGTAACTTGATAGTATAATATAAGATAAATTGTGCATTGTCTAAACAAGAACAATAATTGTGTATTGTCTAAACAAGAACAACTCAAATCTAGTATCGAACATATTGCTATTATTGTCTACTTAATAATTCAATTCCAGGGTAACTCATCAATAATTGTAACTTGATATAGTTTAAGATAATTATAGTCTAAATAAGAACAACTCAAATCTGGTATCGATTTTTTTTAAATTACCGATTTAGTAATTCAATCCAGGGAAACTATAATTGTAACTTGATATAGTATATATAAGATAATTATTATCTAAAGTCTAAACAAGAACAACTCAAATTTATAGTATATATAAGATAATTATTGTCTAAATTCTAAACAAGAACAACTCAAATTTAATTTTGTATCGAACAAATTGCTATTATATCTACCTAATAATTCAATTCCAGGGAAACTCATCAATAGTTGTAACTAGGGGTGGGTATTCAAGTCTGTTCGGTTCGATTTTTCAGTTTTCGATTTGGTAAAAGTAAAAACTGAAACCGAACCACAATTAATTCTGTTTGGTTTGATTTTTTAAAATTTGGTTCAGTTTTTTGATTTGGCTATTAACACCTTGAGCTTTCAGATATATGATTTGGAAGTCAATATTTTTTTTAAATAAATATATTTTAAAAAATCATATTATCAGAATCCCACTCAATTTATCATTTGATTCATATTCATGTACAAACAAATTTAAAAGCAAATCACATTATATTAAAGTGCTATTTCTCAACGTCTTGATTAATTTTGATAAGATAACAATATGGCTCTCCAGTAAATTTTGACGAACAACATGTAATATTTGAACCCTAAAAATCCCATGACATTCAAAGATGAAATGATGAGGATAGATGTCATATAAATGCTTAAGAAAAAAATTGAATGATGAGCTAGCTGAGCTTGCAGCAGAAGTGTTGAGCTATTTTTGTTATATCCATTTCTAATATAAGCACCTATATATTCTCGAGTTTCTAGGCATTCTATCATATGAGATAAACAAGCAATTTTAACTTTCACATTTCACCTATCTTCTAACAAGATCAACATGAAGAACTTTCACGAAGAACTTCAAATATCAACAATTTCGATTTTTCGATTTAATCGACTTTTTTTATAAAATTGAAAACCGAGCCGAATAACTGAATTTCTGAAAATCAAAATCAAAATCGACCGAACAAACCAAAACTGAAATTTTAAAAAAATCGATTCGGTCGTTTTTTGGTTTGAACCGAAATATGCTCAGCGCTAGTTGTAACTTGTAACTTGACATAATACAAGATAATTACTGACTAAGCATGAAGTCAAGAACAACTCAAATTTAACTTCGTTTCTAATTAATAATTTAATTTTTTTAAAAAAAAATTGCAGAATAAGAAGGGTAGAGGGGGTCGAGTTTTATGCTTTGGCTTCTCAACTTGATTGTGGGTGTAAAGGGATACGAATCCAAAATTTAAGTTTTATTAGTTTAATATTTCAACGTTTAAAGTTTTTAATATTAAACCCATCATATTTTAATATAATCGGTCTATATGTATTATTAATTATAATTTTAATGAATTTTACTCATAAATTTATATCTATACTAAAAAATTACGTTCATAAGAACACGGTATTGACAAGCTGCATTCAACTCCATAAGTAGGGCAGGTCGGGTTCATGGTAAAGAAAATCATATATTGATTAAAACGGTTCGATTTTATGTCTATTATTTTTTACTTCCAAATATTATATGTAAATAATAATAATATATACTCAGTGTAATCAGCTCAACCTATAGGCCACATAGGCAATTGCCTAGAGCCCCACAATTATGGAGGCCCCACATTATTTTACCTTTCGTTTGGATCATTGTTATTCATACTGTTTGGATAAATTGTATCGTTTGTTGTTCTTTAATAATATTTTTATTGTTTAGTTCGACCGTATGATATTGTATTGTAACTGTTAAGTTTACTAAAATATCCTAAATTATTATAAATAATAAACTTATCAATAATTACTAAAAAAATAATTTAAAACATTTTTTTCTGCTAATTTGTCAAAAATTATGCCTTGTAATATTAAGCTGTTAAATTCATGTAAAATTGTAACAAAACTAATGAAAAACATAACTTTTAATATTAAAAATAGTAATAGGTCCACTTTTCTTTTTTATTAGAAGTTTCTTAAAAATTCAATCTAGATGTAACAGGGAGAAAATGTGTATGACCATGCACAACCATTTAATTTATGCCATACGATCAGGTAATTAACTCAGCAAACTTTATTCATCCAAAAGTAGGAGACAAAGATGAAGAAAGAAAGAGCAGATGTAGTACTCCAGGGCACAGCTGAATGGCAAAGGGAGGAGAATTTAAAATCCAACTGGAGGCTTGCAGTATGGGTTCGAACTCTGGTTACTGGGGTAGGACCTTGTAGGTAATATCAGTTGCTCTGTTCTCAAATCCTAGTCATTCAAGCACATCTCGCGATTTACTGGTAGTAGACTACTATCTCCAGAAATAGTCTAACGTAAGCCGAAAAGCTAGATATAAAAAAAACAAAAAAAAAAAGAAAAAGAAAGAGCAGACGTCCAAGAAGTTTACGAGCCAGAAAAAGGAAGAGTAGGGTAGGGGTAGGGTAGGATAGGACAGGGCAGGATATTTGGGTAGAGTTAAATAATAAAGGATATAGTAAAATAGGATTATGAAATATTAAATATGGACATAATTAGAACAAAAAATCAGCTAAAGATGGGATACCACCAAATCAGTTGTTATATAAAATGAGGCTTTTCGTTGTTACATAACGATGAGTTTAACAATATGATACAACACATTTTACAAAATAATCAAAACAAATATTGTATTTGTAATAACGATACAATACATTACAATGGGTAACAACGATCCAAACAAGGTGTTATACTCCCTCCGTCCCAATTTAACTGGACACGAAATTTACGAAATAAAGAATTTTTTTTAATTCTATGGTCTAAAACAAATCAAAGATATTTGTGTGTTTATAGATCATCTCGTTGAACGTAAAAGGTAAAATTTAAAGCTAAATTATTACCTAATAAGAAAATGTGTCATTCTTTTAGGATTGTCTAAAAATGTGTGTCATATAAATTGGATAAGAGAGTATATACTATTTTTTTTAAAATATCTAGTAGTTTAGAAAAAAAAATTACCACGTACTGAGTTGTTGCATAAAAAAGGGAATCATCAAAAAAATCAAAAGGGGAAGAAAAGTGACCATTTGGGATTGAAATTGGGAGAGAATAAGAAAATTGGGAGAGAATAAGAAAAGTTAATGAGAGAGATGAAAATTAACATTCATAAAGATAATATTTTAAAAACACGTGATTTAATGTCAAGAGTGTAGCTCATACATCTTTTCTCTAGTAAATTATTGTACTCCATTCAGATAAAAAATAGTGTTAACTTAGTCTTTATTTTTTTAATAAAAAAGAGTGTCCACTTATCAAAGCAATAAAAAATCAATCTTATTTTTTCAGATTTTTCTTTATTAAGTGTTAGGTGACCAAATCTAAATATCTATTTAATTATGGGTATTTTAGTCAAATTCTCTAATTTTGCCTAGAAGTTAGTATTTTATTAAGGGATATGCAAATGGCTAAATTGACACTCTTTTTTATCCGGAGGGAGTACTTTATATTTAACTTTTTAGCTTTTGCTAAACACTTTTTAACCTTTCCTCAATACTCATCACTTATCAAATACAAAAAAAATCTTATTTTATTCTTCAATCTCCAACTAAACTCTTCAATCTTTATATGTGCTCAAAATCAATTGATCAAACACTATTTTGAGCGAACATATATTTTTGATTTTTTTTTCAAGTTTCAAGGGTTGTGAATTTTGAAGAGCGAAAATTATTGTAAAATTAAGTTATTCATCTCTTGAATCAAATTCTATCTTTCTATCTTTTATTAGTTTCATATTTTTTATTGATATTAATATTTCATCTATGTATGTCTTAAAAAAGATTAAACAAATTAGCTATATTGTTAATTGAAAAAGAACTATTAAACAATATTGATTATAAAAAAAAATTCTTAGTAATTTTGCGTCTCAAAAAGTTAGAAAAATAACTTTTAAAAAAATAAATATATATATTTTTTTAAGTTAAGGCTCCTCATTAGAGTTTGACCTTAGATCTCTGATATGGTTGAGCCGCCTCTAAGTGTAATTCTACAAGTGGAATCTGGGAGGTAGAGTGTACGCAGATCTTACACTTACCTCCTTGAAGTAGAGATTGTTTCCGAAAGACCCTCGACTCAAGTGCAGCAATCAAAGTAGTTAAATAAAAAAGACGATACGACAAGAACTTTCAGACATTGTGTCACGTTACAGAAATTGTTACTGAAATTTCAATTTTTGGTTAAAAATATACTTTGTGTGATGTGTCAGTAATAAAGTTTTTTAACTAAGTAATTTTTCTCTTATAAAATAAAAAATAATAATTTTATCACATTATTTTCAATTTTTTTATATTCAGCTTCACGGCTTACGCCATATTATTCCTGGAGATAGTAGTCCCGGTTCCTCTGCACTACAACCAGTAAATAGCGGGATGTGACTGAATGATCAGAGTTTGAGAACAGAGCAACTGATATCGCCTACAAGGTCCTACCCCAGAAGATATCAAATTGCTCTCACCAGGGTTCGAACTCACGCTGCAGGCCTCCAGCTGGATTTTAAGTTTTCTTTCTTTGTCATTCAACTATGTCCGGGGACATCATTATTGAAAATAATGAGCGATCATATAAGCGATTAAATTTCTCTTTTTATAACTATTCATGAGTCCAAATTACTCAAATAAAAGGGAAAAAAATAAATTGGTTAGGTGCAAAGTTCAATAAATTCTTTATAGAGTGGACATTTAAAAGGTCGGTCCAAAAAGTAGGCTAGAGAAAGAGTAAAGGGCGTCTTGGTTGACGGGGCAATAAACTTGTGACAACACCAATGCTTCGCATGCCATCCAAATTTTGGCACGGCTTCTCCGTGTGTGTGCTCGCTGCTCCTCTGCCTTTAGACTTTCACTCGAAGAAATTTCACAACTAACGTATCATATCTTGAGTCCTCACACTAATAATATTTCCTATTATATTCTTTCTACTTAAATATTTTTTACTCTCTTACTTGTAGGGGCGAGAAGGAAAGTGTTAAGCAACAAGAAAATTATATCGTATGACCTATATGTCAGGAGTTCGAGCTTAAAAGTAATCATTAATATTTATGTTATGATAAGACTGTTTACATCACACCCTTTGGAGTGCGATCCTTTCGCGAACCTTATTAATGCAAAATATTTTGTGCATCAGACTGATATTTTTTTTACTAGTAGGGGCTAAGGAAGGGATGTACTAGAATCTCTTTTATAAAAAAATAATAATTCATTATTGTATATATAGTGTATGTTGAAACAATAATAGTATATGTTGGATTTCTTGACTTTTTCTTATATTTATTTCTTGATATTTCGAATTGTTTTAGTGAAATTATTGGCTGAGACTTTTAGTACATATATTTGATAACTTTAGCTTTCGAACTTAGATAAATGACAAAAAATCACAAAATGTTTTGTGTTTGGTGAAATTAAACCATGGTCTTCAAAGTTTGCGTTCATATTATTGACTACTATGACATAGTTTTAGCTCAAACTAATTAATTGGGACGACGCTAATGCTTTGCATGTCATCCAATTTTTGGCACGGCTTCTCCCTGTTGGTGTGTGTGCTCTATTGTTGCTTCCCTTTTTCTGCCTCACCCAAAGAAACACAACTAGTAACGTATAATCTTTTGAGTCCTCACACAAATTATTTCCTATTCTATTCTTTCTATTTTGATAAAGATGCATCACATGAGGGATAATGACCGTACTACTTTTCAGTACAAATTGTCTTTCTCCGTATCCTTTTACTTTTTCAATATCTCTCAAGGATTCTTTCACGAATTTTCTCATAATGATGTATATAATAGTGTAATTTGATCTTCGTCAATTCGATTAGTTTAGATTTGCATTGTAATTTGAAAATAAATGAGAAAGTGTTTCTACCAAAAGTTTCTAACATTTTACAGGCTCAATCACGATCTTTTTTAACATTATTACTTAATATTCTATGTTTATTGATTGAATTAATTTAAATTCACATCGCCTATCTCAAGTAAAATCGAAACTCTCTTTACCTAAAGTTTTTTTATTTATGAGGCATGAATGCGAGATTACTTTTGTTTTGATACAATTATTTAATAGTTGATTAGTATAAATTCACGCTGCGTATTTCTCAAAAAAAGTTTCTTTACTAGAAGTTATTATATTCACAGTGCACAAACTCGAGGTCGTGAATTTTCTTATATAGTTATTTAATATTCAACCTATTAGACTAATTATAATTCATGTCGTCTATGCCGGTAAAAGAGGAGGGTTTTTTACTAGGAGTTCTCAGCGCACAAATTCGAGATTATGAATTTCTTTATATAGTAATTATTTAATATTCAACATTCCTTAATTCACTTAATTTATATTTGTGTTGTATATGACCCGGTAAAAAATGAAAGTGTTCTTTAATAAAAGTTTTTGCATTCTCAAGACTCGAATTTGAGGTCACGGATTAAAGGGACAAATTACAGATGAAGTTCTAAAACAGTTAATATCTATTTTACTTTATTCAGATCTATTTGTTCAAACACTAATAAATAATTTTCGCTTTAAGTAAATGAAAAATTCTTTAAAACTTGAGGATTTTCAAATTTCACATTTGGTAACTGATTGGGCAGTGAAATACGAGGGTGGAAAAAAAACATTAAGCAAATGAAAGTTGAGGAAATAAAAAGAAGACGAAAAGTTAAGGGGACTAAAACAATATCTTTCTGAAACTTCAAAACGAAAAATCCAAAAGAAGAATAAATAAAATCTATATGTAATAGTAAAGTTGGGAATGAACACAGTAATGTGGATCAAGAAAGTTATTTATCTTTTTTTCTCATTTTTTGCCTTTTATCTTCATTTTTCCTAGAAAAAACGTAATGTTTATAACGGTTATGATAATTTGTATGAATGGGTGTAACTCTTCCTTTCATTAACTCATATCATAAATGAAATGCAATAAAGCACCCTGCAAATTATATTAGGCCACGGCATACTCTTTATCTACCATCTATATCTTTCACCCCATTTCTAATTACCTTTCCAGTTTCCACTACAAAGCCAAAAAATTATGCATCAGAAAATAATATGATTCTTTATCCCATGAGAAAGTTTTGTGCAGGTATAGAATATTTTTAGGCTAACCATCATTCATGCGCTGAATCAGAGAAATTTATTTTCTGCCTTTTTTGTATGTGATATAGGGTTCTAAAATTAAATGTTCTTACAAATTTTGCAGTAATTTTGTCACGCTCCGAATCATGGCCTGGGCGAAACAGGACACTCGATGCTTGAATACATGTGACCGAGCGAACTACATGGCTTACTTGTCAATATGGACATCAAAACATGCTAATAATAATGATTTATAAACATATAAAACATATGCTGAAAACATAGTTGGAAATATATTGCGGAAATGGTCTGAAAATATCATAAGTCTGAAAAACTGACATGACATGATAACTAGACTAGTCTATGAAACCTTTGACATGAGTCTGAAAACTATCTACCAGGACAAGGCCCTAGCATGCCTCTATCATAATATATATATATATATATATATATATATATATATATATCATGAAATAGCATACTGACACCCCGAAGGAAATGTGGCTCATCAATTAGCTGATACGGTCAAGTCCTAGCGTGTATCTCCGTCGTCCTGAAACTCAGCACCTGCATCGTGAAGTGCATGCCCCATGCAAAGGGACGTTTGTACATTTTGAATTGTACGGCATGTAAAGCCACTGAATGAATAAGCAGACACATGAAATGATAGGACATGAAACTTAAACTAAACATGAGCATGAACATGATCTGACATGAGTATAAACCATGTATAAAATATGTATATCTGTAAACTTGTATATTTGTATCTGTGGGGAGAGCAGTATCATTACCGATAACATGAATCACCACGTGGGTACGTGTAGTTTGGTACCTGGCCCGACCAGCAGAGCTTGTCCATAGCTTGTCAGGGTATGAGACATGAACATTGCAAGAAATGATCCAATCTGCAAATCTGAATGTATCATCCTCTGGGCGGAACGACCCTTATCCTACGATGACATACGTAGTTTCAGGCTACTAGAGCCTTCTCGGCAAACTATGCAACTCCCCAAAAAAATATGTACCTGAAAATAGTGGCTTGTAAGCCCATGAATTTCATGAAATAGCTTGTAAACATGATTCATGATTTTAATTTAACATGTAAATACATATAATAACTTGCGTAAAAATATGAAAACATATACATAACTTCATGAAACTGAGTAATATTGATTAAGACTTGTATTTAAGAACACGTGGAAATCAAACACATGTGTTCATAGATTACAGACAAGTTCATGACAATCGTAATGGCATATCATGAATACAATAGACGAATTGTAATGAGACATCATACATATACAATATTACATATAATTAGGGTTATCAGGGTAATAGAGTTAAAATCCTATGTATGGAGTTTTTCATGATTTCATAGAAATGTGGCGTGGGAGGAGAACAATGATGTCCCCACGTGGATATAAACTATACATACCTTTAATCGCTCCTAGCAAACGAACTATGTTGATTTCTGACGAAGAACGCTTCAAACCCTAGCTTGAATCGCTTGCGAAAGATTTCATGTTAATCCTATGTTTAGTTAGAAAATCATGTTACTAATCATGATTTAATGCTAGAATAACTCATGAATCGTTAGGAGCGGACTTACCTTGTTGTGGGACGTTGAGAGGAGAGAGAAAACGTTCTTGAGAGGGTTTTCTACGAGTTTGGATGAGGTGGTGAATGATTTTTCGGACTAAGTGTTATATTTAAAGAATTGACATTTTGGACCCCCTGCCTCGCGGGGCGAGGTCCATATCGAGGTAATGTCTTGCCCTGGGCTTCTCCGGGCGAGCTTCCTCGTCCACTTTACACAGACGAATTTTTGACACAAATGACATTTTGGACGTACCACCTCGTTGGGCGAGGTCTATATCGAGGTAATGTCTTACCTTGGGCTTCCCCGGGCGAGCTCCCTTATCCATTTTACACTTAGATGAATTTTTCATATTTTTCAACGTACTAACAATATCTCGATAAAATGGCCATAACTTCTAGTACAAAGTTCTATTGGAGCTCCACCATATATGGATGGAAAGGTATTTCAAAGAGCACAACTTTCATGAAGGAAGTTTTTCCAGATTCCTTATAGAATTTTCCGAATACTCTCTTGAACTGAGGCCTTGTGCAAACTTACTTGAAAACATGGCTCGTAGAGTAGTTTCCGACTGTACTTTGCCCAAAGTCTCTTCTTATAACTTGATTAGTTTTCAAAACACTTCCTAAACTCCTCATCTTGATTCCATTACGTTTTCATCGTACGGGTCAAACCTTAACCCGAAGATACGAGGTGTTACAAATTTAAACCAGAGATTGCTCTATTTCTTGATTTGGTTGACTTTCTTATACAATATGATAATTTATACTATTAATGATTTGTTTTATCGAGTGTTGCTATAGTGATCCCTCTCTAATCTCTTCATTCACTTAATAATGCGGTTTCGAAGTCCTCCGGGGCATAGTCCAGTGGCAAAGCCTGGGCGCTATAAGGCGCTCTGGCATGGAACAGCGTGAGTTCGATTCCCCGCAAGCACGAAGAAACTCTGCATGTTGGGGAATTTGATCTTGTCTCATTGATCAGTTGTACGCTCCCAGAAAACTGGCCACCGGAGCACATCCCGCGATTTACCTGGTAATAGTGTTGAAGGACCGGTACTATTACCTCCAGGATATCTGGGTAATACTAGTGAAATAGTCAGGCGCAAGTCTGAAAATCTGGATTATCAAAAAAAAAATATAATAATAATAATAATAATGCGGTTTCGAAAGTCTGCTTTGCGTGTCACAAACAAGGTGAAAGCAAATAATGGCTTTTTGGAGTGCCTATTTGATAATCCCGATCTGAATATATATGCTGCCCCTTTCCAGTGTAAAATCTTAAATTCCAGAGTAACTTTGCCTTTCTATTGGCTTTATCTCTAGTAAATGATGTCCTCTCTAATCTCTTCATTTTATTTTTTTCTCTTTCACTTTGAGAAATGACGAGGTTATGTAATTTGCTTTGAATTAGTATATATCTTATGAACGAATATAAATCTGATCATCTGAACCTTGTGTTGACTTTTTAAATATTTATTATTCTTGAAACTACTATCATATCATAAAATCATAAAAAATTTACTATAACATAAAAAAAACTATATGTTGTATTTATCATTCAGTATCTTATATGAAATATAATATTTATTTTGAAGTTCATTTTTCAAAGAAATTGAATTTGTTAATTGGGATAATATTATTTTGTTAGTGATATCGGATATAGACCAATTTTGTCAGATGGAACAAGGTAACAAAGTCGATATTTAAGTGAGGGGGGAGAATATAAAAGAAGAGCAATCAAACTTGAGAATACAATTATATCAAGGAACAACCGATAATATTACTATTGTAGTATATAGAGTGATAAATTGATCAAAAATAAAGAAATATATTTTAATTAATATAAAACTTATAAAATATAATTCTTTAGTAATATTTTAATAATCGCGCGAAGCACAAACATATTCACAGGTTATAGAATAGGGAATAACTCAAATTGGATTACATAGTAATTAATTCTATTTGAAGATCTAGCAAAACCATATTAATGCTAATTAGGACTTTAGAGGTCTTCATTATTATTGAATGAACTCAATATTCCATCTCTTCGAGGAGTAAAAGGAAAATGAAACAAACATTAATAATTCATTTTGGTTAGTTATTAGTGCAAATTAAACTTCGCCCAAATAAAGAAATTTTATAATTAATAGTTCAATGATCCAAGTTGCAATTTGAAGAGCATGGTTTTCAACTTTTCATTTAGTTGCACCTTTATTACTTGTTGGTAAACTATGAGATAATCTTTTTGTCCTAGAAAAAATCATATTACTATTTGAAGGATCAAATAACTTTTCTTTGACTAAAATTAACTTGTCCTAAAATATATTTTACTATAAGAAAATTATGACTTAAACTTTTTTATCTATTCACAAATATAAAAGTTTTACTAAAAATGAAAATTTAAATAATCAATATTACTTGGCCCCCGGAGCTTAGTTCAAGTGACAAAAGTTGCTAGACTTTAGTATTTAAGTTGAAGAGTAGACATATTTAAGTTGAGAAGAGTAGAAGCCAAGTTCTGAAAGTTATGATTGTTTACCCGTAAAATGGTACAGTTAAATTTGTATACATGTTCAAGAATACTGAATCTCAAGTGACTGATTTGAGAATAAAGCTAAATAGAATATATTGTAAATAAATAATAATAAGACAAGTAACAGTAGTGATTAACTTGAGTCTTGTGATAGCTTCTGGGCAAAGTCATTGGACTTGTATGAAAGCACAATAACTGAGAGAAAAAGAATAAGTGTATTGTAATAGCTTGAATCTGATCTTCTTACAATGGAGTTATGTTTTCTATTTATACATGAGCTACACGTGTACATAACCTACGAAATATGCTCATTAATACATGAGAATGAATATTATAATAATTAGACAATTATTATCTCAATAAATTCCTTTATGACTTTGCTGGAAGGCGTACGACCGGTTCAATAACGGTCGTCCGTTATACTCAAACAGTCCTTCTGACCTTCTGAATTACCAGTACCACCTGCACATGACACTCTCGGTACTGCTCGTATCTTACTGGCAGTGCTTTAGGCTGACCTGGATTTGACTCAGCATCGTACTTCATGTGTCACATTATAGTTCGTACAATTGTCTTATACGAATTTTACCCCATACAGATAGTCCCCGCACTTTTCGAATGTATCCCGTGCATGCCGGAAAGTGGATTAGAACATCGGACCGAACAAATCTTACACTTTGACGGGAAATTTGGAACATAATGATTATAATATACGTCAAACGTCACATCCATTCAATGCTTCTGAAACGGCGGCAACTAAACAATCACTCTGATCGACGTGAAGTATAACAATGATGATGCACGTCTTTTCACTCCTAAACATTACATTCTCATACCATAAATAGGTGGCTAAAACCCATATAAAAAAGACAACTACAATCTTCTTCAAATCTACAGTCTTCATAAACTTTCATTCTTTTTAAAAATCTTGTTTCCATAATGTCGTATATGAAATCTTCTCCTTCTCGTTCTCCGGATAACAATGACGATCTTCCAATCTGTCGTCCTATGAAATAACATATTTTCCCGAAGACTCAAGAGATTGACTTGCACTCCGTTGATGCAGAGATTCTTCCTTCTGGATTTGATTTCTCTGGAGACCTTTGTGAAATCACGAAATATGCTCTCATTAATACATGAGAATGAATATTGTAATAATTAGACAATTATTATCTCCATAAATGCCTTTATGACTCTGCTGGAAGACGTACGACTAGTTCAGTAACGATCATCCGTTGTAACTCAAACGATCCTTCTGACCTTCTGAATTACGATATCACCTAGCAGTGCCTTAGGTTGACTCAGCATCGTACTTCACGTGTCACATTATAATTCGTACAGTTGTCTTATATGAATTTTTCCTTATACAGTGATTGATCCTAAGGAGTAGTCTCAGATGAATTTCTCGATCATAAAAGAAAATCTTCACTTATCCATCTAAAAATAGATTCGTTGAACTTCACATTCTCAATCCTGCCATGTAATTTCATGAAAGTTTAATAATTTGGCTGATTATTACTTGCGTATTAACTTATTAAATTTTATGGATTGGACGTTTATTTTTGACTGATTAATACTTGCTTATTAAATTAGTGTAATCTCATGGAAATTATTTTGACTAATTAATGTACTAGCTTATTAAATTTAAGTATAATTTTATGTAAATTTATTTTGACTGATATTTTCAACATGTCACTATCCTTATTACGGCCAAATTTTCCCAAATCCCAACCTCATTCACGCACGTGCCCTTCCTTTTCCCCACCCCCACTCAGACAACACATCATCCGCTGACGTGTCCCATATTGCCACGTGGCCAACTATATGTTGCATCCTCTTTATCCGCCCGATTTACAGCTTGTTTGGATGATTGTTATCATTGTATTGCTATATATTATTTATTTAAATATAAATATTTATTTTGATTGTTTTAAATTTTATTGTGTTTGTCATTAAATCCATTAGTATGTAAGATAAAAAGTCCTCTTTTTCGTAAAAATTAATTTGGTGTGATTAAGTTGTTATCTTATTTTATTTGTACTTATTATCTAATACTCCATTCTATTTTATTTTTACGCTATCTTTTATTAGTTTTTTTTAAGGTGAGGAAGAGAAAATAGAAAAAGAATTACAATATGAAGAATCGAATCCACCAATAAAGTGAAAATTTGAATGAACAATAAACTGAGCTATTAAGACTCTCCTACTTTTTATTAGTAGCTCTATCTGCATGTTATTTTTGTTTTTTCTAACTTTATCCATCAAATTGTTGATTTGTGATATTATATAACGATGTAAAATAATATAATCTATTTAAATATTGTAATTTGTATAAAACATATATGAAATAGTATTGCCTTAATTTTAATTTATATAATAATAATGTATTCAATGTAATTTTACGAATAAAGACGAAGATCATACACTGATTGAGAATATACTATATAGAGAGCCACAAGTGGTTTGGTAAATGATAGGATGTACACATACGATTACTTTCGAGGATTCGAATCCGCATTGTCATCCCTCCCCACTTTCCCTTCACCTACTCTATGTAATTAAAAGAAAACCATCCAAACAGAGTGTTAACCCCACCCGAAAAACCTATACATACAAATGTATACATACATACAACAGTCACGAAGAGATAGAGAGAGAAACAAACAAACAATGGCGAAAATTACATGATAAGTATACAGCAAAAAGATTAGATTTTTCCGACATAGTTACATATTGTGAAATCTGAATCTGAAAAGCACATTTCAAAAAAAGTGAATTCCCCCCCCCCCCCCCCCCTCAATTTTGTATAAATAATGGCGACGCCATTAACGACGGGAGGAATACTAGGCGGTGGAGGAGTAGCTATAATGGCAGGGAGTACAACGACGGTAGGGCAACACGTGGATCAATCTGGACCGTTAAATAGAGTTAAAGGTTGTTCATCGCCGATAAGGATATTTCTGTTCTTTCATAAAGCAATACGTACGGAACTAGATGCGTTGCATCGATCTGCTATGGCGTTTGCGACGAATCGAGATACTGAAATTATGCCTTTTATGGAACGGTGTTACTTTTTGAGGTCAATTTATAAGCATCACTGCAATGCTGAAGATGAGGTTTGTTTCAAGTAGCTTTTTAAGCTCAATTTTTACCCAATTTTTTTTTTGATAATTTTGGGAAATTTGTGTGCAGGATGCTTCTGGTGAATAATTTTTGAGCAGCTTAACAAGTATATATACACATAAAGGATACAGATTTAAAAAAATTGTGATTAGCAACTGGAATAATTTTAGCTACGCATGTGAAATTTCTGATATTTGATAGAGAATTAGTACTTACAAAATATATTGTAGAATTTGTAACAATAAGATTGGATGTTGTTAATAATTTTGCGAAATGTGTTAATTTTTTATCTGGTGGGTGGATGAAATGGAGGCTCGCATATGGAGTCTTGTGCGATAAAAATGTGCCACCAAAGCTTAAAGGCAAGTTCTATAGGGTGTTAGTTAGACCGACTATGTTGTATGGGGCAGAGTGTTGGCCCGTCAAGACTTCGCACACCCAAAAGATGAAAGTTGTGGAGATGATGATGCTAAGATGGATGTGTGGCATATAAGGAGGGATAAAATTAGAAATGGTGATTTTCGAGACAGAGTGGGAGTGACCTCGATGGAGGATAAGATGCGGGAAGCGAGTTTGAGATGGTTCGGGCACGTGCAGAGGAAAGACACAAATGTCCAGTGCGGAGGTGTGAGAGGTTGACTATGGACGGGTTCAGGAGGGGTAGAGGTAGGCCGAAAAAGTATTGGGAAGAGGTGATTAGATGGGATATGACGCAAACTCACTGAGGACATGACCTTAGATAGGGGGTTATGTAGGACACGGATTAGAGTAGAATGGTAGTAGGTAGTCCAACGTAGTCCTACTTACGCTTACAAACTGGTAGTTGTAGCGTTATTATTGTAGGCCCGCTTAGCCTATCATACTACTAGGCGCATAACTGCTTTATAGTCCCCTATTATTTGATTTATGTTGTTATGTTTTTCTAGTGTACTTTGTTTGTCTTATTTACATGCATTAGTTATTGCTTCTTTTTCAGAATGCGCATTCATGGCTTATTCGCTTTGTTTGTCTTACTTTGATTGTGCTTGTGCTTTGTCTTGAGCCGAGGGTCTCTTGGAAACAACCGCTCTACCTACCAAGGTAGAGTTAAGGTCTGCGTACACTCTACCCTCCCAAGACCCTACGTTGTGGGATTTCACTGGGTATGTTGTTGTTGTAATGTTTTTTGAACTGGAATGATTTTAGCTGCATATACACATAAATGATTGAAATTTAACTGTTTGGTCTTAGATTTTGAACTTGAAACTTGAAAATTTGAGTTTTTGAAGTTGTGTTTGGACATGCATTTTACTTGGAAAAAGTTTGAAGTTTTGCGAGTGGAAGTGAAATTTCTCCCAAAAACTGGTATGAGCCAATTTTTGGAACTTGAAAATATTTTGAAGATAAATTTTCAAAATTTGATCAATTTTCATTGCCAAACAAATGTTTGAAGATAAATTTTCAAATTTTGACGCTAGCTAATTTTTAGTTTTCTGTTTCTCCTGCCTGGGAAATATGATGTGGATTTTGTATCTGGTTATGTTTATTGAACTGGAATGATTTTAGCTGCATATGTGACATTTCCGATATTTGCATGATTTTATTTCATGTATGCTTTTCAAAATAGAGAATTAGTACTTACCAAATATAAGTAAATAGAAAGAAATGTGGAATTTGTAACAATAAGATTGGTACAATCTGATGAGACATGTGGTTATTACATCTTTAGTTTGGTTTTGGTGCAAATTGCTCCTCGAGTTCTTTTCTGCACTGGGATTTAGATCCTCTTTGGTTAGTGTGGTGTATTCTGAGTTGGTGAGAAGACGGAAAATATTTGAGTTTTTTTGTAGGTCAAGCGTTCCAACTTATTTTTAATTGTTAGCTCTATGCGTTCAATTTATTTCATGATTTTCTTTCGAGCATCTCTTGATTTGCTGCTATTGCTAGTAATGGTTGTTACGGAAACGGGATACCAAATGTCAAATGTGAAGTTGACAATGAAAAGTTCTTTATGAACTGTTTTTGCTTCGTGCCTTCTTTATTGCGGGCGATACAATGTAGTTACATTGTTACTTTTCTGCATAGTTACCCTAACTTGAATCATTTAGTAAAGCTGTCTGTTTTCTGGCAACTGATTCTCAATTTTGAATGTCCGAGGCTACTTACCATTGTGAGCAGATGTACGCAGAATCGAATTTAAATTTGAATTTTCAGTTTCTCCTGCTTTTATGATTTTATCTCTTTTTGAACTGGAAAAGTTGTTGCTTAAAATTTCCTGACGTTTAAACGATTTAGTTTCATGCTTTTTAGTTTATTTTAAAATTGAGAATTAGTAAATAACAAAAAGATAAGTTAATGGTCTGAAAAAGTGCAACAAAATTTGGATTTGTATTGTCGATTGAACTAATGGGGCTGATAGTTTTTGCATCTTAATTTGGCTTTAAAGTTCCTTCTCCGTGTTGAAAATCCTTTCTAATCATTTTTGGTTACTGGGGTGTGCAGGGAGGTTGTGGGAACTTCTCTGCGTTGGAAATTCTTTCTAATCCTTTTTGGTTACTGAGGTGGTGCAGGGAGGTCGTGGGAAAGAGGGCTGGTTTTAGAATTTATTTGTAGTTCGAGCAACTTTTTGGGTTGAACTTTTCTTTATTTATTTATTTTTGAATTAAAGGGTTTTATCTCGAGGTATAAAGAGTTTGGTTTGTTTTTCGTCTTCTACTAGTTTGAGTATTAGGTGTTATGAACCCAAAAAAGGAAAAGAAAAGAGAGCACATTTCATATGTGAAATTGAGAAAAACAAAAATATTAAGAACTGTTTTTTGGCATAATTCATAAACCTGCTTCATTCCCTCTTGGGTTAGAGCAATGCAATGTTGTAGATTATATCTCCTGCTGGTTTCATTATTATTTACTACAAGATAAACTGTTTATAAGCTATCTGTAATCTTGCTACTCACCCTGGTTTCTGTCTCCATGCACTAATGCTTGATGCTGCTCTCATTAGTTTAGGTGTGTTAGGTTGTAACCTAATAGGTATTAATGTATCTGCAGATCCTCATTATGTAAAGCAGACACTGGATTTTACGTTTGATGTTGAAACCCCTATGTTTTCAATTTTCATTGGATTTCCCTCCTCCCCCGCCTTTAAAATCCTTAAAATTTCTCTATCTTTGTGTGAATGACAGGTTATCTTTCCAGCACTTGATATACGTGTGAAGAATGTAGCCCGTACTTACTCCCTTGAGCATGAAGGAGAAGGTGTGCTTTTTGATCACCTGTTTGCATTACTTGACTCGGATATGCAAAGTGAAGAAAGCTACCGCAGAGAGTTGGCTTCCTGTACAGGAGCTCTTCAAACATCTATTAGCCAGCACATGTCTAAGGAAGAGGATCAGGTATCCTTGCGAAGTTTACCTTACTCTTAGTTGTGGCTTGAGGGGATGTGTGATATGCCTTGTTTTTCTGTGAAATTATTATTTTATTGACTGAAAAGTGAAAATCCCTGTGATGTAGATTGTATGGATATCATTATCACTTAATATGATTTGTTTTTATTACTCACTTTGTTCCACTTTATGGGACCTAGTTACTATTTGGAGAGTCAAAGGATTCTTTCTTTGACTACGATCTATTCATATAATTTTAAATAGTATGAATTGTTAACTATAGTGACTTATATTAGTATTTTTATGTAGTTTCTAAATATTTAAATTTTATTTAATTTTTTTTTGAAGATTCTATGTTTGAATTCACACAAAAAATTAGTTGGGTTGACCCTCATACTTCGAATTAGGTCATGTGATGTGTGCCTAACCCATACTTCACGTGTTGCGCTCTTACCACTAGACAAAGAACCTCGGGAGGCAGATTATTGTTTATATATTGTTAGAAGTAAAATTGAAGATAATCTTATCTTAGAAATGAAATTATCTAGTCTTTATCTTTTTAGTTAGAGACAGAGTTTAGTAGTTCCAAAAGTTCTAATTTGCTCAGAATATTTGATGAATTTGGTATGGCCCACACTCTCTCTAAATCCTCATCTCTCCCCCTATCTTGTCTCTCTTCTCATTAATGTTCCCTCTTTCTCCCCTTTTAATTTCTTTCCTTGCCCTTTTTTACTCTCCCTTGTGTTGCAACATCAATGTTTGTATCGGAACCATATCATATCCCTTTCTCTGTAATATGTTATTTTTCCTTATCAAAAAAATAAAAATATCCCTTTATTTGTACTAATTTAATCTTGGTATCACGGTGCAAGTTTCAATTCACTGTACAACTGCACTTTTTAGTAACTATAGGTATTACATTGGCCAATCATTACCAGAGATGTTCGTCTACTTCTCTTGGTGATTTCACAAGTTCATTATTTGATGGAACTATTGAAGAACCTTCATGTACTAATGTGAAGTGTTGGAATACTATTTAATGATTTTATTTGGTGTAACTTCCATTCTCCATGGGTGCTACATGGAGAATGGATTCGAACCCTGGGAATGGAGGACCCTTGGTTGTGAGTGCATCTCCCTTTAATGGACCCTATGTGACACAAATCTCAGAATGTGGATTCAGTCTTTTCCCTCTTGGATCATTCATAATGTGGATTCAATCTTTTAATGTTATTTCTGGTTCAATAAGAGAAGACAATATCCAAAAATCTTGTATTCGAAGTATCTAACACAAAAATTAGGATACAACATCAACAAGAATTATGTCTCAGTCCTCCTCATCAAAAAACAACTATGCCTCCGTCCTAAACAAGTTGGTGTCGGGTATATGAATCCTCACTTCTCCATTTAAGCTCAACTCATGTCAGCATCATACTAAATAAAATAAGTAATTTATCAAAAAAAAGTGAAAAAAACTTAATAGAGTATATTTAGTTATAGAAATAACAATAATAATATTAGAAGTTCTCTAACAAGATTAAAACCTATTCCCAACTAGTAGATATCACCTATATAAATCTTTTTCTTCCATTGTACCATGTCTTTAGCTAAGTCTGCATTGATTCCAAAAATTTGTAGGTCTTTCGAGACTAAAATGAGGAGGATATTTCTGTAAATTAATCCCAACAAGTTAATGCCATCTTCATCCCCTGTTGTGGTGGTGTGTGTGGGGGGAGGGGGGGGGGGTTGCGGAGGTTCATTTAGTGAAGTTAAACTCTGGTATGTGAAATTTCCGCGTATTATTTCATTTTCTTGAGAAGTCACTGACCGTTATTTATTGTGATGATTGTTTCATTGTTATATTTTTTGCTTGTTAAAATTGTTGACTAGTATTCTTTTAATTTTCCTCCATTATTATCACTTGTGTTGCTATCTGTTGTTATTGTGCCATTTTGCAGGTCTTGCCCTTGCTCATGGAAAAGTTTTCATTCGAGGAGCAGGCATCACTGGTTTGGCAGTTTCTGTGCAGCATCCCCGTGAATATGATGGCCGAATTTCTGCCTTGGCTTTCATCCTCTATTTCGGCCGATGAGTGCAAAGATATGCATAAATGCTTGCACAAAGTAATTCCAGACGAGGAGCTTCTTCAAGAGGTGAGCTAGCTTGCTTATAGATGTTACAGACCTTTATTAAGTATGGCAGAGCTGATAAAATTCATCTTGCATGAAGATTATGTTTACCTGGATGGATGGGAAAAAGTTAACAAACAAACGCAAGGCTTGTGAAGAGAGTACAACGCACCACACTTCAGATTCTGTTGTTAGAGGCTTAATCAGTCGGACAGAGAATGCTCCTTGTCCTTGCGAATCTTCTAGAAGTGAATTTCTAGTCTCAAATTTCAATATTAAAGAATCCACTTTGAATCGTCCGGTTGATGAGATACTGCATTGGCACAAAGCTATCAGAAAAGAATTGAATGAAATAACAGAAGCAGCTAGGGAAATAAAGTCACGTGGAGATTTTTCTGATTTATCTGCCTTCAACCAGAGGCTCCAGTTTATTGCTGAAGTTTGCATCTTTCATAGGTATGCGACATCATTATTATGCATAGCCGTTTGAAGTTTTGGCTTGAATAATTTTGATGGACTAAGATAACTCCTCCTGTGCTTTGAATCTGGATCATTCATACTGTTTTCATACTTTGACTGCAGCATTGCCGAGGACAAAGTTATATTTCCTGCAGTAGATGCAGAAATATCATTTGCCGAGGAGCATGCGGAAGAAGAAAACGAGTTCGATAAATTTAGATACTTGATAGAAAGCGTCCAGAGTGCTGGATCCAACTCAACTTCTGTAGAATTTTATTCAAAACTGTGCTCACAAGCTGATCATATAGTGGAGACAGTGGAAAGACACTTCTGTAATGAGGAAGCTCAGGTGAGTAATATCAGGATTGCAAAGATTCTGCAAGTTCAAGGTTTCTATCTTTATATGCCCCCCCCAAGTTAAAAAAATGTTTCTTGGAAGTGATGAAAGTAGGTGAGGCGTCGTCTTACTATCTACATTACTCAGATGTCCTGGTTGCCATTCAAAACTTAAACCCAAGAGTTAGTAGTTAAATCTTTATTATTTGAATTTTATGTGATTCCAGGTTCTTCCACTTGCACGAAAGCATTTTAGCCCCAAACGGCAGCGGGAACTCCTTTACCAGAGCTTGTGTGTTATGCCACTTAGACTCATCGAATGTGTCTTACCATGGTTGGTAGGTTCATTAAGTGAGGAGGAAGCAAGGTCTTTTCTTCAGAACATGCATATGGCAGGTAAAACCTAATTTCTACTGTTTCATACTTTGAATTAATTAAAACTTGATTTCGGTTGACAATGGTAGATTGTATGCCTGTTGCCCTGTCTGACTCAGTTATCCAATGCAGCACCAGCATCAGACACTGCTTTGATCACACTTTTCTCTGGTTGGGCATGCAAAGGTCGTCCAGCTGACATTTGTTTGTCTTCAAGTGCAATCGGTTGCTGTCCTGCCAAAGTTTTAGCTGGGAATCTAGAAAACTTATGTAAATGTTGTGGTACGTGCACTTCTTCAAGAAATGTCAAATGTGGTAGCTCACATGGTGAGCAAAGTAATGGTGAAAGGCCAACCAAGCGTGTAAACTTAATGTCAGGAGAGAAATGCTATCGTAGTGATCCTTCAAGAAGTGGAAAATTTCGGAAAGGATCCACTGGTAATCAGTCTTGTTGTGTTCCTGCATTAGGCGTCGTATATTCCCTAGCTGCAGCAAAATCATTACGCACTTTTAGCCCAAGTGCTCCTTCTCTGAACTCCTGTCTTTTCAACTGGGATACCAGCTTGACCAATGCTGGATATGCAACGCGGCCGATCGATAACATTTTTCAATTTCACAAGGCAATCAGAAAAGATTTGGAATTTTTGGACGTTGAATCTGGAAAACTTACTGATTGTGATGAGACTTTCCTCAGGAAGTTTTGTGGTCGTTTTCGTCTCCTGCGGGGCTTATATAAAGCTCACAGTAATGCAGAGGATGATATAGTATTCCCAGCTTTGGAATCAAAAGAGACACTTCATAACGTTAGCCATTCTTACACCTTGGACCACAAACAGGAAGAAAAGCTATTCGAGGATATTTCATCTGCACTTGATGAGCTTTCCCAGCTCCGAGAAAACTTGAATGGTGGGTGTTCAGTTAAAGGTCCTTGTAGAAACTCTGGTTCTTGTGACTTAAATGAATATTCAAGAAAATACAATGAGCTAGCAACTAAAGTTCAAGCTATGTGCAAATCAATAAAAGTAACCCTGGATCAACATGTTATACGGGAGGAACTTGAGCTATGGCCGCTGTTTGACCGGCATTTTAGCATTGAAGAACAAGACAAGCTAGTTGGTAGGATAATAGGAACAACTGGGGCAGAAGTACTTCAGTCAATGTTGCCCTGGGTAACTACTGCTCTTACTCAGGATGAACAAAATAAAATGATGGAGACATGGAAGAAAGCAACCAAAAACACAATGTTCAGTGAATGGCTCAATGAATGGTGGGAAGGAACTCCAGATGGAACTTCCCCGACATCAAGCTCAAAGGACATTGTATCACAAGGTTGTCACCATCCTTTTATTAGTTTTATTCATGCCGTTGAGATGTGCCATAAGATGTTTACGTTAAGACAAGGCTATTGGAGGAACTGAATTAGTGGGATCTAAACTGATAATTTTTCCTGATCTTCATTTAGCCTAACATTTTTCCTTTTCAGGATATGAGTTTTCTGGATCTCTAGAACAAAGTGATTCCACTTTTAAACCTGGATGGAAGGACATATTTCGGATGAATCAAAATGAGCTAGAGTCTGAAATAAGGAAGGTCTCCCGAGACTCTTCGCTTGATCCAAGAAGAAAAGCATATCTTATTCAAAATCTTTTGACCAGGTTTGTTTTCAATATATCCATCATATGAGACCTTTATGTTTGCTATATCTTTGTTATTATTCCGCGTAACTTATTGAGCATCTGTTGTTCAGTCGCTGGATAGCTGCTCAGCAGGAGTCTGAAGCAAGATCTGGTGAAACTCCAAATGGTCAGGATCAACTAGGATGTTCACCTTCATTCCGTGATCCAGATAAGCAAGTGTTCGGATGTGAGCATTATAAAAGAAACTGCAAGCTCCGAGCTGCTTGCTGTGGTAAACTATTTCCATGCAGATTCTGTCATGACAAAGTCAGTGACCATTCTATGGAGAGGTAAAATTTTGGACTCATTTCTGTTTATAATAATCAAACTCCATCACATGTTTAATTCTTCGAGTAATTTGCAGGAAGGCAACAACTGAAATGATGTGTATGAATTGCCTTAAAGTACAACCAGTTGGACCTATTTGCACGACTCCATCCTGTAATGGCCTTTCGATGGCAAAATATTACTGCAGCAGCTGTAAATTTTTTGATGATGAAAGGTGATACTACAATGACACTACGAGGGTGTTTGGATTGGCTTATTTTAAGTGTTTTTAGGCTTTTCAGCTCTTTTTTTACTTTTTGTGGTGTTTGGGATAGATAATAAGTGCTTTTAGCTTTTAGCCTATAAGCTATTTTTAAAAAGGCCAATCCAAACACCCTCTACTTGTTTCTTGTTGATGAAGTAGGTTGAATCACCTAAGTCAATTACCTAGAACATCACGCCCTCCTACCCCTGCATTTTGAAAAAATTGTTTGTTGATTCTTTTTGAACAAACTCATAATTACATGAAAATCTATTCCAATACCTAATTCCTAAAGTCAAGGATGAAATCCTTGGGGTCTCTACTATTTCTGCTTCTTGTACATGTTGCAAGATGAAAAACAAATACCTCTAATAGAGCAGCTCTAATCTTGATTTTCTAATCTCTATTCTTTTCCTACTTCAGGACAGTGTATCACTGCCCATTTTGCAATTTATGCCGGCTGGGGCAAGGACTAGGTGTTGACTTCTTTCATTGCATGACCTGCAATTGCTGCCTCGGAATGAAACTTGTGGACCACAAATGCAGGGAGAAAGGTCTTGAAACCAACTGTCCAATATGTTGTGATTTTTTGTTCACATCAAGTGAATCTGTCAGGGCTCTGCCCTGTGGGCACTTTATGCATTCGGCATGCTTTCAGGTCTGTTCACTTCTTTTCTGCTGGGCTATTCTCGTCCCTTTGTTGTAGAAAGGATATTATGTTGTTCATTAGAATTTAATTTGTACTAAAAGCAATCTCTTCATTTCCTCAGGCATATGCTTGCACACACTACATCTGTCCCATTTGCAGCAGGTCTATGGGAGATATGTCGGTAAGAGATGTTCTTCCTTCTTTAGGCATAACAATTTTGCAGAATAGTGATGCTTGTTTGTGTAAATTCATAGAATTGTATGCAGACACAGGAATATTGTGAAATGCTACTGTTATAATTCGTTAAAGTTTTGTAATATAGACTATAGAAATATAATGTACTGTTTAATTTTCTTTTTTTGTGTAAAGAACTTTCAGGTTGTATTAACAGTGGTTTAATTTCTCAGAAGGCTAGCGTATAGTTGTATTACCTCTATGTATAGTCAACAATAACTTGGGTGTTTGTGATAAAGCTTATTTGATTTAAATATTTCCTTTCTGGAAAGCGAAACTGCATCAAGCCTATAATATGGGATAGATGAAGGTGTGTGTGCTTGTTCGGCTAGCTTTTTCTTGCATAAACTGGAGTGCCTGTTTTTTGTGAATTCTTCCATTACTCCATTTTGTACTCAATTATAATCCTTGCCTGATCCCCTAGGAGTCTCTTATATGTTTGTTAGAAAAAGAGAATATTTTTTATTAGGGAAAATCAATTTTGCAACAGAAGCATACGTCATACTATTATTGTGATCTGCTCTTTTAACATTGTTTATGAACGTTGTCTTCGACATACTTTGATAATGACATGGCATCTTATTTAATGAATTTTATTGATATTAAGGAAGAAAAAGAACGCCGTCTTTGACCATATCACGTTTTCTACTCATTTCTTGTGGATTTTGTGTTGTATGTAGCCTATATATATTTCTTATTTTGAAATCTTTCAATCTTTATGTATCCTTTTGTTTTTTGCCAAAATATTCTGTGCTCAGATGAATGATTTCAACTTCTATTTTCTCTTTTAGGTGTATTTCGGGATGCTTGATGCTTTAATGGCTTCAGAGGTACTACCAGAAGAATTTAGGAACCGCTGCCAAGTATGGAATCTTTTAACAACTCTTCCGCTTATTATTTCTGAAACTTTTTTTCTAAGATTTTTATTTGAACTCTCCCCAGGATATATTGTGTAATGACTGTGGTAAGAAGGGAACTGCACCATTTCATTGGCTATATCACAAATGTGCGTCTTGCGGATCCTACAATACCAGAGTGATAAAGGTGGAAGCTAGTCCTAATTGCTCCAGTTGATGTTGAAAACCTGTCGGATTACCCAGGGGCGGAAGGGAGGTCATCCGAATCCCTTTACACGGAAAATTGCTCTATATATATAAAGGTCATTTCTTTTGTATATGGGGAGCTTTTGAGCTCTCTTGGTAAAAATCCCGCCTTTGTCACTAGGATTGCCCTCTCATAGAATTACATAATTCTTGTACATCTCCTTGTTTAGTGCGAGCTCAATACATAGGTTTGTAAAATATATGAGCATTTACTGTCGCTAAATTTTGTTAACAGTACGCTAAACATGCTGTTTGGCCAAATTCATGTTTCCGAGGATGAAGTGTTCAAAGAGGTACCAAGATTCATTATGGTACGATTTCGTACATGACAAGGACGGCCAGTTCAGAACAGAATGTTTTTATTTGCTTTAGCTGTTGTCTTACTGTTAGTCCATATATAATTATAATGTGTTCTCTATACAACTTGAAAATTGCAACTCTGTGGACCCTGTAGAAATAGAAAATACTTGGTCCTTAAGTAATAGAGTTTCTTAATTTTTACATTTTCTAATTACTAATAATAGTGGCTCCAATCATAATACTCTTTCTGGTGGAATTCACCCTTAATTAGAAGTCAACATCGAGTTTTGAAATAATTTTTTTAGTAAGGATATCTTTACAGCCCTCCTCTCTTAGTGGGTTTACTCTGGCTCGAATCTAGATTAATTAAGTTAGTGAGCTTTGAATAGGGTCATCGGCACTTTTGCCCCTATTTTGTGTTGGTCTTTAATTTTTGCCCTCGTAACAAATTAACTTTTCACAGGGCATAAATTTATATTTTCACATCATAATATTCAGAAGTTATGATTCACATCCTTAAAGAACATGTGCCTCTTTATTTCAATTTTGAAGTGCAAAAATTAAAAACCTGCCCCATTTGAAGGGAAAACCGTGCAATTTCTTCCTCTAGATATTGAATTGTTCAACATAAAAGTTTGCTGGCTGTCGCCTGTATATATTATACTTATGCTGTAACCCAACTTGAAATAAGTCATTGATGCACAGGTGCAATTCTAACTTTACAATGCCAGCCAAAATAATGTACTGAAATGTCTCTCCTCCTAGCTGGACCTGACAAACTGTATTACTTTGTGCACAGTTATAACATGTCGACTATGATGATGTGAACTGATCAACCTTGTTCTATCTATCAAAGTAAAAAGACGAAAAAGTGAGACATTTTGGTATTTATAAAATGTTCCTGTACTTATTCTTGAAATAAAAATCGTGCCAAAAATAATGAAAAAGCAAGACAACTATGACTGTTCGCAAAAGCTTAATTTTGGTTATATCAAAAGGGCAGCTCGTTACACTAAGCTTCCGCTATGCACGGGGTCCAGAGAAGGGTCGGACCACAAGGGTCTATTAGATGCAGCCTTACTTCACATTTTTGCAAGAAACTGTTTTCACAGCTTGAATCCATGACCTCCGGATCACATCACATCAACTTTACCAGTTACTTGGTCACATTTGGTTATATCAAATAAATAAATTAAAAAATAAGTATGATATTAATTTTTTCAAAGATGGGCGAAGTGTTCTGTCTTGTTCCTTTTTTATTAAGTGATCATCTCTGCAAGAAATGAGAATTTTGACTTTGTGGCATTGTCATATGTAATTTGGCTATACCAATAACAATTCTTCTAACACGATTTAATTTTCACTACTAAACTAAAAGAGATAGGAACTTGCAAATTAAGGAAGCAATACTCAACATGATACAATCAACTACTAAAAATGAATTCGAAATTTGCTTCTTTTGCTAGCGTGAAACCAAGAGACGGCAATATATTATAAACTATATAAAATAGAATTTTTGTATGACGCAGGTCCATCTTAAATTAGTAATTTTAATATCCAATTTCCTAAAGAGACGTCATTATACTATAGTAATAGAACTTTTTATTGGAATATCATTTACTCAATTTATTTCATTTATGAAATATAATTTAACTCGATATAAAAATTAATTATAATGAAGATTTTTGAAACTCGTACACTTAATGCTCCCTCAATTCATTTACTTGTTATGCTTATTGAAAATAACTGGTTCAAAACCGTTGTCATTTTAGAATCAAGATATAATTAGTTATTGTTGTACCCTTACTCAATAAATATAGAGAGAAATTATCATGGTGCAAAAGAAAGCAATATTAAATTGAAATTAAATAAAAAAATTATAAAAGTATGTCCTTGTTTTAGCCATATAATAAAAATAATTTTTTTCAAAAATATACAGACAACATGAAATATTACGCCATGTAGCTCAATATATAATATTATATCGAGAGTAAATTATTATATTTAATATATCAACCTGGTATAAAAGAGAATAATAATATATAAAATGTGTTTATACTAGGGCTGGCCAGTGGGCCGGGACGGCCTGACCCCGACCCGACCCCGTCCCGAGCCCGCCCCGGTCCCGCCACGACCCCGCAAAAAAAAAAAATAACGGGGGCGGGCCTTGAACTCGGGACGGGACGATGTCTCGTCCCGCGAGACCCGAGCCCGCCCAGGCCCGCCCGACCCGACCCCGCCCTTTTCCCCCCATTGCAAATATGACCATTGCACCAATGACCATTTTAGATTATGGTCGTTGGCCAACAGCCATTTTAGGCCCCCCCTCCCCCAACCCCCCTACCCCTTAATATTTATTTTTAACCCATAAGTTATTTTATTTACACTTTAACCCAATTTTTCAACTATAAATAACTCATTTTCTCTTCATCTTTCTCACAAATCTTCGTACAATCTCTCTAATTTCTCAATATATCTCTCTACAAGTCTACATTGTTTGCTAAATATTCAATTTTATTTATTCATTTGGGAATTGGGAGTGAAGTTGGCAACTAGCTTGAGGATCTTCCATCGAGCAAAGTTTCAATTTTCAACCTCTCGATTACACGTCGACGTTTGGTACATTCGTTCCTTCATTAAATTATTATTGTCTGTTTATTTTATTTAGCGCACTTAATTTTATTGTCTTTAATTATTTATTATCATAATTAAAATGGAATGATTAAAAGGTATGTTTAAGGGTAAGGGTAAGGGTGCTTCTTCTAGTAGGGGCAACCAGGGCAAGGGTACTTCTTCTAGTCATCTTATTCCTACACATGATGATTTTGTTGATACTCAACATTTTCCTACAATACCATTAGATTTAGACCAGGAGCTATTTTCTGAAACTCAAGAAGACTTTAATTTAGACGATGATCTAGATGATATACCCACTAATGTTGATGACAACACACCCACTAGTGCACCTTCAATTGAAATACCTCCTATTCCCCCTAGTATGAGACGAGGTCCAGCAAAACGACCATTAAAATCAGATGCATGGACATTTTTTGATAGGGACGTAGAGAATCAAGTAGCCATATGTAAAATTTGTAAAAATGTTTTAAAATTTAAAAGCGGAAAAGGTCACGGTGGGACCAGGGGTTAATTAGACACGTAGTGAGTGCTCATCCAACTAGGTATGCCCAATACCAGGCTTCAAAACCGGTGCATAGCGCCCGCTCCATCGGAACAAGGTTCACATACCGACATCGTCCCTGACCAAGTACATGTGGTCAAATTAACCCGACAGGAAATTGTAGGCTCTAAATACAATAAACATAGAGATAGAGATGCAATATCAAAATTAGTTCTTTGTGGAGGGTTTGCCTTTTTCATTTCCTTCATCTCAGGTTTATTCATTACATTAGAGATATATATAATCCTGCTTTTAACGGTTTTCCTAGATCAACTGTTAAGAGAGATGTATTTAAATTCGCGCATGAATATCAACAATATTTACGTTTTTCATTATATCATTTTAATGACAAAATATCTATCACGTCTGATATAGGTCGTAGTACTAACGACCATGATTATTTAACTGTAACTTGTCATTGGATAGATTATAAATGGTCTATGCAAAAATGTATTTTAGCGTATAGATATATAGATGATAGGCACACTGGTACTTTTATTGCAGATAATATTTATCAAGTGTGCCATTATTACGGAATAACCGATAAAATTATGACTATTACATTAGATAACGTTTCTTCTAACAATTACACAATTACAATTTTAAAAAATAGTTTAACTCCGTCTTTTCCAGATCATTTTCATATAAAATGCGCGTGTCATATATATAACTTAATTGTAAAGGATGATCTATCACTTTTTGAAGACATTCTTAGTAAAATACAATTTGCTATAAACTTTATTTTTAAAAGTAATAAAGTACAACGTAGAAAAGAATATAAAAAAACTTGTCACGATTGTGGACTACCTTATAGAAAAATTCCACAAGAAGTATCCACTAGGTGGAATTCTTTATACGAGCAACTACTTGTTGCTTATGACTATAGAATACATATAACTTTATTTTTTAACTCCCATAATAAAAATCCAGCTGATATGATTTTAGATAGTGATTAGGAAAAAAATTCCGAACTTATTGTATTTTTAGAAAAAAAAATTCAAGCAACAAAAAAATTTTCCGATATATATTATCCTACTATTTCAACTATGTTGTTTTATATAACTCTAATATTTTTATTACTTAGTGAATATATGGAAAAACCAGCTTATAAGGCAGCTATTAAAAAATGTTTGTCAAAATAAATTTTTTTTATTCCTATTCCCTCTATTTATATTATTAGTTCTGTATTAAATCCTACTATTAATAAACGGTACTAAATCACTAATTGAAACTATTTACGATTGTATAGAAGTACTACCACCTCCAAGTCCCAAAAATCTAAATCACCCACCACCTATTGAACAAACTAAAGAAGAAGTGTTGTCTAGCGTAGAACACCAATGCAAAAATATATATAGATTTTATCAACAAGAAAATGCTAGTAACTTGCCGGCTTCCATACCATCTTCTTCATCTTCAACACAACCTCACAAAAGACATCTTTGTTTCGCGCTAGTATTGAAAGCCTCAGAAATAGAATGTGCGGCCGCATACCTCTACTACTAACCAAATTAGCAAGTTGGATATTTTTGTTTTGCGGGTTCTGCACCGTATCAAGAAGTTATCAATGAAGATGGACATGAAGACTTGCTTTGAAATCGAGGGGGAATGAGAAGACCTTTCCGACACTTTCATTGATGACTCAAGATGTTTTGAACATTCAAGCGCCATCAATCAGCTGCGTCTGAAGCGCTTTTCTCGCAGCGGATATCAAATATGAGACCACATACACTCATTAGCCGGAGACAGCTTGGAAATTGCAGTATTATTCAGAGATTGAATACGAGCGGAGCGGATAAGGTGCGGTCAACCGGAGATCAACGAAGAAGATGATGAAAACTACAGCGAAATCTTAACCGAAGGTAGTGGAAGCGGCGTGGATCAATTTGACCAACAAATACCAATTCCAACCGAAGAACCACATGAAATCATCAAGCAATTAGAACAAATTTTTTTGAGAATATAATTTTTTAAATTGCAATTTTATTATGTAATTTGCAACTTTTGGACAACACCACAAAGTTGCAATTTAGATTTTAGACAATTGTATTTGTATTACAAAGAAATTATATGTCTATTAAATAATATAAGAGGCACAAAAACAGCTTTGGGATATTTTTATTACACTATCTTGTTTTGTTTATTGAGATTTTTTATACATATGTTATTTAAAAAAAAAAAAAAGGAAAATCCGCCGTATCCCGCCCCGACCCCGACCCCGCCCTGACCCCGCCCCGACCCGATACCGACGGGATCGGGATCGGGATCGGGACGGGACTTGCTCCAGTCCCGCCAGACCCGACCCCGCCAGAACCCGCCGACCCCTACCCCGCCAGATCCGGCCCGCCAGACCCGAGCCCGGCCCACTGACCACTCTTAGTTTATACACAAATATGAGCTAAACCAAATAACACACTCAAAATATAAGCTACTTGGCGTAAATAGTTTGTCCCAGTAGACATATGACGTAATTTTTCCAAATAAAAAATGCAGTATTATATAAATTAATGACGTGTACACTCATAATTTAGCCTGTCATGTTAAATTTTGGGTACAACTTTCAAAATTGGAGCTTTTTCAAAATCAAATTGAAAGCACCAAATCAAAAAGCTCCAATTTTTCAAAGCTTTTGAGCTAACATATTCAAAGATTGAAGGTAAATTTCTCTAAAACCCTAGCTATTTTTATCCCTATTTTTGTATCATTTATTTTATTTAGATCTCTCTTATTGATATAATATATATACTTATTGAATTATTTGACATTTATTCAAGAAATGAAAAGGGTTGATCCAATTCATCTCAATTTTTGATGGGTTTGTGTTAAATTTTTTTCTTTGCTTGTAGATTATCCAACAATAAGGTTTTCTTGATTTGATGGGAGGCTGGAGTAACTGTTAAAATTGCTGTGATGGGACAGTCACGGTAAGCTGGGTAAACAAACTCTTGCAGAAATCAGAAAGGTAAGTTAAGACTGCGTACAATAGACCCTTGTGGTCCGGTCCTTCTCCTGTCCCGCGTACAGCGGGAGCTTACTACACCGAGCTAACTTTTTTTTTAAGGTTTTCTTGATTTTCTTGAATTTTTGAGGGGAAAAAGTAAAGTGCTGAAAAGAGGTGATTTTTTTTTGAATTTAGTGTAAATTCCTGATTAATTTATGTTAATATTTGATGGGTTTGTGTTAAAATTTTGTCTTTGCTTGTAGATTTTCCAACAACAAGGTTTTCTTGATTTTCTTGAATTTTTGAGGTGGAAAAGGGGAAGTGCTGAAAAGGGTGTAATGAGTGGTTCAAAATTGGTGGGGCCATCGGCTCCGGTGGTAAGACGAGACCCGTATGAGGTGTTGTCCGTTACGAGGGATTCATCTGATCAGGAAATCAAGACTGCTTATAGAAAACTCGCTCTCAAGTAAGTTGTCGTTAACACATTTTCCTAATTTCAGTTCATAGTTAGTTTTGTTATGCAGTCAAACCTCTCTATAGCGACATCATTTGTGTGGATATTTTTAGGATGTTATAGTGAATTATTGTTATAAAGAACATATAATGTAGCATTAGAAAGCTTGTCCTCAATTAAGTTTTACAACACATATTCCTAAGTTCAATTCAGAATTAGTTTTGTTATATAGTATTGCCGAAAAAGAAGATAGCTGTTATAGGGGGTAATGTTGTTATAAAGATGGTTGTTGCTATTATAGAGCGGTAAAATATAACATAAAAGATCGGTTCCGCAAAATTTTTGTTGTTATAGTGACGTGCTGTTTATAGACTGGTAGAATATAACATAAAAGATCGGTTCCACAAAAACTTTGTTGTTATAGTAAGGTGATGTTATATATGAATATTGTTATAGAGAGGTATGACAGGACAATCAAACTTCTCTATAACGTCATTTGTCATTTGTTTGGGTATTTTTTGGCTGTTATAGTGAAATGTTGTTATAAAGAACATATATATAGCATTAGAAAGCTTGTTCTCAAGTAAGTTATAACACATATTCTTTGTTTCAATTCATGGTTAGTTTTGTTATATAGTTGAACCTCTTTATAACAACGCCATTTGTTTGGATATTTTTTGGCTGTTATAGTGAAATGTTGTTATAAAGAACATATAATATAGCATTAGAAAGCTTGTTCTCAAGTAATTTATACCACATATTCCTAGTTTCAATTCATGGTTAGTTTTGTTACATAGTCGAACCTCTTTTTAACGTCATTTGTTTGGATAGTTTTTGGCTGTTATAGTGAAATGTTGTTATAAAGAACATATATATAGCATTAGAAAGCTTGTTCTCAAGTAAGTTATAACACATATTCCTAGTTTCAATTCATGGTTAGTTTTGTTATATAGTTGAACCTCTTTATAACAACGCCATTTGTTTGGATATTTTTTGGCTGTTATAGTGAAATGTTGTTATAAAGAACATATAATATAGCATTAGGAAGCTTGTTCTCAAGTAATTTACACCACATATTCCTAGTTTCAATTCATGGTTGATTTTGTTATATAGTCGAACCTCTCTATAACAGTGTATATGGTGAAATGTTGTTATAAAGAACATACAATGTAGCATACCATGAAATCAAGACTGCTTATAGAAAACTTGTTCTCAAGTAAGTTATCCCTAGTACATGTTACTAATTTCAGTTCATAGTTGTTTTTGTTGTAATGGTGCTTAAATGTGGTATTGGAATGAAATGAACCTGAATAAAGAAGAATAGGTGCAAAAATAACTTATATAGCTGACATAAGTTGCTGGGATTAAAGGCGTTATTGATTGACTGATTGATGGTATAACTGAGGTGAATGGGGCGGAGCTAGAGTGTTGGCTACGAGTTTGGAAGAACCCAGTAACTTTGGTTCAAACTCTGTATTTAACTTAAAAATCCATTGAATATGTACAAATTATTAATCTAGAAACCAGTAACTTAAAAAGATTAGAATCCAGAATTCATAAGCTTCAAATCCTAGCTCCGCCTCTGGGTGAACTGTGTATGCATTTTTGTTGGTATTTGTCTTGGAGCTTTGGTGTCAGCAAACTGTTTCAGGAAAGATCCGACATAGTTTTATAAGGATACTGCTAGGAGATAGAGTCAAAATTGAAGTAAGTCCTGATGACTCAATGAAACGACGGGGATTATTGAATTTCAGTAGCAAGACAAAACTCGTTGAATTTAGTGCTCAAGTAATTTATTAAGTAATTTGAGGGTTGATGTATATTGTCATCTGAAGGAAATAGAATATAGATAGATGGGAGGGACTTGCTTGTACAGTATTTTGTCGTATGATATATCAGATGGAAAAAGTAAATGGTGATGGGAAGTGAAGTCTGGTTATACAGGAAAAAATGATCGAAATTTTTGGGCTGTTGATATTGGGATTTAGGGAACTTCTTGATTTGATACTTGTTCTTGTGGATGAATAATGGCAGGTATCATCCTGACAAGAATGCTAACAATCCTGAAGCTTCAGACTGCTTTAAGGAGGTTGCATACTCATATAGCATTCTATCTGATCCGGAGAAAAGGAGGCAATATGATATGGCAGGCTTTGAGGTACTAACTCCTCTGTCCACTATCAAATACTTTTTTTTCCTACAAGGTCGTTTATCATGAATAATGACGTATGACGAGAAAGCCTTTTACTATTTTGCTGTTTTTACAGACTGAAATCATGGAGAATACTTCGTGATTTATATCACCTTACATTTGTTTGTTATATGTATCCCATTGCTTGCATTTGAATGAGGTGACTGATTTAGCAGTTGAAAGAAAGTAGTCAAAGAGAGAACTCTTTATATTCTTGATTTCAAGAAGGGTTATAGAAATAAGAGCTGGCTTAGGCTAATATTGCTTATATGATAGGTTGTAACTTTATGGCTTCAACCAAAAGCATATCTAGAAAGATTGAATACTTAGTTATCTTTTGAATAAAAGATTGGACACTTAGTTATTATGCACTCAAAAGTCAAAACTATACAGGGGCCCTTAAGTGCCAACTATATAAGATTAACATATCATAAAGGTTCAACAAAATGTGGATACTTGAAAGTCGCAGGATAATGCTGCAGCAATCTGGATGTTAGAACAACTACTCTTTTCATTCTCGAAGTTTCCATCCTGTTGTATTTGGGGATATTAATAGGTGTAAGGTTGAGAAGTCATCCTATCAAGCTGCCATTTTCTGGACTCCTCACTTCTCCTTGAGATTTCTAGCTGAGGATTGTTTATAGGGTCCCTAAAATATCTAAGAAACATGCTACAACACAACATTTACCTACAAAGACAGTCTCTGTTTTCATGTTAGTAGCACAAGATGCTTCTATTGCTGTTACAAGAGCTTTCTAATGCCAATATCTTTCAATGCGAAGGTTATAGTGCATCTTAGTGATGTCATTCATGGAACCACTGTATAAAATTTCATGCTAAGAATAAGCTGTTATATATGCGTCGAGGTAGGTTATATCTTAATCTGTGAGGATTTGGCGAGTACAAGGTAGTACAAATTGAATGATAGATATGTCCTGTGTGATCCTGTACCATCTAGGTACCTTATCAATACAATTTTGACTTAATAAAAAAAATACTTAAATGATAGATACCTAAAGGCTGTGTCAGCCTGTCAGGACAATGCAAACCAAAGAAAAAGAAAATAAGGCAACGAAGAAACACTAAAAAATATCTGGAAAGGAGTCCTAGTACTCAGATTGCGAAAACCCCTACATGTCCTCTTTTCTCTCTTTTATTTATGTTTACATCTTTTAAAGACAAATTCGAAGAATGGAATGCTTCTGACTTCGATTGCTTTGAGCTATACACTCCAAAGCGCTTCTCCTAAGTTGCTTTGCTTTGACCGCGTGAAGTGAGGACATCTCGATTCGCATCACTTAAAGCAACATAAGGATCACCTTTAATAACATTAAGTAGTTAATGTTGGAAATGGTGGTAAATTGCTCGGGGTCAGGCATTTGGAAAATACCTTAAGTCAACTGGGAAGTAATGTTTGGTTGGCTGAGAGAGAATAAATGGTGCCCTAGCAAAAATAAAGTCTCAATTTGAGTACCTGAAGCGCAGAAACCAGGATTCATGCTGAGTTTCTTATCTACATGAAAATTAGATGAATGCTTGAGAAGTTCTCTATATCTTTTAGCAGTTTCAAGTCTTCAAGTCTCATCTGAGATGTCAGATTGTTAGAACTTAGAAGATACTACCTTTGATCTCAACTGCTGCATTCCCCTACTTCCCGTAGTTCGGTGTTTTATCTATATCTTCATTTATGATCCTCCATATAGCTTCTAAATCATGGATAGCCATGCAAAAAGGTGTGACTAGCGTTGTTCGCAGCTCCGACCCTGACCTAGGCGGTATGAATCTTAATGCACAACTGTTACCTGTTCTCCTTCCAACTTTCAAGCACCAGGCAGTTCACCAACCACGAGCAATCAATTTAGAGCTGCAAAACTGCAGGTGCAACATCACCAATACAATCACTCAAATTGCAAGTGTAGCTTCTCTGCTGTCTTATCTCTCTCTCTCTCTCTCGTATGGGATTAATCTTTCATCAAGAGAGAAAAAGAAAGCCTGAATATAAGAAAGTATAGATATTAAGATTTTTTCAAGTGATAATGGGAAAATGGATTGTTTCTCATGAAAATGGGAATGAGAAATAAAAAAATGAAAGAAATTTGTTGCTTAGCTGCCAGTTTTCTGCTTCTAGTGACTTTTGAAATGTGCCTGATGAGTGTTTCGGCTAAGTTTTTTGTTTTTATCTTTTAACTTATCAAAAATAAATATTTTTGACTGAACACAAGATTTTCTAGGAAATCTTATAAGAAAAGATTTTCAAGGAAATATTTTCTGTTCTAACTATTCTAGGTGGTATTTTCACTTGCCATACTGCTTTTCAACTCCACAACTGGAACTGCTGACCAGGATGATTAAGAATAATATATGCTGAAGTCACTGTAACCTGGCCCTGACTGTGTTTTGTCCATTTAAGTCTGTCTTCCTCTTCTGTTGTATCAGTAACTTTCAAGAAGTCAGTGAATCTAGTTAGCGCCCAGTCATTAAGTTGTCTCCTGAAGTTGACGTTCCACTTGTTGCTTATCCCAATTGTCTGCCACTGTGACTTCAGGATTCAGACTTAAAACCTTCATATCATTGAACATGTGCTTCAATGGCGCATGTCCTAACCATTTCTCATTTCAGAAATATGTATTTCTTCCATTTTCTACTATAATTGTCAATATTTGGAACCAAGAGAGGCCAAAAAGCCTTGATGGACCTTCCATACACTGACCCTATAGTGTTGTCATTGCCCTCGAGACTCAATGTCCCTCTAGACCATACTTTTTTGTGATGACCAGTTTCCTTGGTGCTTGCTCCTCCTTACAAAATCTCGAAAGCCATTTCATGAGTAAGCTTTTGTTGAGTAGTTTCAAAAGCCTTATGCCTAGGCCCCCAAATTTCTTGCTGAGTGTAAGATTCCTCCCATTAACTCAGTGAAAAAACATCTCCTCTCTTTGTTTCCTTGCACATGCTTTTTGTTTTTTTATTGTAGTCCTTCACTTTACTCTGGGCATCAAAGCCATGTTAGTTTCTTTTTTTTGTTTGGGTACAATAGGCATTATGTGTTGGAAGCTAGAGTTCCAATTCTGCTAATTTCTTTGGCAAGTTATAGCTGATAAAACTTCTTTAATCTACTATGCTCAGAGAATGTATTTCCGGACTCGTTTGACATGTTTTCTTGAATTCTAAGGCTCTTGAAGCTGAAGGAATGGATATGGAAATTGATTTGTCCAACCTTGGAACTGTCAACACAATGTTCGCGGCATTGTTTAGGTAAGTCTTCCTCCCAAAATTTTGTATTTCTGGTGTATGTTTTTGGTTAGTTTTGTTAAATTTATTTATTTTGTGTGGATAGCAAGTTGGGTGTTCCTATCAAAACAACTATTTCTGCTAATGTTCTTGAAGAAGCTTTGAATGGAACTGTCACGGTCCGCCCTCTTCCAATTGGCACATCAGTCAGCGGAAAGGTATAATTTAATTGTCTCTTCAAGTTTGCAGGATAAAATTTATCAGCTGTACGAGGCTTTTGACATCAGTTGAGCTTTAACGCAGGTAGAAAAGCAAAATGCTCATTTTTTCGGTGTAACAATTAGTGACGAACAAGCAGAAGTAGGGATTGTAGTAAGAGTTACTTCAGCTGCCCAAAGCAAGTTCAAGGTACATTTTAGATGTATAGAATTATATGATAGGTACTTTGATGCATTTTATATTTTCATGCTTTTGTATTTTCTGTTGTGTTGATACTAAAACTGAACTTCATGATATTTTTCAGCTGCTATATTTTGAACATGATGTAAATGGGGGTTACGGCCTGGCCTTGCAGGTAATGCATTTTACAGTTTTTATTCTTCATTGTGTGCTTACTGAGGATTCTGATACAGGGCTGATTTTTCTCGAGTTCACCACTGCACAACAGTCGGCCCACACAGCCAACTCAACCTTGACACTCAAAACTCGTTTCCAACACTTAGAATATTTTAGGGACAGTAAGAAAACAAGGGAGACAACAATGTTTGCAGGCCAAAACGCCCAACCTTTTTATTATTCGCAATAATACTAAAGACACTCGAATTTGAAGGCTTACAACTTGACAAAATGCCTTAGCCAAATTCTGATACATAAAGGGAAATCTGCCTGTGGCAGTTACATTGAGAAGGGGCGCGCCTGGCACATGCCAGCCCATAAAATAAATAAACACTTAGCCTAATCCAAGGGCATTTAGCCCAAGTTCAGCAACAACCTGCATCTGCCCATAACCGTCGCATGTGCCGCGCACAGGACGTAACCATCACATGTGCCGCACGCATGCCATCGCCATGTGCCTTGCACCTGCCGTCTGTCATGTGCCTCGCACGTGACTGCCTTCAACTCAGCTCCTCAGCGTCGCCTAACACTTAGACTATTTTTCCTTGCCTTTCATGCCATGCCATGCCTTTGCCTTGCACACTTTTGCCCTCGTCCAGCCCATGCCAACTCATGATCGTCTAAGCCGTCCCACTGTCTTGCACACATGCCCCATAGGTGCCATGCGCCCATCCGTGCCATTGACATTCGTCAAGGTTGCCTTGCCAACACCCAGGCACCAAGACTTAGTTGCACAGTGCTTTCATTGCCATCATAACTTAGTCGCACATTGCTTTCATTGCCATCATAGGCCAATGTCAAGGGGAAATGCACAAGTCCTTGACACTGCCTCCGCCCGACGTTCATCATGCCCGAGTATGGGGGTCTAACAGATTGCTATAGCCAACCCTTTGATATTGTGTGCTTCAGATATTTCTTGCTATAGATTTCTGTTCAACCTTGATGTTTTCTTAGAGCAAAATTAAAAGGAATTGATGCTGAATTCTGAGTGACTTGATGTGGTTAGGCAATGGTAAAGCAGTAATAGGGGAACTATCAACCTAGGACAGGACATATTTAATTACTAAAAACGAAGTCGTCATACTATATGTCTATTTAATTTTGTAGACATGTTTAGCATGATCTTACTATTCGTAGAAAGGGCATATTTACCCATTCCTTAGAAAATTTGACAAATTTAAATAAGAAAATGGCTTACCTTCAATTTCGGTGAATAAATGGTATGTCTAAATACCGTCTTTAAAAGAGTTCATGCATCATTCCAATATTGGTTACATTTATAGATTCCCATGTACACCCTATTTAGTAAGTTTCTGTTGTACATTAAGGATCTAAACAAAGTGCTCATACCTAGAACGACCATCACATCTTATCTTGATTTGGCTATTCTTGTATATGTATCATCATAATTAAGTTGTAAATTTTGGGTATAACCTTTGGCAACCAAGTGTGCCTTAGGCAGATCAATCCACCTTACCAACTTCTATCATCACTCATTGACAACCAACAGTAGAATTATTGGAGGCAAAGGACAAAGCTCCCAAGTAGCAGAAGGTGTATGCAGAACATATCCTCAATTAGTCCTACCCAAATAAATGATATCTCCTCAATCGGTGTTTGTCGTAGCTTGAATTTCAAAGAGTCTCACCTATAGACGTAACAACAACAACAACAACATACCCAGTGAAATCCCACAACGTGGGGTCTGGGGAGGGTAGAGTGTACGCATACCTTACCTCTACCTTTATAGTAGAGCGACTGTTTCTGAAAGACCCCGGCTCAAGACAAAGCATAAGCGCAAGCACAAGCAAAGCAAGAGAAACGGTCAGACCCGGACAAGAAATTTAAAGTAGTATGAAAATGCTGGTAACAAAAGTGAATAAGCTATGATAGCGCATTCTGAAAAAAGAAGCAGTAATTACACAGGTAAATAAGTACACTAAAGAAGCAGAAATCAAGCGACAGAGGACTATAAAGCAATAATGCGCCTACTAGTATGATAGACTAAGTAGGCCTACAATAATAACACTACACCTATCAGTTTGTAAGCGTAAGTAGGACTACGCTCAACTACTTACTACCCTAATCCGTATCCTCCACAATCCCCTATCTAAGGTCATGTCCTTATTAAGTTGCACCTGCGTCATATCCTATCTAATCACCTCTCCCCAATACTTCTTCGTCCTACCTCTATCACTCTTGAATCCGTCCATAGCCAACCTCTCACACCTCCGCACTGGGTCATTTGTGTCTCTCTTCTGCACATGTCCGAACCATCTCAACCTCTCTTCTCGCATCTTATCCTCCACCGAGGCCACTCTCACTCTGTCTCGGATATCATCATTTCTAATCCTATCCCCCCTTGTATGCCCACACATCCATCTCAACATCCTCATCTCCGCAACTTTCATCTTTTGGATGTGTGAAGTCTTAACTGGCCAATACTCTGCCTCATACAACATAGTCGGTCTAACCACCACCCTATAGAACTTGCCTTTTAAGTTTTGATGACACCTTTTTATCGCACAAGACTCTAGATGCGAGCCTCCATTTCATCCACCCTGCCTTAATACGATGTGTGACATTGTCATCAGTCTCTCCATTCCCTTGGATAATAGACCCGAGATACTTGAAGCTTCCTTTCTTTGGAATGACCTGAGTACCAAGCCTCACCTCCACGCATGTCTCATGATCGTTCCCGTTACTGAACTTGCACTCTAAGTATTGTGTCTTGGTCTTACTCAGCGTGAACCCTTTAGACTTTAGAGTCCGTCTCCAAACCTCCAGCTTAGCGTTCACTTCGCTGCGAGTCTCATCAATCAAGACTATGTCGTCTGCGAATAACGTACACCATGACATCTCTTCTTGGATTTGTCGCGTCAGTCCATCCATCACTAAGGCAAATAAGAAAGGGCTAAGAGCTGATCCCTGGTGCAACTCCATCATCACTCGAAAGTGCTCCGAGTCTCCTCCTACTGTCCATACCCTGGTCTTGGCTCCATCATACATATCCTTGATCGCCCTAGTGTACTCCACATGTACACCTCTAACCTCCAAACATCTCCATAGAACCTCCTTAGGGACTTTGTCGTATGCCTTCTCGAGGTCGATGAAAACCATATGTATAGACTTAGAAGAATGTAAATAGCGAGCAAGGATGACACAAAGGTAAAATGAATTCATAAGTGATATCTCAAGAATGTATGGATATAATGATGACTAGGAGTAGAACAATAACTTTTCAAACCACTAGTGAAAGATTGTGTGGAAAGGAGATAAGTTTGACTTTAGTGTATCGAAAATATGAAAAGAAACTGATAGGAACACTAGAACCTAGAAGCTCGTTGGTGGTTTCCGGGACAAAAACTCGAAACTAGTTGGGTAGCGGTGGCTTTTGTCGGCTATCAAAATGGGAAAAATCTGGTTTGCATCTTGCTATACTTGAAGTGGAGCCTTGGAGTAACTGGCAAAGTTGCTGTCATGTGATCAGAAGGTCACGGGTTCAAGCCGTGGAAACCACCTCTTGCAGAAATGCAGGGTAAGGCTGCCTACAATAGACCCTTGTGGTCCGGCCCTTCTCCGGACCCCGCGCATAGCGGGAGTTGTGCACCGGACTGCCCCCACTCCCCCTTTTTTTTTATATTGCTATATTTGTCTATCTTGAACCTTATAGTGGCACCATCTTTAGATGTTTCTTTTCACTTGCAACTTCCAATCCCGTGTGTATCTTCTGTATTTATGGGCTTGTAAACTGGATTTTAGATGAAGCAATTTATCTGAGCAATTTACTGATTAATATATCTTAATAGAACTGACCCATTGCCTCTATTTACAGGAAGATAGTGAGAAAGCCGGCAAGGTAACCTCCGTGGGAATGTATTTCTTGCACTTTCAAGTGTACAGAATGGATTCAACTGTAAATGCGGTATGTGAATTTCATCTTAGTGGTTAAATTCAGTAGTTACAGCATGCAGTGTTGTCAAAAGTGACAATACTTGTGATGATGTAGTTAGCAATGGCCAAAGATCCTGAAGCTGCTTTCTTTAAGAGGCTGGAGGGCCTTCAACCTTGTGAGGTCTCACAACTAAATGCCGGCACTCACATATTTGCTGTTTATGGTCTGATCTGCTTGTTTTTGTTGAACAAATTGTTTTTCTTATTAGCAAATGCTATTTAATCGCTACTGATTATGCTATGCTAAAAGAAAATTTTCATCTGATGTCTACAGGAGATAATTTCTTTAAGCCTGCTAGTTATACTATTGAGGCTCTGTGTGCCAAGACATACGAGGACACAACTCATAAGCTCCAGGATATCGAGGCTCAGATTTTGAAGAAGAGAAATGAGCTTCGACAGTTTGAAACGGAATATAGAAAGGTTGTCTATCTGCTCATGACGAATTTCGTCGTGAATCTTTTGTCCGTCATGTTTCCTCATTGCACTATTTTCCATGTGATGTTTACAGGCATTGGCGCGGTTCCAGGAAGTGACCAATAGATACAGCCAGGAGAAGCAGTCGGTAAGTTTGTTTCTTACCTAAGTTTCGTTGCACTGATATTGTATGACCAATATTTTCCATAGAGTAGGCTGTGATTATTTGTTATAGCCTGTTTGGCCATGCTTGTGGAAAGTAAAAAGTGCTTTTTTTCCCCTTTCCAAACGTGCTTATTTGAGTAGCTGCAAATGCTATTTTTCAGATGCTAAAAATAGTAATTTTTCCCCAAAAGCACTTTTAGAATATTGATCAAGCACAAAGTACCGCTGTAATATTGACAAAAGTGCTTTTTAAATTTATTAACCAAACACAAACTGCAAATCTCCTAAAGTTCTTTTTCGAAAAGCACTTTTGACAAAACACACTTTTCAAATAAGCAGATTTTGGAAGCTTGGCCAAACATGCTATTAGTTACCCTTTTGGTTTACCTATCAATGGTTTGTTATAGTTACCCTGATTTTTTCCCGGGGTTTTTGGGGGTTGACGAAAAGAATCGTCTGTGAGTTACCCTCTGAGTGATGTTATTTTGTTAAAGGTCGATGAGCTGCTCAAAGAGAGAGACACCATCCACTCTTCATTCACTGTTACAAGGACGGTTGCTACCATAAGTGGCAGTGGGAGCGGGCATTTCAGTAACGGAAGTAGCAGTAAACTTTCTGGCGAAGACTTAAAAGCCGAGAGCTCAGGGGAAGATGGCAGTTCAGACTCCAAGGATAAATACTCTAACAGAAAATGGTTTAAACTTTAACCTTAATCTCAAAGGATCCGAAAAGAAGTAACCGGACTGGAGGTTATCTATAGACTTGATGCTATAAGTTTCCAATTCCAGCCTCACGGCCAAGGATGAGGGCTTCATGTATTCTTTGTTCAATTTGTTGGTATTTCTTGGGTTTCCGAGACGTTCTTTTTTTATTAATTTTTTCAAATATCATTTTTTGGGCATGTGAAGTCTGATTTCTGTCGAGTGATCGAAGATATAGAAGGTTTTTGTTCCTGTATTTGTACGTCTGATTCTTGTGTTGTATCATAATGTACTAGTCAACGGACTCTAAATTTTCAGTCTCTGAGCACATCTAAGTCCTACATTTTTTCGCATGAATGTATAAAAACTCAACGGATTTCTCTTCTTTATTTGTCATTAAAAGGGGAAGTGCTCCTCGAGTTCTTAAGAATCATAATATTTTTTTGTGCAGACATTTTCCCTCCTTCAATATTAATTCCATGTATTTCCATAATTGGAATTCAATCTTTCATGAATAAGAATGAATCAATATTTCAGTTCTCCTAGTTGACATGAAATTGCTCTTTGACAGTCTCCGTTGTACTTTGATAAGGATCAATTCCTCTGTTGTGCATCTTTATTGAATCTATTAGAGATCTGTTTGGATTGATATTTCTTCAATGCTTTTTTTTATCTCCCTTGATTGTCGTCTTGATACATTATTTGTCAAATCATCAAAACATCATTTTAGGCTCAGCAACATTTATTGAGTCACCAAGATACTCAACACCTCTAATTGTATCTAACTTCTTTAAAGATTCTATCCAATCGGAAAGGCTTTTTACAACTCAATGAAATACCTTTCAAAACTCTAGTAAAGTAAATAGATTTACTATTCAAACCAAAGAATCTGGGTATTATGTTAACCCCCATTTTTGCCTCTCATTCTTTTTGGATTAATTGGTAGAACACAGGTCCGTTAAGATGGAAACGCATTAAAATATTCTTGTCAACCACCTTAAAAAGTTGCACTAAGAGGTTATGATTCAAAATTAATTTAGGCCAATGTCAGGACCATTCTACTCTTAGAGAATTTTTATTTGCCATCCTAATTAATAAATTAAAAATAAGCTCCATTTAGATAAGGCTATGAATATTAAAACTACGACGACGTACTTAAGTTCCCTAATCAACCAAAATAAAATAAAACAAAGTTCAACATATTCATTATTATTTGTATGTTCTAACTCTTTTTATAGCTAAAATGCAGTACGGTTTATAATTGTTTTCTTGTGTATGGTAGATTAGTTGTCTAGGCTTTCTTTAGTTCCGAGATACATAATATTGTATGTCATTTAGTGAAAAGACAACATTTATTATAAAATTAACAATGGCATACATGAATTGTAGTAATACTATATTTGTATACATTAACTTTGGGAAACGCCATCTAAGGTTATCTGTCCCAAGACTGTTGGTATATTACTTTGCCAAAGCTTTAAACAATTGTAGACATGGCCTAATGTGTATAACATATACCATACATATACTCACTTTGAACTATGATGTTTTAATTTGTCTCAAAACAACACTTGAATTTGAATTCTCATATTCAAATTCAAGTACTTTGTTGCTTATGCCAATTAAAAAATGGGTGCATCCATTGAATTTGGTTTCATATATGGCAAAGCAAGTACCTCCAAATAAACTTCAAAAGTAGTTTGTCTATATTATAATCAAAGCATATAGTTTGAAGTAGGGCTGTCCAACGGGGCGGGTCCCAGCGGGACGGGAAGAGGTCCCGTCCCGTCCCACATCCCGCCGGAATGGGATCGGGTCGGGACGGGTCGGGACGGGGTCGGGTCGCGACTCGGGATTTTTTTTGCCACTTAATTTAAAAAAATAATATATACAAACACTTCAATAATTGAACAAGATAGTGTAATAAAAATATCCCAAGGCTGTTTTTGTGCCTCTTATATTATTTAATAGAAATATGATTTTTTTTTTGTAATACAATTTCAAAATTGCAACTTTGTGGTGTTGTTCAAAAGTTGCAAATGACATAGTAAAATTGCAATTAAAAAAATTACATATTCAACCATACTTTTTCGAATTTCCTCACAATGTCTTGAGGATCTTCTGTTGGAATTGAAATTTGTTTGTCAACGTCACTTCCTGCTCCCTCGGACAAGATTTCATTGTAGTTGTAGTCTTCTTCTTCGTTGATCTCCGGTTGACCGCACCTTCTACGCTATGCACGAATCCAGTCTCTGAATAGAACTGCAATCTCTAATGTGTCTCCCCCCAATGAATGTCTGTGCTCTCCTATTTGAAATCTTCCAGCAGAAAAAGCGCTTTCAGACGTTGTTGATGACGCTTGAATATTCAACACATCTCAGACCATCTTTGTTAGTGTCGAAAATGTATTCTCATTCTGCCTCCAGTATTTCAGCAAGTCTTCTTGTCCTTCATCATTGACAATTAATTCGTACGGTACAACACCCTGCAAAACATACTTTATTTGCATATATTCATTAAGTAATAAAAATATTAGTGCTATATAAAATAACATATTTGAAATAGTAGGATAATAAATACCGGAAAATTCTTTAGTAGCTTGATAAAATTTCTCTAAATCCATTAAATTCTAAAATTTTATCCCAATCATTATCTACAAGCATATACCTTGGATTTTTATTATGGGCGTTAAATAATAAAATTATAGGTTGTCTATTATCATAAGCAACAAGTTGTGGCTCATACAGAGAATTCCACCTAGTCAAAACTTTTTCTGAAATTTTTTCATAAGTTAATCCACAATCATGACATATTTTTTATACTCTTTGCGTCTTTGGATTTTTTTACATTTAAAAATAAAGTTTATAGCAAATTGTATTTTATCAAGAATGTTTTCAAAAAGTTTTAGGTCATCCTTTACAACTAAGTTATAAATATGGCACACACATCTTATATGAAAATGATCAGGAAAAGATGGAGTTAATCTAAGTTTAAAAGTTTTATAACATAATCATTAGAAGAAGCATTATCTACTGTAATATTCATAATTTTATTAATTATTCCATAGTAATCACAAATTTCATGATATTTTCTGCAATAAAACTTCCAGTGTGCCTATCATCTATATATCTATATGCTAAAATATTTTTTTTTGCATAGATCAATTTTGATATATCCAATGACATGTTACCGTTAAATAATCATTACCGTTAGTACTATGACTTATGTCAGAAGTGATAGCCACTTTGCCATTAAAATGATACAACGCATAACGTAAATATTGTTGATATTCACTTGCAAATTTAAAAACATCCCATTCTAACAGTTGATCTAGAAAAACCATTAAAAACAGGATTATATGTTTCTCGAATGTAATGAATAAAATCAGGAGAGGAAGGAAATGAAAAGGGCAAACCCTCCACCGCAATTAATTTTGCCATATTTTCCCTATCTTTGTTTTTATCATATTTAAGACAAAAAATTCCCCCCGTCGTCAGGTGTATTTGACCCTGTACTAGGTCGGGGACACTATGTGAACCTTGTCCCGACTCAGAATTGTCACACCCAATTTTTTAGCCAGGTATTGATTCCACCTAGTTGTGTGCTCGCCTTGTACATGTCTCAGTAAACCTCCCGTCCCACCTTGACCTTTCATGGTTTTAAATTTATAAACATTTTTACAAATTTTACATCTAGCTAGTTGATTCTCTTCGTCCCTATAAAAAAAGTGTCATGCATCTGATTTTAATTTTCGTTTTGTGGGGCCTCAATTCATACTAGGGGGAATATGAGGCATTGCAGTTGCAGTTTCAGGCTGAGACTTAGTCTGACTCTGATCCTGAGGTTGAGGTGCACTAGTGGGTGTGTCATCTATATTATTGTCTAAATTAAAGTCTAGTTCATCTACTTCATCATCTAATGGTATATCGTTAAAAAAAAGGCAGTTACATCAATATGACTGAAATCAATCAAATCATCGGGACTAGGAATATGATTACTAGAAGAAGTACCCTTACCCTAGTTACCCCTACTAGAAGAAGCACCCTTATCCGTAATCATATGTTCCAATCCTTCCATTTTAATTATACAAATAAATAATTAAAGTAAATGAAATTAAGTGCGATAATTAAAATTAAGTAACAAAAATAATTTAAAGAAGGAACGAATGTACCAAACGCCGACGTAACGTCGACGTGTAATCGAGGTTGAAAATTAAAACTTTGCTCGATGATCTTCAAGCTAGTTGCCAACTTCACTCCCAATTTTTTAACTTTGATATAATATTTAATACTAATTGTAGGAAGATTTGTAGAATTGTAGAAAGATAAATTGAGAGATGGTAGGAAAATTTGAGAAAAATGAGTTATTTATAGTTGAGAAATAGGGTTAAAGTATAAATATATTAACTTAGGGGTTAAAAATAAATATTAAGGGGGTAGAGTGGTTTATGGGGTGGGGGGAGGGGGACAAAAATGGCCGTTATAACCGTTGCACAACGGCCAAAATCAAAATTTGACCGTTGTTGCAACAGTTATTTTTGCAAAGGGGGACGGGGACGGGCTGGGATCGGTCGAAGCGAGCAAGAGATAGAGGAATCCTCGCTCATAGATGTGAATGGGTGGGGTCGGGATGGGACGAACTCAGGCCCCGTCCCGAGTTCGAACCCCAACCCCGACAATTTTTTATTATTTTGGGGGATTAGGACGGGGTGGGTCAGGTCGGGATCGGGCCGACCCGACCCGACCCATTGGACATCCCTAGTTTAAAGGTAAGCATATCATGTTGCTAGAGAGTCCCACATGCTTATGAGTGTATATGTCTTTGTATTTATTTGCATGTATAATTAATTTATATATATACATCTGTATCCCTTCGGACCTGAAGAATGTGACACTAAATCGATATTTGGTGAACCAACTTATCACTCCTCTAGTTGAGGTATTGGGCCCTTCTATGTCGGCCGTTAGAATCAAGCGAAGGTCATAGGACCATTCGATTCATTGAGGGGCATATATAGTGGCGCCCTCGCTCGATGTTATTTCTGTACCTAGCATCAAACTGATGGGACATGACTGAATTCAGATCGGATCAGACTTTTTTTTACTTGATTCATGATTTAAACTTTATGATATAAAATTTTGAGTTTTTTTCTCACTACAAATTATGAGTTCAAAATGTAATATTAGAATATTTTTGACAAATTTTTACGTATATATTTTTATAATACTAGTCTCTCTGCTGCACGTGTACTGCAACTCTATGAGCGATGATTTTTTAAAGAAACACTTAAAAATTACTTACTAAAAATTCTGTTTGAGACATAGATAATAAAAAATAAAGATGAAAATGTAAACGAAAGAAAATGATGCTTGTTGATTATATTTAGCTAACTCAATAAAGGAAGAAACTTTAATTTTACAGTATTTCACTCCACCAATAAGCTCCTTCTTGAGCTTTATAATTACATGACTATAGACAGAGATATACTACATACTATTAATCAAGATACCTCCTGGAAAGAAAGTTAAATTCGCGCAATTAACATGTACTTGGTGGCAGATTAATATGTTTTAATTTCTGCATTTATAAATAAACACAAACACAAACAAAACAATCTTATACACGTGCATATATAAGCCATTTGAAGGATCCGATATCTTACCATGTTTGTGACTAACACCTTTATTAACGGTGTTGTAATAATATTAACTTGATCTTTATCAACATATTTATTTTTGTATGAAACTCGCTCAAATTCTAAAAATTAGGTACTTTAATGTTGAGAGTATTCTAATTTTTGTCAGGAAAAAATGAGTCAATAACCCATAGCTAATAAACTATAAGTACTAATTAAGCAACGTCTTACATCAAATACTAAATTTATCAAAATGTTGGGAGTACCCAATCATCTTTTGAAAGGTGTATTAATCAATAGAGTAAGATTATTTCTTCTAACCCATGACAAAAATATGAAATTGGTTTCACCGCAGGTAGGTGAATTACTTACCCAAACCCTGCTAATGTGGTAAGTTTTGTGCAACGGATACCTTATTTTGAAAAGCGTATGAATCAATAAAGTAAAATCATTCTTTTTAAGCCATGACAAAAATATAAAAGTGATCTCATAGAAAATACACCAACAATGTTATTTTGATATAATAATTAGTCAATAATGAACAACTATGTACAATATATTTATCATTGAGAACCTGACATGTATGGTGGCTAAATGTTCTTCCTAATCCTTGTATGAATATCTATCAATAATAAACTAAATCATCCAACAAACATTATAAAAGTGAAGAGACAAATTAATGCATGGGCTTCCTGAGGAAGAGAAGGCTTGGAACAGTTCAACTATCTGGTCAAAGGATAAGGTATTTATTTGGCAGATTATTTTCATTGACGGAATTCCGACAAAGAATTTTAGAGTTTGTACCAAAGCAACGTACAATCAAATTTAAAAGTTGGGACTCTTAATGAAAGTGCTAATAGTTTGTTTTTCTCTTAGATCGTTTAGGTTTTCGTTTTAAAATATTAAATAGGGTATTTAGATTAATCAGAAGGTATTTACGTAATTTAATTTGCAGGTTAGGAAGCTCATACTTTTAATATAACTAGTCTCTCGGCACGTGCGCTGCACGTGTATTCCAAATTACGTAATACACAATTTTTGTTTTATGAAAAAGATGTGTATATAGCTGGCATAAGTTGTTAAATTTATTCAGAGTTTGTTTTCTTCGCTACCTTTACATTAAGTACATAAAAATTAATCACGATGGGAGTAAAATAATAAGAAAAGTTATGGTACTTCTCAAGTTATTGAACAGCTTGTTGTTATTACACCGACCTTCATCATGAGATCTCTAATTAGTAAATTTCGGTGGTGACTTCAATCTAATCTCTTTCAAGAATCATGCTACGTGTTTTTAGTTAATTCTATGTTATTATAGATAATAACTATTAACGTAACCCTTTTCCGGATTCAGCTAACGCGGGATGCTTTTTGCATCGGATAATCCTTTTTATTATCTATTTATTTTTTAAAATTATTATTTTGATAATTTTATATATTAACTATTGCTATCAGTAGTTCTATAATATGAAGTATGATATCTTTTGAATTAAAAAAAATTCAAGTAGAGGTACGAATGTTAATAATAATTATTTATATTTCAGCATAAATTTTTTTATTAGAACGATAATATCAGCATAAATTTTATTATTAACAAGAAAAGCATGATTAAGGTCTTCATTAATTAATATTATTAAGATGGTGGATGCCACTAATTAACAACTAGAAAAAGAAACACTTTGTTTCAGGACAGACGTTGTTGATGATTCAACTAGGACTTGACAAAGTTGATTGGACAAGAATGTTATAAATTAAAACCCTATGTGTTACTCAAAATCTAAAAAGTACTTAGGCAAGGGGTTGGGGTTGGGTGTTTTGTGTGTGTGGGGTGGGGGTGGGGTCATGAGTTGAGGATTATGTAGTATTGTTTCAAACAGTATTTTGTATACATAACTATTATACCGAATTATAATGTATGGAATTGTTTATGTGACGAGTAATCATGAGACAAATTGTTATGTGGTAATCAATAATATAAGGATTGTATGCAATAAATAAAAATACAAGGAATGTTAGGTAAGCGATATTATCTTTGAATACTTTGTTGCCATATTACTAATACAAGCATTTTTATTCTACATTTCATCTCATATAAAATAGTACATGAATTTTCACATAACTTAATGCACATATATATTATTTAAATACTATCGACTAACTCTACAATAATTATGCAGTAATTAATTTTCCGTATACACCAAGTTATTGTATACAATATAATACAATCATATACTCATCCTAATATTTTGGTTTAATTAGTTACTTCCTCCTCCCAACCCCCAAAATAATGCTTTGACAACTTCATGTAATTTTTTCTGTTGAGAAAAAAGGGAAGAAAGCAATGTGGGAATCCAAATTCATTAAAGAAGAGGGTATAAGTTATAACCACTAAATATTTAGTAGTAGATGTAGCACTAAAGTAACAATTCATCTGAAAAGTTATGTTACTTCTCAGATTATTGGGTAGCTTGTTGTTATCACACCGATCTTCATCATGAGATCTCTAATTAGTAAATTTCGGTGGTGACTTCAATCTAAGGCTGGCCAGTGGGCCGGGACGGCCCGATCCCGTCCCGAGCCCGCCCCGACCCCGAGTAAAACAAAAAAAAAATGGTAGCGGGACTCGAACTCGGGACGGGACAATGTCTCGTCTCGCCAGACCCGAGCCCGCCCTGACCCCGCCCCGAGCCCGTCCCGAGCCCGCCCCCGATCCCGCCCGAGAGCCCTCCTTTGCAAATATAACTGTTGCACCAACGACCATTTTAGATTTTGGCCGTTGGGCAACGACCATTTTTGGCCTCCCCCCCTCCCCCAACCCCCCTACCCCTTAATATTTATTTTTAACCCATAAGTTATTATATTTACACTTTAACCCAATTTTCCAACTATAAATAATTCATTTTCTCTTCATCTTTCTCACAAATCTTCCTACAATCTCTCTAATCTCTCAATATATCTCTCTATAAGTCTACATTGTTTACTAAATATTCAATTTTATTTATTCATTTGGGAATTGGGAGTGAAGTTGGCAACTAGCTTGAGGATCTTCCATCAAGCAAAGTTTCAATTTTCAACCTCTCGATTACACGTCGACGTTACGTCGGCATTTGGTACATTCGTTCCTTCATTAAATTATTATTGTCTGTTTATTTTATTTAGCGTACTTAATTTTATTATCTTTAATTATTTATTATCATAATTAAAATGAAAGGATTAAGAGGTATGTTTAAGGGTAAGGGTGCTTCTTCTAGTAGGGGCAACCAGGGCAAGGGTACTTCTTCTAGTCATCTTATTCCTACACAGGATGATTTTGTTGATACTCAACATTTTCATACAATACCATTAGATTAAGACGAGGAGCTATTTTCTGGAACTCAAGAAGACTTTAATTTAGACGATGATCTAGATGATACACCCACTAATGTTGATGACAACACACCCACTAGTGCACCTTCAACTGAAATACCTCTTATTCCCCCTAGCATGAGACGAGGTCCAGCAAAACGACAATTAAAATCAGATGCATGGACATTTTTTGATAGAGATGTAGAGAATCAAGTAGCTATATGTAAAATTTGTAAAAATATTTTAAAATTTAAAACTGAAAAACGTCACGGTGGGACGGGGGGTTTAATTAGACATGTAGTAAGTGTTCATCCAGCTAGGTATTCCCAATACCAGGCTTCAAAATCGGGTGCGCAAATGCCCGCTCCATCGGGATAAGGTTCACATATCGACATCGTCCCACTCAAGCATGTGGTCAAATTAACCCTATGACGGGGGGGGGGGGGATTGTAGGCCCTAAATACAATAAACATAGAGATATGGAAGCAATATCAAAATTAATTGCTGTGGAGGGTTTGCCTTTTTCATTTCCTTCATCTCCCGATTTTATTCATTACATTAGAGATATATATAATCTTGCTTTTAACGATTTTCCTAGATCAAATGTTAAGAGAGATGTATTTAAATTCGCGCATGAATATCAACAATATTTACGTTATTCATTATATCATTTTAATGGCAAAGTATCTATCACGTCTGATATAGGGCGTAGTACTAACAGCCATGATTATTTAACTGTAACTTGTCATTGGATAGATTATAAATGGTCTATGCAAAAACATATCTTAGCGTATAGATATATAGATGATAGGCACACTGGTACTTTTATTGCAGATAATATTTATCAAGTGTGCCATTATTACGGAATAACCGATAAAATTATGACAATTACATTAGATAACGCTTCTTCTAACCATTACAATTTTAAAAAATAGTTTAACTCCATCTTTTCCAGATCATTTTCATATAAAATGCGCGTGCCATATATATAACTTAATTGTAAAAGATGGTCTATCACTTTTTGAAAACATTCTTAGTAAAATACAATTTGCTATAAACTTTATTTTTAAAAGTAATAAAGTACAACGAAGAAAAGAATATAAAAAAACTTGTCACGATTGTGGACTACCTTTTAGAAAAATTCCACAAGAAGTATCTACTAGGTAAAATTCTTTATACGAGCAACTACTTGTTGCTTATGACTATAGAAAACCTATAACTTTATTTTTTAACTCTCATAATCAAAATTCAGCTGATATGATTTTAGATAGTGATTGGATAAAAATTTCCGAACTAATTGTATTTTTAGAGAAATTTTTTCAAGCAACAAAAGAATTTTCCGGTATATATTATCCTACTATTTCAACTATGTTGTTTTATATAACTCTAATATTTTTATTACTTAATGAATATATGAAAAAACCAGCTTATATGGCAGCCATTAAAAAATATTTATCAAAATAAAAAAAATATTTTATTCCTATTTCCACTATTTATATTATTGGTTCGGTATTAAATCCGACTATTAAAATAGACAGTACTAAATCACTAATAGAAACTATTTACGATTGTATAGAAGTACTACCACCTCCAATTCCCAAAAATATAAATCACCCACCACCTATTGAACAAACTAAAGAAGAAGTGTTGTCTAGCGTAGAACACCAATGCAAAAAAATATATAGGTTTTATCAACAAGAAAATGCTAGTAACTTACCGGCTTCCATACCATCTTCTTCATCTTCAACACAACCTCACAAAAGACATGTTGTTTCTGCGGCTTGTATTGAAAGCCTCAGAAATAGAATGTGCGGTCGTACCTCTACTACTAACCAAATTAGCGAGTTGGATATTTTTGTTTTGCAGGGTTCTGTACCGTACCAAGAAGTTATCAATGAAGATGGACATGAAGACTTGCTGAAATACTGGAGGGGAAATGAGAAGACCTTTCCGACACTTTCATTGATGGCCCGAGATGTTTTGAACATTCAAGCGTCATCAACTGCGTCTGAAAGCGCTTTTTCTGCCGGCATATATCAAATATGAGACCACATACACTCATTAGCCGGAGACAGCTTGAAAATTGCAGTATTATTCAGAGATTGGATACGAGCGGAGCGGAGAAGGTGCGGTCAATCGGAGATCAACGAAGAAGAAGACGAAAACTACAACGAAATCTTATCCGAAGGTGGTGGAAGCGACGTGGATCAATTTGACCAACAAATATCAATTCCAACCGAAGAACCACATGAAATTATCAAGCAATTAGAACAGGTTTTTTTGAGAATGTAATTTTTTTAATTGCAATTTTATTATGTAATTTGCAACTTTTGGACAGCACCACAAAGTTGCAATTTAGATTTTAGACAATTGTATTTGTATTACAAAAAAATCATATGTCTATTAAATAATATAAGAGGCACAAAAACAGCCTTGTGATGTTTTTATTACACTATCTTGTCTTGTTCATTGAGTTTTTTTTATACATATGTTATTTTTAAAAAAAATTAAAAAAAAAAAAAGAAAACCTGTCGGAACCCGCCCCGATCCCGACCCGACCCCGCCCCGATTCCGACGGGATCGGGATCGAGACTCGGGGCGAGGCTAGGCTAAAGTCACTTGAGACCCAGACCAAACCCCACGGACAGACCCGCGGACGAGCGGCTCCTTTGGCCACCTCTACTTCAATCTAATCTCTTTCGAGAATTTTGCTACGTGTTTTTAGTTAATTCTATGTTATTATAGATAATAACTATTAACGTAACCTTTTTCCGGACTCAGCTAACGCGGAATATTTTGTGCATGAGATTATCCCTTTTTATTATCTATTTAATTAAAAAATATATTATTTTGATAATTTTATATATTAACTATTGCTATCGGTAGTTCTATAATATGAAGTATGATATCTTTTTAATTAAACAAAATTCACGTAGAGGTACGAATATTAATAATAATAATTTATATTTTAAAGTTCTTTAATATTTTTATTGATCAGACTATTTTGTTTATATAGGATAAGAAACATTATACACATTATTTGAAAGATGGAGGCTAAACATAGCAAATCATGACAAACACCTACAAAAAAAGACTAATCTAACAATAAAAAATATTTATTATAAGAATTATTACTGTTCAAAAATTGCTTTGTTGCATTGAATTGTAAACACATTGATCAGTGTCCTATGATCTGACATTGCATGACTGCGAATAGTATATATGATTTTTATTCAAAGAAGACCCATATTATGAATGATTAAATAACTTGAGTACATAATCTCATTTTTTTAACTTTCTTAATACTCATAATAATTTATCTACCAGCTATGATCATAACTTAAAAGTATGTCGAAGACATCAAATGTGAAACTCATTTTATGTGAAAAGAAAGGGAAAAGGATAAATATCACAAATGATCAATTAAAATAAATAAATATATATCACAATACAATTTGCATGCATTATTTTCTGAAATTTCAAAAACTAACCAATTACGTAAATGAGATTGTGGACTTATTCATATTTCAATTTTTGAGGACTCTTGAGATAAATAATTATGATATTTTAAATCATAATAGCCGCATTCGGCCACATTCAAGTCTTTGTGTACAAAATATTATACAAGAAACCATTGCCTAACGAAGGGTTAAGTGAATATTGCTATCCGAAAAAGTAAATAAAGTTGAAATTAGTATAAAATGCTAGTGATGATTTTTTTTTCCCAAATGGTGTCAGAAAAATTATTTTAGATAGAGAAAAGAGTAGATGCAATCTTTCAAAATCGATAGTGGCATTGTAATTAGATTCACTAATTGTATATATCTTGGGGACATTGTACGGGCTATCATAAATGTTTATGATTTGTATTATGTAGAATGACATAATTAAAAAAATTTAATATAAATTTTATGTGAAGAAGGATATATATTTATAGAGAATTAACAAATAATAAGTAATATCTTTTCAAGAATAGATGTACCCTTTAAGATTGAAAATACCTTTTCAGATGGATAACACCTTTTCATAAAGAATAAGTTTATTTAAATAAATTATTAATTTTATTTAGAAGAATATTTTAGTAATTTAATTTTTAAGTTTAGAAGTTCATACTTTTAATATAATATAATATAAATATAGAAGATAAGCCAAATATGATCCTTTTGGATTGAGCCATATCCAAAATTATAGGCTTGTCCCTGTATGTATACATAGTATGATCTCCTACTTTACATTCTTTAAACAAACACTTCGATTCTCTATTTGACTATTGTGGCTCAATTATGGGATTTGCTTACACGTTACCACTTGTCTTCAATGGTTAATCAATAAACTAATAATAATCTAAATTAATAAGACAACAAGTTTTGGAGATAGAGAGAGATACAAAGGATATGTCCGCTTGGGCAGCTCAATTGATTTCAAGGGAGATATTTGGAATAAGAGACCAATGATCGAATTCCGTCAGTGTGGGGGTTTCTTCTTGAAATAAAGGAGGGCCCCTTGTGCGCAGCGTGGTACTGGTCTAACCTTTAAAATCAATTGAGTCACCATGATTTACCTCCTTCACAGACCTGCCGGACCGGAGTGTGGGGGCTCATGGGGTGGGAGATTCCACCTTTTGGAATAAGAGATACAAAGGATATATACCAAAAAAAGAAAAACAATGAAACATTAAAAGAGTAACAAAAAAGGCAAGAAAGAAAGTAAATTGGTGCGATCGATGTAGACACATGTACACAAACACGTGGAGTGTTTGAAGAAGTTGTTATAAGAATTTATAAAAATAAACTAACAAGTAGCATTATATATTAATTAAAATACTTTAATGAGTATGATAAGTTCCACAGTGCAAAGGTCTCTCGAACTCGTTTGAATAGACTTATGACTTTTGATTTATAAATTAAAAGTCATTAATTAAAATTTTTAATTTTTAATTTTTGATTTAAAAATAAATATTTAAAATTATTTTTTTATTTTATTTAAATATCATAAAAGTATTTATAAATTATTTTGGTTTAAAAGCACTCAAAATAATTCAATCCAAACAGGCTCTAATGTGTTTTTGACTTTTTCTATTACATGTTGTGTTTATATAGTTCACGGGTCTTTCTATTAATGCTAGCTATTTTAAATTTTAAAAAGAAGATTTTGATGGAATTGCCATCAACTATATTAAATTAATTTATAGACACCTAAACTACAAAGTAGGGTTAGGCTTCACGTTGTTAGAGTATTAATTAATTCTTAAAGATTAATTAATAGTTAGTTTATTTCATTAAATAAAAATAATTGTCACTTCATATGACTTAAAGCTAACTCCACCAAGCATACACCTTTATCTATATTCTATTCAAAGTACGGACTTTCGAAATGTTGATTGAACTTTTTATTCTTTATTAATAGACTCTACAATAGATAAAGTTATTTTTTTCTATTTTCTTCAAATTATTATTTAATTATCTTTATAATATTTCACCTATTTTTTTTTAAGTAAAAAGATACACCATTTTTTTTTGGCTAAATAATAACTGAGTTTAGTAGGACTATTATTCATCTAGAGTCAAATCAATAGTATACCTTTTACAAATCTTTCCTTATAAATTTGGTACGTACTTGGCTTACAAGACGACATCATTAGCCATTATTTTAGTTTAGTAGGACTATCATTCATCTAGAGTCTAAGGTCTCTAAATTATTATATCCTATTTTTTCCGCACTGCACGTCTCTTGGCGAGGCCGTTCAAGCATATCGCTCGTGAGGATTGAGCCTGGAGATGACAGTGAATTCTAAATTCGGTCCGGATCTGATGGATTAAGATCCGATTTATAGGATATGGATCTTTAAAATTTGAATCCGACGGATTCGGATCGGACCCAGATCCATTTCTGACGGATTGGATCTGGATCTTCTATTTGAGATCCATATCCGACCCGTGAACTCGTTTTTTATTAAATATATTCATAACTTTAGAATGTAATTTTATAAGTATTTTCTTAAAATTGCTAAGCACGTCCTTGCAAATTTAATTCTCAAAACAAGTTTAATTTATCCCCGCGTTAACTCAAAAAATAAAAAATAAAGAGGTAACTTCGATAATAAAATCAATGTTATATTAGTGAATGACTAACATCTCCATAGAAAAGTATTTAAAATTATATTCACTTCATTTGTGAAGATTCCAAGCACATGCAAGTTCTGCATTGTGGAAATACTAGTTAGCATTTTTCACAACTATTGTTATTGTCCAATATTTTCAATTAATAGCTCACAATCAAAACGAGACAACGAACAAAATATCTCATATGAACATTTCAAAATTGAAACACAGTAAACTGTTAGCTAAATAAAAATCGTTTGTCAGTTCAAAAAAAAAAATCTTAGCAAGGCAAAGTTTTTACATGTGGATCCAGACCCGATCCGTGGATCCTGGATCCGATGGATTCGAATTTGGATCTGATTTTTCTGGATCCGGATCTGGATTCAGGTATGAAAAACGGACATGGATCTGGATCTAGTAGGATCCGATCCAGATTCGATCCGTTGCCATCCCTAATTGAGCCCAATGAAATAATTCAGACGGTATATGAAGTAACCGTTGGAAATTTACTAATATAAAATTAAGTTTATTCCATTATTCATGACTCGAATAATTGGGGGCCCGCATGTCGGAAATATCGTTTCCACACACGTGCAATCTTAGTGTCAAATATAGTAAATTTCGTTAATGAAAGAGATATTGGTACGTAAGTGAAATGTTTGAGACATAGAATGATGAACGATTATTGACTAAATAACAAGTGTTCCACGTTGGCAAACGAATGAAGGATTGTGTGAAGTGTAAGATGGTACGGGTCGGAAAAGGGTAGCGGAGCCGAGAAGGGCCGCGACGCCTGATTAGCAGTGAGCATCGTGAGTTTCTGACTGAATTAGCACCGCGGCGCTTCATTGGCAGTGATTGCTCGACGAAATTCCAAAGGTTTGGCTGTTGATGTGGTTTCAATGGCATTGAATCCACCCAATAATGGTCATTACTTGGACCATTATGTTGCTGCATTACTTGAGGATTAAATGTCATCCATTACATGACAATTGAATGCCATTATGGGGTATTTGAAAGGCCATCTTACACACATATAAATTGAGGCCTTTGGCTCAATTCTAACATTATGATAGAACTTTGTATATGGAAATTCAACGGTTGGCCATAGAAATAAATATTTTCTGAATTTAAGTTGATTTTAAAATTCTAAATATTAGATAAATAGTAAATAGGGGTTTAATACTTCTTATGCCATAAATGTGAAATTCGGCAAGGTCTGATTCTAATCAGAAAAATTGAAGAATATTACACATAAATTGAGGTATTCAATTTCATCCAATAAACATTGATAAAAATAATCAGTCTTCGATATGCTCATATATTGTTAATAACTGTTCAATCACATAGTACTCTCTTTTATTTGTTAATTATTACAATAGCTTATAGCACAATTCTACGATGTCTGGACAAAGAGTTAAAGCCGGTTTAAGACTCCAATACCAAGTTAGGATAGAGAAACTCCAATTTTCTGTATTCTACTCTAAAATAAATGCCCAAGAAAAAATACACATAATCGTAAAGTTAAAGAAACACAAAACTTAGCAATAGACTCTTTAGCCTTTGACGATTTTTTTACTTTGAGATCATTTTTTTTTACCTATCAAAACATTCCTTATTTGGACTAGGCATTCGTAGACATGTAACATGTTAATTAAATCAAGACTAACATAAGTATATTACCATATAAAACAAAACTAAAAAGAGTTCTTAAGATTCACGCTATACTAACCAAAATAAATATTCAAAACATCCTAAACAAAACAAACACCATAATGCTATTGTGGTCTATGTTTCCTCATAATAGACAGGTTCCATCAAATTAAACTATGCATAAACAAATTAACAAAAAATATATTTCCGGAGTTCACGTGGTAATGTTAGGCATGAATAATATAATGTCCAAATCTTAAATTTTCGAAGTCGATCATTTGGGTTAAATTTCTGAAGTTTCTGGATATGCATTTTGCTCATGTACCTTATACCAATTCGTACACAATTTTTAAAAGTTAAATAAATATTATTAACTAATGTGTTTGAATTATAAAACAAAGTGCAAGTTTTTGAAAAAATTGAATCTTAATCCAATTTAAAGAATTTCGGTAATAACCAGTAAAAGAACGGAGATCAATTAACATTTCTTTAATTTACAAAGGAAAGGAACACGTTTTTCTCCATAATAGTAAGAAGATTTACCTTTATTTTTCTTAATTAAATATTTTTCTTATATATTTTGATTAACTGAAGTAACATGATATCTCATTTATTAAATTCGAACAGACAATATATATTTTCAAATGGTTATACAAAGTTGAATCAATATATTGTCCAAATCAAATACCATTATTTTGAAGTTATGCACTATATATTTAAAAAATATTATATTTAAATATAAAACTATACAATGATCGCTTTACTACATATTGTTGAAAATTTACTAATGTGAAATTAAGTTTATCCCATTATTTATGACTCGAACAATTGAGCCCCGCACGTCGGAAATATCGTTTCCACACACGTGCAATCTTAGTGCCAAGTATCGTAAATTTTGTTAATGAAAGAGATATTGGTACGTAAGTGAAATGTTTGAGACATAGAATGATGGATGGTTATTTGCTAAATGACAAGTGTTCCACGTTGGTAAACGAAGGAAGGATTGTGCGAGGTGTAAGATGGAACGGGTCGGAAAAAGGGCGGCGGAGCCGAGAAGGGCTGCGACGCCTCCCGGACTAGGCCGCGGCGCCCCCTAGTAGTGCCGCGGCGCGTGACTGGCAGTAAGTTTAGTCGGCTTTCTGATTGAATTAGCGTCGCAACGCTTCATGGGCAGTGACTGCTCGACGGAATCCCAAAAGTTTTGGCTATTTAGGGGGCTTCAATGGCATTGAATCCACCCAATAATGGTCATTATTTGGACCATTATGCTGCTGCATTACTTGGGGGTTAAATGTCATCTATTACATGTCAATTGATTTCCATTGTGAGGGCACTTGAAGAGGCCATATTGCACACCTATAAATTGAAGTCTTGGCTCAATTCTATAGAAGAAAAAGAAAAGAACATATATGAACATAAAAACAAGTTCACAACACCACAAAGAAATCAGATTTTTCTGATAGCAATCGTTCTCTTAGCAATCTTCATTATTCGTGTTCTTCGCTGAGATCATTTGTGTAGGCTTTGCACACTTGATAGTTTGTTGTTTCATCTTGGGAGACTATTGCCCACACTTCCGTAAAGCCTATATACGGGGGCAATCTTGTCTTAAATACAGAGAGTCATTTCTCGACTCAGCCGGTGGTGTTGTGGTTTATCTAATTGGTTGCTAAGTGTTTCATGTGTTAACTTAACAAACGAAGGACTCTAACCGTTCGTATTCTCAGCGAATATACAAGCCACAAGTGTAGCAGTTCATGTTCTTGTATTTTCGAATACAAGTTCTATATTTGAAGTTTCAATCAAGATCAAGATATTGACAACTTGTTGTTGTGCTAATTGTTATTTATCCTTTCGATCACTGTAATAGTTATTTACTATTCCCGTTGTTGCTTTACATATTCCAACACACATGTGAGGCATATACGCTAAAACTAGCACGAAGTCCCCTTAACGAAATGTCGTTCTAATTTTACTCTTTAAAAGTAGACTTCATACCGGACAAAATTATAATTAGGATTTTGAAATTAACTAAAATTTTGGCTATTAAATATTTCCTTATTTTAAGTATGTAAATAAAAAAATTGGTTATTAAACATTTCCTTATTTGGATTATGTACTTAAAAAATTCATAATTTTTTTTGGTTAACTAAACTGTTAAAAAAGTGTTAGTACAAAATTCGTGTCCATTCTTTGAAGTAGGTAGGCACTTGGCAAGTAGTAACATTCTAATGGTACTCCAATTGTTTTCTTGATGAATAACATGATATTTTTAAATATTTATGAGAATATTTTTTAATAATAATTTATTTTAATGTTCATTACTATTTTACATAATTTATTTATTTTTATATAAATTTTAAATTTATTAACACGTGCAATACATATACCCTAAAACTATCATGTTAAAAGAATAAGTATGTGTCACTTTATTAAATGAATGGACTTATTCATTGATTCATATATCCACAATGTTTGGATTAATTTTACTTTTAAGAAATAGAAATTAGCTATAAAATTCGTCTCTAGTATGTTGTTAAATAGTTTGTAGCTAATAACTTTTTTAATAATTTATCGCTTATCCGTCATTTAATAGGATTAGCGATAAAATTTTGCTATTTAACGACAAAAGTTGTACATCGCTAATTTCTATTCTTTTGGACTTAACTAAATATACTTAACATATCCAAGAAATGGATTGATATTACAACGTGAAAACTAAGTCATTGAATTTGGATGTTATCTTTAGTCTTTTCTAAATCCTTCCAAAGTAATGGTTGCTAAAGGGGAAAAAAAAATGATTATAAAGTTAATGAATGGACGTCTTTGTTTGAACACTTTTTCTGTTGTTGAATTATGATGGATCTTGTCTGAAATAATATCATTCTTAATTTTAATAACTCGCGTAAACACTACTTATTGGTTGATTTCCTTGATAAGCACAAGTTGGTGGGCCATAATCGAGATTTGGGAGATCTTAGAACGATAATATCAGCATAAATTTTATTATTAACAAGAAAAGCATGATTAAGGTCTTTAAAGAAATATGTTCCTTTATTTTATTGATTAATAATTTATAATACATATAAGGTTACAAGAATATTTACTTTGGTATAAACTAGATAACTAATTAACCTAATTACAAAAGGATTATAATTCTACATAAAATAGGAGTTATACAATTAATACAATTAATGAAAGAATATTGAGAAATATTCTATTACACCCCCGCAGTCGAAGCGGGAGGTTTTCGAACAATGAAACTGACTCGAAAATCATCAAATAGTATGCGCGGAAGTCCTTTGGTGAAAATGTGGCAATATGATATCTAATGGGAACATGAAGGACACGAACTTGACCGCGAGCCACTTTTTCGCGAACGAAATGAATGTCCATCTCAATGTGTTTAGTGCGCTGATGTTGGACGGGATTGCCGGAAAGATATATCGCACTAATATTATCATAGTAGATCAGTGTTGCCTTTTGAATCGGGCAGTGAAGCTCAAGTAGAAGGTTACGGATCCAACAAGATTCAGAGACGACGTTGGTAACACCTCTGTATTCTGCTTCTACACTGGACCGGGATATTGTAGGTTGCCTTTTGGAAGACAAAGACAATAGGTTATCTCTGAGAAAAATGCAATCACCATATGTGGAGCGTCGGGTGTCAGGATATCCACCCAGTCAGCATCAGAATAGGCAGTGAGACCAGTGAGCGAATACCTGTATAGATGTAATTCGAAGTGAAGTGTACCTTGGTCGTATCGTAAAATATGTTTGAGGGCATGCATGCGTGCTTCTGTCGGACTGTGCATGTGCAAGAAGATTTGTTGCACGGCATATGATATGTCTGGTCTCGTGAATGTGAGGTACTGCAGGGCCCCAGCCAGGCTACGATAGTTAGTTAGGTCTGAATATGAAAGGCCAGAATCAGCGCTGATCTTGGAATTGGTGTCTATAGGCATGTGGGATGGTTTGCAAGATGTCATGCTTGCACGGTCAAGGATCTTTTCGGCGTACTTCTTCTGACATAGAAATAGGCCGCCAGAATGTCGAGTGACATAAATTCCTAAGAAATAACTCAGAGGGCCCAGATCTTTCATAGCAAACTCAGAGGAAATGAGAGACATAATGAACCGGCGGAGAGTATCAGATGATGTGGTGAAGATGATGTCATCAACATATAATAGTAGGTAAGCCATGTCTGTACCCTTGTTGTAGATGAACAGGGAATGATCGGATTTGCTGTGTGAAAAATCGATAGAGGAAACATAATCGGTGAACTGCTGGTACCCTGCTCGAGGAGCTTATTTCAGTCCATAGAGCTATTTCTGCAACAGACACACAAAATCTGGATGAATAGGATCACTGAAACCTATAGGCTTATGCATATATACCGTTTCATGAAGATCCCTATGTAAGAAGGCATTCTTGACATCAAGCTGATGAATGTGCCAAGATTTGGATATGGCAATGTTGAGGACGGTCCGGATGGTTGCGAGCTTTACGACCGGGATGAACGTTTCATCACAGTCTACTCCCACCTGTTGAGACCTGCCATCACTTATAAGATGAGCATTGTACCTCTCAAAAGAACCATAAGATTTCTTTTTATGTTTAAAAATCCACATAGAACGAATAATGTTAGCATCAGGTGGACGGGGTACTAGGTCCCACGTCTTATTATCAATAAGAGCATTATATTCGTCAATCATTGCGACTTTCTAATTAGGATCGAACAATGCATCATTCGGGTTACGAGGGACAGTAGAAGGGACAACTGAAACGGAAAGGTTAAACAACCATTTAGGTTTATGAATTCCGTGCATGACACTGGTTTATATGGTCTGAGAGTGTGCCTCAAGACGCGGGATGGGAAGGGGATTTGCCGCGGGACTACCAGGAAGAGGCAGAAGGGTAGGGGCGATGGTACTGGCTGGCAGAACCTCGATTTGACGAGGGGTGGCTGTGGAATCACCACGATGCGGTGATTAGAGACCCACCATTGGCGAATCGGGTGGGCGAGTAGTCCGGGTGGTGGTGGTGGCGGTCGAGTGCAGGACGACAAACTAAGTAAATGGTGAATTAGAATAGGGTTTAGGCCATCATCTAGGAAGTCGTATGAATGTCGAGGTGGTGAGTGTAGAGAAGCAAAGGGGAATTGAGACTCATCAAACAGGACATGACGTGACATAATAATTTTACGGCTCGACAAGTCATAGCATAAGTAATCACGATGATTGACAGGGTAACCCAGAAACACACACGAGGAAGACTGGGGTTGGAGTTTGTGAGTGGTCGGATGAGAGGGTAACGAAGACATCCAAAAATACGCAAATATTGGTAGGACCTACGAAATAGACCTTGGGTGGACGATTGTTGAGCTATAGACATGATTGAGATTATGTTTAGGAGATAGGTGGCCATGGAGAGTGTGAATGCCAGAATTAAGGGAGAATTGAGGCGTGAGAAAGTAGGGCACGAATGAGATTGTTTATGGTTCGGATTTTTCGTTCGGCTTTACCATTTTGGGAGGATGTGTGAGGGGAGGAAAAACGAAAGGTAAGATTGTTTTTGGAGCAAAACTGTTTGAATTGGTTATTATTGAATTTCCTGCCATTGTCACATTGAAAACATTTAATGTTCTTTACAAATTGTATTTTTACGAAGCACTAAATGAAGAAAAAACAGGGTAGACCTGAGATTTATTTTCAGTTGAAAAAGTCCATAGAAAGTTGGAATAATTATCCAAAAATAACACATAATATCGATGGTCAGCCGTACTCAACATAGGAGATGTCCACAAATTACTATGTATGATATCGAAGGTGTATCGGCGGCTAGGGTAGGGTTAGTAGTATTAGGCTACTGACACGATAAAGAAATATGTTCCTTGATTTTATTGATGAATGATTTACAATATATATAAGGTTACAAGAATATTTACTTTGATACAAACTAGATAGCTAATTAACCTAATTACAAAAGGATTATAATTTTATCTAAAAAAGGAGATATACAATTAAGGAAAGAATATTGAAAAATATTCTATTAGTCTTCTTTAATTAATATTATTAAGATGGTGGAAGCCACTAATTAACAACTAGGAAAAGAAACACTTTGTTTAAGGACCGACGTTGTTGATGATTCAACTAGGACTTGACAAAGTTGATTGGACAAGAATGTTATAAATTAAAACCCTATGTGTTACTCAAAATCTAAAAAGTACTTAGGCAAGGGTTGGGGTTGGGTGTTGTGTCGGGGGGGGGGGTCATGAGTTGAGACTTGAGGATTATGTAGTATTGTTTCAAACAGTATTTTGTATACATAACTATTATACCGAATTATAGTGTATGGAATTGTTTATGTGATGAGTAATCATGAGACAAATTGTTATGTGGTAATCATTAATATAAGGATTGTATGCAATAAATAAAAATACAAGGAGTGCTATGTAAGAGATATTATCTTTAATATGGTTAAGAATCTCACATCGGACATGGAATGAAAACATGAACTTCTTATATGGACTTGGACAATCCTCACGGTGCAAGCTAATTTTTGGGGTTGAGTTAGGCCCAAGATCCATTCTTTACATGATATCAGAGCCAGACTCATTTCAATTCTTTGTTCACCGATGTTGGGCCCCAAATTATATTATCCACGCTCCAGTTAACAAGGCCTGGGCGTGCGGGGGAGTATTAAGAGTCCCACATCGGACATGAAATGGGAACATGAACTCCTTATATGGACTTGGACAATACTCACCTACAAGCTAGCTTTTGGGGTTGAGTTAGACTCAAGATCCATTCTTTACAAATACTTTTTTGCCATATTACTAATACAAGTATTTTTATTCTACATTTCATTTCATATAAAATAGACATGAATTTTCACATAACTCAATGCACATATATATTATTTAAATACTATCGACTAACTCTACAATAATTATGCAGTAATTAATTTTCCGTATACACCAAGTTATTGTATACAATACAATACAATCCTACCCTCATCCTAATATTTTGGTTTAATTAGTTACTTCCTCCTCCCAAACCCCAAAATAATGTTTTGACAACTTCATGTAATTTTTTCTGTTGAGAAAAAAAGGGAATAAAGCAATGTGGGAATCCAAATTCATTAAAGAAGAGGGTATAAGTTATAACCACTAAATATTTAGTAGTAGATGTTGCACTAAAGTAACAATTCATCAGAAATCAATATTTTTTATGTGGAGTATAAATATATATAATGTGAAATTTTCAACAAACATAACATCTGAATCAATAATTTTACACGTTCAATGAGTTTTTTTTAACTTAGAATGAATTTAGTGATTAATAACCTCGCAAGTTGTAATTCATCAAATTTAAATTCTGAATCGGATACGTCACTCTTCTCCTTCTTGTCAACTTGATAAGTACAAGAAAGAAGTTTCTAAGTGGTCTCCTTTGGTAGAGTAGATTAGTAATACTGTTTTCTTTTCAAATATAGACTAGCCAAAACTTGTAAAATAGTTGAAACTATATAGGTGCAAATTTTCAAACCAAATTCTCAATCATGTCCAAAAATTTCAACCAAAGTACTACAACTAAACTTTATCAAAATGGACAATCACATATTTGGTAGTTGAGATTTCAGATTTTCATCGAATATTTTCCGACATGATATGGTTCTAATGCAGTTTGATTAATTAGGGGTGTCTGCTAAAAATGAATCTGCCCAAAAAGTAGCATATATGACATGATTTAAAACTAACTTTGATTTTCCTTTAATAATTAGGCTTTTTGTGGCTAGTTTTTCAAACTAGCATAGCATTAGCCTCGTTACAATGATGAAAAATCGACAAAATGGTCCCTACGGAATGGTTATTTTCATTTTTCTTTCCTCACCCCCCTCCCCCCCGTTGTCCATTACTCGTTTTGAAATCCTAAATAATTTGGATTCGCAGAACATAAGGCCCATTAAATAGCATTATGCTCCCTGTAAGGAATCCGAAGCCTATGATTAAAGATAGAGAGAGATCTTATTCATTTCACCATAACTTTTAATAAGTATATGCTATAACTATTCAATTAAAAATACCTACAATATCGGAACAAACTAATCATCAAGGCAAGTTAACTAGTATGCACTGATAATATACAATACTTGCATTATGAGGTTTCTTAAGAAATAACTAATGTAACCGTCCATAAAAATGAGACTAGTAACCTGTAAAATAAAGCAGATTATCTAAACTTCAAGTTAATGTGAGTGTATGAATAATATTTAGTACGTAGTATTATCAGGTAAATATAAATTAAATTCATAAAGACACAGATTTGCATAAACCAAGACCATCATTAAAGGTACGTAAAATAGAAATGTTAGAATTAAAAACTTAATAAAGATAAAAAAGTGTTTTTTAAGTAAACTAAAGAAAATGTCAGATACATGAATTTAAATGGAATAAGTAACTACTTGAGAAGAAGAACATAAGTTTTATCCAACTATTTTCTACTGATTGGATGTATTGAAAAAAAAAATGAAAAGCTAGCATACAAAACCCTAAAGTAAGTGCAAACTATCTGTGTTTATCCACTTGTTTAATTTTCATACATAGGTTACAAAAATAACCAAAGTGTATAAGTCCAAAATATTTTCTGCTTAACCATTTGTTGCAAAGTCTCAACAAACTTATAGTGCTATAATTAAGTTTTATTCTCTTTTTGAGTATGACTCCTTAATTCCCAATTAATTGAGGGTTACTTCACTAATAACATTTCCTTTTAAGAGTTAGACCAATTTCTTGATTCCCATAGCAAGGTCATTGTGGCCCAACCTTGCTTCCTTTCTGTATTTTCTAACCTCTTTTCTTATTTTTTTTATAAGTGTGGTGCCTGATGACAATATTTGCAGGCATTTTGATTATTCCATAGAATACTTGTTATTTCTTGTAAATGTAAAAAAAATGCTAATTTATTACGGACGTCTCATAAGAATTTGACTCTTCAGTAAGGGGCTTCTGACAAAAAGCCGTTGGAAACATTACCGACTAGCCAAATTCCGATGGGACATCCTCGGTAATTAGCTATTTTCTTGTATGCCGAGCAACTCACCGTGTACCACTAAAACTTAGATAGATAAAAAGAAATAACCTAATACAATTTGTTTGTCTTCGCTGCTATGAACTATGATCCGCAAGATTTGCACCATCTTATTAATCACTAAGTCACATCCTTCTCTATTTTCTAACATTTTCAAGAGAGATAAAAGAAGAAACGAAAGTGAAAATCACTGGATTCATGTATGAAGCTATATATATATTTAAAAATTATAGGCTGCTAGGTTTAGTGTTGTAAAATATATCTTAAGCTTCATAATGGATCCTAATCTATTACCACTACATCTAGAAGCAATAATTTCATCTTCACAAATCCTATAATCACCATTAGTTTAATTGACCCTACATTCATCATGCATGAACTTTTGCCTCCTTAATTAAATGAAGTCATGGTTAAGTTGATTTTTGAAATTTTATTTATGTAGATAGGTATCATAGTTACCTAAAAGAAAATCCAAATAAAGTTGTTTATTACTAGGAAAATGCATGTCTAAAGCCTATGGATATCAGATCACATCCTTGTTCATGTCTCTTAAAATGATCATTCATTAATTTTAGTATCACAAACTCATTATAATTAATTATGATAGAATCTAACGGTCGAAAAGAATATAAACTAAGCTTTCAATATTCAATGATCCAAAGATTATTTCAAATATTAAAAGCAACAACTTATGGATGGTGTATATCAAAGTCTATACTAGTGTATGGGAAAATTCAAAAGTGGGACACACAATAACGGATTTAAGAATTAAACATTACGAATTTTAAGTTAACGATAGGGGGGTGGGGGGAGACACGGTGGGTCATATTTTGAGTTGTTGTGGAGACTTTGTGAGAGCTTTTGATTGAAACATTTATGAATATAAAAACATTAAATCAAAAGAAGTTGGAAGAGTATTTCATCTTATTTTTTTGTGGTCATATATTTTATCTTACTTTAAGTGAAACTGAGCTATCTAATTAGCTTTTCTCTCTTTCTATCTCTCAAGTCTCATGTAGTTAGTGAGATTCGTAGAGATCTCCTGCCATCAAGAAAGTCATAAACTAATGAAATAATAATAAATAAATAAATAAATAAATAAATACACAAGAGACGAATTTGATTGGCTTGATGGAAACCAAAGTGAGAGTGAAAAGGCAACGATCAAAGCAAAGAAAAAGATGCCAAAAAAAGATTATAAATAAAAGACAAAACAACTATGGATTTCATCGTCAATCACGCAAAATTCCTAATTAAACTACTCCTATGATTCATCATCAACACGTAATGTGGGATCCAGCTTGAAGTTGTAACACCTGAACTTCGGGACACTTTGAGTCCATTTCAATTTTATATATATCTCATACCCTTCCAAACAATAGACTACTAATAAATATTCACTCGCACTCGATCTTTAAATTAAATTTTTTTGATAACTTTAAAGTAAAAATATTTATAACTTAATCGTGATTAAATAATAAATATAGATATTAAATAAAAATATCTTTCAAAATTATTAGTTTGATGTGAATATCGAATGGGTGTAAATATTTGTTGCACTCAAACTAAATGTAATGTATGTGTAATTACATATATTTGTTATCACAAGGAGGATTGGTTTCCATTTTTCTATATACATATTTGCTACATACAACTTCTTCAACTTATTGAATTTCACCCTTGATGTTTGACCTTAATATTTCTAGCTTATTGTTGTGCCTAGAAATTATGGCACATTTGATACTAATTTCATGGATTATTGTTATTTTTTATATATATTTGTAGTAGTCTTTTCTTATGTTATTTTGTTTTTTTTATAGGATTTTTATATTGGGACACCAAAAGTGAGAAAATGTGCTAAAATATGGAGAAAAATGGATGAAGTGCTGATAAGGCCACTTCTGCGGACCGTAGAATCAGACTGTGAATCGCAGAATGATAACCAGAGCCACTGAAATCAACAATGAAAGAAGAATTCTTGAGCCCCGGAGTGCGACCCAAATTGTGATCCGCACTTTCGTTCTGCGGACCGCAATTCGGTCTGCGAACCATTGCTTCAACTCGAGTTCCTCAGACTGTAAAGATTCAAGGCACTTCTGCGGGCAACAGTTAAGTTCTGCGGACCACACTTCCAATCGCAGTTTCAGACAACCCGAATCAAGACCCACTCTGCGAACCCTAGGTCCATTTTGCGGATCACAGACCTGTTCTGCGGTCTTGTTCTGAGATCGTAGAGTGGCATGTGGTGACATTTTTATAAATAAGTATAGTCCGAAAATTAGGTTCCTATATATACCCACCTAGGGTTTTGTGATCGGACACATGATTCCATACCTAGATTCCTAACATTCTAGTCATTTTTTGAATATTCCTTGTGTCATTTACTATTCATCTCTATTTCATTATTCCAAAAGATTCTTAATCCATTGTGTAAAGACAAGCTATTGTTCATATTAAATCATTGTAAGCCATCTTCTATGTTCATTACAGTCTTGTTGTATTTATTACTTTGCTATGCATTTATTACTTGCAATGAGTGGATAAATTTAGGTTGAGTTATGATGAAATAATGAAATGTGGTAGTTGGTAGTTTATAAATCATGAAAAATGTGTATTAATGTGAGATTCAACTACCCCTCACTCTTAATGTTTAAGAGTTGGTTGCAAACATCTCTTTCTTGCCTATTGTCTCTAGTCAAACTTGAAAAAGAAGACTAGAATCTAGGAAAGACGTATGTTGATTAGGACTTGAGGCTTTAAACCTCATTTAATGATTTCGAACTTTAATTAGAAGAGAATCAACTAAGGGTATTTAATGGGTGTTCATGAATATCACACTTTAGAGCTTGAGACAGCCTAAAGTGAAATTAGGTGGGTCAAATGAGAAATCACCACATAGATACTAGTCCACATTATTCATACCACACTAATACACCCACTTAAGCATAAGCTCAATACCACTTCCATGAATTAAATCACAATCCTAACATTCCAATTACTCAATTATTTAACCTTTATTTGAATCGAAAATTTGATTAGTTAAAACAAATAAACAAACAAACAACTTGGTTACCGTAGGAGTAAAGTAATTAGTAAAGCCATAATACACACTAATAGATCAATTTCTCATCGTATTCCTTGTAGGATTCGACCCCAACCTAGTCGGGTTACTATATTTAACAATGGTCGCGTTATACCATTAAAGGTATAATTTGGGAGAGATCACCCACGAAACTTGCACGCTATTTGACGAATTTTCAATTGAGACATGTATATCAAACAATATCAAATATTATCATTTGGTACTAATTACTTTTGATGATTTGATTTTTAAGTCTCTTAGCACATTATATTTTTAAAATTATAATTTTGAATTTAATATCGATTGAAATCTTAAAGATTTTTTATTGTATATTTATTCTCCATGGGAGAAAATGACTTATATAAAAACATTGTGTTTTAATTTTATATCTCCTACATATAAATAAAGATTTATTTAATAATTTGATATAATGCATAGTTTTAATAGCACTCAAGGGTGTGACTCAGTAATCAATGAAGTAAATTGAGAACCATGAATTCTCTTTTCAAAACCCAATAGAAATAAAATATTAGGTGATTTCTTTTCATCCATTAAAGCATTAATGGACAAAGTTATCTAATATTTGTGTTGTAACGACCTGTTCCGTCGATACGTGTACTTTGACTATTTTACTCCCGTTAACTCGAATCCCGAAGTTATCGGACGACTTTAGTAGAAGTTGAGAAATTATAACCTTAAAGAGTGAAAGTGTTGACCAATAGTTAACTTTTGTGAGAATGGACCTTTTTTGGAATTCATTCGATTCCGTGAGGTCCAGAGGGTCGTTTATGACTTGGTGAGATAGTTGGTTTGGTTTCCGAGGCCCTCAGAACTATTTGTTGTTATTGGTTAGAGAGCCAGTTTAGGCAGTTGCGGGGTTAACTCGTAAAAATAGACATCTGATAGAAATTCCGAGACCGCGAGTGAGTCCATAGAATATTTTTACATATGCGTACATATTTGGTTTGTGTTGAGGAGGTCTCGAGTGATTATCAAATTTCGGTTGAAATTGTATAAGTATGGGATTTTTCTGTTGTTCTGATGTTCTCGTTGGGGCGGGCATCAGTGCGCCTAGCGGACCGAGACCGCTGCAGCGGACGACGATCCACTACACTGAAGGTTTGGAATTTTACAAGGGACCGCAGGCGCGAGTTAGTGAGCGCCGGTGCGGGTCCGCTGCAGCGGACGACGTAATTTCTAGAATGTTTTTAAATGCGTTAAAACCCTTCATTTTCCCATCTTGAAAATACTACCCCAAAGCATTCATAAGGCGATTCCTAGCATCTTTAAGTGATTTCTTCTTGGGGTAAGCTTTCTTAACCTTGTATTACCTTCACTTCGCTTCCTTGTGTTAATTTAATGGTGGAAATAACCTAGAATCTAGTTGGGGAAGATGAGTTCAACATAGTTAGAGTTTGTTTGACTTCTAAGGTTAAAAGTGAAAATTAATTTATGGATTTTTCTAATCTAACCTTGGATTTTACTAATTAGTACTTGTTAAGCTTGAATCTTCCATTAACTTTGAGAAATTGATTGTAAAAGAATTAGGGTTCATACTCAAATTTGGGGATTTTGCTTGTATGATGAAATTGGCATAATCTTGAGTTGATTTAGCAATTGATGAGTAGTACTGAACACCTAGAATGTTGAATTTTATATTCCACTTTTAAAATGATTGTTTTACCCTTATAAGCATGTTTTCCCCTTTCTCTCATAGTTGGGTTGGGTTCGAGGGATAGTCTAATGCTATGAGTGTTATTAATTTCATGCTCTAACTTAGATTTCAATAATATTAGACTTCGAGTACGACCATGATCTGCGGAAGGGCAAGGCGCAAGTATGATTCGTAGTGACTCCCGCTCGGCATGGCTTACCTTCTGGTTAGACTTCAGTTAGCGAAGCGTATGTGTAGTTAGATTCTGTTGGAGAAAGCATGTAAGTCTTCGAGTACGGAATTGGGACGGATAAATTAGGTTAGTTATTATTGACTGAATGTGACTTGTTGTCTCTTTGTGGTTACTGGATTTGTACATAGTTTCCATACCGTACATGTGATATAGTTGTCTCTCACCTATTTTGATATTATCCTGGATAAAGGAAATGACTTGACTTGATACTGATGTTGTGATATGTGTCCATGTGTGGCACGATTGAAGATTTACTTGATATACTTGATATTGTCATTGCATTCATAATCATTTCCACGTTATACTGATAGTATCTGTGATTAGCGTGATGGTGATAAATGAGAAAGAAACAACAGTGATACTTGTTACATATTGATTGCGTAGCCATTCTATGCTGAGTGATACGGAATGACTAGCAGGGTGTTCGGCGGAAGAGTTGTCTCTAGGCTGAGTGATATGGAGCGACTGGTACATAGACTTCGTGGATCCCCCATGGGTCATGACTGTTGGGACGATGATATATTCCACCGGGAGCATGTGTGTACGGAGATTACATTGGCCATTGCATTGCATATTTACTCATTATTACATTTATATACTTAGACCCTGACTTGATTCTATACATTTGGGCTGATTATTCTTAGACTATGATATTACTTGTACTTGATTGCGAGCATGTCTATTCTTCAGTTTCTTTCTTATGCATATGTTAGCTAACTGTTGTCGGCATATGATATCTACCGGTACATAGTGTTTGTACTGATACTACCTTGCTTCATTTTTTTTAGTGCAGAGTACGTGACTGGTTCTACCTCTACCCCTCGAGACTGATCCGAGGCTGCTGCTGAGTCTTTTAGGGTGGGCATTGCTAATGGATCCGCTGCCCGGAAACTCCTTCATTTCTACTTGTCTTACTTTGGTTTTGAGACAATATTTTGACATTTTGAGACATGTGTACTATTCAAATATGTTTTATTAGTGGCTCTTGTGCTGTTCTAGACCATTTCCTTGGGGGTTGTATTAGTATGACATTTATTTTATGATTTAGACTTACGTTTAACTTGCTTTCTTTACTTTATTGTTAATGAATTGATGAATAAGAGAAGGGTTCGCCTACCGAGGTGGAAATGGTAGGTACCCTCACGACTTAGTGATTGGGGTCGTGACATGTGCAAGCTGTCAAACAGTACGGTTATAATAAAAAAAACGGATACATTGTAATAGTAGGAGGGAGACACGTGACTACCAAGGGATGTGATACAGTGGATGAGACTGCTCCTCCCTTAACTAGAGGTCTCGGGTTCGAGCCCCCGAGCCCTGAGTATGAGATTTTCATTTGGTAATGAGCGCTTCCCTAGAAATGGGCTCTACTCGGTGTGAATCCGGATATAGTTGGGGTTTAATACGGGTATCGAACACCGGGTGAAAAACCAAAAAAAAAAAGACAGAGACACGTGGGCCATAGAGAAAGGTGTGATTGGATCCAAACCAAATACAATCATAGATGTGCATGAATCTAATATTAGATACTGTTCCTATGTAACCCCTATTAACTTAATTATCCCAAGTATTCTACGTATTATTATTTCGGACAAGGACAGCAAGTTCAGTTTAGTGTACATTTGCATGGGATATTTTCCTCTTTTAGATTTTTTACATCAGTTTTATTTCTTGGTCTGTGTCGGCTCCTGTGATTAAGCTAATACAGCTGTTCAAATGAAAGAGAAAATTCTCCAAGGACATTTTGGGAGATTTGAATTTAATACAAATTTAAGGTACAAATATTTGGCAGACAATATTTAGAGGGACCAAAAAGAAAATATAGATATAAGCAGTGTTGTCCCGAGGGAGGTTGAAATTACCAAAGAGGTTCATCATCTACTATAAACTAGAGGGGGCCAGTGGGCCGGGCTCGGGTCTGACGGGCCGGGTCTGGCGGGGTCGGGGTCGGGGCGGGACGGGCGAAGGGGTGGGGGTCGGGTCTGGCGGGACTTGCTCCAGTCCCGTCCCGATCCCGATCCCGTCGGGATCGGGATCGGGCGGGGTCAGGATCGGGGCGGATTCCGGCGGGTTTTCCTTTTTTTTTTTTTAATAACATATGTATAAAAAAAAACCTCAATAAACAAGACAAGATAGTGTAATAAAAACATCCCAAGACTGTTTTTGTGCCTCTTATATTATTTAATAGACATATGATTTTTTTGTAATACAAATACAATTGTCTAAAATCTAAATTGCAACTTTGTGGTGTTGTCCAAAAGTTGCAAATTACATAATAAAATTGCAATTAAAAAAATTACCTTCTCAAAAAAACATGTTCTAATTGCTTGATAATTTCCTGTGGTTCTTCGGTTGGAATTGGTATTTGTTGGTCAAATTGATCCACGTCGCTTCCACCACCTTCGGATAAGATTTCGTTGTAGTTTTCGTCTTCTTCTTCGTTGATCTCCGGTTGACCGCACCTTCTTCGCTCCGCTCGTATCCAATCTCTGAATAATACTGCAATTTTCAAGCTGTCTCCGGTTAATGAGTGTCTGTCGTCTCCTATTTGATATCTGCCGGCAGAAAAAGAGCTTTCAGACGCAGTTGATGACGCTTGAATGTTCAAAACATCTCGGGCCATCAATGAAAGTGTCAGAAAAGTCTTCTCATTCCCCCTCCAATATTTCAGCAAGTCTTCATGTCCATCTTCATTGATAACTTCTTGGTACGGTACAGAACCCTGCAAAACAAAAATATCCAACTCGCTAATTTGGTTAGTAGTAGAGGTACGGCCGCGCATTCTATTTCTGAGGCTTTCACTACTAGCCGAAGAAACATCATGTCTTTTGTGAGGTTGTGTTGAAGATGGAGAAGATGGTATGCAAGCCGGTAATTTACTAGCATTTTCTTGTTGATAAAACCTATATATTTTTTTTGCATTGGTGTTCTACGCTAGACAACACTTCTTCTTTAGTTTGTTCAATAGGTGGTGGGTGATTTAGATTTTTGAGACTTGGAGGTGGTAGTACTTCTATACAATCGTAAATAGTTTAAATTAGTGATTTAGTACCGTCTATTTTAATAGTGGGAATAGGAATAAACTATTTTTTTATTTTGACAAACATTTTTTTAATAACTGCCATATAAGCTGGTTTTTCCATATATTCACTAAGTAATAAAAATATTAGAGTTATATAAAACAACATAGTTGAAATAGTAGGATAATATATACCGGAAAATTCTTTTGTTGCTTGAAAAAATTTCTCTAAAAATACAATAAGTTCAAAAATTTTTACCCAATCACTATCTACAATCATATCAGCTGAATTTTGATTATGAGAGTTAAAAAATAAAGTTATAGGTTTTCTATAGTCATAAGCAACAAGTAGTTGCTCGTATAAAGAATTCCACCTAGTGGATACTTCTTGTGGAATTTTTCTATAAGATAGTCCACAATCGTGACAAGTTTTTTTATATTCTTTTCTTCGTTGTACTTTATTACTTTTAAAAATAAAGTTTATAGCAAATTGTATTTTACTAAGAATGTCTTCAAAAAGTGATAGACCATCCTTTACAATTAAGTTATATATATGGCACGCGCATTTTATATGAAAATGATTTGGAAAAGATGGAGTTAAACTATTTTTTAAAATTGTAATTGCGTAATTGTTAGAATAAGCGTTATCTAATGTAATAGTCATAATTTTATCGGTTATTCCGTAATAATGACACACTTGATAAATATTATCTGCAATAAAAGTACCAGTGTGCCTATCATCTATATATCTATATGCTAAGATACGTTTTTGCATAGACCATTTATAATTTATCCAATGACAAGTTACAGTTAAATAATCATGACCGTTAGTACTACAACCTATATAAGACGTGATGGATACTTTGCCATTAAAATTGTATAATGAATAATGTAAATATTGTTGATATTCATGCGCGAATTTAAATACATCTCTCTTAACAGTTGATCTAGGAAAACCGTTAAAAGCAGGATTATATATATCTCTAATGTAATGAATAAAATCGGGAGATGAAGGAAATGAAAAAGGCAAACCCTCCACAGCAACTAATTTTGATATTGCTTCCCTATCTCTATATTTATTGTATTTAGGGCCTACAATTCCCCCCGTCATAGGGTTAATTTGACCCTGTACTTGGTCTGGGACAGTATCGGTATGTGAACCTTGTCCCGATGGAGCGGACGTTTGCGCACCCGGTTTTGAAGCCTGGTATTGGGCATACCTAGCTGGATGAGCACTTACTACGTGTCTAATTAAACCCCCCGTCCCACCGTGACCTTTTCCAGTTTTAAATTTTAAAACATTTTTATAAATTTTACATATAGCTACTTGATTCTCTACGTCCCTATAAAAAAATGTCCATGCATATAATTTTAATGGTCGTTTTGCTAGACCTCGTCTCATACTAGGGGGAATAGGAGGTATTTCAGTTGAAGGTGCACTAGTGGGTGTGTTGTCATCAACATTAGTGGGTGTATCATCTAGATCATCGTCTAAATTAAAGTCTTCTTGAGTTTCAGAAAATAGCTCCTCGTCTAAATTTAATGGTATTGTAGGAAAATGTTGAGTATCAACAAAATCATCATGTGTAGGAATAAGATGACTAGAAGAAGTACCCTTGCCCTGGTTGCCCCTACTAGAAGAAGCACCCTTACCCTTAAACATACCTCTTAATCATTTCATTTTAATTATGATAAAAAATAATTAAAGATAATAAAATTAAGTGCGCTAAATAAAATAAACAAATAATAATAATTTAATGAAGGAACGAATGTACGAAACACCGACGTAACGTTGACGTGTAATCGAGAGGTTGAAAATTGAAACGTTGCTCGATGGAAGATCCTCAAGCTAGTTGCCAACTTCACTCCCAATTCCCAAATGAATAAATAAAATTGAATATTTAGTAAACAATGTAGATTTATATAGAGATTGTAGGAAGATTTGTGAGAAAGATGAAGAGAAAATGAGTTATTTATAGTTGAAAAATTGGGTTAAAGTGTAAATATAATAACTTATGGATTAAAAATAAATATTAAGGGGTGGGGGCCGGGGGTTGGGGGAGGGGGGGGGAGGCCAAAAATGGCCGTTGCCCAACGGCCAAAATCTAAAATGGTCGTTGTGCAACGATTATATTTGCAAAGGGGGCTCTCGGGCGGGATCGGGGGCTTGCTCGGGACGAGGTCGGGTCTGGCGGAACGAGACATTTTCCCGTCCCGAGTTCGAGTCCCACTACCGTTTTTTTTTGCTCGGGATCTAGCCGGGCCGGCTCAGGACGGGGTCGGGCCGTTCCGGCCCACTGGCCAGCCCTACTATAAACGTAAGAAATTTTCCTTTGAAGTACTCCTGATATATATTGGTTGCTATAAAACTAATTTATATATACTAGAAAGTTTTCAAAATATTCCAAAGAGACCTAACGTTTAGTTTGTGTTTTTGTCTTGTCTTTTCCGTGTGTAGCATCGTATATTTAAAGGAGAAAAAAATATTTCCTTTATGTCCCAATTTATGTAATGATATATGATTGAACACGACGTTTAAGAAAGAAAAAAAGATATTTTAAATTTAAAAATAAAACAAATTATATATATTTGTGTGCTATAACTTATGAAAGTACAATGAAAAATATAAAATTAAATTATTTTAAAATAAGGACGTAAGAACTATAAAGAGAGAAGTATGATACAGAAATTAGCATGGCCGAGGTGATGTTAATAATTTCTTTAGCTAGCGTTTGGTTATAAATTTTCAGAAATTTTTTGAAAAATCTGATTTAGGCAAAAAATTTCAAATTTTAAAAAAAATATAAAACATCACTTATTCTAAAAAAATATCAAAAATACCCAATCATACCACCAAAGACAGTGGCATTCCTGTTAGGTACTATTTAGACAAACTTTTACAAGAATCCTCATGTGATATCTCGTCCCCTAATCAATGATCATGGATTTAGAATATACATTATACATAGGGGCGGGATCACCTTTATTCAATGGGTGTTATTGTCGGAAAATTATATTGTATAGATATAAATAATTTTGTTGATATATATTTAAATTTTATATGTATTTATTTTTTTTATATTTTAACTCTTTTAGTGAAAATTTTGATTTTTCCACTATAGGTATATTTAGTCTTAGATTTTTCATATTCGTACGAAAAAATTAGAAAGTGCGGAAAACAGTGAACAAAACACAATCATTTGATAGTTCAACAACCCTACAAATTCACCCTTGCATCAAATTCACCCTTGCATCTTCCATCTAGCTTCACTCCATTCAGTCCAATAGTTCAATTGAAACAAGACAAATTCTAAAACCTCAAGTAACCCCCCCCCCCCAAATACGAATTGACACGTCTTGTGTTCCTAGATATTTGAAATTCGACTTGATTAAATTTTACATATAAATTAATTAACTGCACTGGTTAGGTTGTATGTGAATGTAAACTCTCGGCAGTTGCATTTCTTAATAAAACTTGGGATGTAACTTCAAAATTGTTGAAAATGGAAAATCGAAGATGGTATCTTTTTTGTTGTTTATTGGGAATACCTATTTCATACTAACGCACTGGATAACACTTATCAACATCAGTATTTACACCAAATCAGAAAAGGTAAGACATATTTTTCATAAACATATTATCAGTTAACTATTAGCGAATATTCTCCGAATATTCACAATATATTTATAATTATGATAGATGTATATTTAAGGTAATTTATGATTCTTATTGTATTAGGAATCAACCATTTTAGGTAAGTTAGGATTCTTATTGTATTAGAAATCAACATCTGTACAACTATATATATTGTGATTAAGGGAAATTATTCCAATCTTACATGGTATCAAGAGCCAAACCCTAATCCCTACTCTTCTCTACTCTTTTCCTCTCGGCCGACCACCACCCAAAATTCCCTTCCTCTCGGCCAGCGGCAACAAGATTGCCACCATGTCATGCTCACTAATTCCAGTTCATCCACTGGCACACTTGACAACCCCCCTCAACGTTCATTGTCTTCTTTTCATCCGGCAGTCACCGTTAACAACATCAAGAATTTTATCCCTATAATTCTTGACCAAGAATACTGTCAATATTCCATGTGGATAGAACCGTTCTATATTCATGCATGTGCATACAATGTGCTCGACCATATTGATGATTCTGTTCCTCGTCCAACCGATGTTGTAGACTCAACCTGGCGTCGCCTTGACGCCATCGTCAAACAGTGGATCTACGGCACCATCTCTAAAGACTTGTTGTGCACTATCATGAAAATATGTGCTATGGCACGTGAACTTTGGGTACGGCTAGAAGAAATTTTTCAGGATAATAAAAATACTCGGGTCGTGTATTTGGAAGAGCAGTTCAACAATACACGTCTCGAAAATTTTAACAACATGTCCGAATATTGTAAACAACTGAAACTCATAACCGACCAACTTTCCAACGTAGGGACTTCTGTTTCAGAAACCAAGATAGTGCTTCAACTAGTTGCTGGTTTACCGAAAGGTGAATATGATACACCCGCAACGGTGATTCAACAGGCCGACCCCCTCCAAAGTTTCAACAAAGCACGTTCGCAATTTCTGTTAGAAGAGACCCGCCGTGCTAAACAAGAGGAGCACAATCACAAGGCATTAGCCGTTGACGGCATGACACCACTGGCGGCCAACACCACCCAGCCACCACCGCAAGACCACCAGCAGTAGCAGTCCCGCGGCAGAGGGCTTGGCGGCAGAGGCCTCGGTAACAATAATAAAGGGAAGGGCCTCGGCAAAGGCAACCGAAACCAGCAGCCAGGCCCAACTCTTGGTCCCTATCTCTCGTGGGCTGGACAGCAACCACTGTCGCCCAATCAATGGAACTGGGCCTCGCCTGCCTGCCCCTACCCAACTACAGGGGCCCAGTTCCAGCAGGCAGCTTGGTCACCCGGTCACTCGTAATAATTCTGTGTCTGTCGAATTTGACCCTTTTGGTTTTTCTGTGAAGGATCTCAATACGGGGAAAATTCTTACGCGCTGCAATAGTGTGGGAGACCTCTACCCCTTCACTCAATCTTCCGCTGTCAGACCGCAATCACCTCTATCCCTTGCGGCTATCTCTCCCTCAACTTGGCACAACAGACTCAGGCACCTCAGAGACCCTGTTTTTACTTTTCTTAGGACTACTAAGCGTATTCAATGTAATAATGGGAAACTTGCCCAACACTATTTTTCTTGCCCGCTCGGCAAGCATACTCGTCTTCCATTTATGTCATCAAACAATGTTACTTTTTCTCCTTTTGACATTGTTCATGCTGATTTGTGGACATCTCCGATTGCTAGCTCTTTGGGTCACAAATTTTATCTAGTATTCTTAGATGTTTTTTTACACTTTGTCTGGATTTACCCACTGAAATTCAAATATGAAGTTTTTGCCAAGTTCCTTGAATTTCAAAAATTCATTAAAACACAGTTTGAAAAATCAATCAAATCATTCCAATGTGATAATGGACGTGAATTTAATAACTCGGCATTTCACAATTCTACACTAAACAAGGCATGGTTTTCCGTTTTTCCTGTCCCTATACTTCCTTCCAAAACGGAAAGGTTGAACAAATTATACGTACCATCAATAACATGGTTCATACCCTTCTGTTTCATGCCTGTTTTCCACCGCCTTTTTGGGTCTATGCTGTGAAAATGGTAGAATCACTTCTTAATATTTCTTGGGGATAATCTCATTTCATGGTCCGCCAAGCAGCAGGCCACACTATCCCGTTCGAGTGCTGAAGCAGAGTATCGCGAAGTTGCTAATGTCGTTGCTGAGCTCTGTTGGCTCCGAAATCTTCTTTTAGAGCTCCAGTGTCCACTGCATAAGGCGTCTATAGTCTAATGTGACAACATATCTGCCATCTATATGTCTCACAATCTAGTCCAACATCAGCGGACCAAGCATATCGAGATGGATATTCACTTTGTGCGTGAGAAGGTTGCCCTTGGTCAGGTCAAAAAATTACATGTGCCTTCCTCCTATCAGTATGCAGATATTTTCACAAAGGGTCTACCACGACAGCTCTTCACCGATCCAGCCTTAGCGTTCGGCCTCCTGCCGCTCCGACTGAGGGGGAGTATTAGCGAATATTCACAGTATATTTGTAATTATGATAGATATATATTTAAGGTAACTTAGGATTCTTATTGTATTAGGAATCAACCATTTTAGGTAAGTTAGAATTCTTATTGTATTAGGAATCAACCTCTGTACAACTATATATATTGTGATTAATGAAAGGATTCCCTAAAGGAAATTATTCCAATCTTACCATAAATTATATGGTTTTTCACTTGAATTATTATAGAAGATAATAAAATAAACTTTGAACATAAATTAACTCCAAAAACTAACTTACGAGGTGAGAATTTTCTAAAATTATATAAAAAGATCAAATAACTCACTCAAAATCAACTTGGAATTCTAACACTAACAACTTATAAGGTTAAATTAACTTATTTAATAAATAAACATCGAATACTATTTTCTTTATAATGGGCCCTTCTCTCTCGTTGTATGAGCTCCTGTACAACTTGTTATAATAGCCGCCTGTAGTCTTTCCCTTCATGTCAATGCATTGGGTCCCAAAGTAATTTTGGTGGTGTTCCTAAATTTCACACTTACTTTCTTCTCCTTGGGATGTCCGCAATAATCTGTTTCTCTCTCTTACCTTATAGCAATAAAATATTCTCTTTGCTAAAATAAAACTTAAAACCCATCCAAACTTTTTTATATATATAACCTACACATGCATCCACTTCCCTAACGCCTTCTCCTTTGTTTCAAAATTCTCTACATCTTTTTCTGTTCTGTCTCACTTTCTCCTTCATTTTTTTCTCACATACACACTTATAAACACACACAGACACAGACACAGACACAGACACAGACACAAACACATACATATATAAAAACAACTACATGGCAGAGTTGGAGTTTCGCGCGAGTACTAATACTAGTGGACGTTTAAAATTGTTTGGTTTCAACATGATAGAGGATCAAGAACATGAGGTTGACTCTACAAAAAATTCTTCGGAGTCGTGGGAATCCGGCGACTTTCTGGCTATCGGTGGACGGAAATATGAGTGTCAATATTGCTCTAGGGAATTTGCAAATTCACAAGCTTTAGGTGGCCATCAAAATGCACACAAAAAAGAAAGGCAACAATTGAAACGTGCCCAAATTCAAGCTAGTCGAAATGCATACATGAGGAACCCTGTTATCTCCACCTTTGCTCCGCCATGTCACCTCCTTGCTCCGCCGGGTCATGTGGTGGTTCCGGCGGGTTCATCTCCATCGTGGATTTACGTACCACGTAACGTGCAACCCTTCAACGTATCACATGGTGGGAGGGGTGTAGGGAACTTTCAGTACACGGGCAGTGTAGCGGATCCCAGCTTAACAAGTGTTGGGCCTCAACGTGTTAAGGCCCATGGTGGTAGAGTCGATGGAGATAATGGGCCATCAGTGAGTAAGTTGTCTAGAGCGGATTTTGGGCCCAATTTCGATGACGCTTTTGGATTGGATTTACATCTAAGCCTTGCCCCAGCTGCGCCATATAAATAACGTTTACTGGCCACTCTTCTGTCTTGACGTTGAAAAATAATCAATCATAAGTTTAAAATTTACAGGTGAAATTTCATGACATTTCGGCTTCGTCTTTGAAAAACTGGCCAAAGTTTCAAAATCCACAGGTGAAACTCCAGTACAAATTTTTTAATTATTGGGACTAAAGAGTGGCTATTTGTGAATTTATGTTGGCTTGGATATAATCTGCAGGAGAATAGAATTAAATTATCCTAAAATGGGATCTTGTACATGTTCAAATTATTTATTTAATTTTTCTCTGAAAGAAAAAAATTCATTATGTGTATTTGCTCATTTATCCTTTTTCTACTCCTCCTTTCTTCTTTTTTTGGTTGAATGTCTCCAATATCAAGTAAATTCTATCATTAAAAGGATTTTTAAGGAGATTATGATTTATACTCTTTTTAGGATTTTTTATAGAGAAATTGACATAATGGTCATCCATCAAAATAATAATCAATAAATGTATTTTGTTTTGTATATTAGTGTATAATATAGATAAAATAAACATTATTTTTGTAAATAATAGTATATATTTGTTGTATATTTGAATAGTGAATGTAATTATTTTTGACTGATGGCGAAATGTGTAGCTTACCTTTTTTTTATTCTTAGTGGTGCCAACCGAAATAGTTCCACGTGGCAGAAGAATGTATAACAAAAATAATTTTAACAAGTAGAAATACGTTAAATAAATTAGAATATATTACACTAATGAGTATGATTACTTATTAAATCCCATTACATCTGAAAAGATCCCTCAACTAATTAAGTTAGTTGTTTTTGCACGACATGTTATGTTGTCGTACATGTATTTAAGTGTCTACTTTAATTATTATCTATCTATATTTATATTATTTTAAAAATATGAATATTAAAATTGAACAGTCATAAAAATTCTAGATTGATAAGAATATTTTAAATTACGTACCCAGTACCTCTTTATCAAGGGTTTTAAATTGATGACACGTGTATTCAAGTCACGAAGTGCAAGAATAAGCTTATATATGTTTCTTCTCAATCCATGTCTTTGAGTCTTCATATGGTGTAACATAAAAATATTCCATGTTTAGTTACAAGTTGCTCCTTCGATCAGGTAAAGTCTAAGCCTAAACTTTCATTGTTTATTCTATGATTTAAAGCAGAACGGTTGACGGTATATTTTAAATTAAGTAAATATTTATCCGCACAGTGTGTTTACACCAAATTAATAAGTAAATGACACATATCTTTACAAGTTATCACAAAATCATAGCTAATTAATGCATATCTCACCTTATAGTATATTTGTATCTCATAAAAATAATATCTAATTACAAATAATTTAACATGACATTTTTTTTCTCACGATTGAGAGGGAATAACGTGCAACAACACGTTCGTAGAGGCTAGTTATTTTAAAAGCATGAATATAAATGCTGGTTGACCAAAATATCTTTCACGTGTTGAACGATCTTTATACCCTTAAATATTTATATAATTTAAGAATATAATTTTAAATAACTCAATAATCGAACATTAAATTAATAATAATCCTAATTCTATTAAACTACCAATCCAATCAGTCGTTCCTACTACTAATTCTGTTGGAAATTAGCCTTTGGCGGGAGTTGCGACCGACCAACTTTAACGGCTTAAACACTAGTGTTACGTATGTTGGAGAATCCGGTTCTTCATACATGCATGATGTACTAAGTACGTAGATAACCGTAGGGCCAAGAATCGTCAAATTTCATTGAGAAATGAAAGAGATATTGGTTCACGAAGTGAGGTGTTTGAAGCATGGAAAGTGTGATGTTGTGTTCAATTCTCCCTCATCGGTAGAGGAAGAAAAAATTGTTGTGTATATAAGACTCGAAATGTGTTTGGGGTTTGGGACCCCAAGGGGTATCCCATGTGTTTAAAGGAGGGAGGACCTAGATGTGCTTCGGTTCAAGGAAAGACCACACGCGCGCCGCCGCCGCCCGCCCGTCCGGTCCGGCTCGGGTTCACGGGTCGTGGGCTGTGGGCCTTCTGATATTATCTTTTTGGGCCAGAAAACTTTGTCAGAAGTACAGTTTGATCCCAGAAGTTTCAGATGTGCAGTTTGGATCAGAATTCTTTCAGATGTGCAGTTTGATCCCTGAAGTTTCAAGATGTACAGTTTGGTCCCTGAAGTTTCAAGATGTACAGTTTGGTCCCTGAAGTTTTTCAGAAAATCAGAATTTCGACGGTCCAGAACAGAAACGTTCCAGCACTCAATTCAGCCATTTATTTTGGCTGAATTACACCTCCACTAATGGCCAATCCGTTGGCAATTTTCTCCATTCATTTGGTGGCTTTACTACCTCCATAATGGTCATTATTTGGCCAATAATGGTTGTTATGAAGGCAGTCAAACAGCCCCTCTTCCTCCTATATAAACACCCCTTACACCATTGTTGAGGGACACTAGACATACACGAATTTACACAAAGCAGAAAGTAAAGCAAAGCAGTTTCTTCCTAATCTTCCAAGCATCATTTCGTTATTCAATATTCTTCACGGTAGCTTTTGAGTTTCCTTTGCTCAATAGTTCCATTGCTGTTTTATCTTGGAAGACGAATTGTCCGGAACGTATAAAGGATACATACGGGGCAATATTGTCTTAAGGACAGAGTGCCACACTCGACTCAGCAAAATCAAAACCAGTTTCCGGTCTTGTTCAACAATTATTGTAATTTCAGTTTTCTTGTTGTATTGTAATTTTCAGTTTTCTAGTTGAATTGTAATTTCAATTCTTACATAAGCAGTTACTTGTAATTTCCGTTCTTGCAATCCTTGTAAAAACCCAACAAATTCTTCTTTCTAATATTCTTAAAAAGTGAAAAGAAGTTAGGAATATTCTTTTTGACCTACTTAATCCTATTACTACTAGAACCTAACTCACGTAATTAAGCCTAATTTTACTTCTTTACGTTTTTTAACATACAAAAATTTCATATCAATTTGAGTTAATTGATCTCATTTTCTATCCTTAACTATTTATATTTTCTAATTCTATTTCTTTTACTACAATTATACACGAAGATTTAGAATCAACTACTTATTATAGAAGTCCTTAGGGGCATTCTATACATGGTGTAATAAAAGAGGGGGAACAGAAATACAGGTTTATATAATTATTGTGCAGTAATTGTAAATTGGGAAAGAAATACATGTAGAAGCCACAAGGTATTTAGGTACTTTAATATGTAGAGTATGACACCTGATTATCTAGAAAATGTGGCACCAAAATGTATGAGCTGGTTGGTAAACTGAATAATTTGAAGCATACTTTGAGAGTACTGAATAAGGAGAGATTCATAGAGGTGCAAAAAAGAGCTGAGAAGGCAATGACACTGCTATTACAATGCCAAGGTCAACTACAAAGGGATCCAACAAATACAATACTGATTGAAGAGGAGATGAGTCATAGCAAAGAATGTGTGAAGTGGAATAAGGCTAGAGAGTAATTTTTGAAGCAAGAGAGTAAAATCAAATGGATTACTCAGAGGGACATGAATACAAAAAAATTTCACAATATGATGAAAGCAAGGGCAAGAACAGGTTATTCTCAATCATTGATGAGCAAGGGAGAACACAAACAGAGCCTCAGGGCATAGCTGATGCTTTTATTGGGTACTATGAGGGACTATTAGGCACTAAGAAGGCAGGGAAGCATCATGTCTGTAGTCACTTAGTGAGACCAGGTGCAATATTAACTGAAGCATAAAGGGGAGGCTTGATTGCACCCATAACTGAAGGGTAGATCAAGAAGGCATTGTGGGGTATTGCAGGAGATAAATCACCTGGCCTAGATGGATATGGTATCCAGTTTTACAAGGATAGTTGGAAGGTAGTGGGGAAGGACTTGATTGCTGTTGTACAAAAAATCTTTAGGAATGGAAAGTTGCTGAGAGCTATGAATAGTATAGTGATTACCCTGATCCCTAAAACCAGTCATGGAACAACTGTGGGAGATTACATGCCCATATCTTGTTGTAATACTGCTTACAAAGTGATCTCTAAAGTGTTGTGTAGTAGGCTAAAACCTATACTACCTATTGTGATATCAGATAACCAAAGTGCATTCATATCAGGCAGAACAATTGTGCAGAATATATTGATTTGTCAAGACTTAGTTAGGTTATACAAGAGAAAGAACATTATTCAAAGCTGCCTCATAAAGATTGACCTTAAAAAGGCCTATGACTCAATCGAATGGGAGTTTGTAGAAGAAATGTTACATGCATAAAATTTCCCTCTGAGATTTATTAGGTGGATAATGGAGTGTATATCAACAACTCAGTATAGCACTGTCCTGCAACAGAAAAACCAAAAACTTTCACATCCAAGCTTGCAACTATGCCAACCACTATACCACCACCCATAACAACACCGTCTTCTCATTTGACAACAGCAGTAACAATGTGTGACAAAATGAATTTTTCACCGGAATATATTACAGCTTATGAGCAGATAAACAAATTTTATGATTATAAATTAAATCCACACATTTTACGAAGTGCAAAACTAAGTAAGTATCCAAGGTTTTTATGTAACGAAAAATCAAACCCTGATATAGTTTTAAACTATTTACTTACGGTTTTATAGATAAAATATTAGTAGATGAAACTTTTTACAACATTGCTAAGCTACCCAATGTTTTAGTAGAATATGTCAGACTAATGATGGAATCATTTGGAAGAGGCATCTACGGCATACAACTGTTCGACGCCTCAATAGACTTGACTGGAAAACCGATTATAATATGCCAATTATTTAAAACATAAAGAAATAGCAACATAAGCGGAGATGATAAAGACCTAAACATGAAAATACCATGTACCCTAGAAAAGTTTCAAGAATGGCTGAGTGCCAAAAGAGTCATCAGACTATCAACATTAAAATAAAAAATTATATGTTAAGAGCAGGCAAAGCCATCATCATTGAAAACTTCAAGGGAGATGAAACTGAAGAACTTATTACATGTACTACAACAACGATGTACTATCCCAAGACACCATACACCTTACTAACATGCATGACAGGATCATAAAGATGGAGCACAAACACTCCAGTGAAATAGTGGAGCAGTACAAACTCTTGATAGGTCAGAGGAAAAGGCATGTTATGAGCATAAAGGATGATACTACCCATATTACTATGAAAAAAGAAGGATCATCTAATCATTTTGAATGAAACGGCCCAATGTAGTGTAAACTACTGAAAGCCACGATGTAATAATTTAATATGGCCTAATGTAGTCTAAACTACAGTAAGCCCATATATCATCATATATCACCGATATACTACTGAAACCAAAACGATACCGTTAGTATTCTATAGGAGTATCAAATAAAAAATCAAAACGATACCGTTCCTATTCTATAGGAGTATCGTCGGAGAAAAAAATTCGCCTTTTTGTGCAAAGAAGACACCTGCAAAAGATGCCTGTGGAAGAAAGCGACCGACCTCAATGCAAAAGCCGTCGGACCCACGAGGAATCAAAGACAAAAGATGACAAGCCAACAAACGTTGAAAGAATGGCAACAACGACAAACAACTTTAAAAAAAACATGAAATGACAAGAGACAAAGTACTATTTACTTTATGACTTTTGTAACAAAAATACTATTTGCTTTTTAGACTTTTCAGCATGCCAATAATGTAAGGCAACCGAGATTATCTATAAAAGGAGCCTCTTTGTAACCTTGAAAGATAACTTCTGAATACAAGAAAATCTTCAATCTTCAAAATATTCTCTCTAATGTCTAGCTAAACCCCCTTCTAGTATATAACCCATATCAAGAATAATATCATAATACCAGAGAATAGATACTTTGAAAGCTTATACTTAGAACCATACTAGTCCATAAAACACTGCCTCTTAAAAGAAATTTTAAGAAAGAGTCAGTCGAGCAACTCCCAGCACCTAGGCCATTTATCCCGTCGAATCCAATGAGGAAAAAGGGAGGCAGAGCCAGGGTGAGTTGAGTATCTCCGGTGATCTTGAAATTCTAATACCATTTTCTATGCAGATCTTTTCATCATCTAACAACCCTGAAGAGAGTAGGAATATAGATGGTATATTAACCTAGTTACAAGTAAGTTTATCAAATAATAGGCATGTAGTACGGAAGTAGGTATTATTAACTTAAGATTCATTTTTTAAATAAAGGTCTATAACATTCTATCAATATGTAATATCATAATTGCAGAGACTTATACTTATCACTATTATAATTAGAAACACAGTCTGAAAACATACCTCTTAGTAAAATATCCCTTCTCCCATGAATGTATTAAGCTGATATTACAGTGACTGGAAATGAATGTACACAACCTAGCACTACAATGGCTATGAAGGAGGATGACAAGGAAGATTAAAGGAAGAATTTGCAAAATCTTTGTGCCAGCAGTGTTGACAGCAGTGGTATACCGCATTCGGAGAGCACGAAATGAAGCACATTGTAATCATAGAGTACCCCATCCAATGGTCATTAGAGAGTGAAAGTATATGTATGTCCTAGAGACAATCCGTATTAGAACAAATGTACTTTATACACGTTCGTATTATTATTAATGGAGATTAATATTTTGGCATCTGCAATTATTGAATTATTAGTTGATTGTTTATAATATTTTATAATATTCATCCCTAGAGGTTACGTTGTTAATAATGATGTGATATATTAATATTATAACGTAACTCTTAAAATAGCCTCGACTAATGATCATCGAGAATGGGATATCGATGATATGTTATAAGTCGACATGTGGTCTGCATCACATCCTTAGAGGATGTAGTATGTCTCACCTGCTACGAGTAATGACTACTCGTGATGGACACATGGATACTTTAGAAGTATTGGTATACCCTGCTGATATACTGTTTGTTATACATGTCTAAAGTATGATCAGCGTGTGAGAGATAGAAGTCCTTAGACTTGAGGTCAATGCGCACCTTGTCTACAGAGTAATATACTTTGATCATGTCCTAAGCTCAAATGCCTTATAGGTTGAGATACGGCTTGTATTGGGTACATTACGATGTGGATTAAAGGTGGTAGTTGAGCCAAGATTACGATTCATTCATCGAATGTATATTCGAGAGAACACTCAGATTCTCAGTGATATTAGGTTGACTAAGTCGTTGGCCAACGCAATAGACATATTTAGAATATGATCTAGTTGTCAACTAATATAGATGAGATATAATGATCAAGCCTTTTGGATAGACACTTGGAAAATCCTAAGTTTGATCGAGTGTGTCGTGAATGAAAGGATTTTATATTACCACATAGAGGTTAGGTTTACTGGATTCATGTAAACGTACTTCACATATTGAGTTCGTCTTGCGGCGCCGTCTAGGAGTTCCGCATAGACCTTAATTTGATTAGTGTCGATATGTGAAGGCATGTAGGGTCACACTATGTCGATTGTCCTTTCGATCTAAGGATGTATTGAGAGAGTATTAATATTCAATTTAGAATTGAGATATTTAAATGAATGATGATTGTTTTAATTAAGTCAAAATTGGATTTGGATTTAATTAAGAATGTGCTGAAAAATAAAACGAGGCGGTGTAGGGCCACGTCAGCGCCGCAGGCCCACACCGTAGGGCCACAATGCCACAAGGCCGCGTAGCCCACTGGCTGGGCTGCAGCGCCGCCGGCGTGGTGACCTAGTCCGCCTCGAGTTTTGTGCCAGGCCCAAGTTCAAACCCTAATTCAGTTTGACCTAATTTTTTACCTATAAATACAGACCTACACTTCATTATTCATTACACTTGATTTTCATATCATTATTCTAAGTCTTAGAGACTCAGAATCAAAACACTCTCTCGAACCTCTGCCGGATTTCCTAACTTTCCAAAGGAGGAATACATTGAAACTTGGAGCTTGCAATCGAAAGGGCATTCGCGTGCGCACCCACAGTTGATAAAGATTCCAGATATTGTAAACATGTAAGTACCATTCAAGTCTTATGTTTACAGTTTAAAGTTATCCTATAGTTAAACAGTTCTACGTTTGTTGAGTTTGAAACAAGTTTTTAATATCCGCTGCATACAACAACCCAACAAAATCTCAACAGATAGCATGTACAGAAAGAATGTCAAATAAAAATTTATAATTGTTCAGATAGAAGAATGAACAAACAATCTCTATAGCATTGATATACAGGTAGGAGGTAAATGAGAGTAGAGTAGAAGATCTCTAGACCGTTTGGTCTTGGCAGGAGTTTGTTTTTTGAATTATTGCTGTATTTTTATTCTGATGATTAATAATATTTTTTCTTTCACATTATATATATATATATATATATATATATATATATATATATATATATTGAGCCATACCCACATTGTTTGGATTAATTAAATATGCTTTTTAAACACATCCCAAAAAAGGAATAACAACTTGAAATTAAGCCAGTATTGTTCGGTATTATCTTTAATCCTTCTTTTTGGATCCTTCCAAAGTAATGGTTCCAAAAAGGAAATGACTAGAAAGTTAATGTTTTTTCCTTTAATTTGTACATTATGATGGGATCATGTCTTAAATATATTATAATCTCATGTTTAAAATTTGTGTAATAACTTCTAATTGGCTGATTGTTCTTGATAAACACAAGTTGGTGGGACATAATTAGGTTTGGGAGATCTTTGAATGATAATATCGACATCACTTGAATAAACAATATAGACAATATATCATGATTAAGGTCCCAATAAAAGTGTTTTAGAATGTATTAAGATTGTGGAAAACCATTAACAGACAGATGTTGCTGACTAATCAACAAGAGGGCTTACAAAGTAGATTGGAGAACAATGCTGCAAAATCCTAAACATACCTATTCACACCCTATGCTTATGCTAAATCAAAAAAATTCATCTTAAGCATTAATCTATATAATAATAAAAATGTAATCACATATCACTTAGTCATAATTAACAAATAAAGATTTATATAAACGGCATATGTATTACATGTAATAATTAATTTGATGTAAATGTTAAGTACATATATTTTTTCAATCACATAACTGTAGTATTTGGTGTACATATTTGTAACACCATAGAGCAAATCTCATATCGACAAAATATGAGACATGCTGAGTATATAAGAAAATAAGTTTTAGACTCTAGTGACACATTTTAAAGTCATGTAAATATATGGTAAAAATATTAGTATTCATTGTGCACTTTTTAATCTTGTCTTTAAAAAATAATCAATGTTTTAAATTTAACAAATGAAGCTTCATGGCAATATCCTAATGTTTCACTTTTTGAAATTTGAAATTTTATAGTGGGCTGAGTTATTACCAATTTATACTAAAAGATACCCAAGGAGGTGTTTATTCTTATTCATATTCTGGGACCAAGAACCATAACATTCTAGTCTATGTAGGACCCAAACATGGCAAATGTGACATTGTTTCTTGATTAGTATTTGGTTTGTTTCAACAATGTGAGGCACATTCACGTGTGTTTCTTCCTAAGTATACCATGTTTCAAATTAAACAAATGTATAATATAAAGGACTTTGGTTCTATGAATCATGCTTCCTTAGAAGACTCATTTGTTTTGTTTTGTTTTGTTTTTTTCACCCGGTGTCCAGTATTTGTATTAGAACTTAACTATATCTGGATTCGCGCTACGTATGGCCCCATTTGAGGGGAAGCGCTCCCTACCAAGAATTTTTTCATACCTAAAGCTCGAACTCGGGACATTTGATTAAGCTGCACTACATCATTTGGTGGTCCCATTTATTTTTATTAGGTTTGATGTACTTCATCCAATTCTTTTTCTTTTTTCTTTTGAGGAAAAGAAAATAAAATAATGCAAGCTAAAAATCTTGTAAGGTATGAGCTGATAACAACTGTACACAGGACAAATCTACAATATAATTTATGAGTTGATCACGTGAACTTAATAGATTTTGCATAAACATTTGATTGTGAACCCAACTTGAGATTGATGTACTTAAGAATCCATATTTTTTGTTGGTAGAAACAAACTCATAAATTTTAAATTCTAATTCACTTTTGATTGAAGATATTTTATTTTTGAATTCTCTTTTTTTCTCTCTTGGTTACGAAGACGTGAAGTTAAGGGAGAACGAAATTTCCAACTTCTTGTCAATTAATATGGTCTAGTAGATTATATTAATTCTAGGCCAGGTTCTATTGTAAGAATAGAATGGTTAGTTAAAAACTTGTAAAATAGTTGAAAGGCCATGGAACCTTCAAACCTAATAATTCAAAACCAACTTTTAAAAACTTCAGTAGATATAATACAACTAACTACATGTATAGAAATGGAAAATCACACACAAATTGAAAGAATCTTTTGCTTCATTTGTGAATTTTCCATTTTCCAACCATCCCATCAGAGTACAAGAGAAGAAACGAAAGTGAAAATCATTGGATCCACATATAGGTTTAGTGTTGAGAAAAAAAAAGTACTACTAGTGTTCTTTTATAAGCTTCCATTAAGGGATCACCTAATCTAACTCCTAAATCTAGATACCATAATTTCAGGTTAACGAACCTCATCATCGCCATTGTATTTAATATTGACCCTACATATATATAGTACCAGAAAAAAATTAATAATAGTAATGGTTAGTGTAGAATAGTGTAAATCTCCTTATATATATATATATTGTGTACAATAGTAATCCTAATGGAATGAGGATCCCTACTTTACATAATTACATTAAAATATTAATTACAGAATATACGGTGAATATATGAAAATATATTCACTATCACACCCCTTCAGTCGGAGCGGAAGGAGTCCGGACGCTGAGACAGGATCGGAAGTCAATGAACAGCTGCCAAAGAAGCCCCTTAGTGAAGATATATGTGTACTGATACGAATAAAGAACATGTAACACCTTAACATGACCCATGGAAACCTTCTCACGAACAAAGTGAATATCCATCTCAATGTGCTTGGTTCGCTGATGTTGAACCAGATTATGAGACAAGTAGACAACAGATATGTTGTCACAGTAAACCAAAGATGCCTTACATAAGGGACAATGAAGCTCAAGAAGAAGGTGTCAGAGCCAGCACAACTCAACAACAACGTTCGCGACACCTCTATATTCTGCTTCTGCGCTCGAACGGGAAAGCATGGCTTGTCGTTTGGCAGACCACAAAATAATATTTATCTCCCAAAAATACACAATAGCCACACGTAGAGTGACGGGTGTCCGGACAGCCTGCCCAATAGGTGTCCGTGTAAGATAGCAACCTAGTCGGTGCGGAGGGATAGATATGTAGTCCATAGTCAAAAATACCCTTAACGTATCGAATGATACGCTTAAGAGCTGTAAAATGAGGCTTCATGGGAGCGTGCATGAACAAGTACACTTGCTGAACATCATAGGCAATATCCGGCCTAGTGAAAGTGAGATACTGAAGAACACTTGCGAGACTCCTATAAAGAGAGGGATCGAGTTTTCACGACCCAAATCGGAGGGACATGACGGGCACCCTGACCTTATTTGCCGAGTACCACTAATCATATATTTAGCATATGTCCGTCATTTCACATGGCCCACTAGGCCACCACGAGATACCCTGCTGACATATGAAAATAGTAAACTGGAAAGGATCTATGTAAAATCCTGCAACCAAAAGGACTCAACCTATATACATATACATACCAAGGCCAACATGGCCATACACGACTACTATACACAAGACATCTGTCTACAAGCCTCTAAAGAGTACGTGACATCATAAGGTCGGGACTGGGCCCATCTATACCCATATGCATATCAAGAATATCGTACCACAACTAGACTGCAACTCTGGAACAAGTAGAGTGCTCTAATATCAGTTGAACCAGCAACCCACTAGTGCGGACCGTCACCCTGTCTACCTGAGTCTACGGGCATGAAACGCAGCGTCCCCCGACAAAAGGGACGTCAGTACGACTGATGTACCGAGTATGTCATGCATGAAAAATAGCATAATAGAGACCTCAAAGTAACCTGAGACAAGAAACAACCAACCAGTAGAGAATGCCGCTAAGGGCCATAATATGCCTAAATACCATGTATGTGTAAAATGCCTATGAGGGCCATAATATGCCTAAATGTCATGCACAATGCAAATGCGGTCATACATATACATATGCGTATACAATGCCATCAAGCCTCTGTGGACATCCTGTCGCACCCGATTTTGACCTGCGGGCTTCGCGACGCTATGGCATCGATTCCCTCTGGATTGGATAAAATGCTTGCTTTGAGGAGTCGCCACCTAATTATTCTAAGGTGAATTAGGGCACCTGAATGTTAACTAAAAGCTGTAAAATAACTCCAATTTTGTGGTCTGCGAAACTAATGAAATTCTGGGTAAGGGTTCTTTATTATCCTAAAGGGAAGGGGTTAGGCATCCTTTAAGATCCGCTAACTTGCGATTATCCGATCAAACTCAGGTTAATTATTATAGTAAGAAAAATGCATGTTTTTACAAGTATAACAATAATGTTGCAAGTAGTTAATGAAATGATGCATTTGTACGACATACATTTGTATGACAATAATATACATGTAAAGCTAAAAAAGACCATGAATATGCATTCGTATGAAAATTGATAAAGATGTATGCAATGTGATTTCTTATGGGCGACAGGCCTAAAAATAGATAAACTAGCGATTTAACAATTTTAAAACTAACCGAGCCTAAAAATAAATGAACTAGCAATGGGTTTCAAGTTTTAGACTACCCTATTAATTAATTCTATGTTTGCCTATTCTAAACATTTCAATAATTTCACGAGTACAATAATATTACAATACAGAATGAAATAAAGCTGAATTAAGAAAGTAAATGACAACAACAAAATAAATAATCTCCGAGGGGTTATTTGCCTTCTTTGACTTTATCTTTCCAAGTCACAAGAATAAACGGTTAGAAACAATTAAATATACATAACTTCGAATCCGTATCCAAAACAATAAATGTTTTTATTACGGAGGGCTCAGACTTAAATTTTGAAAAGATCATTCCAATCACGTCGTGGTTGCGAACATATGACTCGTTGGTCATTTTAGTTGCCTTGCCTATCGAACATGTTGGTCTCTCGGGTGAAAAAGATTTAAGTTTCATCCTTGCCCAAAAGCTTTATTTTCCGTCTTTACAACTGTGGAGGCCTCAAAAATCGACGGATATTTTTTCATCGGCCAATGTAGTATCGTGTTCAAATCAGCAAAATTAAAAATCGGAACTGTACGCAGCAGCAGCAGCAGCAGCAGCAGCAGCAGGAGTAAACAGTAAGCAGAAAAACAGAGGCAATTCCCGAGAAGACGGGATGTTTGGTAAATAAAAAAAAATAGTAAATATCCGCTGCCCGGATGTTAAAAACAGTGCTGAAAAGCAGTGAAATGAAACGAAAAAAGCGCGGCCTCGAATTCAATTTCATCGGCCTAAATGCGATATAAATAAGGCAATAAAACAGTAGAACAATAAGATATCCGTTGCCCGGATACTAAAATGTAAACTGAAAAAAAACAGAGGAACGAAATGAAAAAAAGTGCGGCCTCGAATTCAATTTCATCGGCCTAAATGTAGTATTAGTTAAACAATAAACAGTAATCCGTTGCACGGATGTTTAAAACAGAAAACAGAGAAACAGAGAAACGAAACAACAACAAAAAAAAAGCGCGGCCTCGAATTTAATTTCATCGGCCTATGTAGTATTAGATAAAACAAATAAAACAGTAATCCGTTGCACGGATGTTTAAAACAGAAATCAGAAAAGAGAAACGAAAGAAAGAAAAAAAAAAAGCGCGGCCTCGAATTTAATTTCATCGGCCTAAATGAAGTATTTATTTAAACTAGTAAACCAGTAAGACAATCCGTGCACGGATGTTTAAATGCCAAAAACAGTAAACTGAGAACAAAGAAACGAAAAATGCGGCCTCGAATTTAATTTCATCGGCCTAAAATGCAGTATTTAATTCAAAACAGTAAAACAGTAAAACAGCAACAACAACAAAAAAAGCGCGGCCTCGAATTCAATTTCATCGGCCAATGTATCTGCTTTCAAATCAGTAAATACCAACAGTGTAGTAGCATCAGAAATGTAGTTTCTGAATATTCAAAAGTGCAACAACTGTTAATTTCGATGTACCAGCTCAAAGAGTGCAGCAAAATTTCAACTCAAAGTGCAACAGATCAAATGCAACGATTTGTCCTTCAAAATGTAGCATATGTTTGCCTTAAGAACATGGCATCCATTGGTGATCAAGTATAGCAACTCCTCAAATGCAAATAGTTCAAAGTAGGGTAGTACAAAATCAAACATAGAGGTGTGGCAACTTGTTCTTTTCAAGGGAGCTATAATACAATAGCAGCAAAGTGCTACAATAGCTTAGCTCAAGTGTATCAGTGGTTCACCAAATATAGCAGCTCAAGTGTAGTATCAATGTCCATAAAAATCAAAAGCAGCAGCTACATCAAATGGCTTAGCGGTAGCTACTTGCCTTAAAATGTAGCGGTGATTTGGCTCAAAATGCAATGACAGTTCTACTAAAAATGCAGCTACTATTTTACCTTAAATAGCAGTGAATTCACTGAGTGTACAACCATTGTTTTACCCATATAAAGCTAATCATATCAAGACTAAGGACACAAGATTCCATTCATGTCTCACAGCTAGGCATAGTAAACACTAAAACAAATAAGACAAGTGCATGATCAAATTGACAACCACATGGACACAAGATTGAGAAATTAATAGATGACATTCAGCAGAACAAACTTTGTCTAGGCCAAGTATGTATAATTACATTTATGCTCAAACATGAACCTAACACGGTATGTTTAAGTATTAACAATCAGCAAAATCAGCAGACATTATGAGGCATTCCATTAACCAATATTTTAAATCCTTCTCAACATATACTAATTAACAAAATATCATCGTATGATACCAACATGAATCAGACAGCACGAGCAAAATAATTCAAAACGACGTTGTTAACTAAACAAAACCAACATTCTTATCATGCTTAGACAATAAACATATCAACTACATCATTACTAAACCAGTGATAAAACGCATAAAACACAGAGAGTAAGAAAAATGAGAAGAGTTGAGTTTTACCGACTTCTGGATTATGAACTCCGACCCGAACCGAGAATGGACTCAACATCAAAACCATAATTTGAAGGGCTCAGATTTGTTAGAACAAAGCAAGAGGAAATGCAACACACGCCATGGCTGCGGACACCGGATTGCAAGTTGATACCATACCGGGTCGCCCCGCCAAGATACGGGTCGGATGTCCTTAGTGCATTCGAAGGGAAATTTGTGCAATTTCTTCAGGTAGCACAGTTGAGGTAAATTATCATCATAGCCCGGTTTCGAATGTGACCCGACCCGGATACAGACCCGACCCGAATTGTGACCCCGACCCGAATTGTGACCCGGTCCGGATATGACCGAGAAAGCAGTATCACGAAAACCGACCAGAAATAAAACCACCAAAACAGACCGGAAACCACCAACAAAAGTAAACCGGAAACCAACAACAAAATGACCAGAAACAACCAACAAAATAAACGGAAACCACCAACAATGGCACCGAAACCATCCCACAAAACAACTCGGAAAACCACCAACAAAAGTACCGAAACCACCAACAAAAGCAAAACGGAACCCTCATTTTCGGACTTAGGACCTCAAAAACCCCCAAAATCGACGGTGGTGTGGGTGGTGTAGGGTGTCTGGCGTAGGGTGGCTGGTGGTGTGGTGGTGTTGTGGGTGTAGGGTCGCGTCGGGGTTAGGGGGGTCGGGGTGTGCGGCGACGGGAGCAGCGCCCCATTGAGAGAGAGAGAGTGAGAGCTGTGAGAGTGAGAGAGTGAGAGAGTGAGAGAGATATCTAGAATGAAAAATATTTTTAGGGTTTGTTTGGTTTAAAGGGGGGAAATAAAGGGATGGGGAGTTGGGTATTGGGCCGATCCGGGTGGGCTTTCGGTTGGGCCTGGGTATTTGTTTTTTGGGTTGGGGAAATAAAATGGGTGATGGGTTGGGCTTGGATGAAAAAATGGGTTTTAGTTTGGGTTGAGTAGGAATTGTTTTGGGGGAAATGAAATGGGTTATGGGTTTAAAATATAAAAAGGGTTTTATTATATATAAATAAATAAATAAAAGCTTTGCAAAATTTATAAATTGTAAAGATGATAATATGATAAAATATAATATTTGTGAAATGCTTGATGCTTAAAATAATAAAAATATAAAATGTAATGCCGTTTTGCGAAAATAAAATAACATATAATATTAGGATAAAAGTATGCTTGTGATATAAAAAATGCAAATGACAAATAAAAATGCAAATAATACTAATAATAATGATATATATACATATATATGCCTATATTTTAAAATTGTTTTAAAGTGTCAAAAATATTAAAAATTGCAAATAAAATCAGAAAAGATGAGACAAAATTGGGTGTCAACAGATGCCCCTCTTTGGCCGGAGACGATGAAAGAGTTTTCGGCCAAAGAAGTTGACTGAGTAGCCAATTTTGTCCTGATCACCGGGACTCGAGGAAAGATTAGAGATGAATGGGAAGAAATAGGAAGAGAAGTTGCAAAAAATGGTGCAGATTCAAGAAATAATGCCCCAGTGTTGACTTATGATGACACTGGTTGCAGATGTGGCGAGATACTGGGGGAAGGGCTGAACGATGTTCGAAGAACTTCCCCGATGCAGATGATGATATATCATAGGCGTGATGAGGTGACGTCGTTGCTTAGACGTTATGCAGATGGCGACGTCGCATAGGCGTGATTGAAATTAAGATACCCGCATTAGAAGGTGGGCGCTTAATCGAAATGAAATACCCGACATTAGGAGGTGGGTGCCTGATCGAAATGAAATACCCAGACAGAGGTGGTGCCTGATCAAATTTAAATACCAGACAGAGGTGGGCGCTGATCAAATTTAAATACCCAGACAGAGGTGGGCGCCGATGTAAATTTAAATACCCAGACAGAGGTGGGTGCCTGTAAAATTGAAATACCCGTGACAGAGGTGGGCGCTGATCAAATTGAAATACCCAGACAGAGTGGTGCCTGATCAAATGAAATACCAGACAGAGGTGGGCGCTGATCAAATTGAAATACTCAGACAGAGGTGGGCGCTGATCAAATTGAAATACCCGTGACAGAGGTGGGCGCTGATCAAATTGGAATACCCAGACAGGAGGTGGGTGCTCGATCAAATTGAAATACCCAGACAGAGGTGGGCGCTGATCAAAATGAAATACCCAGACAGAGGTGGGCGCTGATCAATTTTTAAATACCCAGATTTGGAGGTGGGCGCTGATCAAATTTAAATACTCAGACAGAGGTGGGCGCTGATCAAATTAAAATACTCAGACAGAGGTGGGCGCTAATCAAAATGAAATACCCAGATAGAGGTGGCGCTGATCAATTTTAAATACCAGACAGAGTGGCGCTGATCAAATTTAAATACCCAGACAGAGGTGGGCGCCTGATCAAATTGAAATACCCAGACAGAGGGCATGGCTGATCAAATTGAAATACCCAGACAGAGGTGGGTGCTCGATCAAATTAAAATACCCAGATAGAGCGGGCGCTGATCAAATTTAAATACTCAGACAGAGGTGGCGCTGATCAAATTGAAATACTCAGACAGAGGTGGGCGCTGATCAAATTGAATACCCGTGACAGAGGTGGGTGCTCGATCAAATTGAAATACCCGTGACAGAGGTGGGCTACTGATCAAAAGAAATACTCAGACAGAGGTGGGTGCTCGATCAAATTGAAATACTCAGATTAGGAGGTGGGCGCTGATCAAATTTAAATACTCAGATAGAGGTGGGCGCTGATCAAATTGAAATACCCAGACAGAGTGGGTGCTCGATCAAATTGAAATACTCAGACAGAGTGGGCGCTGATCAAATTGGAATACCCAGACAGAGGTGGTGCTCGATCAAATTGAAATACCCAGACAGAGGGCGCTGATCAAAATGAAATACCCAGACAGAGTGGCGCTGATCAATTTTAAATACCCAGATTTGGAGTGGGCGCTGATCAAATTTAAATACCGCGTGACAGAGTGGGCGCTGATCAAATTAAAATACCCAGACAGAGGTGGGCGCTTAATCAAAATGAAATACTCAGACAGAGGTGGGCGCCGATCAATTTAAATACCCAGACAGAGGTGGGCGCTGATCAAATTTAAATACTCAGACAGAGGTGGGCGCTGATCAAATTGAAATACCCAGACAGAGGTGGGCGCTGATCAAATTGAAATACCCAGACAGAGTGGGTGCCTGATCAAATTAAAATACCCAGACAGAGGTGGGCGCTGATCAAATTTAAATACTCAGACAGAGGTGGGCGCTGATCAAATTGAAATACCCAGACAGAGGCATACTGATCAAATTGGAATACCCAGACAGAGGTGGGTGCCTGATCAAATTGAAATACTCAGACAGAGGTGGGCGCTGATCAAAAAGAAATACCCAGACAGAGGTGGTGCTGATCGAAATTGAAATACCCAGACAGAGTGGGCGCTGATCAAATTTAAATACCAGACATTAGGAGGTGGCGCTGATCAAATTGAAATACCCAGACAGAGGTGGGCGCTGACAGAAATTGAAATACCCAGACATGAGGCTGGTGCTCGATCAAATTGAAATACCCAGACAGAGTGGGCGCTGATCAAAAAAGAAATACCCAGACAGAGGTGGGTGTCGATCAAATTGAAATACCCAGACAGGAGGTGGGCGCTGATCAAATTTAAATACTCAGACAGAGGTGGGCGCTGATCAAATTGAAATACCCAGACAGAGGTGGCGCTGACAGAATTGAAATACCCAGACATGAGGTGGGTGCCTGATCAAATTGAAATACCCAGACAGAGGTGGCATACCGATGTAAATTGAAATACCCAGACAGAGTGGGCGCCGATCAAATTGAAATACCCAGACAGAGTGGGCGCCGATCAAATTGAAATACCCGACAGAGGTGGGTGCCTGATCAAATTGAAATACCCAGATTAGAGTGTGGCGCCGATCAAATTTAAATACCCAGACAGAGTGGGCGCCGATCAAATTGAAATACCCAGACAGAGGTGGGCGCCGACAGAAATTGAAATACCCGTGACATGAGGTGGGTGCTCGATCAAATTGAAATACCCGATTAGAGGTGGGCGCCGATCAAAATGAAATACCCGCATTAGAAGGTGGGCCCCTGTTTGCCGTCGTTGTATTGACGTGATGCGTTTGTGCCCCGCATGGGTTGAAGTGACGTCGTTGCATAGACGTGGTGTGTTGAAGACGTCATTGTGTAGACGTGTTGTGTTTGTGACCCGCATGGGTTGAAATGACGTCGCTGCATAGACGTGGTGTGTCAAGACGCCATTGTGTAGACGTGTTGTGTTTGTGACCCGCATGGGTTGAAATGACGCCGCTGCATAGACGTGGTGTGTCAAGACGCCATTGTGTAGACGCGTTGTGTTTGTGACCCGCATGGGTTGAAATGACGCCGTTGCATAGACGTGGTGTGTTGAAGACGTCATTGTGTAGACGTGTTGTGCGGATGACGCCGTTGCATAGGCGATGTTCTTGACGACGCCGATTGTATGGGCGTGTTCTTTGTCGTTGTAATGCTTTGTGAAGGATGTAAATGACGCCCATTGCCGTCAATTTGGTGTAATATGATTCCACGTTGTGTTGAATCTTCGCCGATTTAAACTCATGTGGATCGTGAATTAAAATGTCATTCTTGCACGCGAAAATGCGAGGCGACGTCTTTGCCAAATTAAGCACACGTGTTGCGGCTTCTCCGCCTTTGTCAACCTCAAGACCTGCACTCAAAGAATTTTGTGAGTTGTAGCTTTGCCCTGGACGCTTGCAAGTTCATATTGGTTTAGATTGAAGACTTGGTTGTCCGGCATTTTTTCAGTTCGTTGGCATATTCTTGCAGTGAACCCTTAAATATGCCCGGTTTACGGTATATATGAAGATGTTGAACTTCTAACCGGACAAAACCGAAGTCTGTGGCCGCAACTTGCTTGTCTGTTAAGGCAATCATGCGAGCCTATTGCGTTGTATGGAAGAAAGATTTCCAATGGTGTGACCGAAGGCGATATAGGCCGCCACGATTCGATAAAGGAAATCAGGTCATAACGTAGTTCGGCCGCAAGTAAAATGACGATTGTGAAGTTTTCCAAAATTGGACCGGCCGATGTGGTCGCCACGATCCCGCCGAGGGAATCAGGTCATAACGTAGTTCATGCAAGCAAAAGAATTTATAAGGATTTTTGATGGGACCGGCCGATGTGACCGCCACGATCCCGCCGAGGAATCAGGTCATAACGTAGTTCATGAGGCAAAAGAGATCGTGGAACTTTTTCAAAAATGGGACCGGCCGATGTGGTCGCCACGATATCCCGCCGAGGAATCAGGTCATAACGTAGTTCATGCGGCAAAAGAGATTTGTAAGGATTTTCGAAAATGGGACCGGCCAAGGTGGCCGCCTACGTATCCCGCCGAGGGAATCAGGTCATAACGTAGTTCATGCGGCAAAAGAGATTTGTATTTGTAGAATGTTTTTTTTTTTTGTAAAAGAGAGTGACTAGAGTTTGAAAAATGATGCAATATATTTTGCAAGGTTTTTTTTTTTTTTTTTTTTGTTGTTGTGTGTTTTTTTTTTTTTTTTTTTTTTTTTTTGTGAAAATATGAAAAAGACATAATCACGTCTTGACTTCGGTTGGTACCAACAATTAGTATTGTGCTTAGGAGTTTTTATTTTTTGCTTTCACAAATCGAGACAGACTTCAAGGTAATTCCTATGACTCAGATGCTACCTCGGACATACTGAGTATCGACACTTGCTTCAAGCCAAGATTTTGACATATATGCATCCTCATGTTTCAAATGCCCTCACCGAAAGAAAGTCCCTTCCTCACATGTATTTCAAGATATTTTGAACTTTGGGACGTCTAGAGAAGTACACTCACCCTCGTAAAGATGTTCAATGCATTTAATTGTGATACCATAGGCTTGGCCGTCATGTGAGTAGCCACTAATGTGAGAACCCTCGGTATAGGATCATGTAGGGCTTGTTATGGGTTTGTAATGTAGGCTTGGGGAAAGGAAAGGATATTATTTGGGTAAGGAGTGACTAATCCTTCCTTGAGCGTTGAAATATGTCCGCGCTTGGTATTTTTGTGCCTTGATGCCGATTTGCTTCTTTTTGCCCCCTTTGTTTTTTACAGACTTCATTTGAATATTTCGTTTGGAGCTTTTTCTCCTTTTCGAGTTATTTCCCTTTTTTTTTCTTTTTTTTTGTCGGGGCTTTTTGACTCCTTTGTGTGAAGTCGTCCTTTTATTTTGTTTTCATTTCCTCTTTTGGGAACATTGCAACTTCAACTCGAATCATTTTCAAAGAATTTGCATATTTCTTATGCGCCAGGAGGTCGGGCCAAAGAGGGATAAGCGGCGTACGCACTCAGAAAGGGTATAGGCATAAGATGTGGTTGTTAAAAAAAATAGGCTTTAGGCTCAAAGGGGAAGTGCTACGGATAATGTTATTTGGTAAGCTGGAAAGGCTCAAACGGATCAAAGAAAGCCTACGATCCTTTCCTATACCAAGTGTTACTCAGGATTTCGCCTCAACAAACATTCGAGCCAAGTTCTAGATCACAATGCAATGCAATTGAACTTATTCTAAAAACTCACCACACAATGCACATGAAACGATGAGGTTGACTTTGTTCATATCTTGGAAGCATGAAAAACAATTTTTTAAGTGTCAACACAAGCGTGAATGAGAGGTACCAGAAGAATCTATGGTTTACCACGACGACAATCTTCTCCACTTGTTATTTCCTATGCACACTCCTAACTGTGTTGGTATCAACCAAGTCCATCAATGATTCTTAATTTTTTTTTTTTTTTGTATTTTTTAATAAAGGGTACCGAACCCGAATAGAGCTGCCTACGTATCTCATCTTTGACGAGAATCAGGTGTGCGTAGTTCGTGCAGAAAGTAAAAAAAAAATTCATCCATGATAGGATAGTAAAAGTAAAAAATTGAATAAAACAGATGGTTGTCTACTATGGGACGAATGCAAAGTAAAATATAATTGTCCACAGTAGAATGAATGCAATGAAAAAATGATTATCCACAATAGGATGAATGTAAATAAAAAAATGATTGTCCATTATAGGATGAATGAAAAGATTAATAAATCAGATATGTCCCTCTCTACGATGGACAAGGAAGTGCATCTTTTTTCTTTTTCTTTTTCTTTTTTTTTTTTGATTTTTTTAGTGATGTCGAACCCGAGAAGGGCTACCTACGTATCACACCGAACGGTGAGAATCAGACACTCGTAGTTCGTGAAGATAGGTTATAAAAAATGTAAGATTGAAAAAGAATTTATCCACGATAAAATAGTAAGTAAAATTGTATGCAATAAAAAAAGTGATTGTCCATATTATGATGAATGCAATGAAAAAAATAATAATCCACAATAGGATGTAATGAAAAAAAGATTGTCCATTAGGATGTAATGAAAAAAAAAAGATTGATAATCCGAAATCATATTTTTCATTTTTTTTTTTGATTTGCTTTTTTTAGGGGTGTCGCACCCGAGAAGGGTTACCTACGTATCACACCGTATGGTGAGAATCAGACACTCGTAGTTCGTAAAGATAGGTTATAAAAAATGTAAGATTGAAAAAGAATTTATCTACGATAGGATAGTAAGTAAAATTGTATGCAATAAGAAAAAGTGACTGTCCATATTAGGATGTAATGAAAAAAAAAGATTGATAATTCGAAATCATTTTTTTCATTTTTTTTTTGATTTTTTTTTTTTTAGGGGTGTCGCACCCGAGAAGGGTTACCTACGTATCACACCGTATGGTGAGAATCAGACACTCGTAGTTCGTGAGATATGTTGTAAAAATGGTATGATATAAAAAAAAAAATTATGTAACGAAAATTAAACATATCAACTGAATTTGCAAATATGTAACAAAACAAAAGTATAGACAAATTAAAGTGATGACTCGTTGAATCTGAGGTTGGCTGACTTTTTCCAATCAAAACATCTTTCGGTCATCTTTGTGAAAGCCTTTGGCTTTGTTCTTTTCTGGAGTATATCCAGGAATAATGTTTTAGAATGACCGCCCTCGACTGTTCGCAAGGACGATCAACCTGCAAAAATAAAAGCACCAGGTGAAAGGAGGAAAGTTATTAAAAGACTAATAAAATGTAAGAGTGAAAGTATGGTCAAAGACTCCCCTGATTGCTTCACGAGATTCGAGTCTTGATGTTGAAGAACGCTTTATCCTTGGGTAGTGACACAATTTCTATTAAAGAGTCGCAAGCGGTAGGCCAAATAATATGTACAAGAATTAAATACACGTCCTACCATGCATGGAGCCTCTCTTATGCCAGAGGTAGGCCTAAACGCCAAATACGAGAGATTATAACAGAATAATCCAAGCTGTCAAACTACAATGCTTTTGTTGGAAAAGAAGACAAAATGTATGTACATTTTCCAATATCGGCATGTCAAGATTAAGCTTGGATTAGTCCATCATTATCACGCTACAAATAATATGTTGATGGTCGTTGGGGGAGCAAGACCCGTCGACAATATTGGTGAATTTCTTAATTGTGGAGTCGATGCCAAGGATCGACCCACCTATGGTGTATGTATGCATGATTAAAAATAAAAGGGTATAGCTCTATCTTAAATTTACTAAGATTAGGCTTACTGGACTCAAGGTTCCCGAGCGGACTACTCGAGTGAGAAGGCTACGCTGCCTGGGATGGTCCGGACACTCACAAGATACGCCAACTCTCCTAAAATTTGGTAATTTGAAAGAATTTGCGGGTGCGCAAAACACACCTCGCGTGTAATGTGTGATAGTGTCAATTTTCCATAGTGGAAGAAATATGAGCGGAATGCCAATTTAAGGAAAGCAATAAAAGAATAAAGCAATTAAAGCAATTTATGCAAAAATTTCACAAATGAAACATATCAAAACATTAAATCAAACAATGAGCAAAAAGTAAAGCACAATAAAAATTAACCTGGATTTGCTATGGTTAAGAACCTGAGGTCTCCCCAGCGGAGTCGCCATGCTGTCGCACCCGATTTTGACCTGCGGGCTTCGCGACGCTATGGCATCGATTCCCTCTGGATTGGATAAAATGCTTGCTTTGAGGAGTCGCCACCTAATTATTCTAAGGTGAATTAGGGCACCTGAATGTTAACTAAAAGCTGTAAAATAACTCCAATTTTGTGGTCTGCGAAACTAATGAAATTCTGGGTAAGGGTTCTTTATTATCCTAAAGGGAAGGGGTTAGGCATCCTTTAAGATCCGCTAACTTGCGATTATCCGATCAAACTCAGGTTAATTATTATAGTAAGAAAAATGCATGTTTTTACAAGTATAACAATAATGTTGCAAGTAGTTAATGAAATGATGCATTTGTACGACATACATTTGTATGACAATAATATACATGTAAAGCTAAAAAAGACCATGAATATGCATTCGTATGAAAATTGATAAAGATGTATGCAATGTGATTTCTTATGGGCTGACAGTGCCTAAAAATAGATAAACTAGCGATTTAACAATTTTAAAACTAACCGAGCCTAAAAATAAATGAACTAGCAATGGGTTTCAAGTTTTAGACTACCCTATTAATTAATTCTATGTTTGCCTATTCTAAACATTTCAATAATTTCACGAGTACAATAATATTACAATACAGAATGAAATAAAGCTGAATTAAGAAAGTAAATGACAACAACAAAATAAATAATCTCCGAGGGGTTATTTGCCTTCTTTGACTTTATCTTTCCAAGCTGTCAAGAATAAACGATTAGAAACAATTAAATATACATAACTTCGAATCCGTATCCAAAACAATAAATGTTTTTATTACGGAGGGCTCAGACTTAAATTTTGAAAAGATCATTCCAATCACGTCGTGGTTGCGAACATATGACTCGTTGGTCATTTTAGTTGCCTTGCCTATCGAACATGTTGGTCTCTCGGGTGAAAAAGATTTAAGTTTCATCCTTGCCCAGAAGCTTTATTTTCCGTCTTTACAACTGTGGAGGCCTCAAAAATCGACGGATATTTTTTCATCGGCCAATGTAGTATCGTGTTCAAATCAGCAAAATTAAAAATCGGAACTGTACGCAGCAGCAGCAGCAGCAGCAGCAGCAGGAGTAAACAGTAAGCAGAAAAACAGAGGCAATTCCCGAGAAGACGGGATGTTTGGTAAATAAAAAAAAACAGTAAATATCCGCTGCCCGGATGTTAAAAACAGTGCTGAAAAGCAGTGAAATGAAACGAAAAAAGCGCGGCCTCGAATTCAATTTCATCGGCCTAAATGCGATATAAATAAGGCAATAAAACAGTAGAACAATAAGATATCCGTTGCCCGGATACTAAAATGTAAACTGAAAAACAGAGGAACGAAATGAAAAAAAGTGCGGCCTCGAATTCAATTTCATCGGCCTAAATGTAGTATTAGTTAAACAATAAACAGTAATCCGTTGCACGGATGTTTAAAACAGAAAACAGAAAACAGAGAAACGAAACAAAAAAAAGCGCGGCCTCGAATTTAATTTCATCGGCCTATGTAGTATTAGATAAAACAAATAAAACAGTAATCCGTTGCACGGATGTTTAAAACAGAAATCAGAAAAGAGAAACGAAAGAAAGAAAAAAAAAGCGCGGCCTCGAATTTAATTTCATCGGCCTAAATGAAGTATTTATTTAAACTAGTAAACCAGTAAGACAATCCGTGCACGGATGTTTAAATGCCAAAACAGTAAACTGAAACAGAAACGAAAAAAAAAGCGCGGCCTCGAATTCAATTTCATCGGCCTAAAATGCAGTATTTAATTCAAAACAGTAAAACAGTAAAACAGCAACAACAAAAAAAAGCGCGGCCTCGAATTCAATTTCATCGGCCTATGTATCTGTTTCAAATCAGTAAATACCAACAGTGTAGTAGCATCAGAAATGTAGTTTCTGAATATTCAAAAGTGCAACAACTGTTAATTTCCGATGTACCAGCTCAAAGAGTGCAGCAAAATTTCAACTCAAAGTGCAACAGATCAAATGCAACGATTTGTCCTTCAAAATGTAGCATATGTTTGCCTTAAGAACATGGCATCCATTGGTGATCAAGTATAGCAACTCCTCAAATGCAAATAGTTCAAAGTAGGGTAGTACAAAATCAAACATAGAGGTGTGGCAACTTGTTCTTTTTCAAGGGAGCTATAATACAATAGCAGCAAAGTGCTACAATAGCTTAGCTCAAGTGTATCAGTGGTTCACCAAATATAGCAGCTCAAGTGTAGTATCAATGTCCATAAAAATCAAAAGCAGCAGCTACATCAAATGGCTTAGCGGTAGCTACTTGCCTTAAAATGTAGCGGTGATTTGGCTCAAAATGCAATGACAGTTCTACTAAAAATGCAGCTACTATTTTACCTTAAATAGCAGTGAATTCACTGAGTGTACAACCATTGTTTTACCCATATAAAGCTAATCATATCAAGACTAAGGACACAAGATTCCATTCATGTCTCACAGCTAGGCATAGTAAACACTAAAACAAATAAGACAAGTGCATGATCAAATTGACAACCACATGGACACAAGATTGAGAAATTAATAGATGACATTCAGCAGAACAAACTTTGTCTAGGCCAAGTATGTATAATTACATTTATGCTCAAACATGAACCTAACACGGTATGTTTAAGTATTAACAATCAGCAAAATCAGCAGACATTATGAGGCATTCCATTAACCAATATTTTAAATCCTTCTCAACATATACTAATTAACAAAATATCATCGTATGATACCAACATGAATCAGACAGCACGAGCAAAATAATTCAAAACGACGTTGTTAACTAAACAAAACCAACATTCTTATCATGCTTAGACAATAAACATATCAACTACATCATTACTAAACCAGTGATAAAACGCATAAAACACAGAGAGTAAGAAAAATGAGAAGAGTTGAGTTTTACCGACTTCTGGATTATGAACTCCGACCCGAACCGAGAATGGACTCAACATCAAAACCATAATTTGAAGGGCTCAGATTTGTTAGAACAAAGCAAGAGGAAATGCAACACACGCCATGGCTGCGGACACCGGATTGCAAGTTGATACCATACCGGGTCGCCCCGCCAAGATACGGGTCGGATGTCCTTAGTGCATTCGAAGGGAAATTTGTGCAATTTCTTCAGGTAGCACAGTTGATGTAAATTATCATCATAGCCCGGTTTCGAATGTGACCCGACCCGGATACAGACCCGACCCGAATTGTGACCCCGACCCGACCCGAATTGTGACCCGGTCCGGATATGACCGAGAAAGCAGTATCACGAAAACCGACCAGAAATAAAACCACCAAAACAGACCGGAAACCACCAACAAAAGTAAACCGGAAACCAACAACAAAATGACCAGAAACAACCAACAAAATAAACGGAAACCACCAACAATGGCACCGAAACCATCCCACAAAACAACTCGGAAAACCACCAACAAAAGTACCGAAACCACCAACAAAAGCAAAACGGAACCCTCATTTTCGGACTTAGGACCTCAAAAACCCCCAAAATCGACGGTGGTGTGGGTGGTGTAGGGTGTCTGGCGTAGGGTGGCTGGTGGTGTGGTGGTGTTGTGGGTGTAGGGTCGCGTCGGGGTTAGGGGGGTCGGGGTGTGCGGCGACGGGAGCAGCGCCCCATTGAGAGAGAGAGAGAGTGAGAGCTGTGAGAGAGTGAGAGAGTGAGAGAGTGAGAGAGATATATAGAATGAAAAATATTTTTAGGGTTTGTTTGGTTTAAAGGGGGGAAATAAAGGGATGGGGAGTTGGGTATTGGGCCGATCCGGGTGGGCTTTCGGTTGGGCCTGGGTATTTGTTTTTTGGGTTGGGGAAATAAAATGGGTGATGGGTTGGGCTTGGATGAAAAATGGGTTTTAGTTTGGGTTGAGTAGGAATTGTTTTGGGGGAAATGAAATGGGTTATGGGTTTAAAATATAAAAAGGGTTTTATTATATATAAATAAATAAATAAAAGCTTTGCAAAATTTATAAATTGTAAAGATGATAATATGATAAAATATAATATTTGTGAAATGCTTGATGCTTAAAATAATAAAAATATAAAATGTAATGCTGCTTTGAAAAATAAAATAACATATAATATTAGGATAAAAGTATGCTTGTGATATAAAAAATGCAAATGACAAATAAAAATGCAAATAATACTAATAATAATGATATATATACATATATATGCCTATATTTTAAAATTGTTTTAAAGTGTCAAAAATATTAAAAATTGCAAATAAAATCAGAAAAGATGAGACAAAATTGGGTGTCAACACATCCCATCATATCATATCGGCCTCTGTGGGCATAATCATCATCGTATATCTGTACCAGCTGCAGGTGGTGTGTATATATAATGACGTATCCCTTTTCTCATTCCCCATACATATATAATGCATACATATAGTAGAGTATATAACTCATTTGAGGTCAAGGTATGTACATGAATATAATGCATGAATGATATGATAATAAAACATAATAAGTTTGTCGGAGTGACGTAATATCGCTTCACCTCCGATTAACATTATGAATACTAACATATTTTCCATATACCTCAATAAGGACATAATATGCCTAAATATCATGTCTGTGTAAAATGCCTCTGAGGGCCATAATATGCCTAAATGCCGGGACAAAGTATGAGTGGCCTCGGTGGAGGATAAAATGCGCGAAGCGAGGTTGAGATGGTTCGGGCACATGCAGATTAGAGATATAAATGTCCCAGTGTGGAGGTGTGAGAGGTTGGCTATGTATGGGTACAAGAGGGGTAGAGGTAGGTTGAAGAAGTATTGCGGAGAGGTGATTAGACGGGATATGGCGCAGGTGCAACTCACTGAGGACACGACCTTAGATAGGGGGTTATGGAGACACAAATTAGGGTAGTAGGTAGTCCAGCGTAGTCCTACCTATGCTTACAAAATGATAGTTGTAGTGTTATTTTTGTAGGCTCGCTTAGTCTATCATACTAGTAGGCATAGTATTGCTTTATAGTCCACTATCGTTTGATTTATGTTGCTATGGGTATTTTATTTGCCTTATTTACCTGCATTAGTTATTGCTTCTTTATCATAAGTCGCTATCATGACTTAGTCGCTTTGTTTGTCTTACTTTGCTTGTGCTTGTGCTTGTGCTTGTGCTTGTGCTTGTGCTTTGTCTTCAGCCGAGGGTTTCTCGGAAACACCCGCTTTACCTACCAAGGTAGAGGTAAGGTCTGCGTACACTCTACCCTCCCCAGACCCCACGTTGTGGGATTTCACTGGGTATGTTACTGTTGTTGTATTGTGGTGTAGATATTTTTTATATAATTAGGACTTTAGACTTATAAGGCATTTATAAGTAAATTTATATGATAAGAATTAATAATTATTAATTTCATAAAAACGACAATTAATACGTTGTTACATGTTAAATTATATTGATAGTGTCTGAATAACATATAACAACATTAAATCAAAAAGAAGTAGAAGAATATATCAAGGGTTGTGATAGAGTAGCAAATATTCTTCAATCCTTAATTAAAATTTTTGGTTCAAACTTTGGATATGAATACAAATCTTAATTTGGTGGAAATACTTTACCTCTAATGTGAAACTTTTACGGGGTGAATTCAAATTTAATCTTATCCCAATTTAGATGCCCTACTTCCAGGTGGGAAACAAAAAAGGAGTAGAAGAAAATTTTGTTTATTTTAAGTACGACTGAGTAGTAAATTTCGTTTAAATTTATATTAATTTCGTTTAAATTTCGGATTCCAATTTAGATACCCAATTTCCTCTTTCTTTCTCTCGCGCTGTCGCTCTCGAGTACTAAATATTATTCCCTCCGTCCCAATTTAAGTATCTTACTTTCTTGTCCTAATTTAAGTGTCTTACTTTTTTTTTTTGGTATGTCTCAAAAAGAGTATTTCTTTTTATATTTAGTAAGTTCTTCAATTCCAAGACAAGTTTAAAATCACAAGATTTAAAAAAATCCACATATCTTTAATTTAAGACCATAAGATTCAAAATCTTTATTTATTTCTTAAACTCCGTGTCAAGTTAAATTAAGAACGTAGGGAGTAATTAGTAAGATTCGGAAAGACTTCCTCCTGTGGAAAAGAAAAACACAAATCAATGGAGTAGTATTAATTAAAGAAACCAAGACAAGAAAAATAGAACTATGGAGTTCAACGTCAATCAAACAAACATCAAACACTATATGTAATTCATCATTAATTAACACGCAGTATAGTGGGTCCAAAACTTGAAGTTGTCACACCTGATGATAATTAACTTGGAACATTGTTAGTTCATCCGTACGTTCATTTACTAGTACTCTTTCAAGGAAGTTACTTACTTAATTATGTTGTGAATTGTGATGGCTTTTTGTAAAGCCTCCCATTTTTTACTCTTAAATTGTGTGTTACTATGTGAAAAGGAGTATGTAGTGTGAAACATACAAGTGATGAGTACTAAAGATAAAGACTTTAAGCTATACATTGTTAGAGTAAAGAACAAAATTCACTACAAAATTATCAAAAGAATATCTATAAGTAAATTTTCTTAAAATATAGAATTTATAATTAGAAAAAATAAAATAAGTTACCTGCTATAAAAAGTAAAGAGTACTTGATTGTATAAAAATTATTTACACTAATAATATATATATAACTTAAACTCAAAAATAGAATATGATCTGATAGTGCATGTCGTGGTAACACGTGGAAAGGAATTCAAGATTCAAAGTTTAAAAGTAATAATTGTGTATGTATACTAAAAAAATATTAATAATAATATGTTTATTAATATGATCTGCCCTTTTTTGTGTATGTATACTAATAATATTTAAAAAACTTAATTAGATACTGTTCCTCCATAACACAAGTGTGGGCATTACATGCATGGGATTCCTTGGACCTCTTCACATCATCAAAGAGAAACTTCCAATGGCTTTTTTGGAATTGAATTTTATGTACAATTTTATGGTACATATATAAACATACAATATCGGGGACATCTCTGGTAAATTGGTAATTGAGTAAATACTTTTTACCTAATAAATAAAATATTTTTACTCTATTAATGTATAGAGCTTAATTTTTTTCGCAAAAGCCAACGCTCTTTGTGTTCACTATAATATAGGCAAATAATAGAAATCTAATTAGTATGATATTTTGTTCCCTAATCCAATGATCATCCATGTGTATCTCTCTTGATTTTTCCATCTGTTTTCGTCCACTAAAGCAAAAAACGAATTGAAGTGCAATAGAAACAGAAAAATTGCACTGCAAAATATATCCTACACATGCAACGATTCCACTTAGGCCTTATTTCCTATTTTCTTCCCCTCTCTCTTTCTGTCTCACTTTCACTCTCCATAAAAGCGCGCACACACATATAATATATAGTCTGGGCGGGTAGAATGTACGCATACCTTACCTTACCTTGTCGAAATAGAGAGCTAGTTTATTTCCAATAGTCATAAAAATACGTACATTTAAATTCTGAATTTGTCTCTGCTTATATAATGACGAAATTAGAGTTCCAGAGTAGGCCTAGTAATATTCCTACAAGTAATGGACGTTAGTTGTTATTTGGTTTCAACATGATAGAGGATCAAGAACAAGAGGTTGAGTCTACAAAAACATCATCCGGGTCATCGGAATCCGATGGTTTCCCGGCGACCGACAGCCGGAAATACGAGTGTCAATATTGCTATAGAGAATTTGCAAATTCACAAGCTTTGGGTGGCCACCAAAATGCTCACAAGAAGAAAGGCAACAATGAAAGGCCCATAGTGGTAGAGTGGTAGCAGAGTCGGACTTACCAAGTGTTGGGCCTCAACATGTTAAGGCCCACGATGGTAGTCGATGGGAATAGTGGGCCATCATTGTCTAGAGCAGATATTGGGCTCAATTTTTATGACGTGGATTGGATTTGCATCTAAGACTTGCGCCAGCGGCGCCTTAAACTAAAATTTATCCCAAAAATCCGATCTTGTACGTTTTCACATTTTTTATTTATTTATTTATTCACACTCGTAGGAAAAAGATACTTATTTTATGACTCTGGAAACTGTCTTCTTGTTAGGCTCAAGGGCAAATTCAGAATTTAAAATTTATGTAAGAATACATCGATTTCATGTTAATACTAATATAAAATAATAATAGAATTCACATTTAAGTATTTATAGATATTTAGTAAATTAATAATATATATATACTGAATTCGGTAATAATTACGGTATACCTGAACCCGTAACCAATATTGTTTATTCGTCCATACAAAGCTAGCATATATCTAGCTAATAATTCATAAATCCCAACCCATGCATTCCACTATTCAAAAGATTCGATCTTGTAGTACATTAGAAATGTTGTTTTCGATAAATGACATTTTACGGGAAATTATTAAAAAATAACATAAGTAATAAATATAAAATACATGATTTTTTCATAAAATTTAATTTCGAAATCCAAATTTTGCAGGAAAATGCGGAAGCAGGGGTGGAAGGATTATCTAACCCATGCATCGCTCAGTCCCTTGCTTCTTTCCGACTCGTCTCCCCTGCCCTGTTAGAACAGTCAGGTCACTGTCCTGAGGAACACATACTCGTCCCCGGAATAGACGTGTGTCATCCTGGACTTGGAAACCCCCTATTTGCCAATAGAAATGTTGGCCTACTTCCACACCGGGATTCACTGAAGAAGATCATTATCCTTTTCCTTCCCTTTTTCGGAAGAAGCCACAGAAAGTAATTGAATTGGGAAAGTTGTGGCTTTTGAGCTACACCGGGGGCAAAATCTTTTTATTTATTCAAATGGTAAGCAATCGTAGAAGATCATTTCCTCTTAGATCCCAGTTCCTCAAAAAGGATATTGGTTTTCATTAGTTTGCAATTGGGATCCTAGGTATAACGAGTCATGTCCAATTCTTAAAGGAGTTATTAGAGTTTAACTAATATTCATTGACGGAGTAAAAAAAAATTCACAGTCAAATAACTTTAACAACTATTACAGGTAAGTATCTAAAGATTTTTTTTTTACGTTTAAATAGAGTCGCTAATGTGGGCTAAGGCCCGCGGGCCGATCCAACTCAGTCGTGATTTGATAGGGTTGTGTTTGAATTTTTGGAATTCATTTAAGAACGATGCTTTTTAGCCCGGCCTAAGTAAGTCCGTTGATCAGTGAGTTTGAGTGTGCATGGGTTGGGCCGTCGGCCAAAAAAAATTTAATCTAAGAATAGAAAATAGAAAGAAAGTGAAGATGTTAAGACAACTTTGTCACAAGCATAATCAGATGTGCTGGTGTTAGATACATCACAAGTGTCATGGAAGTTTCTTTGAGAAATTTATTTTTACTTTTAATTGATGAAATATTATCATTTTCTTTTGTATTTTGTTGAGATCTATTGAAACAAAGCTAGGTTAATATTCATATTTAGCTAGTTGTATTGCTACTCATTAACTAATTAGTTTGCTATTAATATTTCTATTTGGTTCGAGGGATATCAATTATTAATATGTTAAGTGTTAACAATGTCAAAAGTTATTCAGTTTCGCAGAAGGTTTGGTCCTACAAGATCGTTTTCTTCAAGTGTACCCAAAATAATGGCATAGAATGGTAGATATTTCATACAGCAGCTATACAATCAAATCTTTACTTGAAGCCAAACTTAATAAGCATTATTAGAATCATTTTATTTGTGAATTTGAGACTTGGTTAGCAAGTAGTAACACCATGTAATATTGTCTTATAAATATTTATGTTGGCATTTTAAATTAGAATTTAAATTAAATAATTATGAAAAATATTCTTTTTAAAAAGGTGGGTTGGCCCGGCCAGACCTGCAGCCCACGTAGTGATGAATTGGGATTGTTGTTTAAAGGTCCATCAAAATGATGAGCCAGCCCGTCATGGCCCATCAAATTCAAAAGCTCGTGTGGGCCGAGATAATTCGATTTCTAGTCAGCTAATTGAGAATCCAATAGAGAAAATTGTTTTTCTAATGATTTCTCGATAGAACGATTTCTTGTGAGCCACGAAAGAGATTATCCAAGTCGTAAGTAGCCCGAATGGGCTGGGCCAACCCCGTTTTAACAAGCTCTACATTTAAATTATAGAAAAGGAAAATAATAGTAGAAGGAAACTTGGACTCTACATTTATTCCACCACCGTGTTTACTAAAAATACAAAAGATTCATGTCTTCGTTTTATTCTAATTCTTCTAACACTATTGAAACAATCTGCCACATACACATTAAGAAATCACCAGCTCTATTAATCCACCTTGTTGATTTTAAGAGTAAAATACTCTTTAAAATAATTAATAACTAATATCTACCATAGAATAATTCTTCATCACACTTCTAAAATTAATTGTCGAAAGTTTAATCTGATCTCTAGATAACCATTAAAATTGCATTCAAACTTCCAGGCCAGGTTTGATAAAGTTTGCATCATACAATGATACAACAGTTTTCTTCTAGTTAAAAAAAAATTAAATTATAATTTCATTATCTAGATGATCATAAGTGTAAGAAATATCTTCCTTCATTATTTCATTCCAAAGAGGTAGTAAATATACTCATAATACAAGCATCATCCTAGGCTAGAATTAAGGTCTTAATGACTAAATATACACCTACCATATACAACATATACTATGTACCAATTATAATTATTACTAAATAATTTATTAATTCTATCACACCCCCGCAATCGAAGCGAGAGGTCGGTGTATGCTGAGACTATCCCGAGAGTCTTCAAATAGAACCAACGGAAGACCTTTTGTAAAATATCGGTGATCTGATAGCGTGACGGGACATGTAAGACACGTACTTGTCCACGAGCAATCTTTTCACGAACAAAGTGAATATCCAGCTCAATATGTTTAGTGCGTTGATGTTGAACTGGATTTCCTGAGAGATAAATCGCACTAACATTATCACAATAAACCAATGTCGCCTTCGGAACCAGACAGTGGAGCTCCAAAATAAGGTTTCGTAGCCAACAAAACTCAGTCACCACATTGGCAACTCCCCGGTATTCTACTTCGGCACTGAACCTAGACAAGGTAGCTTGTCGTTTGGAGGACCAAGATATCAAATTGTCACCGAGAAAGACACAATAACCAGACGTGGAGCATCAGGTATCCGGACATCTACCCCAATCTAAATATGTGTAAGAAATAAGAGTGGTGGTCGAAGATGGATATAAATGTAAGTCATGATCGAGAGTGCCCTGAATATAGCGTACAATGCGTTTGAGAGCATGCATGTGATCCTCCATCAGATTATGCATGAATAGACAAACATGTTGCACATCATAAGATATGTCGGGCTTCGTAAAAGTAAGATATTGCAGGGCTCATGCAAGGCTATAGTAATATGATGGTCCGTATATGACGTGTTGGAAGTAGCACTCAACTTTGATTTAGTATCAACCGGAGTGGAGGACGACTTACACGCGGACATGCTAGCTTGTTCAACGATCTGTTTTGCATACTTCTTTTGAGATAGAAATAAACCACTTGCATGACATGTTACAGCTATCCCCAAAAAGTAACTCAATGACCCTAGATCTTTCATAGCAAATTCTGAGCCAAGAAGAGATATGATAGACTTGCGAAGAGAATCATATGAAGCAGTTAAGATAATATCATCCACATACAGAAGGATGTAAGCTATATCATTACCCTGACGGTATATGAAGAGAGAATGATCAGACATGCTATTAGAAAACTCAATATTAGAAACATAATCTGCAAACCTCATGTACCAGATCTGAGGAGCTTGTTTAAGCCCATGCAATGATTTCTTTAGTAAGCACACATGATTAGGATAAGTGGGGTCTCTGTACCCCATGGGATGATACATGTACACCGTTTCATTGACTTCTCTATACAGGAATGCATTTTTTACATCAAACTGATGAAACGGTCATGCATTCGAAAGAGCCAAACTTAGTACCGTGCGGATAGTTGCTAGTTTGACCACCGGACTGAAAGTCTCACCGCAGTCCACCCTAACATGTTGAGTCTTTCCATCACCTACAAGACGGTTTTTATGCCTCTCAAATGTACCATCAGATTTTTCTTTATGACTAAAAATCCACATAGACCGAATCACATTAACATTAGGAGGACGAGGCACCAAATCTCACGTCCTATTATTAATAAGAGCATTATATTCATTATCCATAGTCATTTTTTAATTCGGGTCATTAAGAGCAAACACAAGATTACGAGGCAACGGTGATTTGGTAACATGGGTATGAAGACCATATTTTTTATTTGGTTCGAAAATCTCATGTTAACTACGAGTGACTGGCCGTTGGACCAAAATTGGAGTTGGTTGGATAGATGACGTGATATTGGGCTGACGTGAGATGGGTCCGGAGGCTGAGTGTATGGGGACTGGACTGCCCGGGAGTGGGCATGTGTGCTAGGCTGCCATTGCCTGAGGCTGGTCTACCACCCAGTGGGCTGCTAGGCATTGAGTCTCTCAACAGTAGGATATCAGCGAGAGGCACCGCTAGGCAGGCAACCATTGTGCTCGGATAGGCAGGCCCAGTTGGCTGGGTTTGTGGCAGAAAAAATTGGGCCAAGCTACCCGAATTAACTGGCCTGGCCGAACTGTTTGGGCCTGTTTGTGAAGCCAATTGGTGGACCAAATTCGGGGACATGCTATCGTCAAGAAATTCGTAGGTATGATACACAGAACAATGCATTTTGGCAAATGGAAAATTCGATTCATAAAAAACTACGTGACGACTCACGATGATTTTATTAGAGGATAAGTCGTAACATTTGTACCCACGATGGTTTGACGAATATCCTAAAAAAATACATGGAGTAGATTGGGGTTGAGTTTATTGATGGTAGTGGAAGGAGAAAAAAAAGATAGTATAAACACCCGAATATTCGTAGATCGGAGTAGGATGGGTCCCTTAGGTATAAATTTTTTAGAGGAAATTGATAGGCTAATTATTTACTTGAAAGTATGTTAATGAGATAGGTTACCATTTGTAATGCATGATGCCAAAATAATGGTGGTAGAGACATGAGCAAGTAAGGTTCTAACAATGTTATTAATGGTTCATATTTTTTTTTCTGCTTTTCCATTTTGAGATGAGGTATGTGAACAAGAGAGACGGAAAGATACACCGTTAATTTTGCAAAAATCCCAAAATGACCCATTATCAAATTCTCTACCATTATCACATTGAATATTTTTAATATCCCGTTAAAATTGAGTGCGGATGAATCCTCGAAATGAGATGATAATATCGATATCCTAAAAAAATACTTGGAGTAATCATCCAACAAACGAAGATAAATATCGATGGCCCGAAGAGCTCAAAACGGGAGATGTCCAAATATCACTATGGATAATATCAAAAGGCATAACAGTGCATGAATTAGAAGCAACAAAAGGCAATTAACATGTTTACCAAGATGACATGAGCGATAAACATGAGAATTACGAATTCTAGTATACGAAATAAATTTATTTTATTTAAGGAAAGCAAAAACAGGTGCTCCCGGATGACCCAAACGCTCATGACATAAAGTATGAGCTAAAGCTGCAAAAGTGGATGGTAATGTGGCTTGATGTGTGGTTGTGGTGATTGGATATAGCTCGCCCCGACTATCACATCTCATTAGACGCATCCCAGTATGAAAATCCTTCATGGAAAATCCAAAAGGATCAAATTCAACGGAACTCGAATTGTCAGTAGTAAATTTTCTAACTGAAATCAAGTTTTTAATCAATTAAGGAGCATGAAGGAAATTCTTAAAAGTTAACAGTTGGTTCGGGGGAGACAAGTTTGTAGTACCATAACCACGAATTGGAATTGAATGACCATTTCCGACAATTATACCATGATTATTGCTCAAATTAAAATAGGATGAGAGATTACCTTGTGAGAATGTCATATAAGACGTTGCTCTGGTGTCCATGTACCAATTTGCGTCTGGCGGATTAAGTCCAAGAGTGTGCATTACGGCCTCGATGTCGGTTGGAGTCGCTACTACCGAGTGGGCCTGCTTCCGCTGGTTCGGCAGTGGCCCAAGTACGTCGGGCTGCCGCTGGCCAGTTTGTCGTGGACTGGGCCTGGCCTAATTTCCTGAGAGAAAGGGGCAGGGAGGCACAGCCCAAGGCCACTACCCAGGCCCACGGTGTCGGTCCACTGCCCCACTGGGCCCTCGGTTTGCCTCTGGTCGAACTGCTGCTGTTGGCCGCCGCCGCCGCTACCACGTTGGTGGCCGCCACCCTTGCTACCACCGCGGTTTTTACCTTCATTATTGCCATTTCGTCTCTTTTGACCATAGTTTGGCAGAAAAATTTCAAATTGTGAAGAGTTATCATTGGACGGAGCGGCAACCATGACGGAATTCGACACGGTGATTGTCTTTTTGGCAAAATTCACTTCTTCTAGTACGAGCATAGAATGGGCTTGGTAAAATAGCGGAAGAGGGTTGCTTTGGCGGATGAGTGTACCAACTCCACTATATGCATCAGTGAGACCGACAACCATTTGTAAAACGAGCCGATTGTTAGTTACCGGTGCCCCGATGTTCTTGAGTTGGTTCGACAAAACCTTGAGTCGTTCACAATATGCAGAAGCATTGGGAAAATCCGACATGTCGGTGGTGTAGAATTCTTGCTCAAGTGTGACGGCCCAGGAATTTTTATTACGTAATCGATCCCAAGCCTTCATTGCCATGGAGTCGGATTCAAGAATCGTATGCAACAAATCATTGGAAATTTTGGCATAAATCCACTGGAGAACCGTCACATCGAGGGTCAACCATAATTCCTTTTCATCATCGGTTTTCAACACCTTCTCCTTGCCTTTTTCCGGCAGAATTATGTGGTGGATAACACGGTGTGACCGACATTGAATTTTGAAGAGCTCCACCCACATCGCATAATGGAGTTTTTCATCTCAAGAATGATGGAGATATGATATTTAATGTTTGAAATTGCGAGGGCTGGATGAAAATTTGATTTCGAGTCAGACATGATTGACGGAAGAGGAAGGAAGTCGGCGGCACAAAAAAGGGGGGGGGGGGCGACGGTGAAGGAGAGGTTTTTAGGGTTTATAAAATTTTCCTAGAATCTGATATCACGTAAGAATCATCTTAAGCTAGAATTAAGGTATTAAATGACTAAATATACACCTATCATATACAATATATACTATGTATCAATTACAATTATGACTAAATAATTTATTAATTCTATCAATAAGGATCCTTTTTTTTTCAGTAACCATTAGAATTGCATCCAAACTTTTAGGATAAATTTACAACAATGCCTAATGAGCAATTCTCATTTTGAACAAGTCCACTTGTAAAAATTGGTGCCAATTAATTCCCACGATTCGTAGTTTCAAGGAGTGGCAGATCTTAGAATAATTTAACGGGGTTAGAAGATGATTTCAGGATAAAAAAGAGAGAGGAAGCACTGAAGATTTAGAATCCAGAGAGAGATGGTAATTAAGGAGTGTTTAAGAAATTAAAAATAAGAAAAGAAGAGAAAAGCTGAAATAGGTGGTAACATATTAGTAACCAGTTACCGGTAATTGCCCATTAATTTACTGACGGTGTAAAAAAATGTCTACACAACCTGTTTATATTAGTTAAACTCTATTATACACATATACATTGATAGTATTATTTTTGGTTATACCATCATCTCAATGAGATGGATGACCTTTGATAAAAAAAAATAGTTATACTATCAGTATATTTTAATTTATTATAATAAGTAATTTTTTTTATTTTTCAGGTTACTAATATTATCTTTTGTAGATAGCTATTTATAGTTATCTTTTAGATATTCTGATAATATTTTTTGTTTTCCACTATCAGTGCATACATGTTAAACATAATTACAAAGGAAGAGATATTTGAGGGAGAGAAGAAAAAGGAAGTTCTTAAAAGTAAGAAGAAAACAATTGTTGAGGAACCTTTTCTGATTCCTAAATATGGTTTAAAGGGAGACTTGTCCTTGTTGAAGTTAACAACTTATTTGCAAGTAGAGCTAAGCTTTGATTTAATTTGTTGAAATCATTAAAGGCTTCCAATGAATCTTTTTGTGATCTTTGTATTGAAAATTAAGCCAACTTAAAGTTTCAGGTCTGAGCTCTGGATAAATATTTTAGTATGCTTCCCTCTTTAAGGACCTTATATAACGCGATTCGGAATTAGTCCTACCAATGAATACGAAAGAGGTTAAAGTGCACCATTAATGATATTTACATGCATTTAACTCAACGTAAGTGATTTAATTGTGTAATCAATATACAAAAGTTAAACTTCTAATTATTTCATTTTATTTTATATAGTTTGACTTGACTTAAAGTTTAATAAAGAAAAAAAACTCTTAACATTTTTTAAATGCGTTATAATATTTGTATGACTATAAAAATCTGAATTTTAATGTTTCAACATTTATGTAACTAAAAAGTTTTTGTCATTAAATTATATAAAAATATTTTATTCTTTTTAAAAAATATTAGTAACAAATATTGTCTAACAAAGTGGGAGGAAGGAGTAACTAATAAACAAATACCTAATTAAATACTATGAAAGATAAAGGTTGAAGGGTTGTGAACTTGTGATTGCATAACCCACTAACTTGAAAGAATCTGATTCACCTGGCAAAATTTGCGCCAAAACAAGATCCCATTTTGCTACTATATGTTAAATTTGGTACAACGTGCAAATTGATTGGCTATAGTAGAACCAAGGCATGTGATATGACTCAAATATTAAAATCATTGCTCGCGGTTTAAGTTGTATGAACTGATAATATAAAAATATTTATATAATAAAATCGCTAATAAAGTAATTACAAATAACCGTCTACAACAAAATATTAATTAATTATCAATCTGTTATAATAGATTAAATTAATCAATTTCATAAAAAAGTATTTACACTATCAATATATTCCTTCCGTCCTAAAATATTTGTCATGTTTTAGTTCTTGAGAGTCAATTTGATTAATTTTCAAAGATACATTAGATTAGATTAACTCAAATTTTAAAATTAAAATTATAAAAACGATACAATAAGTTACAATTCTCTTCATATCAATATGATGGAGAAAATATACCTTAATATGTTAGTCAAATTAATGTAATTTGACTTTCAAGAAACAAAACTCAACAAATATTTTGAGATGGAAAAAATATGTAAGTCACCTAGCTAGGGGTGGGCAAAAAATCCGGGGAACCGAAAAAACCGAACCGAACCGAATTTCGGTTCGGTTTTTTCTCGGTTTTTTTTTTTCAAAAAACCGAACCGAATCAGGATTTAGTGATTCGGTTCGGTTTTTTTATTTTGGATACAAACCGAACCGAAAAACCGAAATTTTAATATTTTTTTTATTTTTTTATTTTTATTTTATTTTAGGCTACTACTATCTCTTGAATCATAGTTATTGAAGCTAATCTATGTTATGAAAGTCGCATGCGGTATGAACTTGATTAACATATCACGGAAACATTGACATAAAATGTATGGAGAAAAAATAGTTGTAAATTGATAAAACTTTAAATGGTCATAACTATGTGCTCGAATGTCCGTTTTACCCGATTTTTTTTTATTTTGCGTATTTTTTCGAGACGGGGCCGGTCAAATCGCCTTATGGCGGTTTGGCACAGCCAATTTTTAGAAATACGTATGTTTTTCCAATCAATTTGTGTTTTCCCCCAAATCGATTTCTAATTTTCTTTTTTCTTTAGTAAAAATCTCACGATACACAATAGATTTCAACGTAGAATTTTCATGATAGTGTAGGTGTGAATGTAAATTTCAGTTTTGGAAATTCAATTTTTTTTAAAAAAAAAAACGACCCGGCCCGGCCCACTAGAAAAAACCGATACAAACCGATACATCCGGCAATATAAACCGATATATCGGTTTTTTTTAAAAAAAAAGTTGTATTCGGTTTTTTTTTAAAAAAAAACCGATTTTTATTCGGTTCATATTTTTCGGATACAAAACCGATATAAATCGATATACGCCCACCCCTACACCTAGCACTAGCACCCAAGGGGATGAATTAACAAAGTGGGTCAAGAACCAACTTAGATTTAAATTTTAGTGAAGGAAAAAACATTAGGTAATTTTTTAAATTATCCGATACATGTAATATACTCTGTGAAATTAGTCGAGGGGCAAGTAAGTTAATCTTGATTCAACTACTTTTAAAAAAGGGTTATATCAACTTTTTTTTAATTGGTTGAGTTATCTAATCTTTCAGGGAAGTGGGGCTTTTGGTTGTGTTTAGTTGTATAGCTAGTAGCTACTTTGAAAGGTACTTTAATTTGTTCCATCAATTTAGCATGATTGCCTCACTTAGAGGGAGCTAGCTAGCTTTCACCAAGTGATGTTTGAACTTATAGACTGAGACAAAAGTAAACCACAGAATCTTGATTAAAAAGATTGTACTGTCTGGCATATATATCAAGTCTTCTCCTTTTGTCTTTGTAATAACTTCTACAAATAAATATTGCTTCATAGGAACTTGAGTGGAAGGTGAAAAAACAATTGGGTGTTAATTTTCTTGATTAATTAAATGGAGAAAGTGGCTGTCTACATCACTTAAAAATGCACTAATGAAGGAGAAATTATTGGGGGTCCCCAAGAAAAATATATATGTAATATTGAAAACAGCTAGCTATGAGTACTATAGTGTTGTCTTTTTTTTGTTTCATTATCAGACAAAAGTTGTGGGAATGAGATCGATTTTCCAAGTCTTTTGCCTCACCAACCACCTCAAGAGTTGTTACACTTTGTACTTGTCATGGGTCAAAAAGGATAGGTACCCTTTTCTTTTATAACCGTGATTCGGGTTAGTTTGAACATTCTTCGACTAATTTTACGGGAATACCTAGTATCCATCAATATATGTATCGACAATTCTGTTCATCAAGATTTGAATAGAATTGAAAAAATTATCAAATATTTTTTATCTTCGCTGAAATTTAAATCTGACACTTTATGTTTCTGAATTCATTCCATTTAACACTAGACCATAAGTCCATAACCCTAGGGTGTAATAAAGAAACCCTTCACCTATTCAAATGAAATAAAATTTACTTATTATTTATACATATTATCTTTATTCTATTTATGCAATATAATTTTTCGTAGAATGAAATAAAATTGATTAGAGTCCCATGGATTTTCAAATGGATGATTATTATGCTTGCAAATCTCAATCTTTCCTTTATCTTTATTTTTTTTATCAATAAGAGCACCACAACCCTCAATGTCAATGTCACCAAAGTATATCACAAGACAAGAAAAGCATCCAATCTAAACTAATCCTTCTTAATCTTTCTCTCTATCATCCTATTGCCTTCCCCTTCAATAATTCATTAGGTCCCTACATTAGTTTGCATCAAATCTTCTCCTCATAATAATTCAAATATAGTAATTATCATTGCAAATTATTCAGTATCATATAGTAATTTCATAGTTCACTTGATTTGACAACAATAAACAATTCTATAGTAGTGATCCATTTTATGTTCTATTCTACTTTTGTCAGTTACTAAATACTGACAAAAAGAAATTAAAGAAAGTAGTCGTTGGTACAAATAATAATAATATTTTTGGGTGAAAGTGATTCTAACAAAAAAACACAGGTAGAGAGTTGTATTTAAGGATTTAAAGACAAGTAGGTGGTATCCGATCCGGAGATCCTCTTGATCGAGTTTGAAATTGATATCTAGGTTACAAATATTTGAGATTAAAAGCACAAGTAAAAATCTATGATAATAAGCAAATAAAGAAAACTGATATGTAAGATCTAAAAATAAGCTATGAATCAAACAAGAGCCAAAACTGAGAATGGCGTATTATCTTGAGATAGATCTGAATTGCAAGTGTGAGCTTAGAGAGAACACAATATGTCTTCCTTCTCTTCTAAGTCTTGCATATATAAGACAAAACTTAAACTATTATGACCCTTGAGAGTTGTGACGACGTGAGCATACTGACGTCACTGCACCCACGCACGCCGCGACACTCTGATCTAAGTAGGATGATGTGAGGGGAGTTATTGGGAATGGAGGACATCTATGGAGATCCTTTAATTTAGGGACATTGGGATTTCTGGAGCCATAAAACTTCGTGTGTATGCTTAATGCCTCCGAATATTTTTTTACCCAATACAGATAGTCCCCCACTTCTTGCGACCCTTGAACTAATGGGACTGTGAATAGGGAAGAGTCTACGCGTTTTTTCAAAAAATCCTTTTTTGCGGGAAACAAAACATAACATCATTTTTCTGTCATACGCTTCATCAGTTAATCATTAAACGTACTCAGTCACTCAATCGACGGCGCCCTTTTCGAGGCCCCGATGGACGTCTACTGACACGACTCGCCTCTTCGAATTTCAAGAATAATGATTATTCCACCGGCTATATAAACTAGCAAACATGTTTGCTTTTTATCACTTTCATCTCTATCTTTTCTTTTCTAGTAATTTTAACTCTCTGCCCTTTTACTTTCCCACTTCAATATGTCTGCTTCATCTTATTCGTCTTCTTTCGGTACTTCTGATGGTCTTACCCTCGCCAGAATGAGGGCAAAACTTGACGTCACTAGTCGCCGACCTTCATCTTCTGGTATTATCCAGGCCATCGACCTGGGCTCTTTGAACTTTGAAATCATCCCTCATAATTTCAACTACGATAGGGATTTCCATACAAACATCTGCCTCGAATCTGTGGAGGATATGATCTCATTGATTGATGATTTTGTTATCCCTCAAGTCCGTATTGACTGTAGATGGGTCTTGAATATAGATATTTTTCCTCCTCCGTTCAATACTAGAATTACTTAGCACATTCCGGGATGTCACTTATTTACACCTATTCATTTACGATCTGTTTTGGCCTCTCGATTCATCGGGTGATGGAGGCCTTTTGTCATAGATATGTCATCTTCCCGGGGCAGTTGGCCTCGCAGACAGGGTGAATAGTCCGCTGCTTGCAACATTTGGCAGATTTTTCCCACCTTTCATTCACTATGGATCACCTGATACATCTCTATTCCCCTCGAATACTTTGCGAATGAATAATTAATCTAGCTTTCCGGGACTCCAGGGCCCTTATTACAAATACTGAGGACGATCATGACCGGGGTGGTATGATAGGTTAATGATGATTCCTACCTACTTCCTTCATGGCACTAATTTCTACCCCCTATCGGTTATTTTCCTCATATTTCTTCAGATTCTTCTTTGATTGACTCATGTTTTGTCCTTGCAGCCGCCCTTGTGGTCTCTGAGCCTCTGTGGTCCCCGAGCCCCTACCCGATATCTTTGGTTGGGTGATGAGTTTGCTCCACTCCTCTATGGTAGGGAGCGGACTTGGAGGGCCCTTTTTGCCGATGAGTGAAAAGGCAAAAGCCATGGTGAGACTTCTTTCGATGGTCTTGCATTATTAACTTTGTGTATTTATGTATTATTTTAACGTCTTTTACTGCTCCTTTTTTTAAGGTTTCCATGTTGAGTTGTGCGTTCACGCGAAGTCCAAGTCCCTTTTTCCCAGCGTACTTAGATTGGCTACTGAAAATTCCTTCAAATGACCTATTCTCAGTAGGTCTGCTACCTCATACCTTAAGTGCTTGCAATCTTCCATTGAATGGCCCGGGAGCCCGTGAAATTCACACCAAAGCTCTATATCCGTACCCCGCTTATTTGGGTTAGATCGAACTATCACCAGGAACTGGACATCTTTTATATGTTTCATAGTCATGACCAGATTCATGACCTCCACATTAAAGTTGTAGGAGGCCACGCTCGGCGGCCCTGAGTCATTCACGAACTTCTTTTATGGGGCTTTCCTTTCTCTTCTGGGCTGACCTTGATCATACATTGATTTATTAGGTCGACATTCATGCCCAAGTGACGATTGAGTTGAATAACGTTCGTACCACCCCCTAGGGTCTATTTGCATGTATGATGTAGGCGGGGTTATAAAATCTCCCCTGTTGTCCCCCTCCGCCTCTGATCCCATGATCAGCCTTTATCTGAGATCTTAGCGGTATATATGTAGTTTACTTCATTCCAGGAATTAGCCGGGAACTCCTTCAAGCTTTCTTTTAATTTTCTCGATGCGTCCAAACTATCGACGTTCAGGCCGTCAGTGAATGATGCGCAACCCAATCTTTGGAGATCGCAGCCAGCTGCACCCTCTCTTACTGGAAGCGCTCCACAAAGTTGCGGAGTAATTCGTCCTTCCTTTGCTTTATGGTGAAGATATCTGCCTTTTGGGTTTCGATCCTCCGGGCCCCAGCATGGGCTTTAACGAATGCATCTACAAGAGCAGCAAAAGAATCAATAGAGTTTTCAGGTAAGAGGGTGTACCAAGAGAGTGTTCCCTTTGTGAGCATTTGGTTGAACTGTTTCAGCATGACATATTCGATTTGATGATGCTGCAGGTCATGCGCGGTGATCACGGCCTCGAAAGTCATGATGTGTTCATCCGGGTCTATCATACCATCATACTTGGGTGTGTCAGGCATTCTGAACTTCTTTAGGATAGGCTCCAGAGTCGTATTTGTTTTGTAGGGTATTTTCCTGTACTTCCTCGCCCCAACCCCCTTTAGCTTAGGAAGGCCCCCTGGTATCTGGCTTATCCTTTCATAGAGCGTTTTCTCTAGTGTGACGAGTCTTGTCAGATCCGCTTCTGGCATCTTATGTTCCGTCCTCCCCATATTTGTTGTAGATGCGTCGGGGGCTCCCGCGTATTTTGCCGAGTGGCAATCTGGTGTTGTCCTAAATAAAGATCTTAAGAACTTCTCCATGGGCTCCATTATGGCACTATTTATGGCCATTGTAGCTTTCGAAAGGGTGCCCTCTACTTTGGAGTGCGGTTCTCGTTTACTTATCTTGGGGTACCTCTCCTTGGGTCGCGCCTCACGACTCTTTGCTAGATGATTTTGAGTGTCTTCCTTGTCTACAGACTTGCTTGCTTTCGGGACTATTATTTCTTTCGATTTTGTCTGTGAAGTTTCAGATTGTTCTTCCAGGTCTTGATGCTCAATGGGCACCTGCTCCTCTTCAATCTCCCGCGAGTCATGAATAACGTTGTTTTGACCTAACATGTTTCTTTTTTTTGCTTGATGTTTTTGTTTTAGGGGTTTCAAGAAAATTAGCTACAGATCGAGACAACTCCACAACTGTCAATCCATACAGACGACGCCAAATTGTTTTCTGGTGAAAATTATTCTAACCAAAAATACAGTTAGAGATTTGTATTCAAAGGTTTAAAGACAAGTAGGTTGTATCCAATCTGGAGACCCTCTTGATCGAGTCCGAGATTGATATCTAGGTTACAGATATGTGAGATTAAAAGTACAAGTTTAAAAATATGATAATAAGCAAATAAAGAAAATTGATAGGTAAGATATGAAAATAAGTTATGAATCAAACAAGAGCCAAATCTGACAATGATGTATTAGTTTGAGAGAGATTTGAGTTACAAGTGTGAGCTTAGAGAAAATATAATGTCTTCCTTCTCTTCTAAATCTTGCATATATGATACAAAACTTAGACTATTATGACTAGGTAGGCTGATGTGACATGAGTTATTGGGGGGTGGAGGACATCTATGGAGATCCTTTGGGGACCTGGACGTTTTCGGAACCATAAAACTTCTTATATACACTTAATGCCTCCGGATGCAATTCTACCCAATACAAATAAATTATATATAGACACTAATGTAAAAAGACTTTTTATACCATTAATATAATTTTACGTGTGGTAGGTCTTTATAATTATCAAATCATGTTTTGCTTTAGCTATAATAGTATATGCAATAGTTTTTTTAAATGATATGATAATGCAAAACGTTTTCGCATTGGGTGTGTTATAATATGTGACCATCGATCTTATTTAAAAGGTTTAGTCGCTAGAGAGAGTGTCGGAACCAGAAATTTAGCGAAGGGTGTATAAATTTTCTTCTCATTTGTGTTAAGGGTATACAAAATTAAATATATATTCATAATAACTAACATTTAACCTGTGTATATTTCGTAATTTTCCAGCAAAGGGTGTGTGCACTTAACCATCCTTCGCCTAAGGTGGCTCCGCCCATGGCTAGAGAGAATACACTTATATTTACTTAATTATATCGTTAGTTACATGCTTGATTCTTTTTATTACCAACCAAACGTGAAAATTCTATTTTAAAATGGGTGGGGGCGCTTCAGGATCGGTTAAACTATATCCCGATGCTATAAATTTTTTATATCATCACTGGAATTTAACTTGAGATAAAAATTAATTATTATTTTTACTAGATTACTAATTAATATTTATTTATATTTTTTAATATATAATCACTTAATAAGATAAGTACCTGATTGTATAAATATTTCTTTTTGTATAGAAACAAAAGTATATACAACATGAAATATGGATTACATCCACTCGTGTATATGCCAATTGTGAAAAACGCCGACTTTAGCATATAATGTATGCAAATTATTCAAACTTAAATTCACCTTTGCACCGAAAAGAAGGTGCCCAAAACAGAAGTGCATAATAATTTCCCACTTTAATCATTTTATTTTACTTTTTTTTCTTCGAGCTGTGTTAAAGTTGTGATCAGCAGCCTAAGGATCATACTTTAATTTAGGTGCTTTTTTCCTTGCTTTCCTTTTTGAATGTTGCATTATCCTGTTTTCGTGCCAACACGTAAGCTTCGCTAAACACATAAAACCATTGGTTGCTTATCCATAATTAATAAGCACAATGTTTCATCTTAATTCTTACTAATAAAGCTTGAGTCTAAGTACTATAAATTAATTGTGTAAAAGATATTTATACAATTAAATTACGGAAAAGAGTCATATTTGCCCCTTTACTATAGAAAATAAGCTATATTTGCTATATAGAAATGGGACTGAGCTAAAGGGAAGCAAAGGGTTCAACTGAATCTCGTTCACCGAAAATTATATTGCACAAAGGACAAAAACAAATCCTTTTGTTATATAATAATTGTTGCATCTCCTTAATATAATTAAGCAAAGATTCGATATATGGAAGTGGTAAATCACGAGTTTAAAATATGTGTGGCGTTTAACTATATTTTTTGAATCCCGCTATATGAATTTATGCTCTGCCAGAACTTAGATAGAAGCTATATGATCTGCTCTAGCAAGTCTAGATCTTTTTTAAAAAATCTCTTATATAAATTTTTGGTTTCACTACGGTCTAAAAAGTGACATCTAATCCATTGTACCTAGTGAAATTACACTGATAATATAAAATTATTATGATTATTAGTTTATATAACTTATATCTATAAAGATTAAGCAAGAAGCCACTCACTTTTGTTATTGTTTTCTAAAAAAGAAAACAAATTCCCAACCCCCCCCCTCTTTTCCACACCCTTAAACAATCTCATAGTCTCTCCCCATTATGTTGTAACAAATGGTTCTTGTTTGGACAGCTTTCCACTAAGGTTTTTAATTAAGTTAAATTTTTTGGCTTAAGTGGAAGACAATTAAAAGACAACGATTTGTGCTTTGACTCAAGAACCAACACTTGACTAATATATATACTCTACTATCTAATTGATCCAAAATAAATAAAGAATTCGTCCAATAGAGCCCTAGATCTCAAAGCTAGGAGAACTTAGATAGTCTTCATGAGTGATTGATTGGTCCCACATTTGGACCAAGCAGTTAATATAGATAAAAGATTAATTATGAAACATATCAAAGGATTAGTTAAGAATTTTGAAGAACAAAACAACTCTTTCAAGATTTATTTAATTCCATTAAATAAACCTATTAGTTTAGTTTAGTTTTTTTTATTATGTTACATCAAAGAATATTAACTTCTCGATAATATGAAGTTACGAGGACACAAGGTTAAGTTTTATGATCTACATAGTGTAGAATAAGGCTCCAATAATTAGAGCGTCTGTAGTGTGAACCATTAGATTTCACTCAAATCTTATATTATCTTAAAATTTACTAAATAAGTAGTATAAATTAATAAACAAATTTTAAATCCAACAAATCAACTAAATTGTGAATGAATTTCAAACTCAAATTTATAAAAATTTAAATATTGAATCTGCATCTACCAAGTGTACCACACATATATATATATAGTAAAATTTACAAAACATGCTCACAACTAGTGTGGTACTTTTTTTTTCTCTAAGAGTTTTCCTTATAGATGTTTGGAACACTTCTTCCTAGGGGTGAGCGGGTCCGGGTACCCTAACGTTTTTGAACTACCCGGATTCTATCCAGTAAAAGATCAGTTCCTAAATTTACTACCCAAAACCTACCCATAGCAATCATTACCCGGAACCTACCCGGACCTTGCGGTTCCGGGTAGGTTCCCGGGTACCCTGTAGAGTGCTTCCTAAGTTGTAGATGTATTAGGTTTTATCAGAATACCTAATTGAATTTGTTGTATTAGGCCCAAATTCGGTGTGGCAAATTGTCTAACACATGTTGGGCACTAGAGTGTAGTGTGTGTGTGACCTAACTAGTGTTTCACCCTCTCAAATTACATTGAAATGATAGTGTAGGTAGCAACTCGAATATGAAAAGTTAAACCAGAATCGCAGGGGTTAGGGAAGTTGGCAAATACTTTCAATTCGCAGGTAGCAATAACTCGATTAATGGCAAATATTTTCAATTCGCAGAGGTTAAGAAGTTGGGAAAATAGTACCTGCTGTGGTGTGTGTCGATGGAGGAGAGATTGAATTTGCTGCTTTGATTGGAGAGGAAGAGAGTGCAGAGTGGAAGATAAATGTGAAAATGAAGAGGGCAAGAGACTGCGAGTGGAATTAAAAAAGTAAAAATATTTAATATTTCATAGGTTCCGAGTATCGATTCCGGGTGCGGGTACCCTGTCTCTATTTGACGGAATCGGAACCGAACCCGATATTGATCGGTTCCTAATTTTACTACCCGGAACCTACCCGTTAGTGTCGGTTCCGGTCGGGTATCTGGGTACCCGGTACCCGTGCTCACCCCTACTTCTTCCTTCAATAAATTTTATGTGACAAGAATCTAAAATAATCGAATAGTGAGTTTCAGATACCTCATGATTATAAGCAAAAAGAGTTACAGACAATTAGTGAGAAATTAAGTTGTGTGGGAACCAAAAAAAAAAGAAGAAAAAAAGGTAAAGTAGATCAATTTTTTTACTTCCCGTTCACATTACAAAAGTTTAGATATAACTTAAAAGTTCTTTTAACATATCACATGAATATTTACATGCAAATACAACCAATGTAATATTTTACAAAACTTAAACCCTCAATTTGCAAACAATAAAGAGAAAAAATAAATAAATAATTTATATACAAGATCCTACTTTTTAAATTAATTCAAATAAGAAAAAAAAGGAGAAAAAAGCCAAGCCAAGCTAAAGGCTTAGATGGAGATCCAATCCATATGCATCATCAAAATTGGGCCCCGCATCCACACCTGATGAGAACCTACTCAATGACGGCCCATCAACTTTACCACTATGGGCCTTAACCTGTTGAGGCCCAACACTTGCTAAGCTAGACTCCCCTACACTGCCTATATACTGTAAGTTCCCTACACCCCTCGCACACGTATTATTCGTAAATACACACCCGTGCGACACGTGGAAGGGTGGCGCGGCTCGTGGTGCATAAACCCAAGACGGAGACGCCGCGGGAATCACCGCCGTACCTGGCGGAGCAAGGAGGTGAGATGGTGGAGCAAAGGCGGAGACAATAGGATTATTATTCCTCATGTATGCATTTCGACTAGCATGCATTTGGGCACGTTTCAATTGTTGCCTTTCTTTTTTATGTGCATTTTGGTGACCACCTAAAGCTTGTGAATTTGCAAATTCTCTACAACAATATTGACACTCGTATTTCCGGCCCTCGGAGGCCGGAAAACTGCCGGATTCCGGTGATCCGGACGATGTTTTTGTCGAGTCAATCTCTTGTTCTTGATCCTCCGTTACGTTGAAACCGAACAACTTTAAACGTCCGTTACCTGTAGGGTTGTTACCATGTTTGCTTTGAAACTCCAATTCTGCCATGTTGTGAATATATATACACGTAGAGTTTTTGTGTGTGTTTTATATGAATATATATAAGTGTATGTGTGTGTTTTAAGGAGAGGGAAATTAAACACAGAATATATGAGGTGAAAGTGAGACAGAAAGGAACACAGGAAGCAAATGGGAAATAAGGCCTAAGTGGAGTTGTTGCATGTATGAGGGTATTTATACTAGTTTAAAGGGTTTGTTTTGAAGTGGCTTTTTATTATTATTTTGCTCTGTCTAATTTACACGATATCCTATTTTTTAATCTATTTTAAAAAAAATATTATCTTTTTATATATATAGTCGACCTCCTAAGGCAGATATGGTCTGCATATACACTATCCTTCTTAAATTTACTTGCGAAATTATATTGGGTATGTTATTATTGTTGTATTTAAAAATAAATTAATTTCAATTTTTTTTTCTTAAATTTGTATCTAATCAAATATCGCCACATAAAATAAGACGGAAAGAATTTTTTTTTTTCTTGTTTTCGTGTGTGGAAAGAGAGAATTTTAATAGTAATACTAATATTGGAGGAAGAGAGAGAGATATTAGATATAGTATATGGTTGCTGACAACTCAAGGAGAAAAGAAAAGAGTGTAAGCTTTTTGAGAATACGACCCAAGATCAACACTAGGGGTCCCAATGCCTCATGGAAAAATACGCGATGCCACGAAAATACCTTATATAGAAAAACATTTTTAAGTTGTTAGTGTGTAAAATATTTATACAATCATATTATCTATTATAAGGTAATTACGTATAGTTAATTTTTCAAAACATGCATTAATCAATAATTTGGTAAAAATGGTAACTAACCCGGTATCACAAATTAAACTATACTAATACTAATAGTATACCAATACCGTGAATTATAGCAAAATATTAAAAATATTTAAAGGCGGATCTAACATGTAACATATAGATTCACGTGAGTTCAGTAGTTTTTATTTAGATTTTGTATTTACTAACACATCTATTAAATATTCATAAATATTTAACTGTGCACTTAATTATTATTGTATATTAACTCAAAATTATATATTATAAAAATTGATAAATTTCAGATTCTGAATCTTATCCGTCTCTAAAAATATTGATAATTACGTACATGATAAGTTATGTGGAAAAAAAAAGATTATGGATCAACAAGACATATTTTAGTGACACGAAGTGGAAACACAAGTCTCTAAAAATATTGATAATTACGTACATGATAAGTTATGCGAAAAAAAATAAAAAAGATTATGGATCAACAAGACATATTTTAGTGACACGAAGTGGAAACACAAGTCTAGTTTAAGACATAACTTATAGGTGGGGAAGGGAAGTCATGTCAAGTCGTTTTGCTGTTTTTGATTTTCTTGAAAGTGCGCATATATTTTGTCATGTTTTCAAGTAATATTGAATAAAGTGGAGTGAATATGTGATGCATGTGAAAGTTGTAGGGTTGTTGAACTATCAAATGATTGAGTTTACATGTACTGTTTTTCTTCTCTTTTTTTTTTTTGTGGGGCGGGGGGGGGGGGGATGTGCAGTTTTTTCTGTTTTGCACTTTATAAGTTTTTTTGCTTTTGGAAAATTCAAGAGAGATCCAAATCGATGATGATTAGATTAGGGGACAGAATATCATATTAGATTTGTGGTTAAAGTTGCCTATATAATGGTGAACATATATAAAAATGCCGGTGACTTTTGTGAAAGAATTTAAGTTTTACACTATTACTCATTACAGTTTGAAGATCTTCGTATGCTATTAGTAAATTTTAAACTTATAATAGAAGCTTAGTTATTGTTTTTATCAAGAGAATTAGCACTTTTAGTCCATGAAATCAGAATTTTGGTCTTTATAATTTTTGGTTAAACATAATTAATTTTTAATTAATTGATATATGCACTTTTGATTTCTTAGACGGCAAATATTCACAAGTTAAATGGATTATTAAGTGTTAAACCATTGAAGTATGTATGTGTTAGGTCAATTTTTTTACTATTACTCCATAGTTGAAGGTAATATAATTCTAAAAATAATCTAAATATCATATATTTCTTTATAAAGAGACTAAACATTTTTATTGATTGAAGGTTAGATGTAATTAGCCAAATATTAAAAGGATTGAAATTTTAATTTATCAATAATTGAGAGATCAAAAGTATTATTATTAATTATTCATTAATATAAAAAATTGCATGTAATTACTTACTAATAAATAATTTCATTGCGTAAATATTAGTTGCACCATCAGTGAATAAAAATTAAATTATGGGAAATTATGCAAGATGTCTAATGTAAGAAAAGGATTTAAATTATATAAACTGTAAAAAGAAATTATAGTATTGATGTAGTTGAAAAATTTAATAGTAGGTTGATTATCATTGTTACCAAGTTATCAAATAATGTTTATTAAAAAAAACTTACATGTGATTATCTTACAAGTCATCTGCTTGTTTGTACATATATTTACAATATAAGTGCATAAAACTTAAACTTAGGACTTTGCTTCATATCCAAAGACAAGAGAGAAATATTGTTGTAAAAGGGGCAGTTCGGTGCACTAAAGCTCCCGCTATGTGGAATCCGGGAAAAGATCAAATCATAAGGATCTATTATACGAAAAGGATTTAAATTATATAAACTGTAAAAAAGAAATTATAGTATTGTTGTAGTTAATTTAATAGTAGGTTGATTATCATTGTTACCAAGTTATCAAATAATGTTTATTAAAAAAACTTACATGTGATTATCTTACAAGTCATCTGCTTGTATGTACATATATTTACAATATAAGTGCATAAAATTTAAACTTAAGACTTTGCTTCATATCCAAAGACAAGAGAGAAATACTGTTGTAAAAAGGGGCAGTTCCGTGCACTAAAGCTCCCGCTATGTGGGGTGCAGGAAAGGATCGAATCACAAGGGTCTATTATACGCAGTTTTATCCTGTATTTCTGCAAGAGGCTATTTCCACGGCTTGAACCCATGAACTTCTGATCACATAGTAGCAACTTTACCAATTACTTCAAAGCTCCCTTCAGCAATATTATTGTAACATCCATATTTAACAAGGCTGTTTATTGAAATACACTTGCAAAAGTTACCAAGATTAAGAAACAGATAGACAGGTATTTTTATTGTCTGCCTCAATTAAGTAAATACTTATCTAATTTACCTGATAAAAGTAAAATAGGAACTATGAACGAAGAGACAAAAAGTTTTCCTTAATATTATTATAGGAATAACATTAAGTTACGTTGATACTGTAACATTAAGTTACGTTGATACAATTTTTACGCCACCTAATACAATTTGGAAAAACAAGAAGGATTGTACCTTAATTCTCATCATTTAACATCATGAGTTTAAAGCCAATTTCTTTGTTATTCATACGTAAATTGAATTAATTATAAGAAAGCTTGGGAGATACGAGGTAGATATGATTGTTCAGTAATTAGCATTAGTTGAAAGACACGGTATATACGGTTTGACCGTGTATATCACTTATGTGGATTTTGTATATATTTTACCATATTTATAGAATTCTTATACAAGTGTAATTATGGTAGTAGTCTTGTATTAGAAAAAATGTATTAGTTTTGTATTAAGAAAAGATAGATTTATTTTCATAATTAGACATTGTATATCATGTATATATACCTCTTCATTAATGAAAATAAGGAGGGAATTCTTCTTTTATGGAATCAAAAGTCTAGGGCAAATTTTTCTTCTCCAAACCCTCTCTTCCACCGCCCTACATCTCGGAATCCGAGACTTGGCCACCGGCTGATTTTTTTTCCTTCTAAATTTTTTTCTGCATCCTTAATTCTCCTCTTGTTCTTTCATTATGTCTACCTCAAAGAACACATTTCATCATGCCCTTGCAGTCTCCAACATCAAGAATAACATCTCTATTGTTCTTGAGATGGAAAACGTCCAATACGCGACGTGGGCAAAACTATTTAAAGTTCACGCACGGTTTAATCGAGTCCTTCATCACATCATCCCCTTGGCAACAGGCAAGGAGAAGATGCCTACCACTAATGATGACATAGAGTTGTGGGAAACTCTTGATGCTACGGTACTCCAGTGGATTTATTCCACTATCTCTACGGACCACTTGCAGACTATTATTAAACCCGACGTCACGACCATGGACACTTGGAATAGGTTGCGTGATATATTCCAGGATAACAAAAATTCTTGTGTCGTGACCCTTGAGCAGGAATTCTCCCACATCAACATGGAGGATTTTCCGAATATCTCGGCCTATTGTAAAAGGCTTAAGGAGTTGTCTGATCAACTCAAGAACGTTGGTGCGCCTGTCACGAATGATCGTCTTGTTCTTCAGATGGTTGCAGGCCTATCCGAGGCTTATAATGGCGTTGGAACTGTTCTTCGTCAAAGCAACCCTTTTCCTCCATTTTACTAAGCCCGGTCTATGCTAATACTTGAAGAGGTTGGGTTAGCTAAAAAGGCTGCAACTGGAGCAAATTCTGCTATGCTAGCTGCCTCGCCATAAGATTTCTACTCTCCATCATATTCGGGTAATTCTCCTCAAAATCGGAACAACGGTGGTGGAAAACGAGGTCAAAATCGAAATTCCAACGGGAAAGGCAGCGGTGGCGGCAGCAGTGGCCAGGATGGCAGCCGGCAGGGGCAGCAACAGGTTGGGCCTGGGTAGTGTGCCACCGGTCACAATGGCCAGTGGGCCTGACAATGGCCTACAACCTACTGCCCCTACCCAACACCATACTAGGTCAAGCCCAGCAGTCAGACACAGCCGGACCCAGCGGCCAGTTGAGCCAGGCAGAACAACAACCACCAGCGGTAGCCCAATTCAGTCCTTGGGCCGAGACGTCCTCAGGCCTACATGGCCCAACAACCAGTCCACCCCGAGTCCCATGGATATCGAGGCAACGATGCATACACTTGGATTAAATCTTTCGGACGCAAACTGGTATATGGACACCGGGGCCACTTCTCATATGACGTCTGCGCCAGATAATCTCTCGTTTTATTTCAATTTGAGCAAAAATCGTGGTATTATTGTTGGTAATGGTGATTCCAATTTGTGGTTATGGTCACACAAATTTATCTCCCCCGAACCCAATGTCCTTCATGCTCCTCACTTAATTAAAAATTTGGTATTTGTTCAAAAATTCACAACTGATAATTGAGTTTCTATTGACTTTGACCCTTTTGGATTTTCTGTGAAGAATATCATGACGGAAATATCTCTAATGAGATGTAATAGTCGGGAAGAGTTTTATCCAATCACCACCACCACCACCACTTCCACGAATCAAGACACACTATCAACGTTTGCTGCTCTAGCACCTTCCTTGTGGCATGCGTGTTTGGGTCATCCGGGGGCGTCTGTCCTCTCTTCTCTTAAAAACAATAATTTTATTGAATGTAATAGTAAGCGTAGTACTAATATTTGTCCTTCTTGTCCTCTTGGGAAACATGTTAAATTACCGTTTGTAGCCTCAACCTCTAGTACTTTGTTGCCTTTTGATATTATTCATAGTGATCTGTGGACATCTCCCGTTTTGAGATATGTGGGCCACCGTTATTATGTGTTATTTTGGATGATTATTCTAATTTTTTGTGGACCTTTCCTTTATCTAAAAAGTCTCAAGTTTTTTCCACATTCCTAACGTTTAGAGCATTCATACATACTCAATTTGAACGAGAAATTTAAAACATTCAATGTGACAATGGAAGAGAATTTGATAATGGACCGTTTAGGGAGTTTTGTAACACTAATGACATATCTTTTCATTTTTCTTTCCCTCATACGTCCTCACAAAAATGGAAAAGCAGAAAGAAAATTTCGTACCATTAATAATATTATTCGAACTTTACTAGCTCATGCTTCATTACCCCCCTTCTTTTTGGCATCATGCATTACAAATGGCTACTTACCTCCTTAACATACTTCCTAGCAAAGGATTAGCATATCAATCTCCCCTAAAAATTATTTATCATAAAGACCCTTCGTATTCTCATCTTAGGGTGTTTGTGTGTTTGTGCTATCCACTTTTTCCGTCCACGACAATTCAAGCCCGTTCTACCGCTTGTGTGTTTTTGGGTTATCCGTCTAATCATCGTGGTTACAAATGTTTTGATTTATCTTCTAATAAAATCATAATTAGTTGTCATGTTATTTTTTATGAAACCCAATTTCCGTTTGCTAAATTGTATTCATTAATGAAAATAAGGAGGAGATTCTTCTCTTTTATTTATATATCGCGCAATAATTTTACATGTTGAACCATATATATGAAAACATGTCTCAGAAACTTTGCTAACAAGTTTCAAAATATTAAACAAACAAAATATAATGAAAAAAAAAACATACAAGTAGTATTGTTTTCTGAAATGATCACTTTAGGTAAAAAAAAACATGACAAGATCTTGATAAATTCGTTGTGTAATTTAAGAGTTAAATAATATAAATTGTCAATGTAGATATTCTTTACATCATCACCATTGTTAGTTATAATAGGTATCATATTTTATTTTTAAGATCTCAAATTTCATATTTTAAAAAAAAACTTACCTATGTCCTGTGATAGTAAAAAAATTATCGACACCACCAACGACATACATTACTTAGTTATTTAGTTTGTAGTTACTACTAGACATTCAATACGCTGACCCGGTATGGTCGAATTTTGCTCGATCATATAATTGAATACACACAAATGATAGCAATTAAAAAGAAAAAAGCAGCAAATTCAGAAAAACGAAAAATCGAACTAAATCATCTTATTTTAGTTTGGATTTAATTTTTAAAACTGAAAATAAGGAAAATCAAATTTAAATAATGCAAAACTAATTGAAAGACGTTGTTGATAGCGGATTTTTGTATGGGGTTACGTGCACTCATTTTCCTCAACAACAACATACCTAGTGAAATCCTACAAAATAGGTCTTGGAGGGTAAAGTGTAAGTAGACCTTACTTAAAGATAGAGAGGTTGTTTCCGGTAGACCCTTTGCATAAGAACAAACAGTTCAAAGCAGTACTAAGAAGAAATAACGGCAACGAATAAGATGTGTCAAAATATTGTATAAAGCATGATAGAGCAGTAACAAACACACATACAAAAAGAGTATTGACAACCACAAATTAATATGATAATCATAGTATAAGAAATAACAAATAGTAGCAGAAATCAAAAGGCAAGAAACTATAAAGTATATTTTGTATAGAAACGTTATATTTTGTATCACCCAAAAAATCATATGATATCAATGGTTATCGGGTATACCTTTCTATAAATAAGGGCTATGGGTTCGAATTCCACGTTTGTCTATCTTGCTGTTTTTTTTTTCCAGTGTCCCTTTTTGTGTTTTAATTGAGTACTTTTTTTCGTTCTTTCTTTTCTTTAATCTTTCAAAATTCTCATATCTGACATATTAAAATCTCTCTTCTTGTTTTATCACCTAAATTTTATATAATCAGATTTAATACATATATCAAAACTAATAGTAATCTTACGTTGGTTACATTTCTATTGAATCTAGGGTCTATCTGAAATAATATTTCTACCACACAAAGATAAAAGTAAAGTTTGCGTATATCATATTCTTACCAAATTTTACTTATGAAATAACACTGAATATATTATTATTATTGTATTAAAATTAATAGTAGTGAAGGATATAAAAGTTTGTCATGTTGGTAAAATTCTGAATGGTGAAAAGGTCCAAGGAATCCCATGCATTCCACGAACTAAACTGTCAATTGATCAGAAAAATCATTGGTAGAATACTTTGACAATTAAAAATCATAGGTAGAATACTTTGATAAATTATAATCCACGTGTGTTATGGAGGAACAGTATCTAACCTTAGATTCATGTGATCGTGTATATAGATCTGATCCATCTTATTTGTACTGTTAAAATTGACATGACCTACTCGAGTTGAACTGGGTTTCCTTAGGGCCCACCACACTATCAAACCGTAATATTTTCCTTTTATCTTTAGTCTTTACTTTGTGAATGGGAAAGTCACGAATGCGAAAGATGCCCCTTGGCCAGGTGGGATGTAAATCGATGGATATGCGCGAGTGACAGCCTTGCAAAGGAGAGGATCAACGGGACACGAACCCAGCAACATCCCTTGCAATATTTCAGCAAAGACTGTCACCACACGGATTCAAACCCGCCACGTCGGAGTGGTTGTACCCCAATCACCTTGCCACTTACCAACTCGCATGTGCCTCTGGAGGCATCTTTAGTCTTTACTCATCACATGTTTCACACTACTCACTCCTTTTTATATAGTAGTAGTGCGGCGTTTGAATAAAAGCATTGAAACTGATTTTAAAGATATAATTATGCGTTTTAATAGAAGTGTTACACTAATAATAAATAATTAATGTGTTTGGTTAAAAAAGGTCAATAAACTGCTCTTTTATTAAAATATAAATATTAATAAATACATAAATACTAAATCCAAATAAAAAATCACTAAATTCATTCGAACTTGATCCTAATATTGTAACCAGCCTCTAAGTACTACTACTATGTAGTAAAATGGAGTCGGTAGTGTGAAACATATGATGAGTAAAGATAAAGGACAGCCAGGTGGCTGATAAAGCATCCCACCTTATAAGGTTTGGGAAAGGGCCTCACCCCTATTAAAAAATGTAACTACGTATTTAACAAAATTAATAGTAAGTTAACCAAAACAGGCTCTTAAATAGAGTCAAAATGGGAGGCTTTAGAAAAAGCCGTCACAACATAATGACTAAACTTCTTTGAAAGGGTACAAAATGAATGAATGAACTACTAACATTGTTCAAGCACTTCAAAATAGGACCCAACAAATATTACGTGTTGATGATCAATAATTATTGTTTTTGATGTTTGTGTGATTGACGTTGATAACCATTTTATTTAATTAATTTGTGCTTTACTTTCCATAGCAAGAGATCACTCAGAATCTTACTAACTACCCAAGAGAGAGAAAGGTAATTGGATAGCTAAATTTCACTTTAAATAAACAAAATTAATATTCATACTAACGAAGATCGTGGTGAAATTGATAGGATCTCTTCATCTTTAATCAGAAGTTTCGGATTTGAACTCTGGGAGTGATTCTCTCTTAAGTGAGTCTTATTCGGACGCGAATCCAAATTAGTTGTGGCCCCAATATAAATATCGGACACCAAATAAAAAATAAATAAAAATATTCTACTTTTTCATTTAATTTAATTAATGCTATTGTATTCATAAACTTATCAATCAAAAGCTCTTGCAAAGTCTTCACTACAACTCCAAATATGGTCCACTATGTCTCCTTATCCCCACCCCCTGACCCCACTTTCAAAAAATTCCCCAAACAGGGGACTTTGATTCACCATGCATTATGCACTTATTTTAATATATTAAGCGAGCTGGCATGTTATCCTACAAGTCCTCTTCTACTTCGGTTGATGCCAAATCGAAGCTGAGTGTTAATTCTAGCACACCTTACGAGAATTCCCCCCACTATTGCAGTCTTACAGGGGCCCTTCAGTACCTTACTTTCACGAGGTCCGATATTACATATGTAGTGCAATATGTGTGTTTATTTATGCATGATCCGAGGGACGAACATATGCATGCTCTCAAACGCATTATGTGTTACATTCAGGGCACTCTTGATTATGGTTTGCACTTATATCCATCATCTGTATCTACTCTTGTATCTTATACAGATGATGATTTGGGTTGATGTCCTAATACCAGACGTTTGACATCTGACTATTGTGTGTTTCTTGGTGATAACTTGGTCTCTTGGTCGGCTAAACGCCAGGCTACTTTATCGAGATCCAGTGTGGAGGCCGAGTAGCGAAGGATAGTCAATGTGTTGTCTGAGTCCTGTTGGCTGCGTAATATCCTATTAGAGCTTCACTTTCCTATTCAAAAAGCTACATTGATCTACTGCGATAATGTTAGTGCGGTCTATCTCTCTGGAAATCCAGTCCAACATCAGCGCACTAAACATATCGAGATGGATATTCACTTTGTTCGCGAAAAGGTAGCTCATAAACAAGTACGTGTCTTGCATGTCCCTTCATGGTACCAGATTGCTGACATCTTTACTAAGAGTCTTCCCTTGGTTCTGTTTGAAGAATTTAGGGACAGTCTCAGCGTACGACAACCGCCCACTGTGACTGTGGGGTGTGATAGAATATATTAGTCATATATACCGTGTATATTGGACTAGTATATACACGGTTTCCATATGTATACCGTGTGTATATTATTACCATATATACATGGTAATCACTTACCATATATTTGTAGAATTCTTGTACAAGTGTAATTATGGTAGTAGTCTTGTATTATTACCTGAGTTGGATAGTTTTCAAATAGGATTGTCACATGTAGATGAGTCTCCAATTTCAGTAGACTCAAACTCAATTATCTCAATGGTGCATTTCTTCAAAAGACCATGTACCTGCTTCTCTACCATCCATAATCGTCCTTTTGTCAGGGGGGCTTATCTAGTTGGACATTATTAGCAATAGCGCCAATTCCAGTCCAATTATCCCACCACAAACTAATAGAACCTTTGTTAATCTTCCATAGAATACTATGCTCAGCCTCATCTCTTGCATATAACAAATGTTTCCCAGATAAAGATTGTCCTTTACACCATTTCTTTTCACATGGATGTTGTCTACTACAATACTTGGCCATTAAGAAATCAGCCCATAAATATTGACAAGTTTCAAAAGTCCACCATCTTTTTATAGCAAAACTATCACTGATATCACTCATTTTTCTAAATCCGAGACCCCGTTCATCCTTTGGAAAACACATATTATCCCATGAACTCCAATGTTATCTCTGTTTTCCTTCAGCATTGCCCCCCCCCCCCCCCCCAAAAAAAAAAACTAGCCAGATATGTTTCAATTTGCTCAAAAATATTTTTAGGAGGTTCCAAAGCAGCCAATAAATGAAGAGGTTGCGACTGTAGTACATGTTTTATTATTAGCATATATTATAAAATATTCTTCATATATTTTGAAATATTTTGTGGTGTATAATTATGATAGTAGATATATGATCTTTATTGTATAAGGATTCCACATTGTACACATTATATATATTTGTATTAATGAAAAAGATTTCCGAAGGGAGATTAATACAATTCTACATGGTATCAAGAGCCAACAATCCTTCCCTACCCAAAACCTAATTTTGGCCGCTCATTCCTGTCCTTTTCCGGCGCCGAATATACCGTCGGTATACCTCCGATATACGCTGATATACAACTGTCCAGCCCTCCAATTCTACTAACATCCATGTATACCCCCGGTATACTGCTGATATACAACCATCTTTCCTTCCCTATCTCTCCAATAGGTATATAGCCTATACACGCCGATATACACTATGTATACGGCTGATATACCCTCTCTGCCACTATATACTAACCATATACATCCTCCATGCCACTATATACTACCTGTATACAGCCTCCCTAAGCCCTTATACACCTCGTATACGGCTATTTCTGCCTCGCATACGCTTCTTATAGTCCCAAACCCCCCTATTGTTTTCTCTCTCTTACCCACTCTCCGACAACCATCATGGCCGAGAACAACCACAGATATGGCAGTGGCCAGAGGCGCAGGGGTGGCAGAGGGGGTCGGGCTAGGAATTAGGCTTCCAGCATGGGCCTATCAGCCTCTAGAAAGAGCCCAGCAGCTACTGTCTCCAATCATAGTCCAGAAGCCGCGGTCCAATTTCAGGAAGCAGTGCAGTTCGCCCCAGACCAGTTGATGGGCCACAGCCATCCGACCCACCTTCCTGCAGCCTAGCAGCGGCCCAACAGTCTGGGAGCACATCCGACCGGCCACAACAATCAGGCCCAATTTCCAGGGGCCTAATTCTCCACTCTGGGCCTTTCCTAATCTAATTTGGGCCAGGCTTTCGACACATTGACTCCTCGGAAGCCCAATAATGTGTGGTATATGGATACGGGCGCCACGTCTCACCTCACCAACAATTCTAATAATCTTCATCAAATGTGAAATTTAAATACTCTACAATCTATTCTGATCGAAAACGGTCATCGCATTCCAATTCAAGGTTTTGGCCACACATTAACCCCACTACCACATCTCCACTTCTCCCTAAATAACGTCCTATATGCCCCAAATATTATCAAGAACCTAATCTCTGTTATAAAATTTGTCACGGATAATTCCGTATCAATTAATTTTGACCCGTTTGGGTTTACTATAACGGATCTATGTACCGGGAAACTCCTTACGAGATGCAATAGTGATGGGGACCTCTATCCTTTCCTATCCACTGCTAGTGTCACCCCTCTCGCATCTCTAACTGTCCGAGTCTCTCCTCCCACCGCTTTAGCAACAATCTTTCTGTCAACCAGGCACAATAGACTTGGACACCCAGGAGCTCCTATTTTTAATTTTCTTCGAAACAATAATTTAATTCATCGTACTACTGGGAAACTTGTCCAACATTATTTTTCTTGCCCTTTAGACAAACATGTTCGCCTTTCTTTTCAGTCTTCTTGAAGTGTTACGTTTTCTCCGTTTGATATTGCTCATGCAAATTTATGGACATCTCCTGTTATTAGTTCACTGGGTCATAAATTTTATCTTGTGTTATTAGATGACTTTTCTCACTTTATCTGAATTTATCCTCTAAAATTCAAGTCTGAAGTTTTTACCAAGTTTCTTGAGTTTCGTAACTTTATCAAAACACAATTTGAAAAATCCATCAAATCATTCCAATGTGATAACGGTCGTGAGTTTAATAATTGCACGTTTCATAATTTTTGCACCAATAATGGCATGGTCTTCCGTTTCTCCTGTCCCCACACCTCACCCCAAAATGGAAAAGCCGAATGAATCATCCGTACTATCAATAACATGGTTCGTACCATTATTTTCCACGCCTCTCTCCCCCCATCGTTTTGGGTCTATGCAGTCAAAATGGTAGAATACATCCTTAATATTTTACCTACCAGTACTCTTCACAACAAAACCTCCACCGAAATTCTCTATCGTCGGATCCCTACCTATGATCACCTTAGAATTTTCGGTTGCCTGTGCTACCCAAATCTTGCCTCCACTACTCCTCATAAATTAGCACCTCGTCCCACCTCGTGTGTCTTCGTAGGTTTTCCTTCTAAGCATAAGGGTTATCTATGCTATGACTTGTCTACTCGTAAAATCCACGTCTCTCATCACGTCACATTTAACGAGACGGTCTTACTATTTTCAAATATCCAAAAATTCCAAAACAAGGATTACACATTCTTCGATGAATCAGAACTCTCCCATCGTCAGCACCCTCCTCCGCCGTGACATTACTGTTCCATCACGGCTGATGACCGTTGCTCCACTTCTCCCGATTTTCGATGTCATCACCCTTGCTCTATCACAACTCCCATCATCGGCTACTGCCTCACCCACACCCTGGCCAGATAATCTGATTTCCAACCTGGTACCACCAACCACCAACCTCCGTCCCGGTCTCGGTACTGCGTCAGACCCATTTCTCTCCAACTATCGAACCCTCGTCCCCACACCAACTGGTAACCCGACACCGACAACATCACTTGAAACCCTCAATCCGACACCAATATCGACCCACAGTCGAACCCTGACATCGACACCATTCCCACACACCTTACCGACCTGGACCCAATCACCATTGTCACCAGAAAACTCAAACCCGGCACCGACAGCGTCCATCCATAATCCCGAGAATCAGGAACCCCAACCCCTGCATGTACCCCAGAATGCACCTACACCAAGCACCTCGGCCCAAAATGCCTCTATACCCACACCGTATGGAAAACCATGCCCAACACGGGATTTTCAAACTTAAAGTCCACTTTAACCTATCTAAACAAAACACATCCCCAATTTCCTAAAACCCAAAATTAGTCAAACTGGACACTAATTGGAATACGTCCATGCGTGAGGAATTTAATACTTTAACGAACTAGCACACTTGGGATTTGCTTCCTAGATCAGATGGGGTGAATGTAATCCGATGCATATGGCTATTTAGTCATAAATTCAGAGACAGTGGTGACCTAGAGAGATATAAGACGAGACATGTAGCTAATGACACTAATTAGTAGGAGGGTATTGATTGTGGTGAGACGTTCAGTCTGGTTGTTAAACCGGCCACCATTCGCACAGTTCTGAGCATTGCTATGGGTAAGCATTGGCCGATTCACTAGCTTGATGTGAAGAACGTTTTTTTACATGGGGACTTGAAAGAAATTGTTTACATGCACCAGCCGCCAGGTTTTGTCCATCCGCAGACTCCTCATTATGTATGTCGTCTTCGTAAGTCACTTTATGGTTTGAAACAGGCACCCAGAGCATGGTATGAACGCTTTGCCATGTACATTATGCAGATTGAGTTTGTATGCAGCAAATGTGATAATTCTCTCTTTATTTTTCATCGAGGTAGTAACGCTACTTATTTATTGCTATATGTGGATGATATTGTTCTCACTTCCTCATCCGATGTGTTAAAAATGAGATCATTGCATTGCTTAAAATTGAATTTGCTATGACTGACTTGGAAAAATTGAGTTACTTCTTGGGGATATCCGTGACTAGATCTGCAGATACTATGTTATTGAGTCAACGTAAGTATGCAGAGAAGATTGTGTACAGGGTTAAAATGGCAAACTGCAAGATCGTGCCCACTCCAGTGGATTCCAAATCGAAGCTCAGTGATGTTGATGGTGATCAAGTCTCCGATCCTACTCTTTATAGGAGCCTTGCAGGTGCACTTCAGTATTTTACTATCACTAGGCCTGATATTTCTTATGTTGTTCAGCAGGTGTGTTTGTTTATGCATGCCTCCAAGGAGCCTCATTTTACTTCTCTTAAGCGTATCATTCGATACGTTAAGGGCACGCTTGATTATGGATTGCATCTATACCCCTCTGCACCGACCAAGTTGATATCTTATACGGATGCAGATTGGGCAGGATGTTCGGACACGCAACGCTCCACCTCCGGCTACTGTGTGTTCTTAGGGGATAATCTCATTTCTTGGTCTGCCAAGAGGCATGCCACCCTATCTCGTTCAAGTGCAAAAGCAGAGTACAGAGTTGTTACCAATGTTGTTGCTGAGATCTGCTGGCTCTGAAACCTTCTTTTGGAGCTCCAGTGTCCCTTGCGTAAGGCGTCTTTGGTATACTGTGATAACATATCCGCAATATACTTATCTCATAATCCGGTTCAGCATCAGTGAGCCAATCACATTGAGATGGATATACACTTTGTTCGTGAGAAGGTTGCTATCGGTCATGTTAAGGTGTTGCATGTGCCTTCGTCGTATCAGTATGCAGATATCTTCACGAAAGGACTTTTTAGATAACTATTCCTCGACTTCAGATCCAGTCTCAGCGTCCAGCCTCCTCCCGCTCCGACTGAGGGATTAAAACGTTAATCATACCATGATGTAGAGATTTTTGTTTAAAGAACATTGTCGCTATTCTAAGTAAAATTTAGTAAATTATCGTTACCTCTAAGAACATTTTGTCAGTCCAGTTTGTATAATGTTTTCAATTGACATAATATCATTTTATATAAATAACGATTTGATAATAAAACGTTACTCAAAGCGATATTTTCTATTTCAGTTTATTTTATTAACCATTACTTTTTGACTATCAAAATTTTAGAATTAAATAATACGTAAAATAATACTCTGAAATACTTTAATTTTTTTAGATTTTTTTAAAATAGCACAATCATAGAAGAATAAAAAAAATTAGAATCTTCCAATCAAATCGGTATTTCAAAGAATCCCCGCAACAATACATGAAAAGGAATATAAATTCAACATTTTGCATTTTGACAGTAATGAGCGAGAAGAAGGAAAGGAGTTGAAAGTCACTTGCTTGATTATAAAGTTGGAGAGGAGCGTTCAGCCATTACTATATGAAAGGAGAGGAGCGGAAAGCCATTGCGTTGTAAGGAGAGGATACCATATCAAAATGAATCTGCCAAACTAAAAGATTATTGGAAAACAATTGCAAGAAACACATAGTTCTTCTATTGCATCTTTTGTATATGTAAAATTCAATTTATCATTGCATCTTTTGTATATGTAAAATTCAATTTATCATGCTTTCTCTCTCTTCTTAGTTTTATGTAGATCTGTCCACCGGGTCGGGGATCCGCCCGGCCAGACTCGACCCAACCTGAAAAAACCAGGGTCAGGGTCAGTTATAAGCTGACCCGCGAGCCACTCGACCCGAAAAACGGGGACCCGATCAGGGTCGGGCCAGGGTCAGAATAGTTTACCCGTCTGACCCGACCCTGACCCCGAACCGCATATTTTTTTAATATTATTTTTCCTTCATTAATTTTTATTTTGTACTTATATATATTTTTGCCATTAATAAGTGATATAATGCATGTTTTTATAATATATGTATTGCTCTAATCTACATTGAGCTCGACATAAAATAAGATAAAAACGGTAGCTGATTATTAATTATATATTTATATTATTAGTCGTTCTGTTAATATCACGGAAGCATAATGTAGGGAGAGAAAGTAGTTGTAAATTGATGAAACTTTAAATGGTCATAACTCTGCGCTCAAATGTCCATTTTACCCGATTTTTTTTATTTTGCGTATTTTTTCGAGACAGAGTCGGTCAACCAATTTTTAGAAAAACATCCGTTTTCCCAATTAATTTGTATTTTCCCCAAATCGATTTCTAATTTTCTTTTTCTTTAGTCAGATCTCATGATACACAATACATTTCAACATCGAAATTTCGTGGTAATATAGGGGTGAATGTCAATTTCAATTTTGGAAATTCAATTTTTTTTAAGAAATAAAAAATTCCCCGACCCGACCCGACCCTGTCCAGCCAAAAAATTTCGACGGGTCAGGGCCGACCCGTGACCCGTAGGGTCCCCGAAGGGTCAGGGCTAGGGTCGGAATTTAAAAAAAATAGGGTTAGGGTCGGGCAAACAGAAAAAAAAAAGTCACCCGACCCGACCTTTGGACATGTCTAGTTTTATGTTAGCTTTATAAATAGGCAAATAGGCCCACTATCCAAGTATCAAAAAGGTAATCGAGCCTCACATACCTTTTGTTGGTTATGTCTCTCCCATGCTAAAAAATTTCGGAGTAGACAATTCCTAGTAAAAAATGGGCAGCCCGGTGTACTAAGTTTTCGATATGCGCGTAATTCGGAGAAGGACGGACCACAAGGGTTTATTTCTAATAATAAACAATTTATTTTAGCTTTTCTTTTAGTAATTATGATACCTATCCTCAAAAATAAAATTTTCAAAAGCCAACCTAACCCTGACTTCATTTAATTATTATTTTCTAGGGTACTACATGTTCTAACTTTTTTTTTTTTTGTAATCATTTTGGGTTTGTGAGCGAAGGAGGCAAAATTCTGTGTGTGGGGTAAATATTATATACATTATAGTACAATGATGATTATGGGGTTCGTTAAATTAACCTGAAATTATGGCATCTAGATTTAGGAGTTAGATTAGGTCCTATAATGAAAGCTTATAGGAGAATTTTGGTTGCTCAACATACCTAACTGCCTACAAGTTTAAATAATGTTTAGGTTTAATCATATATGTGGGATCCAATGATTTTCACTTTCGTTTCTTATCTTTTATGATTTTATCTCATGTAAAGGTTAGAAAATAGGAAATATATAAAAGGAACGTACGTGATTGGGCCACAATTATCCCTGATATATGGGGCTCAATAAGTTGGTCTGACTTGTAAAGGAAGTGTTTAGTGAAGCTATCGGGAATACGGCGGGATGGATGAAATTTCTCCATCTTTGATTGGGTTCGAGTTTTGAAAATAAAAAATTTATGATATGAGTGTTTCCTTTTGGTGGGCCCAATTACCTCCAATAGATATGGCGGGACGGATGATCAAATCTATCCACCCTTAGCTGAACCAAGTTTGAACCCAGGAAATGGAAAATCTTATTACGATTTTCTTCTTTTACAAGTTTTACGCGGCACAAATTTAAATTAATCAAGCCAATGAATTCCTTATACTAGATAGTAATTTAAAAAAGGACGGACCTTTTTCAATTTAGAGCCTGTTTGGATGGGCTTATGATTTTTGATTTATAAGTCAAAAGTTATAAGTTAGAAATTCTAGCTTATGATTTTTGGCTATTATTTTTATTTATTTGACTTAAAAATAAGTGCATAAAATATTTCTTTTATTTTACTCAAACATTAGAAAAATTCTTAAAATCTATTTTAGCATAAAAGCAAAATAAGTCAATCCAAACAGGCTCTTAATGTAGGAGGCACACGCAAAAAGGAGTATGAAACTTAAACTACTAATTACTAATTAGTGGTTGAGACTTTGTACAAGTGATTAATTAAACCACAAAACTTTTAGACTTACTCTAGTTTTTTTTTTTCTTGTAAGCTGGTCTAAACTAAGTGTCTGCATGCACTAAATATTTTGTACTTTAGGGTGTTGTGAGCTGCAGGTTTTGGAAAACAAGTGTCTATATATGAACAAAATATTTTGTACTAGCTGGCAAATTTCATTTCTTCTTTTTTAAAAATTAAAGAGGGGAAGATGACCTAATGTGCCACTAATTACTTAATTCGAAATTGCACACTTTAAGTGGGATCTTGACCATAGGAAGAACAACGAGTTATGGGCTAAATTTATCCCATAATTATGGGTGTAAATTCATTTTGGTCCCTCAAATATAACCCTGGGCATATTTAATTGCTTAACTATGCTAAAGTGGAGTACTTTTGATCTCTCTAACAGAACCCGTTTAAAAAGTAACGGTGCTAAACTCATGTGACACTCACGTGACTTGTAAGAGGCTAAACCCGTCGGACCTGATCGGAAAAGAAACTCGAAACTAAGGTCATTGGACCTAAGGTCAACTATGTGCTCTCTTTTTTAAAAGGAAAAAAATAGACTCTTCAATTCTCTTGGTGGTCACTCTTGATGTCCTGCATCAGTGCATAAATTATTTTCTTTTTCAGACAATATATTTTTTTTAGTTTATTTTTATAAAATAAAACATAAATTTAATAATCAACCCATTTTAATCAATTCATTTTAAATTCTAAAAGTAGCTCATTTTACTAGTAGAAAAATAGCTCATTAATCAGCTCATATTGAAAATAACCAAACCTAACTTGAAAAAAATCAAACCGAACCGAAGAACCCGAACATTTTGGCGGTTGTTATACATTAACTTGAGGTTGTTGTCCTGTCTTAAAATTCCGAACTCACAAACCTCAAATTCTTGCTCCGCCTCTGGTGTTAGATGGATTTAACACCTTTATTTTTTAAACGGATTTTATTAGGGAGATCAAAAGTGCTCCACTTTAACATTGTTAAAGGATTAATTATGCTCAGGGTTATATTTGAGGATCAAAATGAACCTACTCCCATAGTTACGAGATTAAATATGCTCAAGGTTATATTTGAGAGATCAAAATGAACCTACTCTCATAGATGAGGGATAATTTTTGCCCATAACTCGAAGAACAACTTTAGATTTACTTTAATTTCTTCCTCCTTTTCCTTCCATTAGGGAAAGTTTATCTTCCTCTGTTTTTCTGTAATAGATCTAAATGGCCAAAAATAATTGGCGAAGTTAGATTTCTTTTGCATCCACTAATTTAGATTTATGTCGCATAGATTCATATGTACTTATTGGTCCGATTAATTTACACTGCGTATGATCCATTTAAAGAGAAAACATTCCCTAAGAGGACTTTCTCCTTTCCTGGGCCTCGAACATGAGATATAGTTAAAGGTGGTGAAATTTCATCAATTTCACTATATTTCCTGTTGATACTAATATAACTTATTGTGAACTACTAGTAGTTACCTTTTAACTAATCTAATTTATATTATATTAAAAGCAGGAAGAGTCTTAAAAATATTAATTACACTTTTTACACGTTATTAAAAGATTATGCAATAGATAAAATTATTATTTACTATTTTTCTTAAATTATTATCTAATTATTTTTATAACATTTCACCCACCTTAAATTATTAGTTTTAGAATTCACTTTAGGATTAGGATTTCTTTAAGCCAATCAATATTATTTAGTTGTCTTTTCTTTATTTAGGTTTAACATTCACTTTAGGTTTCTCAGTCAAAAGTCAAAACTGCCGCAGGCATCAAATGAAAAATTAGGTTTGTGTTTCATTAACTAAAATACCACTTTAGGTTTAGTTTTCAATTATAGATTAATTTCGTTTTGAGAGAAAACAATTTAATCAAGTGAGTTTCTTATCCTTATCACTGTTTCCTTGAAATTTAGTATGCAAAGTTTATATTTGCTTCTTCATTTCATATTCTTTTAAAATCTTGATTGTGTCTATGACTGTAAAAATACTATTAGAATATGTAAATAAGATTAAGTAGGATCTTTATTATTCTTGCAATTAGATTTAGCTTAATTACAATGATTACATTAGCATGAAATCAGCCATAATAGCTTAATTTCAGAGATTATGTTTAGCATGAAATCAGCCATATCTTGGCATGTAATCTTGTATATAATGTGACTTATAGCAATGAAACAAGACAGGAAAATAATTACTTTCATGGTATCAGAAGCAAAGGTTAATCTGCTTACCTCTGTCAATGAAACATCCTCTTCAAGGTTTTCACTCTGTTTCTCGACCAACAGACTTCACTTTTCCCTATGTTTCACCCATTGCAACCATGTCTGGTGACCAACTAAATGACCCAAAAACTTCTTCAACTTCTCTTCTAACCCAACATCCTGCTCTAGCAGTTTGTAACATCAACAACTTCATCAAAGTCACTCTTGACATTGAATAAGGTCAATACATCACATGATCGGAACTTTTCAAAATTCATGCTAGGGCTTATAAAGTCCTCGACCATATCACTCCCAAATCAAAAGAAATAAAGATATCAAGTTCATCCACATCTCTTAAGGACACGGATCCTGAATTGTGGTCTCGAGTTGATGCCATTGTTTTACAGTGGATTTACAGTACCATTTCTGAAGATCTTCTAAACACAATTCTGGAACGGGATTCCACAGCCGAAATTGCATGGAATCAGCTCAAAGACATCTTCTCCGACAACAAAAATTCACGAGCCTTCTACCTCGAGCAAGAATTCTCCGCAATTTAGATGGAGAATTTTTCCGACGCCTCTTCGTACTGCCAGCATCTCAAATCATTGGCGGACCAATTATCCAATGTCGGCGTCGGCGTGTCGAACGAAAGGTTGGTACTGCAACTTGTTTCCGGTCTAACTGATGCTTATTCTACTGTTGGATCTCATATTCGACATGGCGATTCTCTTCCACCATTTTACAAAGCTCGATCGATGCTCGTTTTGGAAGAAACGACAAGGGCGAAAAAGCTTGCCAACTCGATCGACACCTCTGCTTTGTTTGTATCTCACGATGACAATTTGGGTGGAAACACGAGCGGAAATCAGGGTGGAAATGGAAACCGACATAACAAGAATAATAATCGCAACACCGGCAACAATCGCGGCGGCAGAGTTGGTGGAGGAAATAATTGGGGAGGAAAAGGAAAGGGAAGAGGAGGTAATCGATACCAACATCCACAAACTGCAGGGCAACAACCCTTTCTTAATCCGACTTGGGCCTCTCAATGGAATGGGCCATGGCAAAATTGGGTCATCCCTCCATGCCCTTATCCAATTAATCATGCCCACTGGCAGAAATAAGCCCAGCGTCCATCAATATTGGGGCCCAGACCTCAAGCCCATGTAGCAACAGCCCAGTCAGCAGCCCAGTCCATATATACACCAACTGATATTCAACAAGCCATGCATACTATGCCAATTGCTCCTCCAGATGATCAATGGTACATGGATACCGGAGTCACATCTCACATGACTGTAAATGGAGGTAATCTTACGTCTTATTTAAATAAGAGTAACAATCATAATATTACCGTTGGTAGTGGCCACACAATTCCAATTATTGATTGTGGAAATGCATTGTTACCCAAACCCCATCCACATTTAACATTACAAAATGTTTTACATGCCCCGCAATTAATCAAAAATCTTGTTTCCGTGCGGAAATTTACCGTTGATAATTATGTTTCTGTTGAATTTGATCATTTCGGATTTTCTGTGAAGGATTTTCAAACGGGGATGCATTTAATGAGATGTGACAGCATGGGTGACCTATATCCAATAACCACCAGACCTTATTTTGGAATATCAACACATTCTACCTTTGCAGCTTTATCTACCGAATTATGGCATAATCGTTTAGGACATCCGAGAGCTCTTGTTTTAAACTCTCTTCGCCGGAACACTTTTATTGATTGTAATAAGTTTCCGAATAATATCTTTTGTCATTCTTGTCACCTTGGGAAACAAGTGAAACTACCATTTTATGACTCGTTATCATTAACCTTTTTGCCATTTGATATTGTGCATAGTGACCTTTGGTCGTCACCTACTATTAGTTTGGGTGGTCATCGTTATTATGTGCTATTTCTTGATGATTTTTCAAATTTTCTATGGACTTTTTCAATTGCCAATAAATCTCAAGTTTATTCCATGTTCATCACCTTTCATAATTATACCAAAACCCAATTTGAAATGGAGATAAAATGTTTTCAATTTGACAATGGGAGAGAATACAACAATGCATCCTTTCACAAGTTTTGTGAATCCCATGGAATGCGATTTTGATTCTCTTGTCCTCGTACATACTCCCAAAATGGAAAAGCCGAAAGAAAAATTCGAACCATAAACAACATAACCCGAACTCTTCTTATTCATACATCACTACCTCCTTCATTTTGGCATCATGCATTACAAATGGTTATGTATTTGTTTAACATAATTCCCAATAAAAAGCTTGCATATCAAACACCCACAAATATTCTCTATCAAAAAGATCCATCCTATTCTCATCTTCAGGTCTTTGGGTATCTATGTTATCCCTTACTTCCTTCCAGTTCTCGAAATAAATTGCAAGCTAGATCAACACCTTGTGTTTTTTTGGGATACCCAGCAAATCATAGAGGTTGCAAATATTATGATTTATCGAGTCAAAAAATAATTATTTCAAGGCATGTAACTTTTGATGAAAATAGCTTTCCTTTTTCCAAACTACATGCTTCTAATCCCTCATCTTATGAGTTTTTGTATGCATGCCTTTCACTTAACCCATATTTCATACAACCTACATACTCCCCTCAAAGTGCGACACCTAAATCAGGGGACATCACAAGCCCAACAAATATCCCTTCACAAGTACAACAAATACCAACCCATTCTTCTAATGGCTCGGCTCAACAACAGGAAAATCCAATTCCTACTTCTCCTACTCGAGCCGAGTCTAACCAACCCACACTGGCCCAATCGCCAGCAGGCTGTGGAGGCAATGATTCTGCACTGCTTCATCCTACTCAAAATCAGTCCACAACTCAAAGTCCAATACTGGCCCAACAACCTACCCAAGCCATTCCACAAATAAATCCTCCCCAGTCTCCTCAAATGAAAACAAGATTCCAACATGGAATTTTTAAACCCAAAAGAATTATTAATCTTCATACTACTATTAAAAATTCCATTTCTCCTTTGCCCACAAATCCCATCCATGCATCAAACGATCATAATTGAAAAATGTCTATGAAAGATGAATATGATGCTCTTATTCAAAATAAGACGTAGGACTTGGTTCCACGACCGTCTAATGCTAATATTATTCGAAGTTTGTGGATTTCAGGCATAAGAAGAAATCTGACGGATCATTTGAGCGGCATAAATCCCGACTTGTAGGTGATAGTGCATGAAAACAAACTGGCATCGATTGCGGTGAAACATTCAGTCCGGTGGTCAAACCGACAACTATTCGGACAGTACTCAACATTGCATTATCAAAATCATGGTGTCTTACTCAACTTGATGTAAAAATGCCTTTTTACATGGACATCTCAATGAAACTATCTATATGTACCAACCTCCGGGATTTTGTGATCCTCAACACCCAGAATATGTGTGTTTGCTCAAGAAATATCTCTATGGGCTTATACAAGCCCCTCGTGCTTGGTACCGGCATTTTGCTGATTATGTAGCTACATTGGGTTTCTCTCACAGCATTTCGGATCATTCTTTATTCATTTACCATTGGGGCTCAGATATGGCATATATTCTACTTTATGTGGATGATATCATCCTAGCTACATCCTCAGATACTCTTCGACAATTTATTATGTCTAAGCTTGGTTCTGAATTTGCTATGAAAGATTTGAGCCCCCTACGCTATTTTTTAGGTATCTCTGTCACTCGACATTCATGAGGTTTATTTCTTTCCCAAAAGAAGTATGCCGAGGAAATTATTGAGCGGGCTGGCATGTCTTCCTGCAAACCTTCTTCTACACCGGTGGACACAAAAGAAAAACTCAGTACCTCTTCAGGTAATCCTTATCATGATCCGACTGAGTATCGTAGCCTCGCCGGCGCATTGCAATATCTGACCTTTACAAGACCTGATATTTCCTATGCGGTTCAACAAGTATGCCTCTTTATGAACGACCCGAGAACCCAACACGTGTTTACATTGAAGCGTATTATTCGCTATTTTTAGGGTACACTTGAATTCGACCTTCACATTTACCCCTCATCGATTAATAAACTCATATCATACACTGACGCAGACTGGGGTGGATGTCCAGATATTAGATTATCAACCTCTGGTTACTGTATTTACCTTGGAGATAACTTGATATCTTGGTCTGCAAAATGGAAACCTACATTGTATCGGTCTAGCGCTGAGGCCGAATACCGTGGAGTCGCCAATGTCGTCTCTGAATCTTGTTGGATTCAGAACTTACTCCTGGAGCTTCACTGTCTGGTTACAAAAGCCACTTGGGTCTACTGTGACAATGTTAGTGCGGTTTATCTTTCAGGCAACCCAGTTCAACATCAACGCACTAAACACATTGAAATTGGTATACGCTTCGTATGTGAGAAAGTCGCTCGAGGTCAAGTACGCGTCCTACATGTCCCATCATGCTATCAAATTGATGATATTTTCACTAAAGGACTACCGCTACAACTTTTTGATGACTTTCGAGATAGTCTCAACGTCCGCAAACCTCTCGTTTCACCTAAAGGGGTATATTAGAATATGTAAATAAGATTAAGCTGAAACCATTAGCGTGATAGCCGTAATTTTAATTAACCTATCACCCAAGAATTAACTAAAAGGTTTGATAGCATAGAATATGCATATGCAACATTACTCAATAGTTCTCTTTTTAGATTTTATTCTTTTTGAAATATAAAGTAATTTTATAATTTACATAGGTTAATTAAGGACATTCTAGCTGTGATTTGATTTTTTCTTATTTTTTCAGAGATTGTTGATTCATCGCATAATTTTTCTTGTACGTCATGCTTGTGTGTCTTACTTTACTTGGGCTTGTGCTTTGTCTTGAGCCGAGTGTCTCTCGGAAACAGCCTCTCTACCTTCCAAGGTAGAGGTAAGGTCTGTGTACACTCTACCCTCCCCAGGCCTCACATTGTGGATTTTACTGGGTATGTTGTTGTTGTTGTCATGCTGGTTTTCTTCTACCTTGCTACATCAAGGCCTTGATTATCAGTATATCACAGAGTTGAAGGCGAACGAAGGTTAAATTGTTTTGTTTTTCATAATCGTTAGAGATTTTTGTCTAAAGTTTGTCGTTACTTTTTACTTTAAACACAATTTAATTTAATTATAGCTATAAAGAGATATTAGGGTAGCATCAAACACAACATTTGGGTCAATGTAATAATATTATTTTTTCATTTTAATGAATGTTGCGTCTATTTCGACGTTCATTATTATTTTATAATAATTTATTGTTTTTATATAAAATTTATAATTTATGAACACATATAACGTCCGTACACTAAAACTAGTAGTACATATAAGTAAAAACTAGTTTACACGATCGAGTGGCGTGGCCGATTCCACCTTATTTAAGGGATGTCAATTTCACAAGAAAATTACTCTGTGTAGATGTAGAGAGGTAAAAGAGATTGTGTATATACATTTCAGGTTGAAATCACGTGACTTCTTCATATATTTTATTAATTTACCATTATATTTTAATTATCATAAAAAAAAATTAAAAAATGCCCCACTCCTCCCCCGCCCTATACTTTCAATATATATAACGATAAAACCCTATTCTAGAATAGCTTCCGTATGATGGCATATATATTGGTGGTCCAGTTTTATACATTATATGTCCCAATAATTAGTTCGTCTCATATATATTGGGATATTAATTCTGAATGGAATGTCCCTTATGGACCATTATTGGTGACTTTATATTATTAATTACGTGGCTAATGCTGATCTAGACATAAATGTATAGTTGGTCAATTAAAAGGGGTACACAAGTTTGAAAAATCTGCCACAAAAAAACTATAGAGCAATGATCATGCAAAATCTAGGTCATATTCATTTTTAGAGCCATCATGTCGGACACTATTCCTTGAGATTTAATATTTCAACTACCAAGCTCTCTCGTGAGTCGAGTGTTTCTCGGAAACAGCCGCTCTACCTATCAAGGTAGAGGTAAGACATGCGTACACTATATCCTCCCCAGACTCCACTGAAAGAAATAATACATTCATTATTTTCATTAATGAATGAGTATATATACAATTTACAATTTTCATAATATGGAAAATTCTATTCTGTTTGTACAAGAATTCTACAATTATGATAAGTGTACAATGCTAATTAAATACAAATAACATGTTACCAAATAGAGCTCCAAACTGTGATATACTTGACATGTATATCACGGACTATTTACCCAAACTATTTTGTGTTTCCGTGATATACACAAGGCATATCCCGTGTATATCACGGTATACTTTCATCCACTTTGTGGATTTTATTGGGTTGTTATTGTTGTAAGTACCAAATATGTGTGATTGTCCATTTCTATGTAGTTAATTGTATTACTTGAGCTGAAGTTTTGAAAGTTGATTGAGAATTTGGTTTGAAATTCACACTTTCAACTATTTTACAAGTTTAAATCTAATCTAGCAAGAGATCAGATCAGATTAAACTTCTATCTTGTACACTCATATAGTTGACAGGAAAGAGGAAATTTAGTTTTCCCTTAACGTCACGTCTTAGTAACCAAGAGAAAAAAAAAGGGAGAACTTTTTTGTTTAACCATCTATTGAAATGCACCGGTCCGATTAATCAAGATTCTTGATGTGTAGAGCCTATTTAAGGGGAAGGAAAGGGAAAATAGATAATATTTTTTAATTTTTTGATCCACCTAATGGTGTAATTTATTTTTTAAAAAATGTTTATCCATATGGTAATCAGAATTCAATGGTTCGACTAATCAATATTAGCGCCTATTTAAGGGGAAGGGCTCCCTACATAACAGGGCACAAACCCAAAACTCCGTTTAAGGATAGAAGGATCGCATCTATCCCATCGCAAACCTTGGTTATAGGACAGTTGATATCAGCTTATACCTTTTATTTTAGATTCTAGCATTATCTTACTTCCTTTTTTTCAACAAAAGTAATTGAATGAAGTACATCAAAACCTTATAAAAAGAAAGGGGGAAGGTGCAAGGAAAGAAAGTAGCTAAAATAACTAAGTGTGGAGAAAAGAAAAATAAGTGTTTTTAGGGTTTGTCTTATATATAAAAGTGGGTACTCTTCTAAAGAAGAAAGATTCATAGAACCAAAGTTCCTTAATATTTTATATTGAAACATATACTATGCTTTAGGGTTGTCTTAATATGGAAGTGAGTCTTAATTTTAAGGAAGATCCATAGAATCAAAAGTTCTTTATATTTTTTATTTTTATAGTGAAACATGGTGTACTTAGGAAAGTTATTACAGAGAAGAGCCAAAGCCATGTTAGAATATTAGGGTTTTGCATGCACATGGCTAGTGGAATGATGTTAGGAAGAAACACATGTGAATGTGCCTCACACTGTTGAAACAAACCAATAGTATATATAGGATTCTAGGAACCAAGAACAATGTCACATTAGCCATGTTTGGGTCCTACTTATACTAGCTAGAATTTTATGGTTCTTGGCCCCGCAACTAATGAATAATTAAGAATAATGAACCACCACCTCCTTGGGCATCTTTTAGTAAAAAAATTGTTTAAGCTCATCGACGAGTGATATTGTTCGCATTGGTCTTAGTTCCGCGCAATTCTAAAACGTGTCACTGGATGTAAACCTTTATTTCCTTTATACTCGGAACAACTTTTGCTGGTGTACGATTTCTCTTACGATGCTACAAATTTGTGTTTATATAGTGTTTACGTCAAATTAATTAACATAAGACATATGTTGTGTATATATATCTTTATTGTGTCTATAATTATGATTAATTACTATGTCTTTTCGTTTTAATACTAACTCTTTAAAGTGAAATTATTTGATTTAGTGTTTAGTGTCGGCCGGTTGTGAATAACTATGTTTGTAGGATAGCATTCTTGTCCAATCAATTTAGTCAAGCCCTCTTGCTGATTAATCAGCAACAACTGTCCTAAAATAAAGGGTTCCTTTTTTTTTTTCTGGTTAATGGTTTTCCACCATCTTAATACATACTAAAACACTTTTAACTATGTTAATCATGCTAATTATCTTTATTTGTTGTTGATTGAAGTGATGGCGATATTATTGTTCAAAGATCTTCCAAATCCTAATTATGGCCCACCAACGTGTGTTTATCAAGATTAATCAACCAATTAGAGGTTATTACACGATTTTTTAAACATGAGATTATAATATATTTCAGACATGATCCCATCATAATGTACAAAATAACCAACTAAATCATTAACTTTCTAGTCATCTTGCTTCCTTTTTGGAACCATTACTTTGGAAGGATCCAAAAAAAGGATTAAAGATAATACCCAACAATTCTGACTTAGTTTTCAAGTTGTAATCTCCTTTTTTGGGATGTGTTCAAAAAGCATATTTAATTATTACAAACAATGTGGGTATGACTCAATTAGTCCATCCATGTATTCCAAGTGACACCTACCTACCCTTTTATCATATAATTAAAGGGGTGGAGTAGTCCCCGGAGCATAGCTGGATGACAAAGGAGGAGAACTTAAAATCCAGCTGGAGGTCTGCAGTGTGGGTTCGAACCCTGGTGAAAGCAATTTACTCTCTTCTGAGGTAGGACCTTGTAGGTGTATCAATTGCTTTGTTTTCAAACCCTGGTCATTCAGGCACATCTCGCGATTTACTGGTAGTAGTGCTGAGGGATTGAGACTACTATCTCCAGGAATAGTCTGGCGTAAGCCAGGAAGCTGGATATAAAAAAAAGGTGGAGTAATGCTTAAGTCTCGTGAAGTGACAATTTTATTTTGTATTTAAGTAATATACATGGACAATATAACTATTTTTTTTAAATTATATTAGTGAGTTTTCTTAGTAATCGCAATGTCAAGATCAATTTACATGCACCTCAACTAATTTTATCATACGTCTATTATTATTATATTTACCAAGTTATCATTTACTTTATCATAGAAAGTTACTTGTAATCACCTTATAAGTGTGACATAATTATGTAAATTTTTGTGACACCGTTTATGCATAGAATTTAAACTCTTTTATTATATATGTTGAATGATGTTGTCATTTATTAATCTATTAGCTAGAGAATTACTCCCTCTGTTCCAAAATACTTGTCGCATTATGTTTTTCAAGAGTCAAACTATATAAATTTTGACCAATAATTTAAGTTATATTTTTGCATCATATTAATATGAAAAGAATTGCAAATTATAGTATTCTTCGTATAGTTTTCTAATATCTAAATTTTAATTTTAAAATATTAAATTAATCTAATCTAATTTGGTTTTAAAATTTAATCAAATTAAGAAAAATATGACAAATATTTTAGGACTGAGGGAGTATTTAATAGTCTAATGACATGAAGTCTAGTTTGTAGAGAAAGCACATCTAGACTATTTTAATTAAGTTGATGACAATCCCATCAATACCTTTTTGATTTTAAATAGGAAAACCCGTGAATTAGGAGGGGATTAGCAAGAAGGCACTTGGTCAATCAATAAGACAAATTTAATGTGCTTTTGGTTATTATAAAATATAAAAAGTAGACACTTAAATTAAATACATGAACACCACAAAATATGTCGTGCAAAAACAACCGACTTAGTTGGGAGATCTTTTCAGATGTAATGGGGTTTAATTAATAAATCATACCCATTAGTTTATTAATTATATTCTAATTTTATTTAATTTAATATATTTTTACTTGTTCATTTTGTTTCTGTTATACATGTTTTTTTCTGCCACGTGGAACTGTTTGGTACGCTCCACGCTGAAGTATAACATGCCATGTGTGTGAATGAATGTCCATATCTTGCCTTTTTCTTCAAATTATCTTATTTAAGTTAATAATTAATCACATATCAATGGCGAGATTGGGTAGAGGTGATTAGACGGGATATGACGTAGGTGCAACTCAGTGAGGATATGATCTTAGATAGAGGGTTGTGGAGGACACGGATTAAGGTAGAAGGGTAGTAGGTAGTCCATCGTAGCCCTACCTGCGCTTACAAACTGGTAGTTGTAGTGTTAGTATTGTAGGCCCACTTAGCCTATCAAACTAGGCACAATATTGCTTTACAGTCTCCAATCGTTTGATTTATGTTGTTATGTGTATTTTGTTTGTCTTATTTACTTGTATTAGTTATTGCTTCTTTTTCAGAATTCGCTATCAGGGCTTAGTCGCTTTGTTTGTATTTCTTTACTTGTGCTTGTGCTTTGTCTTGAGCCGAGGGTCTCTCGAAAACAGTCGATCTACCTACCAATGTAGATGTAAGGTCTGCTTACACTCTACCCTCCCCAGATCCCACGTTATGAAATTTTACTGGGTATGTTGTTGTTGTTGATATCAATGGCGAAAATCACTTTAGTGAGATTTAAAAAAATGATCTATCTAACGGACTTTATTATAATATTTAATTTGTTTCAAAAGCAACAGTACAATCATTATTTAGGGAAGAAAAAAATAAATTCTTTATTATTTTTTCTAGTAAAAATTTCATGAATATCTCTTACTTAAAAATAGTGATTTCTCGTGCTTTTTTACATAATTTTAAACATGTATATTTTCTTTCAACATAACTAAGAAATAAGCAATCCAATTTGAGCCAGGGACAGATTTATATTATGGGTTGATTCGAATACAGCAAATTTAGCTCGGACCTTGTATACATGATTTAAATTTTATTTCATATTTACAAATAATTGTTTTAAGGCAATAAATCAAATAAACTGTGGTAAAATGAACTCAAATTTATAAAATTCAAATGCTAATTCCGACTATGATTGAGCAACAATTTAATCAAATAAAAATTACTCGTATTCGTGTAAAGAGTATCTAGTAGAAATTCGTATATATTATTATGTACAGTATAAATTATGTAGAGAGACACATGCATAGAGACGTCATAGGCATGTGGACATGGTCAGGGCTATTAGTGGATTGCCTTTAAGAATAGTTAAAACAAAAAATAAAAACTTTGCGGTGTTTGGAATAAATTGTATTATATTTTGGGAAAATGCTAGTTAGATGTAATGTTATTGGCATAAGAAACCAAGGAATTTTGGTCCAACGAGAAGTCAACACAAGTTAATTATTTAGGACGAATACTAATTAAAGTAGATTTGTAGTTCAAAGTGAGTTTGAGTGTCGTATATATTATACACATTAGGTCATCTCTATATTATTTTAAAGGATCGATCATTAATATACAACTAGTCTAGGAATAGATTGTTGGGTATTTCTATGGTACTTTATAAAGCAGTACGGGAAGTAATAACTATTACAAATGTTCGAAAGGATAACTAAATGGTCAATCTTCAAAACTGCCGCATGTGTGTTGTGTCTTGAATCTTGATCACCTTGCAAAGCCAATGTTGAGAACTGCCGCAAGTTTGTTGTGCCTTGAATCTTGATAACCTGAAATCAAGAAACAACTAAATCTGGATGGTTACAATGTTGTGTGTTGAGTCGAGGATAGCCCTCTATCCTTAAGACAAGATTGCCCCGTATATATGCTTTTACGTTAGCGGGCAATAGTCTCCCAAGATAAAACAACACTTTAATCTCAACACTACAAAGCCAATAGGTTGAGCCTGGCGAAGAAAACAAATATGACTCGACTTGCTGAAGATATGGAATAGGAAGGAAGAGTTTCTCTCTACTCTTCTCTTTTGTCTCTGTGTATATAGTGTGTCTCTGTAGTGTATATCTTGTGTATACGTGAGGGGTTGGTCACTGTTGTTTGAGGCGAGAATTGCACTGAGTTTATTTGGATTTCACCGGGGTTTGTGCTAATTTGAAATTTGTTTTTAGCCTTTGTTTTGTCTTTGAAAAGCGATCGATTCTAATGGCTTTTTCGTCTGTTTTGTGCCTGTTTTCTGGTCGTTTTCTTGCCTATTTCTTGCTTCTGTTTTTCAGCCAAGTGAAGCTGAATATATAGCAAGAGGAGGGGCTGTCCAACAGCCACAAACAAGGCTGTAATGGCCCTTAAAGGAGGCCATTAAAACAGCCAAGTAATGGCTATTAAGGCCTTGAAGAAGGCTGCCCAAATGCCCCAAGTAATGGCTGTTAATGGAGAGTTAATCAGCCAAGTAATGGCTGGTTAATGCTCCAAAACGCAGTCCAACGGTAGGCAAAAAAAATCTCCAGAAATTCTGGGGACCAAACTGTAAATATTGAAACTTCAGGGACCAAACTGTACATATGAAAGAATTCTGGTCCAAACTGTACATCTGAAACTTCAGGGATCAAACTGTACATCTGACAGAGTTCTCTGGTCCAAAAAGATAATATCAGAAAGGCCCACAGCCCACAGCCCACAGCCCACAACCCGTGAACCCGAGAGCCCGAGAGCCCGAGAGCCCGAGAGCCCGAGAGCCCGAAACCCGAAACCCGAAACCCGGAACCGGAACCGGACCGGACCGGACCGGACGGGCGGGCGGCGGCGGCGCGCGTGTGGGCTTAGCCTTGAACCCAAGCACATCTAGGTCTTCCCTCCTTTAAACACATGGGATACCCCTTGGGGTCCCAAACCCTTTACCAATTAGAGACTTATATAGAGAGCAATTCTTCCTATTCCCACCGATGTGGTAGATTTGTCCCACACCACATTTCCATGTCTCAAACACCTTACTTCGTGGACCAATATCTCTTTCATTTCTCAACGAAATTAGACGATTCTTGGCCCTACGGTCATCTACTCACTTCGTAGATCATGCATGTGTAAAGAGACGAAGTCTCCAACATACGAACACTAGTGTTTAATACATCAAAGATGGGTGGACGCATCTCCCGCCAAAGGCTAATTTCCAACAATCCTCTATGAAAGAGAGATTGTGTCGCACACACAAGGTGCCTACATTTCAAAGAATCTTTCAAATAAAAGATATTGCATCAGGAGAGGTAGCTACGCTTTGAACCTTCCCTAGTTGAATACCATCGGACTTACTTATCGCGCGGTGAACGTGATGTCTTGAACCGTCGGTGTTTAGTGTAAGCCAAGACAACGATATCAACACAATAACTCTTCTTATTCATTTTCCTTCTTACGTTTCGTCCGTTGTGGCCATGGACACACTTGGATTCTTAAGTGCGTTCATTTGAGGCGGCCAACCTCCCACTTAAATAGGTGATCTCCTACAAGGTATCCTGCTATACCCCACTTCACAAGTGTTAGGAATCATTAAAAGGTCCACAACCTTAACCTCAACCCTTTGTGGATCTTTTAAAAGGTTTGGAAGCTTAACCTTTACCCACCACGCAGCAAAGACTTTAATGTCTATCGCGGGAACAGCTTTGGATTCATGTTTCCGTACAGAAATCATCATCCGAAGTGCTTCTTGCTTCCACCGAAGCGCTCAACTGAACCTTTTGCCGCTTAGTTTTCCCATTGAACCAAATTCTTGGGATCTCCAATCAGTATGGTTGGGTTTCCACCGCAAAGGTTCGTATTGTTTGGGTTTTAAACCAATTCCCCTAGACAGGCAGAACACTTGATCTCCGGATAGTCCCTTAGTTAGTAAACAAGGATGTGACATCCGTGATGATCAACTGCCATACGGTCTTATGTCTCCGACAGATCCTAAAAGATATGTTCAGACGCCGTCATCCGTGTCCTTCCTGAAGCCGACCGGCTAGCCACAGTGTATAATCGCCAAGACACAGGTATCTCCCAATAAGGGACGTCCTCTAAGGAGCCGTGAAGTTACTCAACTTCTTCCATGCTTTGTATAAAGCGATAAACTCCGATTCCATCATGAATCGGCCGATGCAAGTTTGCTTAGAGGATTTTCCAAGACCCACCATACACATTTACTTGTGGCTTTGGTGTTCTTCAGATCTGATGTCCAATTTTGCATCACTGTGTTCTCCCGTAACTGGACATCCGTAATACTATAATCCGTGGATGTTTAATAATTCGGATATCGCCATATCCGACTTAACGCCTTCTACCGATCATGTATTAAAATCATCGATGAACCTTAGTTTAATCGACCGCTTTGTAGGCCGATACCAGGTCGGTTGTAGTGTGTACAATACATTGAACTACACATGACCTGAGCATATCGCTCCTTGTCTATGGGTGCACAATGATTCCAATCAGTTCTACGATTCATATCCATTAGTGTCTTCAACGAGATCACAACTATCGATCATCCGTTAGATGTCTTAGAAATCCAATTCCTAAGATGTCATCTGTGATACCCATATCTTTCATATCGAGACTTTGTTTCAATATGACTTTTACTTTCAGACTGTTGATTCTCCAACTGTTGGCTTTCTAATTTCAGAGTCAATGTTTCTGTGGTCAGATTCATTGTTTCTGTTTTATCTGAAACTTTCAGGACCAAAATGTAAACATTTCAGGGACCAAAATGAAAGTTCAGGAAGAAGCCCAACAGTTTGGCAAACCAAGTCTGATTCTCTTCTTCCAACTCTTCGGTTGGGAAGGCTGTTTCAACATTCATGCCACGCAAGACTGCAATGGCCCTGGATGTGAAGCTACTCACAGGGGAGCACATCTTACAACCCAAAGGTTCTTTTCCCGGAGGAAGATTAACCATTTCACATGTATGGTTCTATATATGGAATTTATTTCTCTCTTTAGCTTCTTTCCAAAGCAGCGCTTTTGGAGATAACAATTGTTTGTTAATTGTCCATGGTTCGTTCTTAACCATACAAGCTAGAAGGACTGGAACAAGTCCTTGTCCCCTCTTTGCTCCGTCTTAGTTCAACATCTAGAATCCCTGAGTTCTGCAGATCTGGAATATTAAGTTCCGGATAGCCAGCAACTTTCGAGTCCTGTAGATACGGAACGTCTAGTTTCGGACAGTCAGGCCCTCGCGGGTTCTTGTTAACCTTGAGCAATTACTCCTTTTTCCTTTTTCAAGGAAAGCTATCTTCAAAGAATTCAACATTCTTTGACGCCAAGAGGCGATCAACACTACTGTTATTTGCAGATCCAGTGGATATGCAATCTACAGTCTTAGGTACAACTGGACCTGTTTCAGTGTTCCAACTTTTACCAAGTCACCCCACATAATTTGGGCGTACGACTTTGCGCTTGGCTAACACCGTTGGACTGAGTTGAGAAATGAACAGTCGTTTAATGAACGATGTTTCACATTCTCCCCCTCTATCACTACGAATTTCTCAATCCGTAGGCTTAGTTGAGTTTCAACTTCTGCTTTGTAGCGCTTATCCGCTTCAACAGCTTCATCTTTGCTTTTCAACAAACAAAGGATTCCATACGTTGTATCATCATTAATGAAGATCACAACGTACTTGTCTCCCCCCTCTATTTTGTATAAACTTCAAATCACCCAAGTAGGTGTGACTAAGTTCTAGAGGAGCGGTGCTTCTTTCGCTATTCCCTTGACGGAATTTGGAAAAGTGATTTTGCCTCTTCATCTACCTCACATTCATTTTGAGGGTTTATGTCGACAGAAGGCAACAATCTCAACATCGTTAGCTTTTGAATGACTTGCTATTTAACGTGTCTTAATCTATGATGGAATAGACGCACGGATTACAAATATATCATTCATTTGGCTACAGACATCCTGTACCATTCTTAGTTATTACGGACCTGTTGGAGTAGTTTCAAACCAGCTTGACCAACAGCGTCCCTTAAACCAAGTTAGGAACATGTTTATGCCCGTGGTTAGGGCGCAACCGGATCATATGTGATCTCGATACTCTGGCCCACTCTAGTTGCTTTAGCAGACTGAGTGTCCAATTTCTTTATCGCCTTTCTTTAGCCCTTCCGGATCATTTAAGACACGGAAACTCTAGCCCACCTTGCTAGGTGTCCATTACTTTTCCTATGAAATGAATTCGCCCCACTCCGTCGCCTGAGGCTTTGTATGACTGAGTGTCCAATATCATCATATCAAAGGAATTTTAGCCCACTCCAGTCGCCCGGAGGCTTTATATGACTGAGTGTCCAATATCATCCTATGAAGGATCTTCTGCCAAATAGTATGACAGGCTCAACGTCTTTAACTTTTAGACTTCTTCCGTTATGATTGGTGCCCAGATAATTCTTGGCGCTTACTTAAGAGTTGTAACAGTTTTCGCACAGTCAGTGGATCTTACTCCATCGTATGTGCGAACGTACTTTACACACTTTAACAATTACACTTAAAAGAACGGATCTTTTTAAGTCGTTTACAATCCAATCTTTAAACGGGAAAGAAGATAAGATTAAACTTCTGATTTTAAAGCGTAAGGAATATAAATTATTTTCATATTCCTCCTTACTTTAATCCATTTTTAATCAGACATCATTTAATCTTTATTCTTGACAAGTAAGAAAAACTACTTATCCCAATTTCGGATTCTGGCTCACTTCAGTCACTTCATCAAACTGAGTGTCCAGTTCCTTCTTACCATTATTCGGATCTTATGCAGGATAGATACAGGCCTTCTGCTGCAAGATAGAAGTACATCTTCAGTCTTCTCCTCTTGTCCCAGTTGACATCCTCAGGCTCTCGTGAGCGCTTGTTCCCACCAGTCTTGGTAGCGGTGACACCATGAACACGTTCATCATCATCACTCTCTTCTACCAGAAAACCATTGCCATATCCAGATTTGGTCACACAACTTTTGACCGACATCTTTCGAACACTAATAGTATTACAATACAATCTTGTCTTAAATTGTTGGGTATTTCTATGGTACTTTATAAAGCAGTACGGGAAGTAATAACTATTACAAATGTTCGAAAGGATAACTAAATGGTCAATCTTCAAAACTGCCGCATGTGTGTTGTGTCTTGAATCTTGATCACCTTGCAAAGCCAATGTTGAGAACTGCCGCAAGTTTGTTGTGCCTTGAATCTTGATAACCTGAAATCAAGAAACAACTAAATCTGGATGGTTACAATGTTGTGTGTTGAGTCGAGGATAGCCCTCTATCCTTAAGACAAGATTGCCCCGTATATATGCTTTTACGTTAGCGGGCAATAGTCTCCCAAGATAAAACAACACTTTAATCTCAACACTACAAAGCCAATAGGTTGAGCCTGGCGAAGAAAACAAATATGACTCGACTTGCTGAAGATATGGAATAGGAAGGAAGAGTTTCTCTCTACTCTTCTCTTTTGTCTCTGTGTATATAGTGTGTCTCTGTAGTGTATATCTTGTGTATACGTGAGGGTTTGGTCATTTGTTTTCAGTCGAAAATTGCACCGATTTTATTTGGATTTCCTTGACCGGTTTGTGCTAATTTGAGGTGTTTTTCGCCTTTGTTTTGTGAAAAAGCGATCGATTTTTCTGTGGCTTTTTCGTCTGTTTTGTGCCTGTTTTCTGGTCGTTTTCTTGCCTATTTCTTGCTTCTGTTTTTCAGCCAAGTGAAGCTGAATATATAGCAAGAGGAGGGGCTGTCCAACAGCCACAAACAAGGCTGTAATGGCCCTTAAAGGAGGCCATTAAAACAGCCAAGTAATGGCTATTAAGGCCTTGAAGAAGGCTGCCCAAATGCCCCAAGTAATGGCTGTTAATGCTCCAAAACGCAGTCCAACGGTAGGCAAAAAAAATCTCCAGAAATTCTGGGGACCAAACTGTAAATATTGAAACTTCAGGGACCAAACTGTACATATGAAAGAATTCTGGTCCAAACTGTACATCTGAAACTTCAGGGATCAAACTGTACATCTGACAGAGTTCTCTGGTCCAAAAAGATAATATCAGAAAGGCCCATCACACCCCACACACCCATACGAGCCTGGAGTCTGAGCCCGTGAGCCCGTGAGTCTGAAGGAGCCTGAGTCTGGGAGCCTGGAGTCTGCTGAGCCCCACAGCCCGAGACCCGAGACCCGAGACCCGAGACCCGAGACCCGAGGCCCGAGACCCGAGACCCGAGACCCGAGACCCGAGTCCCGACACCCGAGACCCGAGGCCCGAGACCCGGACCGGACGCAAGCAAGTGGCACAAGGCGTGGGCTTAGCCTTGAACCCAAGCACATCTAGGTCTTCCCTCCTTTAAACACATGGGATACCCCTTGGGGTCCCAAACCCTTTACCAATTAGAGACTTATATAGAGAGCAATTCTTCCTATTCCCACCGATGTGGTAGATTTGTCCCACACCACATTTCCATGTCTCAAACACCTTACTTCGTGGACCAATATCTCTTTCATTTCTCAACGAAATTAGACGATTCTTGGCCCTACGGTCATCTACTCACTTCGTAGATCATGCATGTGTAAAGAGACGAGGTCTCCAACATACGGAACACTAGTGTTTAATACATCAAAGATGGGTGGACGCATCTCCCCGCCAAAGGCTAATTTCCAACATAGATAACCTAAGATGGCCTTTCGAGAGATCTATTAATTAGTACAATCTAAATACATTTATTATTAAATAGAACCAATTAGTACTTTTTTCCTTTTGTTAATTAAAAGGTGTATAATGAAGCTGGGAAGCGAGAAGGGAGACAGCTATTCTACAATACACAACAGAGTATTAAATCCTACCATTTTATGTTCAGCTTTGGAAGTACATAAGCAAATTGGATTGCCTTACGCTTAACCCGATCTATCCAAATGTTTATATCAAATCAAATGATAAACTTTAACAGTTTAAAAGTAATAGTAAAAATATATACTATCATTTAATTATGATTAAGTCATAAATGTGCATACGAAATGTCTTGCATTAATTTATTTGGTTTATACATTTGGTGTCATTGCATCCAAAGGTGTGGCGTAGTAAGTGGATTGAGAGTCATTAGGTTTCAGGTAATTCAAATCTCATATGAGGTAAAAATACTAAAAGACTCTTTTCATCTGGAGTCTTGGTGAACAGAGTTATCCATATAATATTAGATATTAGATACCCTATAAATTAATTGAGATATGTACAAACTAAAATCTATATCACAGTTATCTTAATAAAAAAAAAAAATCATCGGTAAAGACTCAAAATACCGGCTGGCGCGCAAAGATTAGATGCAAATCCAATCAAAATACGTACATCAAAATTGGGCCCAATACTCACTATGGCCCATTATGGCTCCTGCCACAATTAATTGCACGCTTTGACCTTCAAATGGACTGGTCTTTAATATTTGTCCGTCAGCCATCGAAGTTATGCTTAGTGGACATAAGTTATATTAGGGTGAAGTACATATATATATATATATATATATATATATATATAAGGAGAAATATTTACGAAAAGTGACGATAGTATAAAACATAACATTACAACCCCTATATAAATATAATAAAACAAAGAAAAAATACGGAACTTTACCCAGAAAAACGTGTTTATCTCTTTCTCAACAATATCTCATTTTTTCACTCTTCCCCAATTTCTCTCAAAATCACACCAGAAATCAAACCTAATTCAAATAGCGATGATTCTTTTCTATCTATAATTCAAATATACGTACATTCATACAACTTTCATACACAATTTTTTCCTGTTTTCTGTAGTTGTTTTCAATGAAATAACTATGATTGAAAAAACGGATGATTTAACATCAATACATCCCAAATACACAACAACAAACTGCCAGAATTAATACACATTAGAATTACATAATACGAGCAGGTATTTTCTCCTATTTTTTTCGCTGTAGATTTGTTGAAGAATTCTAATTGATTGAGGATGCTGCTAATTTCTCAATTTTTTCATAGTTTAACAATGACGGATAGCACAATTCATTCAATAATGATACAACACATTGGGAGATGGAACACACCAGGTGAATATACTTGAATTCCAAATACATTATGTTTTCAATCCGATTAAAAGCATATGATCTCGTTCATGAAAAATATGTGTGAATCGTGTATGAAAGTTGTATGAATGTACGTATAAATATATATTTTGATAGTGTGAAAGTGATTTGGTTCAAACAAAAATTGTCTATTGAAGTATGTAGAATAGTGCATAAAAGTTGTATGAATGTAGTTTAATGAAGTATGTATGAATATTTTATTACATGTAGATATGTGGATTTCAAAATTGAAGGAATCTTGTACGATTCAAATTCGAATTATAGTGAATTTATTTCTGTAATTGTTGCTCAATTATGGATAGATATCACACTCCAAACCATGATGATTAAATACATTGTTAGTGATAGATGTCCACCAATGATCATACATAACGACATGGGTGTCCGGGTATATTTAGATTAAAAAAATATATAAAAATTTCTTCAGTAGGTTTTCTTTATGTATCACATTGGAGGATAGAGAAATCGAGGCAATCGAGTTCCATCATGGTAAAAGTAGTTCCAGGTCATTTAAAAGGGGTTAGGATATCGAGTTCCATAAAGCTGGAAGTAGTTTCAGGTCAATAAAAAGGGACTTGGATATTCAATCTTCGTACATGGAGAATATGATTCAACTGATTGGCGTGACTTCCAGTGGAGATGTTGAGTTACTGGATAGTTTTGCAAGTGAAATAACAAGCGACCCTCGATGTGAATTTGTTGCAGACCCACAGGTTTTACACGATAAAAAAACACTATGAAGTTATGAAGCAATATGCGTTTATGAAGCACTTTCAATTTTGGGTGAAACGGTGTACGAACAAACATTACTGTTTATTGTATAAAAAAGGTTGTTGGGTGTATGAATATTGTATGATATTTGTATGAAATTGTTTTTTTTAGATGTTTCTGATGTGTATTTGTTGTTCATCAACAACTATCATCTTGTATGTCCCGATGATAATTGTTCATGATTTTTAAAGTCCTCAAGTCTAAATGATTTGGCGCTTTTCAAGATTAGAGATTTTTGTGATGTCCACACATGCTTGTTAAAGGATAGAATTTATTCACAACGTCAAGTGACTTTCAATGTCATTGGCAATATCATAATGGATAAGTATGACGATTCAAAAATAATATACACACTGAAGGATATATCTAGGTACATGAAAAAACAATGTGGTTTAACCATGACCTACATGTAAGCTTATAGAGCAAAGGAAAAGGAAATGATCATGTTGCAAGACGACATGACCGACTCATACAGTAAAATTTTAGCCTACTTAATCATTTTAGAGAAAATATATCCGGAATCGGTTGTAAGTTTGAAGAAAACATAGGAAGACCATTTTTTATACCTTTGTAGCATTGAAAATTTGTATTAGAGGATGAGAGTATTGCAAGCCTATAGTGATGGTTGACGGCACCCATCTTAAATCAACTTATAAAGGGACTATGTTAGTAGTTGTACATTGAATTCAGAAGGTTAGTGTTTTATCTTTTTTTAAAGCTAAAAACTAATTGTATGATTAGTGTGTGAATACTTTATGAAGTCAAGTATAAGATTTTATCTATAATAAAAAAATTATATTTTTTGTCTGCAAAATGTATGATTAGTGTATGAATAATGTATGAATTCAAGTCGGGGGTTAATTTTTTGTCTTTTTTAAAGTTAATAGTTGATTGTATTTTTTGTGTATAATTTATGTATCGAAACAAGTAGTATACTGTCACTTGCATATGCCATAGTTGATTCCGAAAATGAATCATCTTGGACATGGTTCTTTGAACGGTTCAATTATGATTTTGGTGAAGGGAGAATATGTGCTTTGTATTGGATAGGCATTATAATATATGGAATGCAAGTACAACAGTGTACCCGGGCTGCCTCATTATGCATGTATTTGACATTTGTGGGACAATTTATTTAAGAAATGCCATAATAATGAACATATAAGGAAATTATATTTTGCAATGGATAAAGCATACACCCATCAAGAGTTTAACCAATACATGGGAGGGTAGCCAAAATAGATAAGAGGTTGAGTGAATAATTGGTGGAAAGTGGTTTTCATAAATGGTCTCGGATACATGCAACAAGTAAAAGAACATGGACACTGACTTCGAACATAGCTGAATCAATAAACAATGCTACTGTGAGAGTTAGGGAACTGTCGGTGGCAAAATTACTGGATTTCATGATGCAATTGATTGAAATATGGAATGCGAAACTCAGCGAGGAAGTAAAGAATGCATTCACAGATCTTACTGAAATGTACCAAAAAATATTAAGAATAATTAGGTATTAGTACGTCGTATGACTGTAAGCATATAGGCACACCCCTTTACATACATATTTCACACACCCCTTAACATACAAAATCATAAATCAAGTCATACACAATTCATGCACATTATATACATGCAAAAATTGATAAATATTGAACACAATAGGCAGATTGCAGCAAAGTGCAAAAAGTATTTATTTGTTATGAAAGCAGAACAGCAATGGCTTTTAAATAGCCTTACAAGAAACAGAAAATACTTAAAATAAGCTAACGTCTCCTTGTAATAAAAAAAGACGGCAAAAGACTAGTTCAAATAGAACAAACTTCTCAAGACTCCTAAAATTTAGGAACTTATTAGCAACTAGAAAGACTACTTCAAAAGGCACGTGACTCTTAACAAATACCTCCCCTAAACTAAACATGCCTACTGCATGTTAGTTTATACCCAAGCTACTTCGAACACCAAGAGCTTCTCTGAGTTTTTCAAACTGATTAAGCTTCAATGGTTTAGTCATGATATCCGCTACTTGCTCATTTGTGCCACAATATTCCATATCAATTGATCCATTACTTGTAAGATTTCTCAAAAAATGAAATCTCACATCAATATGTTTACTTCTTCCATGAAAAACTGGATTCTTTGCAAGCTTAATGGTGGAAGAATTGTCACAAAGCATTTTGACAGAATCAGTTTGTGTACCTTCAATCTTCTTCAAATTCGTTGCATCCAAATGCTTTGGCAAGCACAAGAGGCAGCAACAACGTATTCGGCTTCAGTAGTTGATAAAGTTACTACATGTTGTTTTTTTGACGCCCAAGCCACAGCTCCCCCACTTAGCACGAACACATAACCTGAGGTGCTCTTTCGATCGTCTAAATCACCAGTATAATCATTGTCTGTATATGCCATTAGCTCGCTTATGCATCCCTTTTTTATAAAAAATACCAAAATCAGCAGTAGCTTGAATGTATCTCAAAATTCGCTTAGCTGCTAGCAAGTGTATCTCCTTTGGATCGGACATAAATCTGCTTATGAGGCATACAATGTACATTATGTCTGGCCTTGTGACTGTCATGTATATTAGACTTCCCACAATCTGCTTGAACAAGGTGTCATTTGCTTTTACTCCGTTCTCCTCTTTTGACAACTTGTTTCCAGGAACTATAGGATTTCTTACAACATTACAGTTGCTCAACCCGAATTTCAAAAGTATTTCACTTGCATAATTTTTTTGACTAATGTAAATGCCATCAACACCTTGATGCACTTCCACCCCCAAAAAATATTTCATCTCTCCAAGATCAGTCATCTCAAACTCAGTTTGCATAGAGCTTTTAAAATCTTGCATCATGAACAAATCATTACTTGTAAAAATCAGATCATCAACATAAAGACTTACAATCAGAATTTTGTTGTGTTCACGTTTCTTGACAAATAAAGTGTGATCGTCGGAGCTTCTTTAGAATCCATTTTTGATGAAGTAGCCTTCAATCTTACTAAACCAGGCTCTTGGGGCTTGTTTTAAGCCATAAAGAGCTTTGTTTAGTTTGTACACCTTGTTCTTCTCTCCTTTCACCTCATATCCTTGTGGTTGAGCAACATAAACATCTTCAGTGAGTCCCCCGTGCAAAAAGGCGCTTTTAACATCAAATTGGAACAACTTCCAACCATTTCTTGCTGCCAATGCGACCACTATTCGTATAGTGTCCCATCTTGCTACAGGTGCGAATACTTCATCATAATCAATCCCCTTTTCTTGCGCATACCCTTTGGCCACCAGTCACGCCTTACACTTGTCAATCTCTCCATTTTCGTTTAATTTTGTTCGATACACCCATTTTACTCCTATCACTTTCACTCCCACAGGCGCCTTTACGAGCTTCCAGGTACAGTTCTTCTCTATTGCCTCGATCTCAAGATCCATTGCATCTCTCTAATTTTTTGACTTCACTGCTTGTTCATAAAACAGAGAATCAGCAGATATATGTAATGCAAAATTTTGTACTTCATCTTCAGAGAGTCCTTCTCCACTTGTATAATCATTTAGGTACGTTGGGGCCCTTCGTCCTCATACATATGGGGTTGTTGCATCATTACCGGAGGCTGCATCGGAGGTGGTATTCTCATCTGTCATTGGATTTGAGGAGGCTGTTGCATCACTAGAGGTGGTATTTTCCTCTACTGTACCATCTTCATCTGAATTTGATTCTTCTTCTTCTTCTTCACTTTCTTCATCTTGATTGAAGGTCTCCTCATAAGCTTCTCCCCAATCAAGTATATCTTTTCTATCTTCTTTGGTGCTCTTCCATTCCCATCCTTCATTTTCTTCAAAGATTACATCTCTGCTGATGGTAATTTTTTTGGTAGAGGGATTGATCATTTTATACCCTTTGGACTCTTCACTGTAGCCAATCAGAACTTGCTTTTGGCTTTTTGCATCTAGTTTTAATCTCCTTGCATCTGGTATATGCACATTTCCAATGCACCCAAAGACCCTGAAATATTCAACATTAGGTTTAGAATTACTCCAGCATTCTTTTGGAGTTTTGTTCTTCAAGGAAGCAGTGGGACTCCGATTGAGAACATGACACGTCCACTTCACATCATTTGGCCAAAGCATTTTGGGCATCCTTTTTTCTTCAAGCAGGCATCTCACCATATTGAGAATTGTACGGTTTTTGCGCTCCGCAACTCCGTTTTGCTGAGGCGTATATGCTGTTGTGAGTTGTCTCCTTATGCCTTGTGTTTTGCAAAATTCTGAAAATTCTCTAGAGTTGAATTCTCCTCCTCTATCTGTTCTTAAGCTGCACATTGATAAACCGCACTCTTTCTCCACCATTATTTTGAAATTTTTGAAAGTTATAAAGGCTTCACTCTTCTCATTTAGAAAATACACCCACAGCTTTCGACTAAAGTCATCAATGAATGTTAATATGTACCTTATTTTATTGTAGGAGGCAGGCGAGATGGGACCACAAATGTTGGAGTGCATGAGCTGTAATTTTTTTTGTGGCTCTCCAATTGCTCTTCTTTGGCATAACATGTCGATGTTGTTTTCCCAGCATGCAACTTGTACACCTTTTTGCTGGAATTTTAATGTTTGGCAGCCCTCGAACCATTTCTTTATTGTGCAACATCCTCAGATTATTATAGCTCAGATGCCCATATCTTTTGTGCCAAATTTCGCTTGATTCTTCAATTTGTGCATTGAAGCAAGAAGATGATTTCATGAGGATGTTTGCAATAACTACAAACATTTTGTTTGCTGTCATTATGCTCTCCATTATAACACCACGGGTCGGATGATACAACTTGCATACTCCATGTTTGATAAGAATGGTGATGCCTCATTCTTGTAATTGACCTATACTTAGTAGGTTATTACACAATTCAGGTACATAGAAAACATCACTCACAGTATGAGTTTGGCCTCCAACTTCTAGCTTGATGCTTTCTTTCCCCATTACCATCAGCTTGGAATCATTCCCAAGTTTTACAGAATGCTTAAATGCTTCATCAAGTTGTGTGAACCACTCTTCATTTCCTGACATGTGGTTCGAACATCCGGAATTAAGAAACCAGATCCCTTCCCTTTTGCCTTGCTTGTCATCAACCTACGCCATTAACAACATCTCATCTTCATCATTAATCTCGGCATAGTGAGCCTACTTCACTGAATTAGGACATTCATACTGAAAATGCCCAAAATTGTGACATTTATAACATTCAATAGCATATTTGTCAAAGAATTGTCTGCCTCTGCCTCTGCCTCTTCCTCGGCCCCGAAATGTGCCTCTGCCTCGTCCACCTCGATCTTCATGTGTAACTTTCAATGCTTGATCTTCTTCTACTGATCCTTTCATCCTTTGTTCGTGAATTAAAAGGCTACTTTGGAGTTCATCCACAGTTAAAACATCAACATTATTTGATTCTTCAATTGAACATACCACATAGTTGAATTTTGGAACTAAGGATCGAAGAATCTTTCCTGTGATATCAGCTTCTTTGAGACTCTCACCACATGATTTCATCCTCTTGGCAATTGAAAGCGTTCTTCCAAAATAGGCATTGACGGTTTCCCCTTCTTTCATCTTCAGGATTTCGAATTCAGTTTTTAGGGTTTGGAGTTGTGCTCTTTTAACCCTTGTTGACCCCTTAAATTTCTGCTTCATTGAGTCCCAAATCTGCTTAGATGTATCATCGTTCACAATGGTTTCCATAATTCCTCGAGCAATGGCTTGATAGAGGTAATTCTTCACCTTCTTGTCTTTCAATTGTTGTTCTGCAATAACCTTATTTTCTGCTTCTGATGGCTCTCTTCCTGCTGGAATCTCAATTATTTCATCTTCTACTAGGCTCCAGAATTCCTTTGATTGAAGGAAATTCTCCATTAATTTTGCCCAATGTTCATAGAATCCATCAAACTTTGGGATAGTTGGTTGAACGAAGGCATTATTATTGCTGCTTTCTGCCATCTCTTCACACTCTTCACTCGTGTTTCTCTCACACTCTTCTCTCGTGTTTCTCTCTCAATCAGACCCGTTTGGTAAGGCTCTGATACCAAATGATAAATATTGAACACAATAGGCAGATTGCAGCAAAGTGCAAAAAGTATTTATTTGTTATAAAAGCAGAACAGCAATGGCTTTTAAATAGCCTTACAAGAAATAGAAAATACTTAAAATAAGCTAACGTCTCCTTGTAATCAGAGAAGACAGCAAAAGACTAGTTCAAATAGAACAAACTTCTCAAGACTCCTAAAATTTAGGAACTTATTAGCAACTAGAAAGACTACTTCAAAATGCACGTGACCCTTAACAAAAATGCTAAGACAATATGTTTCAAAACATCATAGAGGCACACCCCTTTACATACATATTTCATACACTGCTTTATCGTACAAAATCATACACATGCAAATTAATTTAAAAAAATCATAGACTAAAGTGTAAATGCTTTATTATACCTTCTTTGTCGAGTTGCTTTTTTTCTTCTTCTTCTTTGATCTTTGGGCTTTCTCGGCTTTCTTCTTCTTTGATGTTTCACCAATCACAACCTTATTTTTTTTGCTTTAGGATACTCACTTTCTTCTTCGAAATCCGAGTCACCAGTGACATTTTTAGACTTACTAGTTGACGTCTCTTTCCCCTTCATTTTGGTATCTTTTCATAGGGTTGATCAACTACTGTAGGACTAACATTACAACGATCGTTTCTTCCTTTCTTCTCCGTGGGGTCTAAGTGAGTAAATTGAAGATTGAAATCGATCCTATTTTTGAGCTTGATACCCCAAATCTAGGGGATTTACGGTTACTCATCGGAACCCTAGATATGGTGAAAATCAAATGCAAAAGAGGAGATGGAATGGAGAAAGGGAAATCGCATGAACATGAAGAAGGAAGAGAAAGAAACTGCCTTTAATTTTGGGCGGAAACGCGCAGAAGAGGCCCAAACCCGATACACGAGATAAAGGTCCAAAAACGTCAAGTTTTGTAATTAATCTTTAAGTTTTGTAAATAAGAAAAACTACCTATATATTTTGTAATAAAGAGTATTATGTAGTTACCCTATGTCATTTTCCCATTTAAGAGTGGGGAGTAACTCATGGAATATTATGATGCGTAAATATAAATTTATGCCTAGCAAAAATTAAAGAACAGCACAAAATAAGAGCATAAGTGCCAATGACCCGATCATTTCATCACAAATTGCAGATTTAGTTAGTAGAAGTGAATGATTAATATACACTAGGCAAATGATTGACTCTTGTAGCTCTACCTCGCCTCCATTGTATTTGTTTCTCGGAGTACTCTCTAAAAAAGAATATTTTTCCCTAGTTATTCCAGGTTAAGAAAAAGTCAAAAGTGTGTTCATCTCGATAAGGTGTGAAATGGGAGAGGAGAAATATCAAAATTGAGATTTTGAATAAAACTGTCTTTAGATTATTTTCTTTTTTATCATTCTCACATTGAAAAAGTAATAAAAATGAGATTTTGAATAAAACTGACTTTAGATTATTTTCTTTTATCATTCTCACATTGAAAAAGTAATAAAAATGAAAGGTGTGAATTGATAGAAACAAAATAATTTTTATATAGAAGAGGACAGTCCCATTCAAAAGAAATCTGTACTTTGACTTAATAGCACGATATAAATGACGTATTTCTCATAACACCGTGTATAATTAGCTAGTATAAAGATAAAAGAATGTAAGCTACGTAAAACCAAAGAAAGAAATCGGAAAAGAAAATATTCCATAGTGATATATAGTTTCACAAGACAACTCATGAATCATGATGACACTTCATGTGCAATATCAAAAAATCGTACATGTTTTGTGTGGAAAAATGGAAGTATGGACATATTATCCCTTTGTTACTGTCTCTTTTTTTTTTCCACTTTGCGGCGTTATTGGAAGCTTAGAATTTAAGAATACTCCTTAAAGGACAATGAATTATTAATGAAAAAACAACTCAAATTTGTACCCAATCCTTTATAATGGGACCCAGACTAAGTACTATATTCTTAAGGAAACAGAATTGAGATAAGTAATAATGGTAATGATAACGGTGATAAATCATATTATAGGACTAAGGACTTTAGCTCCGGCAGAAATAGATTTAGAATTTGAATTTCATGAATTCTCACCAAAATATTCAATTAATATATTGTTAGACTTCTCTGTCAAAACCATCAAAGAATGTGATGCAGCGGATGGGGTTGTTCCTCCCTTAATCAGAGATTTCGGGTTCAAGCTCTGGGTATGAAAAAATCCTTGGTAGAGAGCGCTTCCCCCCTCCCCCCCGAATGGAGCCCTACGCGGCGCGAATTTGAATATAGTTGGGCTCCAATGTGGGCACTGGACACCGGGTTGAAAACCTAAAGAAATATGTTATCTGTCTTTCATTGATTATTGTGTACAATATATATATAGTGTTACATGAGTATTTACATGGCTACAAAGTACAAACTAGATAACTAATCTTCCTAATTACAATTGGAATATAAATGTACCTTAATATAAAAGATATACGAAGATACGGGAATATTCTGGAAATATTCTATCACACCCCCCGCAGTTGAAGCGAGAGATTCTCATACGCTGAGACAGGCTTGAAAATCATCAAAAAGTATGCGCGGAAGTCTTTTAGTAAATATATCAGCAATCTGATACCGGAAAGGAACATGAAGGACACGAACTTGTTCACAAGCCACTTTTTCACGTACAAAGTGAATATCCATTTCAATATGTTTAGTGCGTTGATGCTGAACGGGATTGCTGGAGAGATATATCGCACTGACATTATCACAGTAGACTAATGTAGCCTCGCGGATTGGGCAGTAAAGTTCCAGCAGAAGGTTGCGTATCCAACAAGACTCAGAGATAATATTCACTACTCATATGTACTCGGCTTTGGCACTAGATCGAGACAGAGTTGGTTGTCGTTTAGAAGACCAAGAAATCAAGTTATCTCATAGGAAAACAACAGTAACCTGACGTGGATCGACGAGTGTACGGACATCCACCCCAGTTAGCGTCATAATAAGAGGTGAGACCAGAGAGTGTGGACTTGTACAGGTGTAGGCCGAAGTGAAGAGTACCTTGTACATAGCGCAAAATACGTTTGAGTGCATTCATATGTGCATCCATCGGGCTCTGCATATGTAAGCATATTTATTGCACGGCATTGGATATGTCTGGTCTCGTGAAAGTGAGATACTGTAATGCTCTTGCCAAACTGTGATAGTGAGTCGGGTCGGCATACAGAGAACCCGAAGAGACACTAAGTTTGGAATTAGTGTCCACCGGTGTGTGGGCCAGTTTGCATGATGTCATGCCTGCTCGATCAAAGATTTCTTCGGCGTACTTCCTTTGAGAACGAAATAAGCCACATACATGTCTCATAATAGTAATGCCTAAAAATAGCTGAGGGGGCACAAATCCTTCATAGAAAACTCAGAGGCAAGGAGTGACATAATGGATCGGCGAAGTGCATCAGAAGATGTAGTGATGATGATATCATCAACATATAATATGATGTATGTCTTGTCATTACCCTTGCTATAGATGAATAGTGATTGATCAAATTTGCTATGTGAAAAACTGATAGAGGGATACAAAATCAGCAAACCGTTTGTACCATGCACGAGGAGTCTGTTTCAGTCCATAGAGTGATTTATTCAAAAGACATACATAATTCGGATGAATCGGATCCCTGAATCCCATATGTTGATCATCAACATATAATAGGATGTATGCCTTGTCATTAGCCTTGCTATAGATGAATAGTGATTGATCAAATTTGTTATGCGAGAAACTGATAGAGGGATACAAAATCAGCAAACCGTTTATACCATGCACGAGGAGTCTGTTTCAGTCCATAGAGTGATTTATTCAAAAGACATACATAATCCGGATGAATCGGATCCCTGAATCCCATATGTTGATGCATATATACGGTTTTATGAAGGTCCTCATACAAGAAAGCATTTTTTACGTCAAGCTGATAAATAGGCCAAGATTTGGACAAAGCAATACTGAGAACGGTTCGAATGGTCGTCGGTTTCACCATCGGGCTGAAAGTTTCATCACAATCCACACCCACCTGTTGAGACATGCCATCACCTACAAGACGGGTCTTGTACCTTTCAAAAGAACCATTAGATGTCTTTTTATGTAGAAAAATTTATATATAACGAATAATATTAGCATCAGGAGGACGAGGTACTAGATCACACGTCTTATTATCAATACGAGCATTATATTCATCAATCATTGTATTTTTTCAATTAGGATAAGATAAAGCATCTTTCGGGTTGCGAGGAAGAGGTGAAGTGGCAACCGAATTGGACAAGTTAAATAACTGTTTGGGTTTGGAAATACCGTGTGTACGCGCCCATTTTCGACCTCGCTCGGGTCAAAGCGGAGCTCGGACGTATGGGGTGATTCCTGGGTAAAGGATTGAGGAGTCGCCACCTAATTATTTTTACGGTGAATTAGGACACCTAAATATTTAAACTAAGTGCTGCAGTGTAAACTCCAATTTTAAGGTCTGCGAAACTAGTGAGATTCTAGGTAAGGGTTCTTTATTATCCTAAAGGGAAGGGGTTAGGCATCCTTTAAGATCCGCTAACTTGCGGTTATCCAGTAAAACTCAGGTTAATTATTGCTAGAAAAATACATGTTTTACAAATATAATAGATAAAAGATGTTTGCAAATATGATGCATTTTATACAAGTAAATATGATGCATTTTATACAAATACGTATTCGGATGACATAAAAGAAAGATACATGTAAAGTTTTTAGAAAACATGCATTTGTGACAATAAATTCTTTATAATGCCAAAGAAGCAAAATTTTGGGAATCATGAAATTGTAAATTGACAAAAGATAAACTTATTCAGTATGATTAATAAAGTAAAATAAAAGATGACAAAAGTTATTTTGAAAATCTTGAATTCGCGTGACGAGCCTAAAATAAATAAACTAGCGAAGGATTTTCTAAGTTTGCGAGCCTACAAATAAGCTAGCGACGGGTTTCAAATCTTAAACTAACCTATGAATAAATCCTAAGTTTGCCTATTCTAAGCATTTCAATAATTACATAAGTGCGATAAATAATATTACAATGCAAAGCGGGATAAAAGCGGAATTAAAGAAAGAAATAAAATAAATAAACTCCGAGGAATAATCTGTCGTTATTTACTTTAATCCCTGCAAGCTGTCAAGAACAAACAGTTAGAAACATTTAAATACAAATAACTTCATATCCGTATTCAAAACAGTGAATGTTTTGATCGCGGAGGGCTCAGACTTAAATTTTGAAAAGAACATTCCAATCACGTCGTGGCTGCAAACATATGACTAATGTAGTTTATTTTTGATTGCCTCGCCTACTAAACGTGTTGGTCTCTCGGGTGAAATAGAAAAGATCACTATAATCACGTCGTGGCTGCGAATATATAATTCACCTCGCCTACTAAACATGTTGATCTCGGATGAAATAAAGGTTTAAGCCTCATCATTGCCCAGAAGTTATATTTCCGTCTTTGCAACTGTGTAGGCCTCAAAATCGACGGATATTTTTCATCGGCCAGTGTAGTATCGTGTTCAAATCAGTAAAATAAAATTGGAAACAGTAAGCAGCAGTAGTAAGCAGAAAACAGAGAGGCAGTAGCAGTAGCAGTAGCGGTAGCGGTATCGGTAGCAGTAGCAGTAAGCAGTAGCAGTAGCGGTAGCGGTAGCGGTAGCGGTAGCAGTAGCAGTAAGCAGTAGCGGTAACAGTAGCAGTAAGCAGTAGCAGTAAGCAGTAGCGGTAACAGTAAGCAGTAAGTAGTAGCAGTAGCGGTAGCGGTAGCGGTAGCAGTAAGCAGTAGCAGTAAGCAGTAGCGGTAACAGTAACAGTAGCAGTAAGCAGTAGCAGTAAGCAGTAGCGGTAACAGTAACAGTAGCAGTAAGCAGTAGCGGTAACAGTAAGCAGTAGCAGTAGCGGTAACAGTAAGCAGTAAGTAAGCAGTAGCAGTAGCAGTAGCAGAAAAACAGTTTCCGAAAATGACGCGGTGTCTAGTTTTAAAACAGTAAAGCAGTAGAACGGTAATTTGAATGCTGAAACAGTGAACTGAAATAGAAAGCAATGTTGGAAAAATGCGGTGTTTAGTTTAAAACAGTAAAAATGATAAAGCAGTAATATCCGTTGCACGGATGCTCAAAACAGTAAACTGAAAAACAGAGAAACAAAGCGCGGCCTCGAATTTAATTTCATCGGCCAGTGTGCGATGTTTAATTAAAAGGCAGACGGTAAAACAGTAAGTATCCGAGGCATGGATGTTTAAATCAATAAACTAAAAAAAACAGCGAAACAAAACCGCGGCCTCGAATTCAATTTCATCGGCCTAATTATTCTAAATATCCTAACAATCACACAAGCATTAGATAATTATTACAGACCCAAATAAAAATAACGAAAATAAAGAATAACAAATGAAAGGGAACTAAAGCGGATGACGATGTCATCTCGATCTATTTGTTTGGAAATCCCGAGGTCAAGAATGGAAGGAATGTGAATGCGGGTCTTCTTTTGTCGTTGCTCACAATGATGAGTCTCATAACGAGACTCTTCGTTGCTCCCAATGTATTTCATATATATAAAAATGGATTAGTAGACCTTACATGAGAATATATATATATATATATATATATATATATATATAAGAAGAATATAAATAAATGATTCATGAAAAGTGATATGTCGTTATTTAAGGCATTATACACTTAGGCAAGTAAAGACAAATATATAGTCAATTCAAGAAGAGTATGGAAGCCTAGAAATGCACATATGATCATTTTTTTTATACAATTCCTTAAATGTGGAGTCAATCAAGTCAAAAATATGCAACAACATTCATTCTACACAACCAGGTATAATGACACTTTAAATTAGGCATGGCATGATTAACATGATTTAGGCAATCAAATCTCATATCTTGCCTACAGCTAATCAAAACAAAGAATAGTCTAGAATGGTTTTACATCACACTTGCACAAAGGCATCATGCCCAGAATTAAAGCTATCCCTAACACATACTCATTCCATATGTTTACAAGTAGACATGATTCACGTAGGCCAATTTACGAACCAAAGAAAACTACATATACTTTTAATAGGCAGCTTACACATGTCTAGGTGCATCTTATTCAAGAACATGGGCATTTTTTATCTATATCAAGAACCTAGTCGGAAATATTTCTATTTTTTTTTCTGTCCCTAGGCGGTTTCTATACCTAATCTCATCTTATACATGCTCACATGAAACAGGATTGTAAACTAAAGTAGTAAAATACAAATATAGCTTCAAAGACATGTGTTTGATCAGATTTTGGCACGTTAAAGTAGCCGAAGAAAGAATATATGCTAACACAACCGGTTCTAAATTTAAACAAGAATAAAAGAGGCAAGAAAGACTAATGTATAAATTATGTATACATACATAATAAATTACGTTGGACTAATCTTAATCTTAAAGGAACATGACATTCATAAACTTAAACCAAACGCACATACTATTATATTAGACATGGATAATATACTCCTTTTAAAATTGCACATATTAATCTAGAATATAACATGTAAATATCGTCATTTGAATCAATTAAAGTATGCTCATTTGTTTGATTTAAAGGCAGCGACCAAACTACAACATACAATAATTTTGAATATCAACAAATCGTTAAGTGTCCTAAGAATATTTACTCACGTCGTAGCTCTTTCAAACACGTATTAATCTTACATTATCCGTATTGCACTTAATAATGAACCCAAGATGCCTTACTAAAGCTAATAACAATAATTAGTTAACCAAAAAATCGAGGCAATATCATCTATCACGTATCATAACCCAAATCAGAAATGTCCCAACAACATAAATACAATTATATAAGCAAAATCGTCTCATTATCATATTAATTAATCAAGACTACATTACTTAGCAAAATATCATACTAAATCAAGCATAAACACCACAATCAAATAAGCTTTAAGAAATATAGAAGAGTTGGAACGAGTCTAACCTTTTCCGGGTAGCGAACCGAGGCGTGTTTTGAATCGTCGAATCCGCTCGGAAATGTTAGAATTCTGATTTTGTTGTAGATTTTTTATGAATTCTGATTTTCTGGGAATAGGACTCTGTTTTCTGATTTTCGGATGTTTGATCCGACCCGGAATGACCCGACCCGACCCGGCAGTGACCCGACCCGGAACCGAAAAACAGTGAAAATAGCTAAAAATTCAGATTCTTCAACACCAAAAACCAATAATTTTCGACCTATATTTTCGGAATCTTTAAGTTGAAGAACACATGCAAGAACAAAGAGGTGTTCTTAAGAAGATTTCGGATTTTTTTTTAGTGAAGAACAATACAAACAAATACAATACAACCAAAACTTAAACCTAAATTTCAAATTAAAATTGACCTTAAGCAAGAAAACAAAACCTTTTTCAATCCGAAAAATCCTCCTCGAAACAGTGCAAAAGGGGGGGTTTTATAGGTCTCAAACTCGACCTCCACCCCCCTCATACCCCCCTAAAAATGAATTTGAATTTCAAAATAAAGGGGACAAAATCTGATTTTTTGGGGCATGTGTTGAGGATTTTGGGGGGTGTGTTGGTGAGGGGATGGTTTCGGCGGTGTCAGGGTAGACCGGTGGTGTCGGCGAAGTGACGGGGGTAGGGGTGCGGCGACGTGGGGTAGGGGTGCGTAGGGTGCGGCGCCTTGGGGGTAGGGTTTTTAGGTTTTTTCTGATTTTTGTTTGGGGGAAACGATTTGGGGAATTAAAAGGGGAAGGAAATGGGTCGGGTAGGTTGGGTCGGGTCGGGTGATGGGCCGACGGGAGTTGGGCTGGGGCGATGAAATGGGGGATTTAATTAGGGAGTTTTGGGCTTGTGGTGTTGGGTAATTGTTTTGGGTTTGGGTATAAGGGAATTTAATTGGGGTTGGGCTTGGACGAAAAAATGGGTTTTAATTTAGGTTGGGTAGAAATTGTATTGGGTTAGGAAATAAAAATGTTATGGATTTAAAATATAAAAGAGGGGTTTAATATTAAAACCTATTTATATATATATTATTTTTGTGAAAGATGTGAATTATTTAAAATAACATAACGACGTGATAATAATAAAATATAATATTTAAGTAAATGCTTAATGCTTAATAAAAGGGAAATGCGATGCAATTTTATGAGAATAAAATAATCTAGAATTTTTGGATAAAACTTATGATTATGATAAAAATGCAAATGATAGTAAAAAATGCGAATAGTAATAATAATAAGAGAATAATAATATATATGTACGCATGTATGTATATAGATTAAAATTGTTTTTCAAAGTGTCAAAAATGTTAAAAATTACGAATAAAATCATAAAAGATGGGACAAAATTGGGTGTCAACAGATGCCCCTCTTTGGACGGAGACGATGAAAGAGTTTTTCGGCCAAAGAAGTTGACTGAGTAGCCAATTTTGTCCTGACCATCGGGACTGCATGGTAAAGAATAGAATCCCGAGGGGTATAGAAGTCGCAAAAAGATGGTGCACATTCAAGAAACAATGCCCCAGTGTCGACTTAGGATGACACTGGGCGCAGACACGAGAAATTAATGGGAAAGAGCGGATCGACGTTCGAAGTAGGTCGTTTGACCAAATTGCCTTGGTTCGCCGTGAGATATAGTTCCATGTTATGCTGAAAGCTCCCGCCGATTCGAATTCCTGTGGACCAGAGCTAAGATAAAAGTTAGTGTATACGATTGCATAAGATATGTATGTGAGAATATGACTTTGTAAGTTGAAATGATGTCGTTGCTTAATGTTGTGCAGATGATGGCGTTGGCGGGCGCTGTTTACACTTTAAAATAAAGTACCGCATTAGAAGGTGGGCGCTGATTTAAAATAAAATACCCGCATTAGGAGGTGGGCGCTGGTTTAAAATAAAATACCCGCATTATGAGGTGGGCGCTGATTTAAAACATACCGCGATTAGAAGGTGGGCGCTGATTTAAAACATACCGCGATTAGAAGGTGGGCGCTGATTTAAAACATACCCAGATTAGAAGGTGGGCGCTGATTTAAAACATACCGCGATTAGAAGGTGGGCGCTGATTTAAAACATACCCGCGTTAGAAGGTGGGCGCTGATTTAAACATACCCGCGTTAGAAGGTGGGCGCTGATTTAAAACATACCGCGATTAGAAGGTGGGCGCTGATTTAAAACATACCCAGATTAGAAGGTGGGCGCTGATTTAAAACATACCCGCGTTAGAAGGTGGGCGCTGATTTAAAACATACCGCGATTAGAAGGTGGGCGCTGATTTAAAACATACCGCGTTAGAAGGTGGGCGCCGATTTAAAACATACCGCGATTAGAAGGTGGGCGCACGATTTAAAACATACCCGCGATTAGAAGGTGGGCGCTGATTTAAAACATACCCGCGTTAGAAGGTGGGCGCTGATTTAAAACATACCCGCATTAGAAGGTGGGCGCTGATTTAAAACATACCGCGATTAGAAGGTGGGCGCTGATTTAAAACATACCCGCGATTAGAAGGTGGGCGCTGATTTAAAACATACCCGCATTAGAAGGTGGGCGCTGATTTAAAACATACCGCGATTAGAAGGTGGGCGCTGATTTAAAACATACCCGCGTTAGAAGGTGGGCGCTGATTTAAAACATACCAGATTAGAAGGTGGGCGCTGATTTAAAACATACCAAGATTAGAAGGTGGGCGCTGATTTAAAACATACCCGCGATTAGAAGGTGGGCGCTGATTTAAAACATACCGCGTTAGAAGGTGGGCGCTGATTTAAAACATACCCAGATTAGAAGGTGGGCGCTGATTTAAAATATACCGCGTTAGAAGGTGGGCGCTGATTTAAAACATACCCGCATTAGAAGGTGGGCGCTGACTGAAATTTAAATACCAGATTAGAAGGTGGGCGCTGATTTAAAACATACCGCATTAGAAGGTGGGCGCTGGTTTAAAACATACCCGCATTAGAAGGTGGGCGCTGATTTAAAACATACCCGCATTAGAAGGTGGGCGCTGATTTAAAATATACCCGCGTTAGAAGGTGGGCTGACTGAAATTTAAATACCGCGTTAGAAGGTGGGCGCTGTTGAAATTTAAATACCGCGATTAGAAGGTGGGCGCTGATTTAAAACATACCCAGATTAGAAGGTGGGCGCCTGGTTTAAAACATACCCAGATTAGAAGGTGGGCGCTGATTTAAAACATACCAAGATTAGAAGGTGGGCGCTGATTTAAAACATACCCGCATTAGAAGGTGGGCGCCTGATTTAAAACATACCCGCATTAGAAGGTGGGCGCCTGATTTAAAAGTAGTGTAAAGTGGGGCCTTATTGCCATGCCATGATAATTAATGTGTGGACATAAGCGATGCAAAAGTTGAGTAGATGAGAATGCGACCTGTAAGTCGAAATCCTCTTCTTTCCGTGGACACAACCCGGTTGGGAACATGTAGTTTAGCATGACGTCTTTGTACAATCTCCAAACAGGAAAGTGATTCTTGTAGTGAGTTGCGATCACGGAGGTTCTTGCGACCGCCATAAATGTTGCAGCTTCCCTGCTGTTTTCGACTGAAGAACTCGTACTCAAATAAATTTATGAGTTTTGGGAGGGGAGTTGATTCGCGTTGACTTTGTAGCCGGTCTTGGTATTTGCATGTCCCGCTAACTCGGACCGTAGCCCCTCTCTCGCTTCCCGCCTTGGCCACCGTTAATGAAAACCTTCAAAATAATTTGTAGAAATGCATCTTAAAAAATAGAAACATAAAAATTATATCGAATTTTGATGAAAATGTTTGTTGAAAATAATTTGCTTATAAAAATTACTGCACATATATATATATCTGTCGAGCAGTGACATGCAGTGAAACAAAACAAACGCCTTATCCAAAATTCTTCTGGCTGAAGGCTTAGTTTGCCGACGGTTTTCCATGTTTATCGGCGTCCTCTGGCAGTGATCCCTTAAAAATGCCCCAGTGTCTGATATATGAGAATGACGATCTTTTGAACGGACAACCGAGTCTTGTGTAGATTGCCTGCCCTATCAGGGTGATCAGATGGGTGCATTTTGTCTTTTGTGAGATAAAGGAGAAAATATTTCCTAATGGTGGGACCGAAGCCGATTTAGGCCGCCTACGTATCCCCATGAGGGAATCAGGTCGTGACGTAGTTCATTACAAGCAAAAGTGGATTGTAAGGATTTTCTAAAATGGGACCGAAGCCGATGTGGCCGCCTACGTATCCCGCCGAGGGAATCAGGTCATAACGTAGTTCATGTTACAAAGAAATGTGTTTCTGGGGGGATTTGCAATCTAGGAAACGGAACCCGACATGGGTTCTTTGCGTATCCCGCCTGGGAGCGCAATTTTTTACAACACAAGAAATGCATTACACAGAAAAATCCTAAATGTAGTATCTTTTCACTGCATCCGCGTTGATAGCTTTTGGCCATACTTCACCGTCCATTTCAGCTAGGATTAACGCTCCTCCACCAACACCCGTGAACCATATAAGGCCCTTGCCGCTTAGGTGCGAATTTTCCTTTAGCTTCATTTTGGTGCGGGAATATTCGCTTTAGCACCAATTGCCCCGCTCGAAAGTCCTTGGTTTTACTTTCTGTTGAAAGCTTTGGCCATTCTGCTTTGATAAAGTTGTCCGTGGCGCATCGCGCTCAATCGCTTTCCATCAATCAAAGATCAATTGTTCAGATCGATTCTCAGATCCATTTTGCTTCGCTCACTCGCCTTCTTGGATAATTCTCAAAGATGGTATTTCCACTTCTGCCGGTAACACACTGCTCCATAGACCAATAGATACGGCGCGTTGCCCAGTAGAAGTCCCGATCGTAGTGCGATATCCCAAAAGTGCAAAAGGCAGATGCTCATGCCGCTGCTTGTAATTATCGATCATCTTTCGTAGTATTCTTTTGATGTTTTTGTTGGTCGCTTCGACCGCCCGCTCATCCGAGGTCGGCACGGAGTGGAATTGCGGTGAGTGATCTTAAACTTCTCGCATATCTCATTCATCGACATCGTTGAGATTAGCCCCATTGTCCGTTATAATCGACTCAGTGATTCCAAATCGACAAATGATGTTATTGCGGACAAAATCAACTACCACTTTCTTTGTTATCGACTTGTGGGACGATGCTTCTACCCACTTTGTGAAATAGTCAATTGCCACTAGAATAAATCTGTGTCCATTTGATGCGGCAGGTTCAATAGGGCCAATGACATCCATGCCCCAAGCCGCGAATGGCCAGGAGAGCTCGTCACATTGAGTTCGTTAGGGGTACCTTGATTAGATCACCATGAATCGACATCGATGGCATCTTTGCACGAAGTGGATGCAATCCGCTTCCATGGTCATCCAAAAGTATCCTCGCTCTTAGAATCTTCTTTGCCAAAGTGAAGCCATTCATATGAGGCCCGCACGTGCCTCCGTGTATCTCCTCAACTAAACTGCTTGCCTCTCGAGCATCAACACATCTTAACAAACCGAGATCCGAGTCCTCCGATAAAGGATTTCTCCGCTTAGGAAGAAATGGTTTGCTAACCTCCTAAGTGTCCTCTTTTGTATACCGGGTTATGCCTTCCGGATATTCACCTATCTTGAGATATCTCTTAACGCCGTGGTACCAAGGCTTTCCATCCGACTCTTCATCTATATTGAAACAATATGTTGGCCGATCCGATAAGCTCACCTTGATGGGATCAATGTAGTTCTTATCCTGATGTTGAATCATGGAGGACAGTGTTGCTAGAGCGCCAATAACTCGCTTTGAGTTCGTGGGATATGCTTGAATTCTATCCTGCTGAATTTTTGCATAATTCTTTCACGCAATGCGTAAGGAAGTATCTTCCCGTTCTTGGTCGCCCATTCGCCTTTGTACTGATGAATCAATAAGTCTCAATCACCTATAACCAGCAGCCTGAATGTTCATATCAACGGCCATTCTAAGTCCGAGTACACAAGCTTCATATTCCGCCATATTGTTGGTGCATGGAAATCAGAGTTTTGCCGAAATTGGGTAGTGTTGACTGATTCTCAAATCAAACCGCCCAATACCAACCCCTTTGAAGTTTGCAGCCCGTCAAGAACATTCTCCAACCCGTATTCTTCCGAGATGTCTTCTCCAACAAATGCACTCTCCTCGTCCGGAAAATAAGTTCGGAGAGGCATGTATTCTTCATCCACAGTGGTTTTCAAGAAGATGGTCGGCTAGTGCTTGTCCTTTGATAGCCTTTTGGGTGACATATATGATATCGAACTCACTTAGCAAGATTTGCCACTTTGCTAGCTTTCCGGTGGGCATGGGCTTCGAAAGATGTATTTGAGCGGGTCCATCCTTGAGATGAGATAAGTGGTATATGCAGACAGATAATGTCTAAACTTTTGTGCAATCCACGTTAAGGCACAACAAGTGCTCCAAAGAAAGTATACCGAGCTTCATACGGTGTGAACTTCTTGCTTAAGTAGTATATGGCCCGCTCCTTCTTTCCTGTTTCGTCATGTTGTCCCAAAGACGCACTCCAAATGCATTTTCTAACACGCATGATATAACAAAGAACGGCCTTCCGGTTCGAGGCACCAAAACAGTGGGTTAGACAAGTATTCTTTGATTCTATCGAAAGCTTGTGGCAATCCGATGTCCACTTGGTAGCAGCGTCTTTCTTCAAGAGAGCTTGAATATTGGCTCACATATCACCGCTGATTGTGCTATGAACTCTCTGATGTAGTTGAGGCGACCAAGGAAACTCATTACGCCCTTTCGACTCTTTGGAGGAGGCAAGTCTTGAATAGCTTTTACCTTCGAGGGGTCCAATTCAATACCCCTTCTACTTACGATGAAACCCAACAGCCTTCCCAAATAGGACACCAAATGCGCACTGCGGGATTTAACTTCAGGTTATACCGCCTCGGTCGGTCAAAAACTTCTAAATCATTAAGTGATCTCAAGTCCTTCGCGACTTGATAATAACGCCATCTACGTAGACCTCTATTTCTTTGTGGATCATATCATGAAAAATGGTAGTCATGGCCCTCATGTAGGTGGCACCCGTGATTCTTGAGTCCGAACGGCATTACTCGATAACAAAGATACCCCCAAGGTGTAGTGAATGCTTGTCTTCTCTGATCTTCCTCATCCATCAAGATTTGGTGGTAACCAAAGAAAGCAATCAACAAATGATTGTAATTCATGCTTTGCACAGTTGTCAATGAGTATGTGAATATTTGGAAGAGGGAAGTCATCCTTCGGGCCGCCTTGTTGAGATCCCGATAATCCACGACACTCAGATCTTTCCATCTTTCTTTGGCACAGTACAATGTTGGCCAACCAAGTCGGGTATCTTGTGACCCGAATGACCTTTGCGTCCGAATTGCTTGGACACCTCTTCCTTGACCCTTAAGCTCAAATCAGGCTTGATTTTCCTTGGCTTTTGTTTCACCGGAGGGTAGGATGGATCGATAGGCAATCTATGCGAAACAATATCTGTGCTCAACCCTGGCATCTCATCATAAGACCAAGCAAATACGTCGACATATTGTCTCAAGAGATCCGCCGCTTCTTTCCTTTGTGGGGCGTTCAGATGGACGCCGATTCTTGTTTCTCTCACATTTTCTGCATCCCCAAATTTATTGCCTCGCTTTCTTCTAAATTTGGCTTTGGTTTGTTCTCAAAATGTTCCAATTCCTCTCACAATTCTTCCGTCATGAGTCTTCCTCATACTCTTCAAGTCCTGTTCATTGTTTGGATTTTGTTTGTTTGTTTCATTACATGTCACATTCACATTATCGATGATTTATTAGTTTGCATCTTTGAAAGAGAAAAGAAAATTAGTAAACAAAACAAATTTTTAAATAGCAAAAGAAATGTGGATTTGTCATTTGAGCTTTCAAAAGATGGAGGCAAAACACATTAATGCATAGATGCGATTCAAGCCTCAAATAGAATCGCATTGTTTCAAAAAGTACTAAGGTAATTTCTACCAAGCTTCCTGAGAAACAGTGGCCGGGCACAGTGTCCAATTTTTCAAAATATCTCCATGTTCTCGTGATCCCAAATAGTTGGGCCTTCATCAAAATCATCCGTAATTACATGGCATTCCATTTCTTCTTCTCGCAATAAAAAGGCTTTTGAGTCCTTCCGTGAGGTCGTCCTGCATCATCTTCATTCGACTCTGAGCGGCATATGCTTTGACGAATGACTGATTCAAGGGTGGAACAGGCTTTGGCAAGGGAGTGTCCCTTTTCTTTCGGAGGTTGACTGATAAGACTTCTTTAGAAGTGGGTTTATATCCGAGACCGAAAGTATCCTTCATCGAGCAAGTGAACAGGCTCCACCATACCTTCTAAATTCAATCCGAGGCCTCGACGGGCTTAAAGCCATTCTTCAACATTTCTGGGCCACCATTGTGAGGACCCGGGTAACTTCAATATTTCACTTTGGAGGCATATGCAATTTCTCCGACATGGAAGACAGACCCATCCAACAGATTCACGCTTTCAACAAATAGGATCCGCTCTTCGGGACATATTGAATTGCTCCCTTCTCCGTGTACCACGACCTCGTGATGATCCCAAACAAACTTCAAACTCGATGTAGGGTAGAAGGAACCGCACTCACCACATGGATCCAAGGTCTTCCCATTAGTAGGTTATAGCCGGTAGAGATGTCTAACACTTGGAATTCCACGACGAACTCCACGGGCCCCACTTGTAATGTCAAATCCATTTCTCCCATGACGCTCCTTTGGCCTCCATCAAAACCTTTAACTCTCGGATGACTTTCGCGAATCTTTCCAATGCTAATTCCCAAGGCTCGGAGAGTCGTGGACAAATATTGACTACCGAGCCTCCATCAATCAATACCTTAGAAATGAACTTGTTCATGCACTTTACTGTTATGTTCAAAGCTTTGTTGTGGCACAAACCCTCAGGTGGCAATTCTTTGTCATGAAAAGAGACTTTATGGGCCTCTAAAATCTGTCCGACCAAGGCCGAGAGTTTCTCGCCTGTGGTCTCTCTCGGTACATAAGCTTCTTTGAGTACTTCCAATAAAGCGCGCCCATGGTCCGGAGAATTCATCAACAATGATAGCAAAGAAATCTGAGCCGGTGTTTTCTTCAATTGCTCTACAACGGAATACTCTTTGGTTGGCATCTTCCTCCGTAACTCTTCTACTTCGCCTCATACAACCTTTTTTGGATTGTCCGCAGGGCATAACATCGTCCGGATCTTGTCATACCAAATGACGACAACTTCTACAATTTGTTTCTCCTTTCCTCGCTCCTTTCCCCAATCGAATAGCTCCAAGGGGCGCTTTGGTATCGACATACGACGCCACTATCCGCGATTTCGAGGAAGTACTTCCACTTCAAACGGTGCTCTTACCGAATCAGAATTATAGGGGTGATCAAAGCCGATGATTCAACCCTTTCTTCTCGCTCGGATCGGCACAATGGTCCCTTCCAAACTGCTTTCTTCATCAACGGTAATCATGTTTATGTTGGCATTGTCATGATTTGGCAGAGGGTTATTATTTACATTAGGGAAGGTCCTTTCACCGGATAATTCCCTCTTTGATCAAAGCCTCGATCTTGTCTTTTAGGCGAAACAAACTCCAAGTGTCATGTCCGGTGATCCCCGAGTGGTACGCACAATGCTTAGTTTCATCATACGACCTGGGAATAGGATTGGGGATATGCCCTGGGATGGGTTGGAGTATTCTGCGGTCCTCAATCTTCGTGATAGTTGGGCTAGAGGTTCGCCAAAAGGTGTATATGTCTTGACCGCCTTCTTTCGTAATTTGCCCGGGGTCTGGGAGTATTTGGTGGATGGTTTTGCGGCTGAGGCGGATGTGTGGGTTGATACTGTGGGGAATTTCTATAGGTAGGTGCTCGTGGTGGGCTATATATTGGTTGGGTATGATAGACAGGGTAGGGAGTAGGCGAGTGTGGATAATAAGGCTGAGGCGTTTGTGTGTTTTGGCTATAGTAGAGGGGTCGATGATTTTGGGTGTTTTGATTATAGTAGGGGGGTTGGGATGACGGGCTTTGGTAGGTTGGCATTTGGTTGGACCTATGTTCCTGGACTGCCATGACAGGGGACGCTCCATCCCTCCTCTTCTTAATTGCTCCCCCGAATGAGTCTGACTGAATGGCCTTACTTGTCGCCTGCAATGCTGCTAAGTTCGTGATTCTCCCTGTTTTGATACCTTCTTCTATGAAATCTCCCATTCTGACCACTTCAGAGAAATTCCGTCCAATGACGCTTATCATTTTTTCGTAATAAGTTGCATCCTTCATAGATTGCACAAAGAGCGTGGTCATCTCATTTTCCGCCATCGGGGTCAACTTTGTCGCTTCCGCCCTCCATCTCATGGCATATTCTCTGAAAGTCTCAGAGATTTTTTCTCCAATTTCATTAAATAAAATCTATCCAAGATCTGTCGGTGTTAAACCCGAACCTATCCACAAAATCCTGTGCCATTGTGCCCCGCTTATGCCATTTTCGCGGGTCCTGGCTTGTGTACCGCCGAGCGCTTCTCCCGTTAAACTTCTTATGAACAACTTCATTATTATGGCCTGGTCCTTACCCACTCCAACCACTTTGTCACAATATGATCTCAAATGAGCGAGGATTTCCTTTCCATCGAATAAATCAAATTTTGGTACCTTATACCCGATAGGCAATCGAACGCCGGGATGCATGCAGAGATCTTCATACTCGAGTCCTTCATGCCCCTTGCTGGTTTGAATGTTTTTAAATGCTTCTTTTAGGCTATGAATTTCCCTTGCCATACTTTCATCATTTCTAATCCTTGCTTGCCTTTCCATCTCTTCATATTGGTCTATCTCACGATGATGTATGTTTGGTATGGTAGAAGTGGAAGGTTGGGCTTCATTGCATATACCGGTGGCACATACCGCTTGTTAGTGATGTGTGCCATTGGTATTTGTTGGGTTGCCTGGTAATTTAGTGTGGGAGGGATATTTTGGACAAGTGGGGTAGTTTGGGTAAGTGGAGTGGATGTATATATGGAGCCGTGAAGGATACTTGGGTCATTTTGTAGCGGGTTTTGTTGTGGGCGGCTGCGGGTTGATAGGATGTGGATTGGTACGTTGTGGGTCGCGAATTGAGGATTGGTTACGCTTGGTAAGGGATTTCGGGGAAGGTTACGGGGAATGATGGTTCGTGAGATGGAAAGGTGTGTGGAGCGCTTGCGCTGCCTCTTGTTCAGCAAGTGGAGTGTTGATGCCGATGGAAAGATTGGTAAGATTCGAGCCGCTCGATCTCGGTTGCATAGTTGCCATTTGTCGCAGAGTTGGGCGAGGTATTCATCCCGACGGAAGTATTTCTCCTTTCCGATGTCTCTGGTTCACCTCCGGAAGAGTGACAAGTCCCAAACCGGTTTGTTCTACGCCTCGAATCAGTCATTTTGTCGGATGATTGTGCCTTGGATCTCGTGAAGTAATGGTGTTCCGCCAGTTTCAATCAACGCGAATCAACTTTTGGAAAATAAAGCAGGCAAAATAAACCTTCTCTAAAAAATGAAACAAACCAAGTTAGTATGAGACGAATAATTATTGCCTTGAATAACATGTATAGAGTGGAAAACAGTAAACAAGTAGCAGACAGAGTATATGAAAATTAAATGCGCGTCCTAATGTGCTTGGGGCCTCCTTTATGCCGGAGGTGAGCTTAAACGCAAAAATATGCAAGATACCGATAAATTGATCCAAGCCAAAGATTGTGATGCCTTTTGTCGGAAATAAAGGTTGACTTTTACTGAAATAATAATGCGTACAATAATAAAGCTGATAACATAAGATATTCATGCTCAGGTTCTAAATCTTGCTTTTGATCACCGAGATGAAGATGGGACCCTAACATTGCTGGGTCCGACTCCTGCGTCCTCTAGATATTGCACAATATTTTGCATTTGCTGCCACATCTCGGGGGTAACGATCGTGTCTCTGAGCCGGAAATTCCTTATCCAAATTGTCGTGGCCGATATCTTCAAAACCTTGCTCGCCATCAGGACTATGGTCCAGACCATCGCAATCCTCTCGTAGCCATGCTTGATATTCGGGGTACCTCCCGCTGACTACCTCCAATGTCTATTGTGTCAATATTGTTCCATTCATCGAAGACTTGCCTAGCTCGGGGACAATGAAATTCGGCCGAATGGAATTTCAAATCCTCATATTTGCCCTGAGGGGAATTATCTCGCTCTTGTCCCAACCGGCTGAGTACGCGGAGTGGAGCGTAAGGTTGGAGGCCTTTCAACCCGATAAGCTCAATATAATAAAGCCTTTTGCATCTTATGTAGGCTTTTTGGCATTCGGAGCAGAGGGTATTTCCATTGGATCTGTTTCACAGTGCGGACGCCAAAAACCCATACCAATCATTCATGCCGACAGCGATATGAATCGCTTGCTCGTCAGAAAGGCGACGATTTTGTTCGACTCGGCCAAGCATATGTCGACCATATTCGAGGCCGATAGAAGTGTTCCATTGCCCACATCCGCAAAATAAGGTTGCGACCTTCAAAAACCTCGCTTTCACCTCTTTTACATTTCCCTAAAGCCCAAATATTTCTCGCCAAGATCATAGGGGCCAAAGTGAGTTGTGCTTCGCTTGCTTCCTTCGAAAAGTGCCCGTGCTTTTAACATATGCAGTAATCGATCTTTCCATACTCAGCGGGAATATCGTAGACCCTAGAAAGGCGGCGATGAATGCAATGGGTCGTTTGGTCCGCTAATGATCTGGGGTGCAAGAAAATTCATTTTTGAATGTCTTGTAACTGCCTCGACAACCGCATTCTCTCATACTGATAATCCATTGAGACCCAGTTGTTTTCAAAGCATAGGAGTTTCTTAGTGTTCTTTAGCCCTAAGTAGCGGAGAAATTTCTTTCCTGGATTGACACGGGATAATTTGTCCTCTACCCTGGTAGATCAAATTGGTGAAATAGTTGATTTCTTCCAAAGTAGGAGTCATCTCAAAATCTCCGAATCAAGACAACCCGATCCGGATCCCAAAAATGGATCGCTGCTCGACCAAATGTTGATCGGGAAGATGTCGAACAACGAAACGAGGCAACCTAATCTTCTCCTAATTGCCATTTGGTCGCCAAGGTCAAAGTTTGTCCACCATATTTTCAGCTTGTTCTAATCCCACTCACCATCCTCGACTTGCAGATGACTCCATCTATAACAAAATAAATAAAATAAAAATAAATATACATTTTCCGATTTTTGGCATACTGTTTAGGCTTGGATCCGTCCATCAATATCCTGCTACACATAATATGCTGATTGGTCGTTGGGTTGTGAGACCCGTCGACAATTTGGTGGTTTTCTTATTTGTGAAGTTGATGCCAAGGATCAACCCACCTAAGATGTATGCATGCATGACTTAAAATAAAGGGTGGTATAGCTCTATCTTAAATTTTCTAAGATTTGGTTGACTAGACACAAGGTTCCCGTGCGGACTACTCGAGTGAGAAGGCTACGCTGCCACCAGACGGTCCGGTCACTCCGCGATACGCCAACTCTCCTAAATTTTGGTAGATGGAAAGAAATTTGCGGTGCGTAAAACACACCTCGCGTGTAGTGTGTGATAGTGTCAATTTTCCAGTGGAAGAAATATGAACGAAATGCCAATTTAAGGAAAGCAAAGAATAATATAGCAATTAAAGCAGCTTTATGCAAAAATCTCATAAATAAAACACATCAAAGCACTAAATCAAATAAAAAAAGTAAAGCAATAATTAATCAGAACTTCTTTGTGGTTTAAGAACTGATGCTCCCAAATGAGTCGCCATCTTTGTCAGACGCCCATTTTCGACCTCATTTGGGGTCAAAGCGAGCTTCGGACGTATGGGGTGATTCTGGGTAAAAAGGGTTGAGGAGTCGCCACCTAATTATTTTTACGGTGAATTAGGACACCTAAATATTTAAACTAAGTCTTTGCAGTGTAAACTCCAATTTTAAGGTCTGAAACTAGTGAGATTCTAGGTAAGGGTTCTTTATTATCCTAAAGGGAAGGGGTTAGGCATCCTTTAAGATCCGCTAACTTGCGGTTATCCAAAGAAACTCAGGTTAATTATTGCTAGAAAAATACATGTTTTACAAATATAATAGATAAAAGATGTTTGCAAATATGATGCATTTTATACAAGTAAATATGATGCATTTTATACAAATACGTATTCGGATGACATAAAAGAAAGATACATGTAAAGTTTTTAGAAAACATGCATTTGTGACAATAAATTCTTTATAATGCCAAAGAAGCAAAATTTTGGGAATCATGAAATTGTAAATTGACAAAAGATAAACTTATTCAAGATGATTAATAAAGTAAAATAAAAGATGACAAAAGTTATTTTGAAAATCTTGAATTCGCGTGACGAGCCTAAAATAAATAAACTAGCGAAGGATTTTCTAAGTTTGCGAGCCTACAAATAAGCTAGCGACGGGTTTCAAATCTTAAACTAACCTATGAATAAATCCTAAGTTTGCCTATTCTAAGCATTTCAATAATTACATAAGTGCGATAAATAATATTACAATGCAAAGCGGGATAAAAAGCGGAATTAAAGAAAGAAATAAAATAAATAAACTCCGAGGAATAATCATCGTTATTTACTTTAATCCCTGCAAGCTGTCAAGAACAAACAGTTAGAAACATTTAAATACAAATAACTTCATATCCGTATTCAAAACAGTGAATGTTTTGATCGCGGAGGGCTCAGACTTAAATTTTGAAAAGAACATTCCAATCACGTCGTGGCTGCAAACATATGACTAATGTAGTTTATTTTGATTGCCTCGCCTACTAAACGTGTTGGTCTCTCGGGTGAAATAGAAAAGATCACTATAATCACGTCGTGGCTGCGAATATATAATTCACCTCGCCTACTAAACATGTTGATCTCGGATGAAATAAAGGTTTAAGCCTCATCATTGCCCAGAAGTTATATTTCCGTCTTTGCAACTGTGTAGGCCTCAAAATCGACGGATATTTTTCATCGGCCAGTGTAGTATCGTGTTCAAATCAGTAAAATAAAATTGGAAACAGTAAGCAGCAGTAGTAAGCAGAAAACAGAGAGGCAGTAGCAGTAGCAGTAGCGGTAGCGGTATCGGTAGCAGTAGCAGTAAGCAGTAGCAGTAGCGGTAGCGGTAGCGGTAGCAGTAGCAGTAAGCAGTAGCAGTAAGCAGTAGCGGTAACAGTAACAGTAGCAGTAAGCAGTAGCAGTAGCAGTAGCGGTAGCGGTAGCAGTAGCAGTAAGCAGTAGCAGTAAGCAGTAGCGGTAACAGTAACAGTAGCAGTAAGCAGTAGCAGTAAGCAGTAGCGGTAACAGTAAGCAGTAGCGGTAACAGTAAGCAGTAGCGGTAGCGGTAGCGGTAGCAGTAAGCAGTAAGCAGTAAGCAGTAGCAGTAGCAGAAAAACAGTTTCCGAAAATGACGCGGTGTCTAGTTTTAAAACAGTAAAGCAGTAGAACGGTAATTTGAATGCTGAAACAGTGAATTGAAATAGAAAGCAATGTTGGAAAAATGCGGTGTCTAGTTTAAAACAGTAAAAATGATAAAGCAGTAATATCCGTTGCACGGATGCTCAAAACAGTAAACTGAAAAACAGAGAAACAAAGCGCGGCCTCGAATTTAATTTCATCGGCCAGTGTGCGATGTTTAATTAAAAGGCAGACGGTAAAACAGTAAGTATCCGAGGCATGGATGTTTAAATCAATAAACTAAAAAAACAGCGAAACAAAACCGCGGCCTCGAATTCAATTTCATCGGCCTAATTATTCTAAATATCCTAACAATCACACAAGCATTAGATAATTATTACAGACCCAAATAAAAATAACGAAAATAAAGAATAACAAATGAAAGGGAACTAAAGCGGATGACGATGTCATCTCGTCCTATTTGTTTGGAAATCCCGAGGCCGAAGAATGGAAGGAATGTGGATGCGGGTCTTCATTTGACGATGATCACAATGATGAGTCTCATAACGAGACTCTTCGTTGCTCCCAATGTATTTCATATATATAAAAATGGATTAGTAGACCTTACATGAGAATATATATATATATATATATATATATATATATATATATAAGAAGAATATAAATAAATGATTCATGAAAAGTGATATGTCGTTACGAAGGCATTATACACTTAGGCAAGTAAAGACAAATATATAGTCAATTCAAGAAGAGTATGGAAGCCTAGAAATGCACATATGATCATTTTTTTTATACAATTCCTTAAATGTGGAGTCAATCAAGTCAAAAATATGCAACAACATTCATTCTACACAACCAGGTATAATGACACTTTAAATTAGGCATGGCATGATTAACATGATTTAGGCAATCAAATCTCATATCTTGCCTACAGCTAATCAAAACAAAGAATAGTCTAGAATGGTTTTACATCACACTTGCACAAAGGCATCATGCCCAGAATTAAAGCTATCCCTAACACATACTCATTCCATATGTTTACAAGTAGACATGATTCACGTAGGCCAATTTACGAACCAAAGAAAACTACATATACTTTTAATAGGCAGCTTAGACATGTCTAGGTGCATCTTATTCAAGAACATGGGCATTTTTTATCTATATCAAGAACCTAGTCGGAAATATTTCTATTCTTTTTTTCTGTCCCTAGGCGGTTTCTATACCTAATCTCATCTTATACATGCTCACATGAAACAGGATTGTAAACTAAAGTAGTAAAATACAAATATAGCTTCAAAGACATGTGTTTGATCAGATTTTGGCACGTTAAAGTAGCCGAAGAAAGAATATATGCTAACACAACCGGTTCTAAATTTAAACAAGAATAAAAGAGGCAAGAAAGACTAATGTATAAATTATGTATACATACATAATAAATTACGTTGGACTAATCTTAATCTTAAAGGAACATGACATTCATAAACTTAAACCAAACGCACATACTATTATATTAGACATGGATAATATACTCCTTTTAAAATTGCACATATTAATCTAGAATATAACATGTAAATATCGTCATTTGAATCAATTAAAGTATGCTCATTTGTTTGATTTAAAGGCAGCGACCAAACTACAACATACAATAATTTTGAATATCAACAAATCGTTAAGTGTCCTAAGAATATTTACTCACGTCGTAGCTCTTTCAAACACGTATTAATCTTACATTATCCGTATTGCACTTAATAATGAACCCAAGATGCCTTACTAAAGCTAATAACAATAATTAGTTAACCAAAAAATCGAGGCAATATCATCTATCACGTATCATAACCCAAATCAGAAATGTCCCAACAACATAAATACAATTATATAAGCAAAATCGTCTCATTATCATATTAATTAATCAAGACTACATTACTTAGCAAAATATCATACTAAATCAAGCATAAACACCACAATCAAATAAGCTTTAAGAAATATAGAAGAGTTGGAACGAGTCTAACCTTTTCCGGGTAGCTAACCGAGGCGTGTTTTGAATCGTCGAATCCGCTCGGAAATGTTAGAATTCTGATTTTGTTGTAGATTTTTTATGAATTCTGATTTTCTGGGAATAGGACTCTGTTTTCTGATTTTCGGATGTTTGATCCGACCCGGAATGACCCGACCCGACCCGGCAGTGACCCGACCCGGAACCGAAAAACAGTGAAAATAGCTAAAAATTCAGATTCTTCAACACCAAAAACCAATAATTTTCGACCTATATTTTCGGAATCTTTAAGTTGAAGAACACATGCAAGAACAAAGAGGTGTTCTTAAGAAGATTTCGGATTTTTTTTAGTGAAGAACAATACAAACAAATACAATACAACCAAAACTTAAACCTAAATTTCAAATTAAAATTGACCTTAAGCAAGAAAACAAAACCTTTTTCAATCCGAAAAATCCTCCTCGAAACAGTGCAAAAGGGGGGGTTTTATAGGTCTCAAACTCGACCTCCACCCCCCTCATACCCCCCTAAAAATGAATTTGAATTTCAAAATAAAGGGGGAGACAAAATCTGATTTTTGGGGCGTGTGTTGAGGATTTTGGGGGGTGTGTTGGTGAGGGGATGGTTTCGGCGGTGTCAGGGTAGACCGGTGGTGTCGGCGAAGCGACGGGGGTAGGGGTGCGGCGACGTGGGGTAGGGGTGTAGGGTGCGGCGCCTTGGGGGGTAGGGTTTTAGGTTTTTCTGATTTTGTTTTTGTTTGGGGGAACGATTTGGGGAATTAAAAGGGGAAGGGAAATGGGGCGGGTAGGTTGGTTCGGGTCGGGTGATGGGCCGACGGGAGTTGGGCTGGGGCGATGAAATGGGGGGAGTTAATTAGGGAGTTTTGGGCTTGTGGTGTTGGGTAATTGTTTTGGGTTTGGGGATAAGGGAATTTAATTGGGGTTGGGCTTGGACGAAAAAATGGGTTTTAATTTAGGTTGGGTAGAAATTGTATTGGGTTAGGAAAAAAAAATGTTATGGATTTAAAATATAAAGGAGGGGTTTAATATTAACCCCTATTTATATATATATTATTTTTTGTGAAAGATGTGAATTATTTAAAATAACATAACGACGTGATAATAATAAAATATAATATTTGCGAAATGCTTAATGCTTAATAAAAGGGAAATGCGATGCAATTTTGCGAGAATAAAATAATCTAGAATTTTTGGATAAAACTTATGATTATGATAAAAATGCAAATGATAGTAAAAAATGCGAATAGTAATAATAATAAGAGAATAATAATATATATGTACGCATGTATGTATATAGATTAAAATTGTTTTTCAAAGTGTCAAAAATGTTAAAAATTACGAATAAAATCATAAAAGATGGGACAAAATTGGGTGTCAACACCGTGCATAGCACGTGTTTTCATTATCCGTCGGGGTGTTGCGGGAGGTTGGACAGGATCGGGTAGGGAGTCTTAGAGGTGGCGTGGCGATCGGGAATAGGGCCAAAGTGAGGGAGTCGAGAGAAGCGATGCTTGATGGAAAGAGGGCGTGGGGAAGCTGGCCGAGGGGCGGCGGCTGAATCAAAAAGCCGAGAGTTGTTATTTTGAGGCTCCCGTTGCGAGGCTGCCTGACTCATAACGGTTGTCGGTGATGGTAGCGGCTGATTTTGCAAGTGATGAATTAGAAGGGAATTTAGGCCATCATTTAAGAAGTCATAGGAATTTGAAGGTGGAGAATTGAGTTTGGCAAAGGGGAATTGGGACTCATCGAATATGACATGTCTAGAAACGATTATTTTTCACCTTGGAAAGTCGTAACAGTTGTAACATCGATGATTGGGTGGTAACCAAGAAAGGCACATGGGGATGACCGAAGTTGCAGCTTGTTGATTTGAGTGGAGGGATGGAGGAGGTAGTATAGACATCCAAAAATTTGTAAATGCTTATAGGAATGATCTCGAATGTAGAGAACTTGAGTGGGAGACTTGTGTTTGAGAGACTTATTTGGGAGAATCTTCAAGAGATAGGTTGTCACTGAGAGGGCGTAATGCTAAAATTAGGGGGGATAGAGGCGCGGGAAAGGAGGGCACGAATTAAGTTGTTTATGGTTCTAATTTTTCATTTGGTTTTTCCATTTTGTGGAGAGGTTTGTGGACAGGAAAAATGAAAGACAAGGCCATATTTGGCGCAGAACAGTTTGAATTGTTGATTATCAAATTCCCTCTCGTTGTCATGTTGAAAACATTTGATATTCTTTTTAAATTGTGTCTTTATTAAACCACTAAAGGAAGAAAAAATATAATAGACTTAGGACTTACTATCAATGGGAAAAGTCCACAGAAAGTTGGAATAATCATTCAAAAAAAATGCATAGTATCTATGCCCCGCCGTGCTTAAAATAGGAGAAGTCCATAAATCACTGTGTATTATTTCAAATGGCATTAAAGTACAGGTGGGTGAAGAATAAAATGGCAATTTGACATGTTTTCCAAAAATGTAAGATTCACAAACAGGAGTATTGGAGACATGTTTGCAATCTATAAATTTATTTTTACTAAGGGAGCATAAAATAGAATCTCCCGGATGTCCTAATCTATTATGTCATAACAGAGACAAAATAGTTGTAAATGTTGATGTAGATGAGGTTGGATGGCCGACGGTGGTAGTGATAGGATAGAGGTATCTGGTGCTGTCACATCTCATTATTCGCATCCATGTCATAAGGTCCTTCACAGAAAAGCCAAAAGGATCAAATTCAAGGGAAATATTATTATCAGTTGTGAAACGACGCACAGAGATTAGATTTTTTTGTAAGTTTCGGGGCATAGAGGACATTGTTTAAAACTAACGGTGGTGTGGTGGGGAGAGGGATGATTATCCATAACCTTGAATTGGAATGTCTTGTCCACTACTAATAATAATATTACGATTTAAATTACTCATATTAAAATAAGATGAGGGAGTACCTTGAGATGTCGTCATATGATATGTGGCGCCAGTATCCATGTACCAACCGTCGTCTGGAACATTAAAAGACATCATGTTTATAGCTGCGTCAATATCCGTCGGTGCATAGGTGGAAGAGAGAGAGACATGTATATTGTATGTCTGCTGTAGACGTGCACCGAGGATGTCGGGCTGGGCCTATCTGGCCGTATGTGGTGCCCAGGAGGACATTGGGTAGGGGCACGGTAGAGCAGCTCAAGTTGGTTGGGCCCACGCGGTCCATGGCGGGTATGCAGCCTACGGCGATGGCTGCTGCCACTACTACCGCTATGGGTGGTTATCAGCAGGTGAAGCTTCCCTCTACCGCCGCTGCTACTGTTTCCTCCGCGGCCACCGCATTTTTTTTCAAAATTTCTGCCTTTGTTGTTATTCCGGGAATTCGAACAATGTTTGGGGTTAGTGGTTTGCCGGTGAGTGCTCGCTTGGTTTTTTGGCGTGCTTTGTTGAAGGATTGTAGTGACGCCATCATAATTTTTATTCAAACCCGCAATGAGTTGCATCACCAATTATTGATTCGTGACCGATGCACCGACATTTGAGAGATGATCGACAATCATCTTAAGTTCTTGACAATAGAAAGATGCATTAGGAAAGTCGTCCTGCTGAATGTCCTTAAATTGATTTTCCAAATACAAGGCACATTGTGTCTTGTTATCATGAAAAATACTTTCCAATCACTCCCAAGTTTGTTGTGTAGTGGCATCGATTTCAATGATTGTATGCAATAGGTCATTCGAGATGGTGTCGTAGATCCATTGTAGAACAACCGCATCTAAACGTGACCAAAGTTCATCATCATGTTTCTCCAGGGGTTCGGCAATGGGCTTTGATTTTGGAGGGATGATGTGATCGATGACTTTGTAGACATGATAATAGATCTTAAATCATTTCGCCCAAGATGAATACTGAACTTTCTCCATCTCAAAAGTTATGGGAATGAAATTCTTGATGTTGTTGACTGCAAGAGCAAGATGAAATTTAGGTTGTTCAGCCATTGAAAATTGGGAAAGAAGATGGGAAGATGGTTGCCGAAAAGTAGGAGAAAAAAAGAAGATGGAGGACTTCGGCGGGTGGGAACGCCTAAGGTAGGAAGAGTTAGGGTTTGACTTTTGATACCATGTAGGAAAATGTTCCTTGCCTCTCATTGATTATTGTGTACAATATATATAGTGTTACATGATTATTTACATGGCTACAAACTAGGTAACTGATCTTCCTAATTACAATTGCAATATAAATTTACCTAATATAAAAGATATACAAAGATACAAGAATATTCTAGAAATATTCTATCAAAACGAAAAAAAAAGACTTCTCTGTCAAAAATTCTCTATAATAACATTTCACTATAACAACTATATTTTTTGCGGAAATTATGTTATGTTATATTATATATAACAACATTTTACTATAATGGTCAAAATATCAAAATAAACAATATTATTATAGAGAGATTTGACTATGCAATAATTAGTATTCATAGATATTTGATAAATATTTTAATACATATATAAAACAACATCAATAACAACATATCCAGTGAAATCCCACAATGTGTGGTCTAGAGAGGCTAGAGTGTACGCAGACCTTACCTCTACCTTGGTAAGTAGAGAGGTTGTTTCTGAAACACCCTCGGCTCAAGAAAAGCATAAGAAAAAGCAAAAGCAAGAGAAACGGTCAGACCCGGACATGAAATTTAAAGCAGTATGAAAATGAGAGTAACAAAAGTTAATAAGCCATGATAAAGCATTCTGGAAAGAAAAAAAAGTAATAACTAACGCAGGTAAATAAGATAGACAAAGTACACGAAAGAACATACAGCAGCAGAAATCAAAGGGCAGAGAACTATAAAATAATATTGCGCCTACTAGTATGATAGTCTAAGCACGGCTACAATAATAACACTACAACTACCAGTATGTAAGCGTAAGTAGGACTACGCTTAACTGCCTACTACCCTTCTACCCTAATTTGTGTCCTCCACAATCCCCTATCTAAGGTCATGTCCTCAGTAAGTTGCACATGCGTCGTATCCCGTCTAATCACATCTCCTCAATACTTCTTCAGCCTACCTCTACCCCTCCTGAACTCGTCCATAGTCAACCTCTCACACCTCCGCACTGGGCATTTGTGCCTCTCCTCTATACATGCCCGAACTATCTCAACCTCGCTTCCCTCATCTCATCCTCCACCGAGGACACTCTCAATCTATCCCAGATATCATCATTTCTAATTCTATCCCTCCTTGTATGCCCACACATCTATCTCAGCATCCCCATCTCCGCAACTTTCATCTTTTGGATGTGCGAAGTCTTGACTGGCCAACACTCCGCCCCATACAACATAGTCGGTCTAACCATCACCCTATAGAACTTGCCTTTAAGTTTTAGTGGCATCTTTTTATCGCATAAGACTCCATATGCGAGCATCCATTTCATCCACCCTGCACCAATACAATGTGTGACATCGTCATCAATCTCTCCATTCTCTTGTATAATAGACCCGAGATACTTGAAACTTCCTTTATTTGGAATGACTTGAGTACCAAGCCTCACCTCCACGCTTGTCTCATGATCGCTCCCGTTATTGAACTTGCACTCCAAGTATTCTGTCTTGGTCCTACTCAGCCTGAACCCTTTAGACTCCAGAGTCTGTCTCCAAACCTCTAGCTTAGTGTTCACTCTGTTGCGAGTCTCATCAATCAAGACTATGTCAGCTGCGAATAACATACACCATGGTACCTCCCCTTGAATTTGTCGCTTCAGTCCATCAATCACCAAGACAAATAAGAATGGGCTAAGAGTTGATCCCTGGTGCAACCTCATCATCACTGGAAAGTGTTCCGAGTCTCCTCCTACTGTCCGTACATTGGTCTTGGCTCCATATATAAAATCCTTTATTCTTAATACATTTTTAAAATCTGAACAAAATTTATTACGTGACACAAAAATAAAATATGTAATAATGGTAATGATAACGGTAATAATCATATCATAGGACTAAGAACTAATTAACGACCCAAACTAAGTCTTTTATTCTTAAAGTCATGCATGTTCCAGATGCCTAAAGTTAGTGGCATGACTTCAGGAGTGTGATTCACGTGATTAATGACATATTTGGTTTCGGAAAAAGACTTATATTCACTTGACGTTTATATGAAATCAATCAATATAACTATGTATAAGAGATCGTTTGATTTGTGGAATATAGGGTAATACTATCAAGATAAAATATGAATTTAGTTTATCCGATATTTAGTTGTACTTTTAATTTCAATATTAGTAATTCTAATATTATTCTTTATTTTAATTGTGGTATTATTTTTATACTACACCTATTGTGAGATTACACATAAGGGAAACATGTCACATAATTATAATTCCTTTTATAGGACTTTATATCCCATCCTGTCAATTATTTGTTAACAAATTTTAATTAGAAAACCATTATAATATAATCAGGATCTAAGATTTTGAATTTTAATACAATGAACTCAAATACTAGGAAACTTTTTCTTGAATCATTTAATGTATCATGAGAAAGTATTCTACCTTTTAAAATTATTACTAGAGTCCTCTTTAGTATACAAGCAAAATTCTTTTCTTTTCATGAATTGTTTCTATCTTTTAGCTTTATAAATTATCATTCTTTGGCCCAACCCATTTTCATCTCAATTGGTGGCATTGGATTGGTCCTGGCTTTGCTTCTTTAGTTGAATCAATCAACACCCACTGATATTAGACTTTAGGCCACATGGTCCATATTTAACTAAATGTAGCCCAATCTGATAACGGGAGAAGTGCACAAAATAGCTCCTTTTAGCTCTATTTAAAACATAATCAAAATTTATAAAGCTTTAAAATTTAGTCAACTCAGAATCAATCTCATACTCGCTTAGGTCTGAAGTTTCAAGCTTTCTAATCTAAGGTCTGAAATTAGCAAGAACTAATGTCAAGCCTAGTTTTGAAGTTCTAATTCGGTCTGAATCTGATTTCAGATCCGATGATCTGAAGTTGATCGGAATGTCTAAAGAAGAACAAGCATTAGACGTCTGAAGTTTGGAAAAACTGGCTAAAATTTAAATAATTTAAATTTGGATACGTTTTGAATTGAAGTGCTCAAAGAGGCTACCCTGTGTCATTTCTACTCTGATAAGGAGGATGGGCCATCAATTTATGTCGATCATCAGAATATGAAGTTGGGAAAAAAATAGTAGGAGGTCCAGAGGACAAAATCCACCTTTAGTAGCATAAGCTAAGGGACGGACACGGCACGAATCATGAACTATCATCCATTCGTTCTTATTCCTCTAATAGATCGTAAGAACTTCATCTGAATTCGGGACCAACAAGGGGGTAGTACAAGAATTCACATGTTATCCATTGACTACACCTCTCATCTGATCTTAGGTCCCGACTCACCCATTCGATTCACATGTTATCCATTGACTACACCTCTCATCTGATCTTAGGTCCCGACTCACCCATTCGATTCACATGTTATCCATTGACTACACCTCTCATCTGATCTTAGGTCCCGACTCACCCATTCGATTTCGTTGGCACCATGCAATTGAACCAATTCAATTGTTTACTTATTCGATGAGGCAAATCCTGTTGCACACAATTTATTTCCATATTTATATTTTTAATTTTTGATAGTAAGAAAGGTTGTTTGAATCTGAGACGCTTAATTCCGTTTATAAGATCAAGACCAGACCCGCATCAGATCTGAAGTTTCAATTTGGCTTGAAATCTAATTTCAAACCCGGTGGTCTGTAGTTGACACGAAGGTCTAAAGAAGAATGAGAAGTATGGAGTTTGCCAAAACTGGTTAAAATTTAAATTATTTTAAAAAACTGGATATGTTTCGATAGAAGTGCTCAAAGAGGCTAGCTGGTGTCACTTCTACTCTGATAAAGGAGGATGGGTCATCAATTTATGTCGACCATCAGAACATGAAGTTGGGAAAAATAGTAAACGGGAGGTTCATAGGACTAAAAATCATACTTGTCCAGACAAGTCATACAAATCAAACTATTTGATTGTAGCTTGTGCTATTAAAGGAAGAAAATAGAAAACTTTAGTTATAGCTAATTACTAATACTTATGCAAAAGAAGAGACTTCAGAACTTAAACATATAAGCTAATAATTATGTACAAGCTTATAGAGTAGGTAGCGCATTCTCAAATGGAAGATCAAAGTTTCGCTTCGTCAATAAACTTGTTTCTGTTTTGCCTGATTATACCAATGACAGCTACAAACATCGGAATTCCAAAGTCCGGAAAATTGCATCAGCCATTGACATTCACTCCTCGGAAATTGTTACACAAGCAACCAAAATGAATGAACATAATGGCTATGTAGCACAACCCAAAAGGAATGCATCTTCACAAGAACTAAAATAACACATATTGGGCACCCTCAATCAGTATAGTGAACTAAATCTAAGAATTTATCCAAATGCTGGTGCTATCTGTCATATTCATAGTTTTATCAGTACAACAGTACAACAATGACAAAGTTTACATGTCGATTGGACCGCTTAACCCTGGGCAAAAATGTCAGCTCCTTGAGCTGCAGAGCCGTGAAATGTAACAGAAAGTGGGCACTGAGCCTTAGGCCATCTTCCCTTCTCGTAAAGAGAAGGGACCAGGAAAATAATTCTTCAGCTCATCTTAGCTACATGCCCAATGCTATATGTATCATGTATGTCTCATCTATAAACTCTATAGTTCACAAGTTAAAGAGCTCTAATAAGTATGAAAATTACTCCGAAAAAGAACTTCCACTTGAGTCATCGCTACTGAGGTGGCACTGCAGGCTGTTCTGTTTGCGGTGCTGCAGCGGACTGCATTTGTTGAGATGGTGCAACAGGCTGTTATTGCACTGCTGCAGCAGACTGGTTCGGTTGAGCTGGTGCGGCAGGCTGTTCCTGTTCGGGTCTTACACAAGGCCTCCACACTGTTTCTGTCCCTATATCCATTAAAGCGATACCCTTGACCACTAAATCGGTCCTGATCTGATCACTTTTGGCAAACTCCTTGTTTTTCCTTGCTAGTGTTCTTTCCTCTATTGCATGCAAAACATCTTCTTCTGTCAACTCAGCCCTTTTCAATGCCCTCTCTTTAAACTGCTGCAATACCTGCACAACAAAAATAAAAGAGTAAATACGACTCAAACATCTGAAACTCTCACATGGTAACAGGAAACAAAGGTGCTCTCTCCATTCCAATTTGTTTCAGCATTGCTTGACTGGAAACAAGAGTACCAAGAAAGAAAGAAAGACTTTGGAGACATAAAGCAGATATAACTAAAATACCAAAAGTACACTTGTACAAGAAAAATTGTTTTTGTATGGGATGAGGGCTATAACAAGACTGACGATTGAAATAACAATGTTAACTAGTTCTAAATATAGAAAGGTGCTAATCTTTTTTAAACAAAAGGAAAGAGTGCCTTGAGACATAAGGAGTACTAATTCTGGCAGTACCTCAGCACATGTTGAACTGGAGAGCAAGCCAAGGACATCCAATATTGCCTTCACCTCTTTCAGGAGCTCGGTTAGGGACAAAACAGCAGTTAACTGTTGTTGCCTTTGCTGCCTTCTCTGGAAAGATCCAAGAGATAATGGACTATTTCAGTTATATCACACCAGCAATATGCAGGAATTAGAAAAGAAAGTAGAGTTCCCACCTTCAGCATATTCAAGTAACTATTCATGAGTCTAAGGGCTTCTTGAAGAGCAGCATTCAAAATTGTAGGTGTATGTAAGTCATCAGAGAGTTTTGTCTTCAACTCAATACGCAGCTTCCTGATGCAATCTTGGGCCTGAGGGCTAACACGCCCCCTTACATTTGTTGCAGTTTCAGTTCCTTGTTGGAAAGCTGACAGGACTTCTTCACTATCATGTAAGGTCTATTAATCACAGAAATTACCCAAATAAATGTCTAATAAGACAGATTGCGAAGAATAGATTCTGTATTGGAGAGGCAGTTTTAAAGTCGCATGAACATTAATGTAATAGGAGAAAGATCATAAATATACATAAAAGATACAGACAACCTTTCATTTTTTAATTGAACTAGTAAGTTGTTGAAACCATAAGCCATAAACCATAAACCATGTTACTCAATTCAGCTATAATGCATACAAAATAGCAATAGAACCACAATCCACTAAAAGACTTGACAGCAGATCAAAAAGGAACATGTATGGACAGACAGAAATTAAAGAGGAACACCAAAAGTTGCATAGGAATCACTTGTATCAGTCATCAAGAAGCAAATCTTTTTTTTTTTGATAAGGTAACATAGATTACATTAACCAAGTACCAAGAAGGTACTGGAAGCAAACAACTTGCAACAAATCTAAAACAATTACAATCTCAAAGCTTCTATAAAAGCAAGAAGCAAAAATAATTGAACAAGAGGTATTAAAAGGACATTAAATGTTGTTCCTGACCTGATAAATGTAGAACACAGATTCTGAAGCAATTTCTATCTGTGATATTGAGTAATTAACCGGAGATCGGTAATGATTTCCCAACAAGAAGTACCTCAATGCAAGGGGATGGTACAATCGAGTAACCTACAAAATATGCCTGCTATGATCCATAACATTATAAAAACAACCACATTAAGACAGTAGCTAATGAGTACATTCTACCTCGCGTATAGTGAAGAAGTTCCCCAATGATTTCGACATTTTCTCGTCATCTATGTTCACAAAACCATTATGCATCCAGTAGCTAATATTACTCTCCCGGCAAGCAGCGCAACTCTGGGCAATCTCATTTTCATGGTGAGGAAAAGTCAAGTCCATTCCACCTCCATGTATATCAAAGGAATGTGTCAGATAGTATGCACTCATTGCACTGCATTCTATATGCCAACCTGGTCTTCCAGGACCCCAGGGGCTCTCCCAACTTGGTTCTCCGGGCTTTGCCGCCTGTAAAGAAATGAAATTGATACGTAAGGCTAAAACAGTTAAATCTGAAAAAAACTAAAAGAAAACTTCTCACCTTCCACAAGGCAAAATCAGCAGGATTTCGCTTTCTTGAATCAACTCCAACTCTTTCTCCAGCTCGATTATCTTCTAATTTTCGTCCAGATAATCGACCATACTCTGGAAAACTATCGACAGAGAAATAAACATCTCCATCAACTGTGTATGCACAGCCATTAGTCATTATCTGCAGGTGACAGCTCAAGATCATTAGCATTAACAAGAAAGCAGACATATCTGGAGAAAAGGAAAAAAAAACAAGAGCTTAACGTAGATCTAAGATAGAAAGATAAGATAATTGCATACTTCAAGCCGTACTTTGCACTTTTCTCTCATCAAACACTGAATTTTACTTCTGCTTACCTAATTATTCATCCTTACTATATATACATCTTCTCTCATTATATACAAGAATAAATTTTCCAGCCTATCTTTCAGTGCAGATACTATCTCGGTATGTAGTTCTTGTTGCTTTTTTTTTTCAAAAGCAGCAGTAAATGACAAACAAGTTTGCATAACAGAACTGGATGAGCATTCATGTTATTAAACTTGAGAGCAGGAGAAACCACATATAATGTCAAATAAACACATATATCCAAGATCCTACACTATCAAATATTCAAAATGACATCATGGTTTTCAAGAGTATTCAGAAAACATCTCTATCTAAAGATGGAGTCTATTACAACCTCCATCCAGGGAGAAGAAATGAGTTTGCATCAAAAAACTGCAATTGCAGATTTTAACAGAAACAGACTGTGTCTCTGCTCAGTGGGATTTCAACTTAATTTTGTTATTACAGGGAGAAAATGGGAGGGATCACATCAATAAGCTTTTACTTGTCAGAACAGGTTTTGGAAGAGATTATCTAAATGTGAGCACCTCAGCTATCATTTCCTTAATCTGCTCCATATGCTCAGTAACACGTGGCTGATGAGTCGGTTGGAGGCACTGGAGATCATCCATGTCTTTTAGAAACTCTTGGCAGTATCGACCACTCAAAGTTTTTGGGTCCTCTCCAAGCTCATTAGCCCGCTTAATTATCTGGAAAGAACAGACTGTTATGCATCTGAAGTTTTATATAAAGCGAGCCAACTGATATTGCCAAGTTTATCCATAAATAATATAAAGAAAAGGGTCTAAAGTTCCTTTTATCTTGGGGAGAGAACATAAAAGAGACTTACTACCAAAAAGTTGTACATCTCACCTTGTCATCTACATCAGTGAAGTTGCGCACATACACAACATCATATCCCAGGTATTTCAGATATCTGTAAATTCCAGATCATGGAAATTTCCATCAGACGGTTAGTAATTTGAAGTAAAAAATATCACAGACTACTAAATGAACTAATCTAAATGCACTGACATTGAATTAAACTCCAAAACACATGATAAATAACATAAGTCCCTTCATAATTTAAATAGAAGCAGATTAAAACAAAAGCCCTTCATGGATTTTTTTCTTCTCCTTTTTGTAGGTAAGTAAAGCACTTTTTGGTTCCCATGTTCAATGACCTCAAGGAGATACTAGTCCAGGCTAATGTGGTAAAGAGGTGCCAAATTGCAGCAACCACGTGGCATTTATGACACGTTAAAACAGCGACAAAATGCAACACAATGCATAAGTCAAACATCCACGTAATGCAAAATTTGCAAAGCCAAGATGGAGACCATAAAAATAAAGAAAATCCTATTTCATCAGAACACTTTCCACGCTATTTGCTGACATTCATACAATGAGTTCCATCTTCATTAGCAGAATCATACCACATCTCATTTTTTTTGAAAAATAGCATCACTATTGTAAGACACCGAGAGAAGCAACAAGACGTCTTCAATTACTTACTAAAAATCAGCAAACTTATTTTAAATAAAATTTTCTGAATCAAATCTATAGATACTTATAACTATTAAAAGTAGTCTTAGTTTTTATGTATTCTTTAATTTAACAAGTCAACGAGAAAAGGTCTGAAACAACAATAGACTAAACCTTATATTCCGAAGTGTCCTTTTGAGAAATGGGATAATCAACACATTTTTTCATCCAACAAATAAAATCAATTCCTCTCTATTTGGGTCCAAAATCATTCCAAAATTACTTTATTATCAGTAATTTGGGGTCTCTTAAACTACAAATTCTCTAAATCTCACACTCAACTATTAACAAACGGTGGACATGATGTAACATAATATAAGTGTAACAACAATAAACTAAACCTTAATACCAACTGGTAGCCTATATGGATATAACACAATGGTACAACTCCAATTTTTTTTGTTTACACTAGTTAGTTCAAAATAATTACAATTAGACCACCAAATTCCCTTAAATGAGACATATTTTTACTCAAACATCCTACAAAATTTCCATTTTCCAATCATGTTTCTGAATCAACCAACTTCCTCTACTTATAACTCAATTCAACTCACATATAACAAACAGAATCAAACTTCCAATTCCTTTCAGAATAATTCTAATTAGACGCCCCAAATTCCCCCCAAAATGAAACTGTTCTATTCAAACTTCCAACTTTTTAAATCTCCCATCATAGTTCTCGATCAATCAACTTCCTCTACTTATAAATTAGCTCCACTCACATACAACAAAAAAATCAAACTTCCAATTCATTTCAAACTAATTACTTCAGAATAATTCCAATTACATCCCCCAAAATGAAACTGGTCTGTTCAAATTTCCAACTTTTTAAATCTCCAATCATCGTTCTCGATCAATCAACTTCCTCTACTTTAACTTAGCTCCACTCACATACAACAAAAAAATCAAACTTCCAATTCCTTTTAAACTAATTACTTCAAAATAATTCCCATTACCTCCCCCAAATTCTCCCAAAGTGAAACTGTTCTATTCAAACTTCCAACTTTTTAAATATCCAATCATGTTTCTCAATCAACCAACTTCCTCTACTTATAACTTAGCTCCACTCACATACAACAAATAAGATCAAACTTCCCATTCCTTTCAAACTAGTTATTTCAGAATATTTCCAATTACATCTCCCAAATTCCCCTAAATGAAGCTGTTCAACACAAATTCTGATTTTTTTAAATCTCCAATCATGTTTCTCAATCAACCAACTTCCTCTACTTCTAACTTAGCTCCACTCACATACAAAAAACAAAATCAGACTTCCAATTCCCTTCAAACTAGTTACTTCAGAATAATTCCAATTAGATCCCCCATATTCCCCCAAAATGAAACTGTTCTATTCAAACTTCCCACATTTTGAATCTCCAATCATGTTTCTAGATCAAGCTACTTCCTCTATGTAATACATCCAGCACAAATTTACACACACATAACAAAACAGGAAAGCAACAAGCAAAAATTACAAACTCGAATAAAAAAAACTCAACTTAATGCAGTTAAAATTGAAAAAAAAAATCCACTAAATTTGACCTGTAGAGAACGTCGAAGGCGACATACTTTTGATGAATCAAACTTCCAATTCCTTTCAAACTAGTTACTTCGAATAATTCCAATTAGATCCCCTAAATGAAACTTCATTATTCAAACTTTCCACTTTTTAAATCTCCAATCATGTTTCTAGATCAATCAACTTCCTCTATGTAATACTTTCAGCACAAATTTACGTGAATACATAACAAAAACTACAAACAACTCGAATCGAAACCAAAAAAAAAAGCCTAAACTTAATGCAGTTACAATTGAAACAAATTTCCATTAAATTTGACCTGTAGAGAACGTCGAAATCAGTCTATTTTTTAAATTACCATTAATTGTTCAATTAAAATTTCCGATTTTTTAAATCTCCAATCATGTTTCTCGATCAACCAACTTCCTCTATGTAATACTTTCAGCACAATTTTACACTTCACACATAACATAGCAACAAGCCAAAATTACTAACAACTTGAATCAAAACAAAAGAAATCCTCAACTTAATGCAGTTACAATTGAAAAAACATAATCAAACTTCCAATTCCTTTTAAACTAGTTATTTCATAATAATTCCAATTACATAATCAAACTTTCAATTCCTTTTAAACTAGTTATTTCATAATAATTCCAATTAGATCCTCCAAATTCCCCTAAATGAAACTGTTTCACTCAAACTTCCAGTATTTTTAAATCTCCAATCATGTTTCTAGATCAATCAACTTCCTCTATGTAATACTTTCAGCACAATATTACATCAATACATAACGAAGAATGAAAGCAACAAGCAAAAATTACAAACAACTCGAAGCAAAACCCAAAAAATCCACTAAATTTGACCTGCAGAGAACGTCGAAGGCGACATACTTTTGATGAATCAAACTTCCAATTCCTCCCAAACTAGTTATTTCAGAGCAATTCCAATTACATTCCCCAAATTCCTCTATGTAATACTACCAGCACAAATTTACGCAAACACATAACAAGGCAGGAAAGCAACAAACAAAAATTAAAACAACTCGAATGGAAACCAAAATAAATCAAGTTAATGCAGTTAAAATTGAAACAAATGCCCATTAAATTAGACCTGCAGAGAATGTCGAACGCGGCATATGCACAGGCATAACCAATCTGACTAAAATACAACAACAACAACAACAACATACCCGGTGTAATCCCATAAGTGGGGTCTGGGGAGGGTAAGACGTACGAAGACCTTACCTCTACCTTTGCGGGGTAAAGAGGTTGTTTCCGATAGACCCTCGGCTCAAAAGAAACGGAATCAATGCATGAAAAATAAGGCAGCAAAATATTAAGATACAAACAAATGGTACAACATAGTAATACGCCAATCTGACTAAAATCTTTGATTTAAAACTAGTTATTTCAGACTAATTCCAATTATCGATCAATCAACTTCCTCTATGTAATACATTCAGCACAATTTTGCACCAACACATAACATAGTAAGAAAGCAACAAGCCAATATTACAAACAACTCGAATCGAAACCAAAAAACTATGCCTCAACTTAATGCAGTTAAAATTGAAGCAAATTTTCATTAAATTTGACCTCTAGAGAACATTACTACCTCTATAATACTTTCAGCACAATTTTACACCAACACATAACATAGCAACAAGCAAAAATTACAACAACTCGAATCGAAACCAAAAAAAAAACTCAACTTAATACAGTTACAACTGAAACAAATTTCCATTAAATCAAACTTCCAATTCCTTTTAAACTAGTTATATTATATTAATTCCAATTAGATCCTCCAAATTCTCCTAAATGAAACTGTTCCACTCAAACTTCGGTATTATAAATCTCCAATCATAGTTCTCGGTCAATCAACTTCCTCTATGTAATACTTCCAACGCATAAAATAGCAACAAGCAAAAATTACAAACAACTCGAATCGAAACCAAAAAAAAAGACCTCAACTTAATGCAGTTACAATTGAAACAACTTTCCAATAAATTTATGCAAATGCATAACAAAAACTACAAACAACTCGAATCGAAACAAATAAAAGAAAGAGCATCAACTTAATGCAGTTACAGTTGAAACAAATTTCCAATGAATTTCCGCAAAAACTACAAACAACTCGAATGGAAACCAAAAAAAAGGCCTCAACTTAATGCAGTTACAATTTAAACTAGTTATTTCATAATAATTCCAATTAGATCCTCCAAATTACCCTAAATGAAACTGTTTCACTCAGACTTTCGATTTTTAAAAATCTCCAATAATGTTTCTCTATCAATCAGCACAATTTTACACCAACACATAACAAGGCAAGCCAAAGTTACAAACAACTCGAATAGAAACCAAAATAAAAGGCCACAACTTAATGCAGTTACAATTGAAATAAAATTTCCAATAAATTTAATCAAACACATAACATAAACTACAAACAACTCGAATCGAAACCAAAAATAGAGCATCAACTTAATGCAGTTACAATTGAAACAAATTACCAAACAATTTAATCAAACACATAACAAAAACAACAAACAACTCGAATCGAAACAAAAAAAGGCCACAACTTAATGCAGTTACAGTTGAAACGAATTTCCAATAAATTTACACATACACAGAAAACAAAACTACAAACAACTCAATCGAAACCGAAAAAAAAACAAAGGCCTCAACTTAATGCAGTTTCAAGTGAAACAAATTTCCAATAAATTTACGCAGATACATAACAAAAACTACAAACAACTGGAATCGAAACAACAAAAAAATTAATCATCAACTTAATGCAGTTACAATTGAAATAACATAATCAAATTCTAATCATTTCAAACTAGTTATGTATTTCATAATAATTCCAATTAGATCCTCCAAATTCCCCTAAATGAAACTGCTTCACTCAAACTTTCAATTTTTTAAATCTCCAATCATAGTTCTCAATCAATCAACTTCCTCTAAATATTACTTTCAGCACAATTTTACACCAACACATAACATAGAAACAAGCAAAAATTACAAACAAATCGAATCGAAACAAAATATATCCTAAACTTAATGCAGTTATAATTGAAATAACATAATCAAATTTCTAATCCTTTCAAACTAGTTATGTATTTCATAATAATTCCAATTAGATCCTCCAAAATCCCCTAAATGAAACTGTTTCACTCAAACTTCTAACTTTTTAAATCTCCAATCATGTCTCTAGATCAACTAACTTCCTCTATGTAATACCTTCAGCACAATTTTACACCAACACATAACAAGGCAGGGGAACCACAAGCAAAAATTACAAACTCAAATCAAATCCAAAAAAAAATCAACTTAATGCAGTTACAATTGCAAAAAAAAAATCCACTAAATTTGACCTGTAGAGAACGTCAAAGGCGACATACTTTCGATGAATGAAGCTTCCAATTTCCTCTCAAACTAGTTATTTCAGAGCAATTCCAATTAGATCCCCCAAAATTCCCCTAAACGAACTGTTCCATTCAAACTTCCCACTTTTTAAATCTCCAATCATGTTTCTAGATCAACTAATTTCCTCTATGTAATACTTCCACCACAAATTTACACCAACACATAACAAAAACTACAAACATCTTGAATCAAAACGAAAAAAAAGCCTCAACTTAATGCAGTTACAATTGAAACATGTATAGAATTATACACAAACACATAACAAGGCAGGAAAGCAACACACAAAAATTTAAAACAACTCGAATCGAAACCAAAAAACTAAGCCTCAACTTAATGCAGTTACAATTGAAACAAATTTCCATTTAATTTGACCTGTATAGAATTTTACGCAAACACATAACAAGGCAGGAAAGCAACAAGCTAAAATTACAAACAGCTCGAATCGAAACCAAAAAAACTAGGCCTCAACTTAATACAGTTAAAATTGAACAACTTTCCAATAAATTAACGCAAATACATAACAAAAACTACAAACAACTTTCGAGTAGAATTGAAACAAATTTCGATTAAATTCGAGTATTCGACCTGTATATAATTTTACACAAACACATAACAAGGCAGGAAAGTAACAAGCCAAAATTACAAACAACTCGAATCGAAACAAAAAAAAAACTAAGCCTCAACTTAATACAGTTATAAGACAAAACAAATTTCGATTAAATTTTGACCTGTAGAGAATGTCGAAGGCGACATAAGCACGAGCATGGCCGATATGACTGAAATCGTAACTGGTAACACCACACACATACATTTTCACTTTGCCAGGTTCCTTTGGTTTAAACACTTCCTTTTGCCTTGTCATTGTGTTATACACTTGAAATTCCACCACCTCCTCCTCCGTCGTCGCCATTTTCTCCGATCGACCGGAACGGAAAAGTCGATCTTGCCCCTCTTCCCACAAAAACCCTAACTCCGGCCCCTCAGATGTGTGTGTGTCTTGGAACCTGGAATTTTTTAGTGTGAATTAAATTTTTATTGGATCGCCTATTTGATAAAAAAAATTATAGGTCTTTTAAATTACTTTTTATATAATTTTTAAATATATAAATTATATTTTAAAAAAGTTAAAGCTCTATGTCCGGATTCACGGTCAGATAAAATGATTAATTGAGTTGTGCAATTTATAATTCCTTTATTTATGAATATTTATAAATTTACCATAACGATTAAATATTTCACTAGTTAATTACTCATGTGTTATGTTAAATTTTTATTATTACTTTATGTTTGACGGTAATATAGTTACTCCCTTTGTTCCAAAAAGACTATCTTAATTTTTTCTTATTAGTTTGTCCCAAAAAGATTGACACTTCTCTATATTTAAAAATAATTTAATTTTATGAGATAGATTTATAGTCACACAAATAACTAAAACTTATTTTGAACCACACATTATAAAAGTCTTTCTTTATTTTTTAAAGTATGCATCAAGTCAAACTAGACAATTTTTTGGAACGGATAGAATATATAAATAGTCAAATATAATATAGGTTTTTACATGAAAGGATAAAAATCTATATTTTCATTATTAAAAACTAAATACGTTGTGACATATATTATAAAGACTAAAAGTATAATTTACTCATAATTTGGGAACTAAAAGTGCTAGTATCCCATTTCTTAATGGTAATAAAGAAGTTAGTTATATTGAAATAACTTTTAAATTTGGAAAGGAAAAGGTTTGGAAAATTATTAATTAGAAGAATAAGTAAATCCATTGAAGATATACTAAATAGGACAATAAATAAAAACATGGTAATCAAATAAGTAAGTATTATTAACATGCTTTAAACAAGCAAAAGAAAGCAGAAAAGGAGAAAGAAAATAGAGTATAGAATCTAAATTGCAATTAAGAAAGTGGAATATCTTCTTTGATCTAATACTAAACAACAATAACATATTCAGTGAAATCTCACAACGTGTGATCTGAAGATGATAAAGTGTACGCATACCTTAACTCTGCGTTGGATAATACTAAAGAAATTGGAAATTACTTATGATATATAAATGGCAGCTAAATTCATCCAATTATTAAATACTTTGTCAATTTAAGCATTTTTAACATTTAAAACGTTTTTTTTTGCATTAAATGAGGCAACTTGTAAGTTGCTTAGATTGGGCTGCGCTCATGCATTTAGAGCTCGATTGGGCTTGAGTAGCAAAGTAAATCAAACTTCAAACTTGCAAGTGTTAAACTTGTTGACCACGTATGTCAAAAGAATTTTAAAAAATATTAAAATTTGATAATTGAAATTTAAACTTGTGCCTAAAGAAACTCGTAAACTCTCTTTACCACTACAGTAAAATACTTTAGTTTAATGATTTATATATAATTAAAAAATTATTTTATTTGGATAATATAACTTTTAACGAACGTGATTCAATTGAACCTTCCCTTCACTTAACTTCATAGGATTTTATGATTTTTCGAACTATTGGTGCGGCTAGTCTACTACTCCATATGTCCCAATTTATATAACACACTTTTTTTTTAGTCAGACCTAAAAAGAATGATACATTTTCTTATTTGGCAATAATTTAATGTTAAACTTTACATTTTACTTTTAACGAGATGATCTATAACCACACAAATATATCTAGATTGTTTTAGACCATAAGATTCAAAAGTCTTTTTTTATTTCTTAAACTTCGTGCGTAATCAAATTATATCATATAAATTGATACGGAGAAACTTTATTAGTAGTATACTTACTGTATATGAAACATAACTAAGTGTTAGACCCAAAAAAAAATATAACTGAGTGGTCTAGTTGGTTATATCACATGCCCAAAAGAATTTACGGAGAGTTTGATTTTCTTGGGGTGATAATGCATTTGTTGTTTGGATATTCATAATCCATAAGCAAAAAATCCAATTTGTACTAAAAATATTATAAAAACTTTGAGCTTTTTCTTGGTTAACGTGAAAACTTTTGATTTTAAGAAACTTGTTTTCTTAAAAAGTTTAAAAGGTGTAAAAAAAATACTCCTCTATTATGAAAAAAGATTATTTATATCCTATGATATACTATTCGTCCACCACAACCACAACGTTATAGAATTGATACAAAAATATCACATTCACCGTTAGAGCCCTCCACCATGGACAACACCATCTCTAGTGGCTTGACATTTGGCTAATATGAATGCCATATGGCATGTGTTGGATCATTATATTAGTGAATGAAAAAATCTGTCCTTCAAGATTCTGAATCTTATGTTGATCTTACATCTCAGAGTTACCTATTTACAATTTATTTGTAACCGGTTAGGTTGTTCGGATCCTTCAAAAATATTGTCAAGTGAGATCGTTAAAAAATATACTATAATTTTTTAAAGATTTGAGACACATCGGAAGATTTTTTAGAAAGTCCGACCAACATAGGTAATTGATATTCATTATAAAAACCGGCTCAATAACTAAGAAATCACAATTTGAAGGTAGTGTTACGAGTTTAAATTTCAATTAACGGCCTCATAATCTCACTAATCCTGAGTTACAAACTTTTTATTTGCATGTTAACAATATAATGTGGAGAGAGAAAATTGTGGAGAGGTAGTCAATAGCTCTTGAATTAGGCAGGCATATTATCTAAATTTTAATTTTCTTTTGTTTGGAATACCTATTTGATATCGTCAGTATTTTTAGGATTTGGCTGTTAGACTAGTATCTTTTTACACAAGGAAAGAAAAATAAATCAACTAAGTGGATTTGCTAAATATTTATGTTACATCAAATTAAACATAACAAGTTTTATTGGTTATATTTTCAATTCTCCCTTTTATTATTTTTCCAGTGTTTGTTTTTCTATTCCATTTTATTTACATCTTTGTGAAAACTGTGTGCTCTTATATTATAGAAAAAACGTGTGCTCCTATATTATTGAAAATGCAAGTTTTTGGCCCTATTGTGATCCGAAATTGATGAAGAAAACCAAGATACAATAACGGTAAGCATATGTATTTTGTGTTTTTGATGTATTAAAAAAACAGAATAGAGAATTAATACTATTTTATGTGATTTGTTGTCTCCGTAGGAATATGTTCCTTGTCTTTCATTGATTATTATGTATAATATATAGTTTTACATAATTACAAACTATGTAACTAAATCTTCCTAATTACAATTGGAATATAAATTTACCTAATATAAAAGATATACAAAACATGGTAATATTTTATCAATGGTAATATACAAGATATGGTAATATTCTATCACACCCTCGCAGTTGAAAGGGAGGTTCTCGTACGCTGAGACTGGTTCGGAAGTCATCAAAGAGTATTCACGGAAGTCCTTTAGTGAATATATCAGCAATCTGATATCGGGAAGGAATATGAAGAACACGAACTTGTCCACGAGTAACTTTCTCACGTACAAAATGAATATCCATTTCAATGTGTTTAGTGCGCTGATGTCGAATGTTACATTATCACAGTAAACCATTGTAGCCTTATGGAGTGGGCAGTGAAGCTCAAGTAGAAGGTTGTGTATCCAACAAGACTCAGAAACAACATTCGTTACACCTATGTACTCAGCTTCGGTACTGGATCGAGACAGAGTAGGTTGTCTTTTAGAAGACCAAGAAAGCAAGTTATCTCCAAGGAACGCAGAGTAACCTGACGTGGATCGACGAGTGTCAGGACATACACCCCAGTCAGTATCAAAATAAGATATGAGACCAGAGAGTGAGGACTTGTACAGGTGTAAGCTGAAATGAAGAGTACCTTGTACATATCGCAAAATACGTTTGATGGAATTCATATGTCCATCCGTCGGGTTGTGCATATGTAAGCATATTTATTGCACGACATAGGATATATCTGGTCTCGTGAAAGTGAGATACTGCAACTCTTCTTCTAAACTGCGATAATGAGTCGAGTCGGCATATAGAGAACCCGAAGAGGCACTGAGTTTGGAATTAGTGTCCACCGGTGTGTGGGCCGATTTGCAAGACGGCATGCATGCTCGGTCAAGGATCTCTTCGGAATACTTTCTTTGACAAAGAAATAAGCCATTTGCATGTCTCGTAACAACAATGCCAAAAAAATTAGCTTAGGGGGCCCTAATCTTTCATAGCAACTCAGAGGCAAGGAGTGACATAATGGATCGGCAAAGTACATCAGAAGATGTGGTGAGGATGATATCATCAACATATAGTAGGATGTATGCCATATCATTACCCTTGCTATATATGAATAGCGAATGATTAGATTTGCTATTTGAAAACTGATAAATGATACAAAATCAGCAAACAGTTGGTATCATGCACGAGGAGCATGTTTCAGTCCATAGAGTGATTTCTTCAAATGACACACATAATCTAGATGAATCGGATCCCTGAATCCCATAGGTTGATGCATAGAAACGGTTTAATGAATGTTTCCATGCAAGAAAGCATTTTTTATGTTAAGCTGATGAATAGGTCAAGACTTGGACAAAGCAATACTGAGAACGGTCTGAATAGTCACTGGTTTCACCATCGGGCAGAAAGTTTCATCACAATTCACTCCCATGTGTTAAGACCTGCCATTACCTACAAGACGGGTCTTGTGCCTCTCAAAAGAACCATCATATTTTTTATGTAAAAAAATTCACATAAAACGAATAATATTAGCATCAGGAAGACGAAGTACTAGATCTCACGTCTTATTTTCAATAAGAGCATTATATTGATATATTCGTTAATAATTGCATTTTTCTAATTAAGGTCGGACAAGGCATCTTTTGGATTACGAGGAACATGGGAAGGGGTTACCGAAGTAGACAAGTTAAATAACCATTTGGGTTTGGAAATATCATGCATATCACGATTTTCCATTGTCCATGGGTGTGTCGCGGGAGGTTGGACAGGATTGGTATGAGGTGGCTGAGAAGTGGAGGTGGAACTGGGTGGACTGCCGGGGGTAGGGGTGGTACCGAGAAGGGGAAGTGGCATTGGGAGAGAGGGGGAATGGTCGAGAGATAGTCGAGATGGAAGGTCATGATGGGATATTCTAGGGCTCTCATTGCGGGGTTGGGTGGACTGCCCGCCTCAGTACGATAGTGGTGGGGACGGCTTCCGATGTCGGTGACGATTGATTTTAGAAGTGATGAATTAGAAGGGGATTTAGGCCATCATTTAGGAATTTGGGGATGGAGAATTGAGTTTGGCAAAGGGGAATTGGGACTTATCAAATATGACATGCCGATAAATGATTATTTTTTGGCTTAAAAAGTCGTAACAATTGTAACCTTGATGATTGGGGGTAGCCAAAAAAGACGCACGGGGATGATCGAGGTTGCAGTTTGTTGATTTGTGTGGAGGGATAGAGGGGGTAGCATAGACATCCAAAAGTTTGTAAATGCTTATAGGAAAGATACCGAAGATAGAGAACTTGAGTGGGAGACTTGTGTTTGACAGAATTGTTTGGGAGAATGTTCAAGAGATAGGTTGTCATTGATAGAACGTAATGTCAAAAATAGAGGGGGAGATAGAGGTGTGAGTAAGGAGGGCACGAACTAAGTTGTTTATGGTTCTAATTTTTCGTTTGGCTTTGCCATTTTGTGGAGAGGTGTGGGGACAGGAAAAACAAAAAATAAGGTCGTGTTTGGCATAGAAAAGTTTGAATTGATTATTCTCGAACTCCCTCTCATTGTCACATTGGAAATATTTAATATTTTTTTCAAATTGTATCTTAATGAAAGTGTTGAAAGACGAAAAAATAGAATAGACTTGAGAATTATTACCAATGGGAAACGTCCATAGGAAGTTTGAATAGTCATATAAAAATAATATATTGTATCGACGCCCGGTCATGCTTAAGATAGGAGAATTCCATAAATCACTGTGTATTATATCAAAAGGCATTAAAGTACAAGTGGATGAAGAATAAAATGACAACTTGACATATTTTATAAAAGCACAAGATTCACAAACATTGAGAAGGGACATGTTTGTAAGCAAGAAAATTATTTTTGCGAAGGGAGCGTAAAACAGAGTCTTCCGGATGTCCTAATCTATTATTCCATAAAGGAGATGAAATTGCTGCAAAGGTTGATGGAGAGTAGGCTGGATGGCTGACGGGGGTGGTGATAGGATAAAGGTCCCCGGTGCTATCATATCTCAGTATTCGCATCCCTGTCATAAGGTCCTTCACATAAAAACCAAAAGGATCAAATTCAATGAAAATATTATTGTCGGTTGTGAAACGACGCACATAGATTAGATTTTTGACAAGTTTCAGAGCATGGAGGATATTCTTTAGGTATAATGGGGGGTGTGGTGGGGAAAGAGGTGATTTGTCCATAACCATTAATGAGAATGTCTTATCCACTACCAACAATAATATTATGATTTAAATTGCTCATATTGAAATAAGACGAGAGAGTACCTTGGGATGCCGTTATATGAGATGCGGTGCCAGTGTCTATGTACCAACTATTGTTAGGAACATTGAGAGACATCGTGTTCATAGCTGCCTCAATATCCGTCGGTGCGTAGGTTGAAGGAGGAAAAACATGTGCACTGTATGTCTGTTGTGGACGTGTGCCGAGGATGCCGGACTGGGCCTATCGGGCCGAAGGTTGGTCCTAGGAGGACGTCGGGTAGGGGCAATGTAGAGTAGTCCATGTCGGTGGGGCCCACGCAACCCACGGCAGAGACTGCTACCATTGTTGTTGATGTTGTTGATGGTTGCCAGCCGACGGGGGTTGCTACCACTGTTTTCGCCGCTGTTGTTGTGGATGTTCCTGAAATTTCTTCCTCTATTGTTATTCCGGGAATGTGAGCCACGTGTTGGATTATTGACTTGCCTGTGGGATGGGGTGGGAGCCGAGTCTCTCGGGTTAGCATGGTTGCTGCCGGTGGCTACGAAGGTGGCGTCGATTATGTTGGCATTAGTCGTTGTCCGCTTTGTTTTTCCGATTTCTTCAAGAATGAGTCTGGAACGAGTCTCATAGAACGGAGGCAATGGCGTGCTTTGTTGAAGGATGGTAGCGACGTTGTCATAATTTTCATTTAAAACCGCAATAAGTTGTATCACAAATCGTTGATTAGTGAAAGGTGCATCGACGTTGGAGAGTTGATCGACAATCATCATAAGTTCTTGACAATAGGCCGACGCATTAGGAAAATTGTCCTGCTGAATGGCCTGAAATTGATTTTTCAGATACAAGGCATGTTGTGTCTTGTTGTCATGAAAAATATTGTCCAAACGCTCCCACATTTGTCATGCAGTGGCGTTGGTTTTAATGATTGTATGCAATAGATCATTCGAGATCGTGTCGTAGATCCATTATAAGAAAATCGCATCTAAGCGGGATCAAAGTTCATCGTCAGAATCATCAGGTCTTTCTAGGAGCTTTGATTTTGGAGGGATGATATGGTCGATGACTTTGTATACATGACAATGAATCTTAAATAATTCTGCCCAAGATGATTACTGAACCTTTTTTATCTCAAGAGTTATGGGAATGAAATTCTTAATGTTGTTAACTACAAGAGCATGGTGTAATTTAGGTTGTTCAGCCATTGAAAATTGGAGAGGAAGAGAGGAAAGTCGAAGAAAGAAGGGAGAGGGATGCCGATGGGGGAGGGGCGACGGTTTAGGGAGAAAAAGAAGTTAGGGTTTGACTTCTGATACCATGTAGGAATATGTTCCTTGCCTTTCATTGATTATTGTGTACAATATATATAGTGTTACATAATTACGAACTAGGTAACTAAATCTTTCTAATTACAATTGAAATATAAATTTATCTAATATAAAAGATATACAAAATATAATAATATTCTATCAATGATAATATACAAGATATGATAATATTCTTCCATTCTCTCATTGCTAAACGAGATTGATTGAGTCAATAGAAGAGCTTGCTATGACGATCATATATTTGATACGTGAATCGAATATATATCCTATTTGAATCAATTATATAACAATTAACAAATTATATTATATGCATATTAATGAACTTTTAAGGTTGAACGGTCTCAATTCAATGCAATATTCGAGCATGTTTAATTTAACTAGTATAATTATATGATCTTATGACCCAATGTTTGCATGGAAAAAAATACTTACATAAGAGAGTACGTTTGGTGCATTAGGACTACAATCCCTCGTGGGTAACGAAGAAGAAACGCTATTAAAAAAAATAGAAAAAATGATGAAAAAAACCGACAGGATTTCGTCGATAATTTTTTAAATCTTCTTTTTTTAAAAGAAAATAGATGGATTTCCGTCGGCCATTTTTGCGTAAAAATTATAATTCTTTTTTATATTTTTTCTAAAAAAATCAACGGACTCCGTCGATTTTTTTTTATACCAAAAATCGACGGACAAAAAATTACAGTTTAAGAGTATGAATAGAAAAACAATGGAAGTATTTAATCAAATAACATGGGTGGTCTAGTGGTAGAGTTGTCCAATGCAAGGGTACACACCTGGGTTCAATTTCATGTTGCTACATTTTATTATTTTATTTTGAAAAAAACATACTGAGTTCATCGTTTTTTTTTTATTTTACATAACCGACGGAGTCCGTCGGTTTTCCACCGATTTTAACCGCCGAACTCCATCGGTTTTGAAAAACCAACGCGGCCTAAATCGATCGATTTTTAGTCCTTCGATTTTGGGCAGTTTTTTAGTAGTCAAAAATGACAACTTTGTGACAAGAGGAATTGTTCGAGGCTCTTCGTTTTAGGAGAAAAAATTATGTAAATAAAGACGTTACACATCAAATTAAAATAGAATGGTGAAATGAAGAAGTATTATCATGATGTTATGTAATATAAGAGTATCTACTATAGTGAAATGGAAGTTATTTCTAATAGTTATTAGAGCAACAATGTTATATGTGAATAGATGTTGGGTTGCTAAAGTTCAATACTTTAGCAATATGAGTGTCACAGAGTCATGAAAACGCAATATGGATGTACGATTATACATAACAAGTACATTTAAAAATGACTACATTCGTTGAAAAGTGCAAATATCAAACACATTACGGATAAAATGATCATTATGCCGGCCTCTTGACATGGTTCGGTCATTTCATATGTCTACCTCAAAATGCACCAGTGTGAAATCATACTGAATGAAAGTGTTATGAGGGGACAACAACAACATACCCAGCAAAATCTCATAATGTGGAGTTTGGGAAGGGTAAAGTGTACGCAGACCTTACCTCTACCTTGATAGGTAGAGGGGTTGTTTCCGGGAGACCCTCGGCTCAAGACAAAGCATAATCACAAGCAAAGCAAAGCAAAGTAAGAGAAACGGTCAGACTCAGACAAGAAATTAAAGTAGTATGAACATGCTGATAACAAAATCAAATACGCCATGGTAGCGCATTATGACAAAATGAAGCAGTAGCTAACACAACTAAATAAGATAAACAAAGTACACTAAAGAACACATAGTAGCAGAAATCAAACTACATGGGACTATAAAACAATAATGCGCATATAAGTGTTATAGGTTAATCAGGCCTACAGTAAGAACACTACAACTATCATTTTGTAAGCGTAAGTAGGACTACGCTCTACTACCTACTACCCTTCTACCCTAATCTGTGTCCTCCACAACCCCCTATCTAAGGTCATGTCCTCAGTAAGTTGTACTTGCGCCATATCCCGTCTAATCACCTCTCTCCAATACTTCTTCGGCCTACCTCTACCCCTCATGAACTCGTCTATTGCCAACCTCTCACACCTCCGCACTGGGGCATCTGTGTCTCTCCTCTACACATGTCCGAACCATTTCAGCCTCGCTTCCCGCATCTTATCCTCCACCAAGGCCACTCTCACTTTGTCCCGGATATCATCATTTCTAATATTATCTCTCCTTGTATGCCCACATATCCATCTCAACATCTTCATCTCCGCAACTTTCATCTTTTGTATGTGTGAAGTCTTGACTGGCCAAACACTCTACCCCATACAACAGAGTCGGTCTAACCACCACCCTATAGAATTTGCCTTTAAGTTTTGGTGGCACATTTTTGTCGCACAAGACTCCAGATGTGAGCCTTCATTTCATCCACCCTTCCCCAATACGATGTGTGACATCGTCATCAGTCTCTCAATTTCCTTGGATAATAGACCCTAGGTACTTGAAGTTTCCTTTCTTTGGAATGACCTGAGTACCAAGCCTCATCTCCACACCTGTCTCAGGGCCGTTCTCGTTGTTGACACCCAATTTTGTCCCATCTTTTATGATTTTATTCGTAATTTTTAATATTTTGACACTTTTAAAATAATTTTAAAATATAGGCATATATGTGTGTATCTTCGTATTATTATTATTATTCGCATATTTTATGTCATTTGCATTTTATAATAATCATAAGTTATCCGAAAATTCTATGTTATTTATTCTCGCAAAATTGCATCGCATTTACATTTTTTATTTAAGCATTAAATATTTCGCAAATATTATATTTTTATCACATCGTTACGCTATTTTAAATAATTTACATCTTTTACAAAAAATATATATATATATAAATATGTTTTAATATTAAACCCCTTTTATATTTTTTTATCCATAACTCATTTTCATTTTCCCAACCCAAAATAATTTCTACCCAAAAAAAAACAATTCAACCCTCCCTCTTTATTTCTACCAACCTGACCAAATTTCAAAACTCCCAAATTAAAATCCCAAAATATTTTCCAAGCCCAATCGGCCAACCCTTCACCCCTCACCCAACTCCCTTTTTATTTTCCCCATCGCCTGACCCACTAACCCGTCGCCTGACCAACACCACGACCCGACCCACGCCTTTTCTTAAAACCCAAACCCAACCCCAAAAACCAAAAAAAAAAAACAAAAATCAGAAAAATGGGGGAACCGAACCCTACCCTTACCCTCAAGCCGCCACCCCACACTCCCCATACCGGCGACCCCACGCCGTGGCCACCTCGCCGCCAACACCAACCCCCGCCACCACCAACTCAGTCACTTCGACCCACGCCCATACCCCTAAAATCCGCTTCCAAAAATCAGAAATCTTTACCTTTAATTCGAATTTCAAACTCGATTTTTGGGGGGGGAATCCACCTATAAATACCCCATGATTGTTCTTCATTTGAGAGGGGATTTTCGGAGAAGAAAAAAAAATAGATTTTGGAAGGATTTTCGGAATATACATAAATATTTTGTTGTGTTCTTGAGTTTAAAGCATTTTGGCTTCTTTGTTGTTCAAGAATCAAGTCCGAAAAGGTTTGTCATCCCCTTTGATTCTCTGATTTTCTTCACTGATTTCGGGTCGGGTCGACCCGGCCCGGGTCGACCCGGTTGGGTAACATTTTCAGAATTCTTGCATTTCATATTTATGTATGTTGGTTATCTGAATTTGGCGTTAAAATTTGATTCGGATTTGGATCACTGATTTCGGGTTAGATTCTTGACCGGTCGGTCGACCGATTTGAATTTCCAAATTTCTTGCATTATTCTTTGTTATTATTATTGGTTATCTGAAATTGATGAATTTATTTGATTAGGGTTGAAATGATCCGGTCAAACATCGACCTGCCTGGTCGACGATTGGGTAACATTTTCGTAATTCTTGCATTTCATATTTATGTATGTTGGTTATCCGAATTTGGTGTTAAAATTTGATTGATTTGGATCACCGATTTTGGGTCAGATTCTTGACCGGTCCGTCGACCGATTTGAATTTCCAAATTTCTTGCATTGTTCTTTATTATTATTATTGGTTATCCAAATTGATGAATTTATTTGATTAGGGTTGAAACGCTGATCCGGTCAAACATCGACTGGTCGGGTCGAATCTTGGGTAACATTTTAAGAATTCTTGCATTCCGTATTCTTGTTATTATTTATCTGAATTTGGTGCTGAAATCTGATTCGAGTTCGGATCATCGATCCGGTCAGATCATTGACGGCCTGAGCGACCCGATTTGAATATTTCCAATTTCGAACTTGGGTCGGATATTTTAAATCGCCAACGCTTCGCTTCTTCTTGACTGCTTTATCGCTTTATCAATATCGCATTAAGGCCGATTTAAATTGAATTCGAGGCCGCGCTTTTCTTTCGCTTTCGCTTCTCGCTTTTTTTAGTATAAGCTGTTTTAGATATCCGTGCAGCGGATATATTATGGTTTTATTAAGTTCTTGTTTTAGATTTCTTGCGACGGATATCATTGTTTCTTGTTTTGAACAAATACCGCGTCTGCTCGGTATTGTTTTTCGCTTTCGCCATCGCTTTGATTGATTATTGTTTTTCTTGTTTTTATTTAAAATAAACACCGCACCTTTCAGATATTGCTTTCTGTTTGATCCAATCGTTTGACATTAAAATATCCGATTTATCGCTTTTTACGCTTTTCTGCTTTAAACTAAACACCGCGTCTTTCGAAACTGTTTTTTCTTCTCTGCCGCTTTTTACATATCATATCGCTATCGCTGCTTGTTTACATTCCGATTTAAAATTTTACTGATTTGAACACGATACTACATCGGCCGATGAAAAATATCCGTCGATTTTGAGGCCTCCACGATTGCAAAGACGGAAATATAACTTCGGGCAAGGATGAAGACTTAAACCTTTTATCCGAGATCAACATGTTTAGTAGGCGAGGTGACTAAAATAACCAACAAGTTATATATTCGCAGCCACGACGTGATTATAGTGATCTTTTCTATTTCACCCGAGAGACCGACACGTTTAGTAGGCGAGGCAATCAAAATAAACTACATTAGACATATGTTTGCGACCACGACGTGATTGGAATGTTCTTTTCAAAATTTAAGTTCGAGCCCTCCGCGATCAAAACATTCACCTTTGTTTTGAATACGGATATGAAGTTATTTGTATTTAAATGTTTCTAACCGTTTGTTCTTGGCGACTTGCAGGATTAAAGTAAATAACGACAAATATTCCTCGGAGTTTATTTATTGTTATTTCTTTCTTTAATTCAGCTTTTATCTCGCTTTGTATTGTAATATTATTTATCGCACTTATGTAATTATTGAAATGCTTAGAATAGGCAAACTTAGGATTTATTCATAGGTTAGTTTAAGATTTGAAGCCCGTCGCTAGCTTATTTATTTGTAGGCTCGCAAACTTAGAAATCCTTCGCTAGTTTATTTATTTTAGGCTCGTCACGCGAATTCAAGATTTTCAAAACAACTTTTGTCATCTTTTATTTGCTTTATTAAATCATACCGAATAAGTTTATCTTTTGTCAATTTATAATTCATTGATTCCCAAAATTTTACCATTTGGCATTATAAATAAATTGTTTTACTATCAATTGTCAAAAACATATTTTTTCAACTCTACATGTATTTCTCTTTAGATATCATATAAAATGCATATTTTGAAAAAATCTCTACATTTATCTATCTTTTAAAAAACGCATCTCTTTTATTAATTATTTGCAAACGTCTTTTAACTTCATGCTTCAAACATGCATTTTTTCTAGCAATAATTAACCTGAGTTTTACCGGATAACCGCAAGTTAGCGGATCTTAAAGGATGCCTAACCCCTTCCCTTTAAGATAATAAAGAACCCTTACCTAGAATCTCACTAGTTTCGCAGACCTTAAAATTGGAGTTTACATTGCAGCACTTAGTTTAAATATTTAGGTGTCCTAATTCACCGTAAAAGATAATTAGGTGGCGACTCCTCAACCCTTTTTACCCAGGAATCACCCCATACGTCCGTGCTCCGCTTTGACCCGAGCGAGGTCAAAATAGGGCGCGACAGCATGGCGACTCCACTGGGGAACTTTCAGGTTCTTAACCATAGCAAAATTCAGGTTAATTATTATTTGTGCTTTACTTTCACTCTTTGTTTGATGTATGCTTTGATTTATTTCCTTTGTGAAATTTTTTGCATGCATAACTGCTTTAATTTTCTTATTTTTCACTGCTTATCTTAAATTGACATTTCGCTCATATTTCTTCCACTCTGGAAAATTGACACTATCACACACTACACGCGAGGTGTGTTTTGCGCACCCGCAAATTTCTTTCAATCTACCAAATTTTAGGAGAGTTGGCGTATGCGCGGAGTGACCGGACCATCCGGTGGCCGCGTAGCCTTCTCACTCGAGTAGTCCGCTCGGGAACCTTGTGTCTAGTCAGTCAAATCTTAGAAAATTTAAGATAGAGCTATACCACCCTTTTATTTTAAGTCATGCATACATACACCTTAGGTGGGTCGATCCTTGGTATCGACTCCACAATTAAGAAATCCGCCAAAGATGTCTACGGGTCTCACAACCCAACGACCAATCATCATATTATGTGTAGCGTGATAAGGATAGACTAATCCAAGACTAATCATGACATGCTGAAATTGGAAAATGTACATTCATTTTGTCTCATTTCCGACAAAGCATTGCAGTTTAGCAGCTTGGATCAAATCTGTCAGAACCAGCATATCTGGCGTTTCGGCCCACCACCGGCATAAGGACGGCCCCATGCATATTAGGATGCGCATTTAATTGTCTTACAATCATTTTGTTATTTTCTACTGCTTTCCACTATGTGTATATTATTTGAATCAATAATTACTCACCTTATACTAATTTGGTTTTCTTCATTTTTCAGGAGATTCATTTTGCCTTATTTATTTCCCCAAAAGTTGATTCGTGTTGACTAAAACTGGCGGAGCACCCCATCTGTTATTTCTCAATCATGCCTATCCAAATTGTATTAGTACTTAATGAAACAATGCGATTCAGATTGAGTCCTGATCACATATATGCATTTAATGTGTTTTGCCTCTACCTTTTGAAAGCTTAAAATGACAAATCTGCATTGCTTTTGCTATTTTAAAATCTGCTTTGTTTGATAATTTTCCTTTCTTTTTCATCATGCAAACTAATTTGTCGGCAATATGTGACATGTAATGAAACAAGCAAACAAAGTCTTAAACAACGAGCAAGACTTCGAAGAATATAAGGAAGATTCACAGTCGGAAGAATTGGGGCATTTTTCAGAATAAACCAAAGTCGGATATGGATCAAAACATCAATATGATTGATAAATGCAAGCATTGGCTCATGTTATTTCCCCTTTGTACTCTTGGGCTACCGCACTACAATCAGGACTTCTACTAGGGCAATGCTATACCTTTGGAAGCCGAGTGGATACAAAATCATATACTAAGAGACTGATTGATGAAAAGCAGATGAACGCAGTTGTCCGGGGCTTTAACCGGGGCAATTGGTGTCAAAACGCATATCCCTACACCAGGATGAAGCCAAAGAAAAGTTTGAATTGGCAAGGGCCTTACACGGTTCACCAAATGCTGACTGGAAGGACACTAATCCTAGCTGAAATGGACGACGAAGTTTGGCCAAAAGCTATCAACGCAGATGCGGTGAAAAGATACTACATTTAGGATTTTTTTCCGTGGAGACCTGAACTACGTTATGACCTGATTCCCTCGGCGGGATACGTAGGCGGCCACATCGGCTTCGGTCCCATCTTTAGAAAATCCTTACAATCTCCTTTGCTTACCTGAACTACGTTATGACCTGATTCCCTCGGCGGGATACGTAGGCGGCCACATCGGCTTCGGTCCCATCTTTAGAAAAACCTTACAATTCTCTTTGCTTGTAATGAACTACGTCACGACCTGATTCCCTTATGGGGATACGTAGGCGGCCTAAATCGGCTTCGGTCCCACCATTAGGAAATATTTTCTCCTTTATCTCACAAAGGACAAAATGCACCCATCTGATCACCCTGATAGGACAGGCAAGCAATCTACACAAGACTCGGTTGTCCGTTCAAAAGATCATCATCCTCACATATCGGAAAATGGGACATTTTTTAAGGGATCACTGCCGGAGGATGCCGAAAACATGGAAAAGCATCGGCAAACTAAGTCTTCAGCCTAAGAGGATTTTGGATAAGACGTTTGCTTTGTTTCACGACATGTCACTGCTCGACAGAACTTTTACATATAGGCATACTTTCTTATAAGCAATTTATTTTCAACAAATACTTTCATTAGAGTTTGACAAGATTTTTGTTACTAATATGCATATTTTCTTATACACAATTTATTTTCACCAAATATTTTTCATTAGAGTTCGACAAGAACTTTTTAATGATAAGCATACTTTCTTATAAACAAATTATTTTCAACAAATGTTTTCATTAACGGTTAGCCAAGAATGGGAACCAGACAGGGGCTACATGTCCAAATCAGCAGGACATGCAGCTATCAAGAGCCAAAGCTACCAAGTCAACGCGAATCAACCGCCCCTCCCCAAACTCACAAATTTTCTTTGAGTACAGGTTCTTCAGGTTGAAAAAGCAGGGAAGCCACATCGCTTTGATCAATTCCCAAAGAATTTCGGCACCACAACTCGCTACAAGGATTACGTTCTTGTTCGCATTTATACGAAGACGCCATCTTGACCTACTGTGGTCCCGACTATTATGTCTGCACAAAGATGTTATTTCGAATCACAAAGAACGACAACAAGGCAAACCCGACGGCAAAGACGTCGCATCACATTTTCGCCCGTGCCAGGACGACATTTCAATTCATATGAGTTTGGATCGGCAGAAGATTCAAAGACAACGTGGAACCCTATTACAAAGAAAGCGACGGCAAGGACGTCACTTACATCTCTTACAACAGGACAACATTTCAAAAATGTCATCGACGTTATGGCAGCACAACAAATATCTTTTACAGCTTTACAACGGCGTCAACAGCATTACAAATGACGTCTTCAGCGCAGCAGCTATCTTTTACAACAACGCATCAACTATCTTTTACGGCAATGCAACAAATATCTTGTACCGCATCTCAACGACGTCAACAACATTACAATGACGTCTTCAACGCAGCAACTATCTTTTACCGCGTCTCAACGACGTCAACAGCACTACAATGACGTCTTGGTAGCAGCGACTATATTTTACGGCAACACAACAACTATCTTTACAAGATCTCAACGACGCCAACAAAGATTACAATGACGTCTTCAAAACAACAACTATCTTTACGGCAATGCAAAGAACTATCTTTACCGTGATCTCAACGGCGCCAACAAAGATTACAATGACGTCTTCAACACAAAGACTATCTTTACAAAGATTACAACAACGTCATTGGCGTTCAGAGCACATCAACTATCTTCAACAAAGATTACAACAACGCCCACGACGTTCACGGCAACCCAAGATCTATTTTTACAAAGATTACAATGACGTCAACAACATTACAATGACGCCTTCACTCAACATCTACCTTCTACAAAGAAAAACTACATTACAACAACGCGTCCACGGCGTTACGGCAAAGACGCCACTTTTTACAACATTACAACGACGCGTCAACAACATTTCAACGACGTCTTCAACAAGAACGCCTATCTCTTACAACAAACAGCATTACATTCTTGCAACAACGTCATCACAATGACGTCTTCAACACAACACGTCAATACAACGACGACCTCAGCATTACATTCTTGCAACAACGTCATCACAATGGCGTCTTCAACACAACACGTCGATACAACGACGACATCAGCATTATCATTACAACGACATCAACAACATTACAATGATGTCATCAGCAACACGCCCATACAACGGCGTCATCAACAACGCGCCCATACATCGGCGTCATCAACAACACGTCTACGCAACGACGTCTTCAGCACAATAATTATTTCTTACAGCATTACAACGACATCAACAACATTACAATGATGTCATCAACAACGCGCCCATACAACGGCGTCATGAACAACACGCCTACGCAATGACGTCTTCTGCACAACATTTATTTTTACAGCATTACAACGACATCAACAATATTATAATGATGTCATCAGCAACACGCCCATACAACGGCGTCACGAACAACGCGCCCATACAATGGCGTCATGAACAACACGCCTACGCAATGGCGTCTTCTGCAAAACAATTATCTTTTACATTCTTACAACGACATCAACGACATTACAATGATGTCATCCGCAACGCGCCCATACAACGGCGTCATCAACAACACGCCTATGCAACGACGTCTTCTGCACAACATTTATTTTTTACAGCATTACAATGACGTCAACAGCATTACAACGACGTCTTCAGCACAATATTTATTTTTACAGCATTACAATGGCGTCAACAGCATTACAACGACGTCTTCAAAGACAACATTTATTTTTACAAAGATTACAATGACGTCAACAAAGATTACAACGACGTCTTTCAAAGACAACTTTATCTTTACAAAGAAACAAAGATTACAATAACATCATTTCAGCGCCACCTCATAATGCGGGTATTTTAATTTGATCAGCGCCCACCTTATAATGAGGGTATTTTAATTTGATCAGCGCCACCTTATAATGAGGGTATTTTAATTTCACCAGCGCCCACCTCTGTGCGGGTATTTCCAAGTTATTTTCTCTATAATTTGTCTCAAATAGCTATACACTAATTATATCTTAAGCTTTAGTTTGCAGGAGTTTTTAATTTGCAGGAACTTCATCACAGCGTGGGACTATCTCTTACGGTGAACCGAGGCAAATTGGTCAGCGACCTACTTCGAACGTCGATCCGCTCTTTTCCAATAGTTTCTCGCATCTGCGACCAGTGTCATCCTAAGTCGACACTGGGGCATTGTTGCTTGAATGTGCACCACCTTTTGCAACTTCACTTCCCCCCCCCCCCCCCGGAATTCTATGCAGTCCCGATGATCGGGACAAAATTGGCTACTCAGTCAACTTCTTTGGCCGAAAACTCTTTCATCGTCTCCGTCCAAAGAGGGGCATCTGTTGACACCCAATTTTGTCCCATCTTTTATGATTTTATTCGTAATTTTTAATATTTTGACACTTTTAAAATAATTTTAAAATATAGGCATATATGTGTGTATCTTCGTATTATTATTATTATTCGCATATTTTATGTCATTTGCATTTTATAATAATCATAAGTTATCCGAAAATTCTATGTTATTTATTCTCGCAAAATTGCATCGCATTTACATTTTTTATTTAAGCATTAAACATTTCGCAAATATTATATTTTTATCACATCGTTACGCTATTTTAAATAATTTACATCTTTTACAAAATATATATATATATATAAATATGTTTTAATATTAAACCCCTTTTATATTTTTTTATCCATAACCCATTTTTATTTTCCCAACCCAAAACAATTTCTACCCAAAAAAAACAATTCAACCCTCCCTCTTTATTTCTACCAACCTGACCAAAATTTCAAAACTCCCAAATTAAAAATTCCGAAATATTTTCCAAGCCCAATCGGCCAACCCTTCACCCCTCAGCCCAACTCCCTTTTTTATTTTCCCCATCGCCCCAGCCCACTAACCCGTCGCCCGGCCCAACACCCTGACCCGACCCACGCCCCTTTTCTTAAAACCCAAAACCCAACCCCAAAAAAACCAAAAATCAAAAAAAACCAAAATCAGAAAAATGGGGGAACCGAACCCTACCCTTACCCTCAAGCCGCGACCCCACACCCCCATACCGGCGACCCCACGTCGCCGGTCACCTCGCCCCTGCCAACACCAACCCCCTGCCACCACCAACTCCCGTCACTTCGACCCACGCCCATACCCCTAAAATCCGCTTCCAAAAATCAGAAATCTTTACCTTTAATTCGAATTTCAAACTCGATTTTTGGGGGGGGAATCCACCTATAAATACCCCATGATTGTTCTTCATTTGAGAGGGGATTTTCGGAGAAGAAAAAAAAATAGATTTTGGAAGGATTTTCGGAATATACATAAATATTTTGTTGTGTTCTTGAGTTTAAAGCATTTTGGCTTCTTTGTTGTTCAAGAATCAAGTCCGAAAAGGTTTGTCATCCCCTTTGATTCTCTGATTTTCTTCACTGATTTGGTCGATCGACCGGATCGACGGTTGGGTAACATTTTAAAATTCTTGCATTTCATATTTATGTATGTTGGTTATCCTGAATTTGGCGTTAAAATTTGATCTGATTTGGATCACCGATTTGGTCAGATTCTTGACTGCCTGGTCGACCCGATTTGAATTTCCAAATTTCTTGCATTGTTGCTGTTGTTATCATTGGTTATCTGAAATTGATGAATTTATTTGATTCCGGGTTGAAACGCTGATCCGGTCGGAAACATCGATTCGGTCAGTCGACGATTGGGTAACATTTTCAGAATTCTTGCATTTCATATTTATGTATGTTGGTTATCTGAATTTGGTGTTAAAATTTGATTCGGATTTGGATCACTGATTTTGGGTCGGGTTACTGACCCGGGTCGGGTCGACCCGATTTGAATTTCCAAATTTCTTGCATTGTTCTTTATTATTATTATTGGTTATCCAAATTGATGAATTTATTTGATTAGGGTTGAAACGCTGATCCGGTCAAACATCGACCGGTCGGGTCGAGCCGGTTGGGTAACATTTTAAGAATTCTTGCATTCCGTATTCTTGTTATTATTTATCTGAATTTGGTGCTGAAATCTGATTCGAGTTCGGATCATCGATCCGGTCAGATCATCGACCGCCTGAGCGACCCGATTTGAATATTTCCGAATTTGAACTTGGGTCGGATATTTTAAATCGCTGCCGCTTTCGTTTCTTGACCTTTGTTTTCTTGTTTTATCAATATCGCATTAAGGCCGATTTAAATTGAATTCGAGGCCGCGCTTTTCTTCGCTTTCGCTTCTCTTTTTTAGTATAACTGCTTTTAGATATCCGTGCAACGGATATATTATGGTTTTATTAAGTTTCTTGTTTTAGATTTCTTATGACGGATATCATTGTTTCTCGCTTTTGAACAAATACCATCTGTTGGTATTGTTTTTCTGTTTGATTCTTGCTCGGATTCAGATATTGTTTTTACTGTTTTTTATTTAAAATAAACACCGCACCTTTCAGATATTGCTTTCCTGTTTCAGTCCACTGTTTCAGCATTAAAATATCCGATTTATCGCTTTTTACGCTTTTCTCGCTTTTAAACTAAACACCGCGTCTTTTCGGAAACTGCTTTTTCTTCTCTCGCTCGCTTTTACATATCTTATCGCTATCGCCAAGCTTTGTTCCGATTTATAATTTTACTGATTTGAACACGATACTACATTGGCCGATGAAAAATATCCGTCGATTTTGAGGCCTCCACAGTTGCAAAGACGGAAATATAACTTCTGGGCAAGGATGAAGACTTAAACCTTTTATCCGAGATCAACATGTTTAGTAGGCGAGGTGACTAAAATAACCAACAAGTTATATATTCGCAGCCACGACGTGATTATAGTGATCTTTTCTATTTCACCCGAGAGACCAACACGTTTAGTAGGCGAGGCAATCAAAATAAACTACATTAGTCATATGTTTGCAGCCACTACGTGATTGGAATGTTCTTTTCAAAATTTAAGTCTGAGCCCTCCGCGATCAAAACATTCACTATTTTGAATACGGATATGAAGTTATTTGTATTTAACTGTTTCTAACCGTTTGTTTTTTTTAGCTTGCAGGGATTAAAGTAAATAACGACAAATATTCCTCGGAGTTTATTTATTGTTATTTCTTTCTTTAATTCAGCTTTTATCTCGCTTTGTATTGTAATATTATTTATCGCACTTATGTAATTATTGAAATGCTTAGAATAGGCAAACTTAGGATTTATTCATAGGTTAGTTTAAGATTTGAAGCCCGTCGCTAGCTTATTTATTTGTAGGCTCGCAAACTTAGAAATCCTTCGCTAGTTTATTTATTTTAGGCTCGTCACGCGAATTCAAGATTTTCAAAACAACTTTTGTCATCTTTTATTTGCTTTATTAAATCATACCGAATAAGTTTATCTTTTGTCAATTTATAATTCATTGATTCCCAAAATTTTACCATTTGGCATTATAAATAAATTGTTTTACTATCAATTGTCAAAAACATATTTTTTCAACTCTACATGTATTTCTCTTTAGATATCATATAAAATGCATATTTTGAAAAAATCTCTACATTTATCTATCTTTTAAAAAACGCATCTCTTTTATTAATTATTTGCAAACGTCTTTTAACTTCATGCTTCAAACATGCATTTTTTCTAGCAATAATTAACCTGAGTTTTACCGGATAACCGCAAGTTAGCGGATCTTAAAGGATGCCTAACCCCTTCCCTTTAAGATAATAAAGAACCCTTACCTAGAATCTCACTAGTTTCGCAGACCTTAAAATTGGAGTTTACATTGCAGCACTTAGTTTAAATATTTAGGTGTCCTAATTCACCGTAAAAGATAATTAGGTGGCGACTCCTCAACCCTTTTTACCCAGGAATCACCCCATACGTCCGTGCTCCGCTTTGACCCGAGCGAGGTCAAAATAGGGCGCGACACTCGTTGTTGAACTTGCACTCCAAATATTATGTCTTGGTCCTACTTAACATGAACCCTTTAGACTCCAGAGTCTGTCTCTAAACCTCCAGCTTGGCGTTCACTCCGTTGCGAGTCTCATTAATCAAGACTATGTCGTCTGCGAATAACATACACCATGGTACCCCCCTTGGATTTATCGCGTCAGTCCGTCCATCACCAAGGCAAATAGGAATGGGCTAAGAATTGATCCCTGGTGCAGCCCCATCATCACTGGGAAGTGCTCCGAGTCTCCTCCTATTATGAGGGGACAACATAAACTTAAAATCACATGAAAAGAAATTATCTCAAAAGACATAATCTATTGGAATAAATGTAGATGTAATCAGGTCCGCCCAGAGGGTCAAGCTACTGAAGCGAGGGCTTTGGGCCCCAAAATCATAGGGGCCAATTTTTTTTTCATTCGGTGTTCAATATCTGTATTGATATTTCTATTAATTCGATTTCGAGATACGTAAGAGGTGCTAATCGGGTGGTTCGATTTGATTTTGAATGTTATCGATTCGGCTTATTGATTATCAGTTTGTAGATATGCTAAATTGGCACAGAACGGTTTCAAATAAAAATGTGTATGATTTTTTAAATAAAAAAATAAGATCTTTTGTTAAATTTTGGTTTTAGGCCACCGATCTTATTGAGCCGCCGTGGACCTAATGAATTGCAGGACACAACAGAATAGAAGAATGATTTATATATGCGACACCAATTAGTTTGAAATACGTTTTAGTCATGTTAATATGATTACTTTAGATCTTGTGCTTTCTAGAAGTCTTTTAACCATATTAGAGATAATTATGCTAGTAGGAAACAAAAAGAACTTCTATTACTTTTTTATTTTATATAATATTAATTTGAGATGAATTTAAATAAAAAATATTATCAATGAAGATTTATATAGCCAACTTCAATTTATTTTGATTGAAGCGTAATTGTTATTGTTATTACCAAAACTTAACATCAAATCATACAAAATTAAAAAAAGTTGGAAATACTTCTGTATAGTGAATGCCAACTTCCAAATACGTTTTCAACTTCAATTTTAATATTTTCTTGTCAAACCTGAACCAAATATTATCCAAAACGCCTGGATTTTTTTTCCCCATCTAGTTCATTTTTTCTCTATTTTTCTTAAACGCCTTTAAATCTTTTGTTAAACACCAATTAGGTCATAATATAATCATCACATCCTCTCAAATCCAACAATAGGCAAAGAACATCAAGGGTCTGTTTGGAAAACCACATGGTAATTGAAATTGGTGTAATTATTAGGGTAATAATTACACAGTATTGTAATTACAACGATCTGTTTATTTGTCATAATTTAATTATAGTATAATTACAAGCGTATTATTTGGTTGCACAAGTTTAATTACATAGTTAGTTTATTTAAAAATAAATTTTAATTATAAAAAAGTAATAATTAATATTTAAAAAATATGTGCCTTTATAAATGATATCAAATTAGGTATTTACCAACACATTGTTTCTTGAAATATATTAATTAATAACCATATATTTGTAACTAATATTGTAAAAAATAATTGACATATATTTTCAAATTAATAATATTCTAATTTTAACTAATTATAAAAAATCAAACTTTTTTGTGAGAACATGATGAATTGGATATTTGACAGAAAAAAATAATAATTATAAATATAATGCCATAACATTATTCAAATATTTGACAAAACATCTATCAATTGTAAGTGAAAAATAAACAACATGCAATGTGAAATAACAAGTCAATAGTACTAAAGCAAGTAAATTAATATTTAAAATATAACCTAAATTCAAAAAAAAAATAAAAAATTAACACAATACTCTTATGTCAAATTATATTCCAACATTCCATATGTAAACTACGTCGATATAATTCAAATGAAATTGAAAATATAAGTTTATAACCTCATTTATAACGAAATTCTAAATGTAAGGTTTATTAATGACTTGTAGTTTAAAATATTAGAATAATAACATAATTATGCTTAATGAATAAAATAAAAAAATGAGTAATTACATGAAATCACAAGAAGTAAAGGTTGGAAATGGGAAGAGAGGAAATGAAAGATAAATAATATAAAAAATATATTTTCAATATAAAAATAATTAAAAAGTAAAAAAAATTAAATAAAACAAAAAGAAAGAAACTAAAAAGTAAATTTTTAACTACAGAGTGTAATTACACACAATTTTCACCCCACCCCCGAAAATTGGAGAGGGTAATTACACTCTCTCAATTACACTTAATTTCCACCTAACTAAGTAATTACTTGGTCAAACAAACAGGTCCAGCTGTGTAATTACACCAAATTACAATTATCTGAGTGACTTTCCAAACAGGGCCCAAATATTATGATGAGATAGTCAGAATCCATTTAACCTTAACAATAGTCTCGAATTCAAGTAGTGAAAAGGAAGAACCTATTGATATGTAGCGTTTTACCCCCTTGACCATGAGCTAGTAAGTTTCCAATATCATATATATATATATATATATATTAGTGTAATCTCATAAGTGAAGTCTGGGAGGATAGAATGTACGCGGACCTTATCCCTACCTTTGCAAGAGGTAGAGTAATTATTTTCAATAAATCCTCAGTTCAAAATAAAATAAAAAAGACATAATAGCAAGATACAAAACAAATGCAACAACAAATTCATATATACAATCAAACCTATCTATAATTGACATTCATTATAACAATATTTCACTACAACAATCTGATTTTCTTCGGAACTGATTTTTATGTTAAATTTTACTTCTCCATAGCAACATTCTGCCCATGACAATAGTGACATTTATTATAGCGATACACTATTTATAAAATTACATCTCTATAACAACCATACTCAAATATTATTTTATAATATTTTGTAAGAATATTGATGTTCGGCCAAAAAATGCATACATTTAGTCATTATTTTACTCTATTTCTTAGTGCTTTTGTCGTCGTTTGAGTACAAATTATATTGTCTTGCCTTATTACGTGTCTTGTATGTGTAGGAAAACCGTTGGACGAAAGCGATTGGACAATAGCTTATTTGATGCAAGTTTAGATAAGAAAAGAAAGATCGGAGAATGCCCGAACTCGCCTATCATGCTCGCCTTGCGAGTATCTTGACGAGCCAAGAAACGAGAGAAATTTTATAGCTGGCTGGGCTCGTCTATGATCCTCGTGAAACGAGAGTTCAGGCGAGCTAAGAAAAGTTTTTCAAACAACCTTTAATTGGTTTATTTAATTCCCTACACATTCTAGGTCATATAAATACAATCTAAGACACATTATTTCGGGGAATTCAACCTAAGGAGAGCAAGGAGCCGCCGTGGAGCAAGACAAAAGATTCAGCAACGAGTTCTTTCTCTTTTTTTCCTATTTTCCATTATTGGTTATGAATTTTAGTATCGTGTTTTCACATACTTTTATGAGTAGCTAATTCTCTATCTAGAATTTTGGTGGAACAAATTGTTGGATGAATTCTTGTTACGTTTTAATACAATTAAGCCATTTAATTTCTCCACTTGTTCAACTATATGTTTATTTAAGTTGATTGAATGACCATCGATTGATTGTTCCTATTTATTATGTGTTGCTCGATATAGAATACATATTTAGGTTGTTGTTGAACAACGTCACTCTCTAGGTATATGAGAGATCAATAAGGCGGGTTTAAAAGTGATATTAGAGATAAACGAAGCTTTGACGTGATCATAATTGCTAGCTAGAGTAGTTCGAGAGAATACGTCTAGTAAATTATTGTGATTGCTCGAGAGATATTTATGATAAGTTGAGTGCTCACGATCTGTAGAGAATAAATCGGTGGAATTATGAATAACGTAGCGAGAAGGAATCCGATAATTGGGAAAATCATAACCCTAGACCTCCTTAATCTTGAATTATAGGCCTTAAGAAGTTGGAAACAAGATTAAGGAGGTCTAGTGTTATGATTTTTTCAATTATCGGAATCCTTCTCGCTATGTTATTCATAATTTTGTCGATTTCTTCTCTACGGATCGTGAGCACTCAACTTATCATAAATCTCTCTCGACCAATCACAATAATTTACTAGACGCATTCTCTTGAACTACTCTAGCTAGCAATTTCTCACCGCTCACTATGATCACGTCAAATCTCCGTTATCTCTAATCCCGCTTTTAAGCCCGCCGTATTGATCTCTCATATACCTAGAGAGTGACGTTGTTCAACAACAACCTAAATATGTATTCTCTCTCGAGCAACACATAATAAATAGGAACAATCAATCGATGACCATTCAATCAACTTAAATAAACATATAGTTGAACAAGTGGATAAATTAAAAGGCTTAATTGTATTAAAACGTAATAAGAATTCATCCAACAATTTGTTCCACCAAAATCCTAGATAGAGAATTAGCTACTCATAAAAGTATGTGAAAACACGATACTAAAATCCATAACCAATAATGGAAATAGGAAAAAGAGAGAAAGAACTCATTGCCGAATCTTTCGTCTTGCTCCACGACGGCTCCTTGCTCTCCTTACGTTGAATCCCCCAAAATAATGTCTTAGAGTGTATTTATATGACCTAGAATGTGTAGGGACTCAAATAAACCAATTAAAGTTTGCCTGAACTCTCGCTTCGCGAGAATCACAGGCGAGCCCAACCAACTGTAAAATTTCTCTTGTTTCTTGGCTCATCTATGGGCTCGTCTTTCCCTTCGCTTCACTATTTTATGCAAGTGATTAAACTTCTTGGCTCGTCAAGCTACTCGCAAGGCGAGCATGATAGGCGACCTAGGGCATTCTCCAATCTTTCTTTTCTTATCTAAACTTGCATCAAATAAGCTATTTTCCAATCGCTTTCGTCCAACGATCTTCCTACACATACAAAACACATAATAAGCTCAAGGCAATATAATTTGTACTCAAACGACTATAAAAGTACTAAGAGGTGAGATAAAATAATGACTAAATGTGCATTTTTTGTCGAACATCATATATTATGTATAAAAATAAAATATTAAAATATTTATGATAATCATCATTAATGTCATGCACATAATAAATTTCAACTACGGATACTAAAAGGAAAAAATATTTCTCATAATAATCTGATTGTCTTACAAATTTTCAGACTCACCTATTTTCAAAACATATGTTCCTTAAATTTAATTTTTTATCGATATGATACAACTAATTATGAATTTATTAATCTTTTTAATTTTTAATTAATGAGATATGAAATCGATTGAGATTTTAAAGTTAACACATATATTATTTTTGTTCATAACATAAAAAATACAAAAATTTTTTTTTACTTATTTTTATTTATAAAAGCTAAATATGATCAAAACATCATATTACATTACACGTACACATCACTAAACACACTTTAGCACCTACTATTGTTTCTCCAAACCCAAACGTTAATACCGCCCCCTATATAAGCTTTACATTCCCGGCGATTTCACATAAATAAGCCACAACACCAAAAAGAACATATTTTTTCCAATATCTCTATAAACTCATAGACATATATACATAATATAAAGCTTACAACTTTGAGTGAATTGTTCTTTGTGGGGTGTATGAATATTTGAATGCAATGGGACATGAAAGATCGAAACCTCTACACAATTTCACCTTGCCTTGTGGTCTAAAGTGGGGTCATCAAAGGTACTTAAGGTGTGCTAAAGTTGATTCGAACGGCCAAATTGCTTCTCTTCATCAGAGATCAAATGGGTCTGAGTTAATCGAACGGCGGAGAGAAGAAGCACTCGACGCCGCCGTGATCAACCGCCGGAAATCGAAAGGCGCCGCCACCACCACCGGAGGAGATGGAATCGCGACTGTAAGGGAGAAGTTGATGTTTGATCTCCAAGAAGAAACTGATAAGATGAAAGAAACGATTTTTAGAGATGGGCTGGTGGAAAAAGAATTGTATCCAACTCCGGCGCCGGCGAGTACTATGACGGCGGCGACGGCGGATGCTTCTAGGCCGTGGAATTTGCGGACTCGTCGAGCAGCGTGTAAGGCGCCGATTAACGGAGCCGCCGGAAACAATGGTGGATCGAAGGTTGATGTTATCAGAACCACCAATGGTTCGTCGCCGATAAGGACTGATCAGAACAAATCTCCAAGACTTCGAAGTGAGTTCGCCGGCGCCGGAGATTCCTCTCCCGGCGAGAAGAAGAGAGCAACGTTTTCGGTTTCGCTCAGTCGGAAAGAGATCGAAGAGGATTTTATGGCAATGGTTGGACATAGACCACCTCGTAGACCCAAGAAAAGAGCTAAATTGGTTCAAAAAAATCTGGACGTAAGTATTAATTTGCTAATTTTCGCACATCCTTTTGATCAACAATAACAACATACTCGGTGAATCCCATCAAGTGGGGTATGGGGAGTTAACTTACCTCTGACTTTGTGGGGTAGTGTAGAGAAGCCCTTTTGATTACTTTGATGAATTGTTGATTTGAAATTTACTGTTCTATTTTTTTTTTTGCAGACATTATTTCCAGGGTTGTGGTTAACGGAGATTACACCGGACTTATACAAAGTTCCTGATGATCAATAGATTGACAAGGTAAACCTTTGTGCCTCGTTAACAGTGGCGGAGCTAGAATTTGTTGCTTATGTGTTTTGGATTCGCAGTTTTTAAGTTAGTGAGTTCTAAATTAATAGGAGTAATATGTAGATACAGTCAAACCTCTCTATAACAAATTTTACTATAACAATCATGTTTCCCATGAAACCGATCTGTCATGAATCATGAGCAACCATCCTCTATAACGATATTTCACTATAACAACCATGTTTTCCTGTGAAACTGATCTTTCATGTTATGTTATGTTATGTTACGTTTTATGTCCTAATTTGCTATATGAGCCAAAAAATACCAAGACAAATGACGTTGTTATAGAGAGGTTTGACGGTATTCAACGAATTTTTAAGACAATATAAGGTTTGGACCAAAGTTAACCCGTAGCCGATACTCTATCTCTGCCCCTCTATGAACTAATGGAGTTTCAGATTTGAATATCAAGATTGTTTCTAATGCCTGAAGCCTAATTGTTTGTACAATGTTCGTTTATGCAGATGGGGAGTTTTGCTTCTTCTTTTTTTTCCTGACAACAGATGGTAACTCTGACACTGGTATAGTGCATCACCTTTTTGATTCTGGGAATTTGATGAAACTGTTGAATTTCCTTTGGTAACAGAATGGGGGTGTAAGAGGATAAGTTGCTGATGCAATGCTAATTTTGTTTTAGAGGTGATTCGATTTGTTAATATTTTCACTGGTTTATGTTTCATTGGAATAAGTTTAACATACTTGGATGTTCTTAGATCAAAGACGATTGTTCATATAGTGGAAAAAATCTTTAATCTTTTGAAGTGCATTTACGTGCTACGTTATGTTATGTTCCTGTTCTTTGTAAATTCGAAACTTTGTGCTTCCCGTGACATTGATTACTCGTTTCTTGTGTATGGTAGTTGCAATTCCTTTCAAATTCGTTCTTGTTTCACATCACTAAGGTAGAATTCGGACAAAGCTTGCTGTTTGGTTTCATAGCTTTGGTATGTTTCCTCTGTTTCAGTTATAACTTGATAAGAAACTACTTGTATTACTCCTATTATTATGGTATAAAACACAAGAATCACAGTAGTTATTGTGTTGGCTTTTGTGGCTTGTTGTTTGAGGCACAACCAAAATCTGGAAACTGGCATAATAACAAAATGGTTTAGATATCTGTCCTTTTGCATTTGCAGTTTCTATTCCTGCATCTTTTTTACTAATAGTGGTGCGCCAATTCGCACACCTCGACTATTTGACTAGGTATCTGCTACCTTTCACCAACATATTCGTGGGGTTATTCTGTCCATCATGACTTGGGCATTGGAAAGAAACTACCTAGCGTTTTTGTCGATGTTGAGATTTAAATTATGGTCTTTCATGGTTTTCATCTACTTCATTGACCGCTAGACTATACCCTTGAGTTCATTATTTTGGAATATATTAGGATGATCAAACTACATTAATGTTAAACAAGTGGTTTCGTTTAGAGTACTTAACTTGATCTTGTTTTCATAGGTACTCTTGAAAGATCTACATTTGTTTTTGAGCTGCACTCTCGGTTCTGCTGCTTTTGAATTTCCAATTGCCATGTCTTTTCCATGATAGAATTTTTTTCAGGTCTTTTAACCATTGGATAGTAATAGATTTTAAGAAGAAAACCCTTGAGGAAAAAAAGGATTTGAAGGGAAAGAAAACCTGCACTTGGGTGTCGCCTAGTGGTTAATGAAGTAAGTTGAGATCTATGATAGTCTTAGGTTCAAAGTACTTGTTTTGGTGAAATGTAGCAGAAACGTCTTGGAATTAGTTGAGGTGCACACGAGCTGTCACGATACTAGTGTTTTCTTTCCATCTATTCAAGTTTGGACTCTTGGTGGACAGGGTTACTCGGTACTTGTGCTCGTGGGAGGCAGTAGGACCCGTTGGAATTAGTCGAGATGCACGAAAACTAACCACACAATATGGTTATAAAAAGAAAAGTGTCATGTTTTGCTAAAACAAATGTTTGATACATATTTTCTTGTGGTGCATTGTCTAAAAATGTTTTCTATTGGTTAATGCTATGTTTGGTACATGTTTTTCTGTATTGAGGGATGGGCAGAGCTTAAGTCGGTTCTGTTTGGTAAGGCTTTCCTTATTTATGTGGCAGGCTGATACTTTTTGGACAAATAAACATTAAGGAATAAAAATATATCTTAACATTCTTTAATTTTTACTCATGCGTGGCTAATTTGAAAATGGTACTGTATATATGTTTTACTATAGTCCTTTTGAGGCATAAAAGATTTCCTTGCAATCTGCTTAGAATTTTTTTTTGAAAAGATTTGCGTTGCTCAACTTATATAATTTACTTGAGCGCCAATTTCTTCATATTTGCATGAGTCTTGATAGACAGATTCATCCAATACGTGTGCTAGTTGGGGATAGCAGTTACGCTGTGAAATAATTGAGATGCACACAATATTGTTATTTAAAATAATATTACTTGTGAATATTGATTCTCTAAATATTTTCCTTCAGATAAAGATAAATACAGTTTTCTTTGAAAAATTATTCTGGAGGGAAACTATTAGGTTTACGAATTTGACTTTTTGACACAGTGATGAAGTTGAAAGCTTGTTATCTATCCCTAGATTTTAAAATAGTTATTGCACGGGATTTTATATTGATATGATAAAACTATATGAAACAAGTTGACAAAAGCACGATTCTTCTCCAATTGGGAGGCACTTTCATAATGAAAACTTATTTTTCATTATTGGAAAATAGTTAAGTTTATTTCAAATTTGTGTTCCACTTTTTCACTTTAATTCCTTGGAATATCCTAAGGGGTGCTTTTTCTGAAACACTTTATACTTTTCAAGGTATATAAGGTCTGCGTACACTATATCCTCCTCATACTCCACATTGTGGGATTTCACTTGGTATGTTGTTGTTATCCTAAGGGGTGCTTTGCCTCTACTTAAAATTACAATTTTCCTTCTTTTTTCCCCACTTGATATTGAAGTTATTACTCGTTTTGTCATTTAATTTTGAGCACTTAAAATAACAGTTCGTTTCTTAAACTACTAGGGTCAAACCTTGATGTTTAAGAATGTAAGTTTAAGGAGCATAAATAATGCTATTCATTAAACCAAATATTGTTTTAAACATTAGGGTCTATTTGTGATGGTGGAAGATAATAGATACCTGAAAATCTTTGAATTGCGTAAGCTGATACAGACGTTATTGTTATAACAAAAAAAATGACTAAGTTTAATAATTTGTCAAATCTCTCATTTGATGCAACATATAGTAGTATACGTCGGGTGAGAAATCAACTTCATGATCTCCTTCCTTTTACTTTTTTTTTTGTAAAAACAATTTATAGTGAAAGTTAGTATATATCATAACAAAAGAATTAGTACTATCCGATATTTTCCTTACAAAAGTAGTTCATACTTATTTGCCATTAAATGTCATAATCGAAAAGTTTATTTCTTACTCCATTTTTCGCCTGTGCTGGCAGATTCGCCACCCTATTTTACTTTGACGTTTTGCTATTGGGTCATAAATTGCAAGTTGTGATATATAACAGTACTGTATTCTCTACAAACCCGGTGCAATTTTGGCCCACTGTTATTTTATGGGCCTCCAAGAAAATCCAGCGGGGCTCCGTCCATTTAGGATTCATTTGGTTGCCTTCATTGGGCATCACACTTTATTATATTAGACCATTCAATGGTTTGTTGCCAAATATAACCCTTCTTATTTGGGTTTGTATAACAACCACGACGTTGGTTTGGATTTTTTTTAATCCTTTACGTGTGTTTGGCATGATGGAAATTATTTTTATATACATTTTGAGTGTTAGGTGGGGAGTCAAAATATTATTTTTTAGAATAAAAATGTATATTAAAAGTTAATGAATAATACTGACAAATCGGAGAGTATATTTTTATTATTAAAAATCTAATAATATCTAAATATTAATTAGAACAACTAATATGAATGGAAGGTTTTGAGATTTTTTAGGGTTGAAGGATAGTTCAAGGGCATTGGGTGATGGCTTTACGATAAAGATGGAGGTGTGATTATCTATGGTGGTGCAAGGATTAAACGGTTCACATGATGATTATATTTACGAAATAAGTTGTACTTTTAATAGAGATTAGAGAGATGCGGTTGGTTAATCCAAAAGAATAAGATGATGATAATGATGTTGGAGATCAATGGTTGCTGGAGATGAAACAAATAAAGAAAAGGGTTGTGACTCTTGACCAAGGTGATTTACGACTTATAATAGTGCTACTACAACTCACATAGTGATTTATTATGCCCATATTTGTGTATTTTTCTGAAGACGATAAAATTACAAGTGTGAAGAAAATCAATTTGCCTTTATGTGCTTCGTATATGTGTTGTGTGTGTGTTAATGAACGAGAGCAATCGATCGGTAGTGGGGCTTTTAATCCATGTAAGTGTTATCCTTGTATTCATACCATAGACTGTAAAATAGAAAACGCTAAATACAAAAGTGTAGTTTCGAATCTACAGAAAATTTTATTTCCGTAAGAAATTTAATCCCCTCATAATTGACCAAGGTATGGATTAATTCCTCTCAGGATAGAATGAAACTCTATTCTGCAATACTGACAATTGAAATTGCAAAACTTCAGCGAACTCAACAAATGGTAGTAATCACACGACACTTACTTTTCTCTTTGAAAATGACACACGTGAGAGGAGATGAAGAAGATGAATTTGTCAGAGAGTGATTTTCATGATTGCATGTGTGAATGAACCGAAGCCTCTGATTCTTTTTTTTATATAGTCAACCAGTTGGATCTGAACACGTGTGAAGATACCGTTCGGAAAGAAGATCTCTTTCTTGGCTGCGGACATGACCGTTGGGAGAGAAAACAATTAATTCCACGTGAATTAATATGAAAAAAGGATATTAAATTATTTTATTTTCCAATTCACATTGCCCACCATTTAGTGTCATGAAAGCACAACAGTAAGAATGAGTGTTGGTAGGTTTTTAGGAGTTGAACTGTAATGAGGCTAAAGAAGACGATTTCAGGTAGTGAAGTAATGATGTAGGAAGGTGATTTTGCGTAAGAATTATTGGATAATTCGTTTTTTAAGATTTCATATGTTGAATTTTAAAATAAGGAAAAATATGTATCACTTTTATAACATCGAAGATACAAATTACCCCAATTATTAACGGAGGGTAAAAATATTCCTAGATATATAGTACATTGCATTTTTGGTCCTTTTCCCGTTTTAAAAAATCGTAGTATATTGACTCTCCAGTATAAACGTAAACATCATTGGCTTGTTGAATTATTCGAAACTCATATTTTAGATCTGACATTTCTAAAATTCACAAATGTTCTTAAGGCCAAATTGGGTGCAATGATCCACATGAACTAATAACTTTTTAATTTCCAATTTTAGTAGTTTTTTCTTTATTTTAGAAGTCTATTATTTGATTATTATTTTTTCATTTAAGAACTTTCTTGGTATATAGTTGGCTGACATAAGATAAGAGTTCTAGTACTTAGATTTAGGATAATATTTCTTTTTTGTGACTTTTTCTATAGTTGAAGAAAATCATGTTATTTTTGTTCCTTCTGTTGTGTCAGGGCGTCATTGTTTTTTAAAGAAAGTGTTAGCCACAAATTAAATAAAAGATGAAAAGAAGGTTCAATATATTATGACTAATAATTTGAATGGTTTCGAATACTTGCAATTTTTTTAAAACATAAATTGTAGATTTCAAAAGTAAGTAAGACTCAATGAATTATGTTACATAATTTACAATTGCTGAAAAAAGATTACAAGAAAAGTTAACATTTTTGTTTGGTTGGGGTTTGGGGGGAGTGGGGGTTGTTTCCCACTTGTTGTTAGGTATCACTATATCAACTTCCGGATTCGGCTAATTCATATCTGCTCCACGTAAAGTATTTTTTTGTTTTCATCTGGTGTCCGATATTTGTATTGATGTTCGATTGAATCCGAATTTGCATTGAGAAGTCTTACATTGAAGGGTAAAGTGCTTCCTAACAAAGATGATTTCGTACCCAGAGGAACTCGAATCCAAGACATCTGATCAAGAATGAAAAAATACTTATCACTTCACCACAACCCTTGTTGGTACGTAAAGTTCATTAAAAGAGAACGTATTCTCTATCATAATTTTATTCATTTTCAAAACTCTAACTTGAGATATTTTAAAATTAAAAAAATTATATCCATCACATCCCGATCTTGGGTGGCAAAAAGTTAGTTGGACAACTAAGATAGTGACAAGGTCAAATCAATTGAATGAATAGACCATGCTTTGTATGGATTTCACTAGGGGTGAGCACGGGTACATGGTAGCCAGATATCCGACTGGAATCAACACTAACAGATAAATTTATGGTAGATATATTATAATAACGGGTAGGTTCCGGGTAGTAAAATTAGGAACCGATCAATGTCGGGTCCAGTTCCGGTTCCGACGAATAGAGACAGGGTATCCGGACCCGGAACCGATACCCGAAATCTATAAATTATTAAATATTTTTACTTTTTTAATTTCATTATTTTTTAGTTAATAAAAAAAAGAAAAGATCATACTAAAGTATACCATTTAAGGGGGAAAAAACAAATGCAGAACAATCACTTTCACTATCAAGAAATAAATTAAATAATACAAAGTGACAATCATAAGCAGAGAAAAAACCAAAAGCAGTAGAAAACTGAAAAATTGATTTTTTTTTAAACTATGTACTCCTTTAAGTTATTGAAAAAGAAAGTTGAAACGAAAATCAAAGCAAATCTTTAAAACATTCTTGAGATATTTGATCTGAAAGGATTCTTTATGGGTTTTGTGGCACTGGCTTTCAGTACGAGTTTATTCCTAAACCAAAGCTGTTATACGAAGGCATTATTTTGCACAAAGAAACACCGATTCCGGGTATCCGGGAACCTACCCGGAATCGCAGGGTCCGAGTAGGTTCCGGATAATGATTGCTACGGGTAGGTTCTATGGTGGTGCAAGGATTAAACGGTTCACATGATGATTATATTTACGAAATAAGTTGTGCTTTTAATAGAGATTAGAGAGATGCGGTTGGTTAATCCAAAAGAATAAGATGGTGATAATGATGTTGGAGATCAATGGTTGCTGGAGATGAAACAAATAAAGAAAAGGGTTGTGACTCTTGACCAAGGTGATTTACGACTTATAATAGTGCTACTACAACTCACATAGTGATTTATTATGCCCATATTTGTGTATTTTTCTGAAGACGATAAAATTACAAGTGTGAAGAAAATCAATTTGCCTTTATGTGCTTCGTATATGTGTTGTGTGTGTTAATGAACGAGAGCAATCGATCGGTAGTGGGGCTTTTAATCCATGTAAGTGTTATCCTTGTATTCATACCATAGACTGTAAAATAGAAAACGCTAAATACAAAAGTGTAGTTTCGAATCTACAGAAAATTTTATTTTCTTAAGAAATTTAATCCCCTCATAATTGATCAAGGTATGGATTAATTTCTCTCAGGATAGAATGAAACTCTATTCTGCAATACTGACAATTGAAATTGCAAAACTTCAGTGAACTCAACAAATGGTAGTAATCACACGACACTTACTTTTCTCTTTGAAAATGACACACGTGAGAGGAGATGAAGAAGATGAATTTGTCAGAGAGTGATTTTCATGATTGCATGTGTGAATGAACCGAAGCCTCTGATTCTTTTTTTTATATAGTCAACCAGTTGGATCTGAACACGTGTGAAGATATCGTTCGGAAAGAAGATGTCTTTCTTGGCTGCGGACATGACCGTTGGGAGAGAAAACAATTAATTCCACGTGAATTAATATCAAAAAAGGATATTAAATTATTTTATTTTCCAATTCACATTGCCCACCATTTAGTGTCATGAAAGCACAACAGTAAGAATGAGTGTTGGTAGGTTTTTAGTGCATTTTTGGTCCTTTTCCCGTTTTAAAAAATCGTAGTATATTGACGCTCCAGTACAAACGTAAACATCATTGGCTTGTTGAATTATTCAAAACTGAAAGATTGAATAATTTTTCTTGGGGATTCCTTTCATTATTCATAATATAAATAGTTGTACAAAGGTTGATTCATAATATGGTACGAATCCTAACTTACCTTACAAATGTTAATTCCTAATACAATTAGAATCCTAAGTTACCTTAAATATACATCTATCATAATTACAAAATATACAGAGAATATTCAGAGAATATTCGCTAATACTCCCCCTCAGACGGAGCGGGAGGAGGCCGAACGCTGAGGCTAGATCGGAAGTCGGTGAAGAGCTGTCGCGGTAGTCCCTTTGTGAAGATGTCTGCATACTGATAAGAGGAAGACACGTGTAATATTTTGACCTGACCACGGGCAACCTTCTCTCGCACAAAGTGGATATCCATCTCAATATGCTTAGTCCGCTGATGTTGGACCGGATTATGAGACATATAGATGGCAGATATGTTGTCACAATAGACTATAGACGCCTTGCGGAGTGGACACTGGAGCTCTAAAAGAAGATTTCGGAGCCAACAGATCTCAGCAACTACATTAGCAACACCGCGATATTCGCTGGCACTTTCGAGCGGGATAGTGTGGCACGCCTCTTGGCGGACCATGAGATAAGATTATCCCCAAGAAATACGGTACCAGACTGAGGTGGAGCGACGTGTGTCTGGGCATCCTGCCCAATCTGCATCCGTGTAGGCAAGTAACTTGGTTGGGGCAGAGGGGTATAAGTGTAATCCAAAGTCTAGTGTGCCCTTAACGTATCTGATAATACGTTTGAAGGCGGCAAAATGGGACTCTCGGGGGTCGTGCATGAACAAACACACCTGCTGAACGACATATGTAATATCAGGCCTAGTGAATGTAAGATACTGAAGAGCACCTGCTAGACTCCGATATAGAGTGGGATCAGAAATTGGCGCACCGTCATTGGCACTAAGCTTGGATTTGGAGTCCACCGGAGTTGGCATAATTTTATAATTTGCCATCTTGGCCCTGTACACTATCTCTTCTGCATACTTACGCTGACATATGAACATAGTGGCTGCAGATCTGGTTACCGATATACCCAAAAAATAACTTAGCTTGCCCAAGTCAGTCATAGCAAATTCAGTTTTGAGTAGAGCAATGATTTCATTCTTCAAACCGTCAGATGAGGCAGTACGAACAATGTCATCGACATATAATAGCAAATATGCAGTGCTGCTACCTCGGTGAAAAGTGAAGAGAGAGTTATCACACCTGCTACATACAAAACCAATCTGCAAAAGATACCTGGCAAAACGATCATACCAAGCGCGAGGTGCCTGTTTCAATCCATACAATGACTTCCTGAGACGACACACAAACTGCGGAGCTGCCGGGATGAACAAAGCCAGGAGGTGATGCATGTACACGCCTCTTTCAAATCCCCATGAAGGAATGCATTCTTGACATCAAGGTGATGAATCGGCCAATGCATGCCCATAGCAAATGCGAAACGATCCGAATAGTGGCCGGTTTAACAACCGGACTGAATGTCTCACCACAATCAATACCCTCCTGCTGATTAGTGTCATTGGCGACTAGTCTTGCCTTATACCTCTCTAAGTCACCACTGTCTCTGAACTTGTGCCGAAATAGCCACATACACCGGATAACATTCACACCTTCGGGTCTAGGTACCAAATCCCAAGTGTTCTGCTTGGTCAAAGCGTTAAATTCCTTGCACATGGCCGCATTCCAATTTGGGTCCAGTTTTGCTAGTTTTGGATTTTTTGGAATGAGTGATAAGGTTTGTGTGGAGAGATTGAAGTGAACCTTGGGTTTGAAGATCCCGTGTTGTGCACGAGTCTCCATACGATAAGACGGCAGTGGCGGTGGGTCGGGGCTGGGAGGTTCTTTGGTCCCAGTTACGGACGATGAAGCGTGATTCAATTTGGGCCAGTTTCGGTGACTCGAGGGTGTAGGGGGTGAGCATGGAGTTTGTTGGGGTGGTCTTAGGACGATGGCGAGGCTAGCCGGAGCAGTGAAATTGTTGTTGGTATAGATTTTGGATGATCGGGGACGGACTTGGTTCATCAAGAAAGATGTAATCGGTGGTCCGAAATTTCGGAGATTTGAAAAAGGAAAGGTTGTCTCGTCAAAGGTGACGTGGCGAGACGATGATTTTGCAAGTAGCAATGTCATAGCACAAGTAGCCCCGATGATTAGGAGATAGACCAAGGAAGACACATGGCAGAGTGCGAGGTGCAAGTTTGTGAGGTGCAGTGGAGGCCATGTTGGGGTAGCATAAGCATCCAAAAATACGTAGGTGATCATATGATGGTAGCCTACGATATAAGATTTCGGTAGGGGTCTTGTTTTGGAGTGTGCTAGTTGGTAAAATATTAAGAAGGGATTCTACCATTTTGACAGCATAGACCCAAAAAGGCGGTGGTAGGCAGGCATGAAACAGAAGTGTGCGGACCATGTTATTGATGGTACATATAATTCTTTCAGCCTTTCCGTTTTGGGAAGAAGTATAGGGACAAGAAAAACGGAAAACCATGCCTTGTTTAGAACATAAATTGTGAAATGCCGAGTTATTAAATTCACGTCCATTATCACATTGGAATGATTTGATAGATTTTTCCAATTGTGTTTTAATGAATTTGTGAAACTCGAGGAATTTTGTAAAAACTTCAGATTTGAATTTCAGTGGGTAAATCCAGACAAAATGTGAAAAATCATCCAAGAATACTAGATAGAATTTATGACCCAAAGAGCTAACAATCGGAGATGTCCACAAATCAGCATGAACAATATCAAAGGGAGAAAAAGTAACACTGTTTGATGACATAAATGGAAGACGAGTATGTTTGCCTAGTGGACAAGAAAAACAGTGTTGGGCAATTTTCCATTATTACATTGAATACGCTTAGAAGTCCTAAGAAAAGTAAGCGGGTCTCAGGTGTCCGAGTCTGTTGTGCCAAGTGGAGGGAGAGATTGCCGCAAGGGATAGAGGTGATTGCGGTCTGACAGCGGAAGATTGAGTGAATGGGTAGAGGTCTCCCACACTATTGTGGCGTGTAAAAATTTTCCCCGTATTGAGTTCTTTCACAGAAAAACCAAAAGGGTCAAATTCGACAGACACAGAATTATTGCTAGTGAATTTTCTAACAGAGATTGAATTTTTAATGATGTTAGGTGTGTATAGGACGTGGTTTAGGGAGAAAGGCGGGTGTGGATGTTTGGTGTGTGTGTTACCGTAACCTTCAATTGGAATGCGATGACCATTGCCAACAGTAATAAATTGAGGACACTTTAACCGACGTAGTTGAGATAGGTTACCTGACGACGGGGTGAGGTGAGATGTGACTCCGGTGTCCATGTACCAATTGTCGTCGGGCTGTTGAAGGTTCACGGTGGTGTAGGCCTGGCCCAAATCAGTCGGGGACAGGCGCTGAGGCTGCTTCTTCTTCTGCGATTATTCTTCTTCTTTGCGATTGATTGTTGTTATTCTTCTTCTTTGCTTGATTGTTATTCTTGATATTCTTTGCAGTTGTTCTGCCGATGTTCTTTGCGATTCTTTATTCTTTATTCTTCTGCCATTTCTTCGGATCGCTACCAGGTGGTGCTTCTTCTTCTTTGGACATCTTTGTGATGGTTGGTTCTTCTTTGGCGTAGGTGTTGCCATCCCGTCAATGGCTAACGCCTTTTGATTATGTTCATCTTGTTTAACACGTCTAGTTTATTCCAACAATAGTTGTGAACGTGCCTTGTTGAAACTTGGGAGAGTGTCGGCTTGTTGAATCATTGTTGCGAGTGTGTCATATTCACCTTTTGGTAAACCCGCAACAAGTTGAAGCACCATCTTGGTTTCTGAAACAGAAGTCCCGACGTTGGATAGTTGATCAGTTATGAGTTTCAGTTGCTTACAATATTCTGACATGTTGTTCAAATTCTCAAGGCGGGTATTATTGAATTGCTCTTCCAAATATACGGCCCGAGTATTTTTATTGTCCTGAAAGATTTCTTCTAGCTGGACCCAAAGTTCACATACCGTAGCACCTATTTTCATGATAGTGCACAACAAGTCTTTGGAGATGGTGCCATAGATCCATTGTTTGACGATGGCGTCAAGACCACGCCAGATTAAGTCTGTAACATCGGTGGGACGAGGAACAGATTTGTCAATATGATCGAGCACGTTGTATGCACATGCATGAATGTAGAATAGTTCCATCCACATGGAATATTGACAGTCTTCTTGGTCAAGAATTATACGGATAAATTTTTTGATGTTGTTAACGGCTAATGCCGGATGAAAAGAAGACACTGAACGTTGAGAGGGGTTGTCAAGTGTGCCAGTGGATGAACCGGAATTTGTGGGGGAAGACATGGTTGCCGCCTGCCGAGGGAAGGGAATTTTCTGGTTTGGCCGAGAAAGGGAGGAAAGCAGATTTTTTTTTCCTGTGAAATCAGAAAAAAAAAATGCTAATTTCGGCCGAGAATGAGGAAGAGAAGGAATTTAGGTTTTAGGCTCTTGATACCATGAAAGATGGAATAATTTCCCTTGGGGATTCCTTTCATTATTCACAATATATATAGTTGTACAAAGGTTGATTCCTAATATGGTACGAATCCTAACTTACCTTACAAAGGTTGATTCCTAATACAATTAGAATCTTAAGTTACCTTAAATATACATCTATTATAATTACAAAAAATATTTGGAGAATATTCGCTAATAGAAACTCATATTTTAGATCTGACATTTCTAAAATTCACAAATGTTCTTAAGGCCAAATTGGGTGCAATGATCCACATGAACTAATAATTTTAGTAGTTTTTTCTTTATTTTAGAAGTCTATTATTTGATTATTATTTTTTCATTTAAGAACTTTCTTGGTATATAGTTGGCTGACATAAGATAAGAGTTCTAGTACTTAGATTTAGGATAACATTTTTTTTTTGTGACTTTTTCTATAGTTGAAGAAAATCATGTTATTTTTGTTCCTTCTGTTGTGTCAGGGCGACATTGTTTTTTAAAGAAAGTGTTAGCCACAAATTAAATAAAAGATGAAAAGAAGGTTCAATATATTATGACTAATAATTTGAATGGTTTCTAATAATTGCAATTTTTTTAAAACATAAATTGTAGATTTCAAAAGTAAGTAAGACTCAATGAATTATGTTACATAATTTACAATTGCTGAAAAAAGATTACAAGAAAAGTTAACATTTTTGTTTGGTTGGGGTTTGGGGGAGTGCGGGTTGTTTCCCACTTGTTGTTAGGTATCACTATATCATCTTCCGGACTCGGCTAATTCATATCTGCTCCACGTAAAGTATTTTTTTTTGTTTTCATTTGGTGTCCGATATTCGTATTGAGGTTCGATTGAATCCGAATTTGCATTGAGAAGTCTCACATTGAAGGGTAAAGTGCTTCTTAACAAAGATGATTTCGTACCCAGAGGAACTCGAATCCAAGACATCTGATCAAGAATGAAAAAGTACTTATCACTTCACCACAACCCTTATTGGTACGTAAAGTTCATTAAAAGAGAACGTATTCTCTATCATAATTTTATTCATTTTCAAAACTCTAACTCGAGATATTTAAAATTAAATAAATTATATCCATCACATCCCGATCTTGGGTGGCAAAAAGTTAGTTGGACAACTAAGATAGTGACAAGGTCAAATCAATTGAATGAATAGACCATGCTTTGTATGGATTTCACTAGGGGTGAGCACGGGTATAGGGTAGCCAGATATCCGACCGGAACCGACACTAACGGATAGATTTCGGGTAGATATATTATAATAACGGGTAGGTTCCGGGTAGTAAAATTAGGAACCTATCAATGTCGGGTCCGGTTCCGATTCCTAAGAATAGAGACAGTGGTATCCTGACTTAACCGATAATTCAAATCTATAAATTATTAAATATTTTTACTTTTTTAATTTCATTATTTTTTAGTTAATAAAAAAAGAAAAAGATCGTACTAAAGTATACCATTTAAGGGGGAAAAAACAAATGCAGAACAATCACTTTCACTATCAAGAAATAAATTAAATAATACAAAGTGACAATCATAAGCAGAGAAAAAGTCAAAAGCAGTAGAAAACTGAAAAACTGATTTTTTAAACTATGTACTCCTTTAAGTTATTGAAAAAGAAAGTTAAAACGAAAATCAAAGCAAATCTTTGAAACATTCTTGGGATATTTGCTCTGAAAGGATTCTTTATGAGTTTTGTGGCACTGGCTTTCAGTACGAGTTTATTCCTAAAACCAAAGCTGTTATACGAAGGCATTATTTTGCACAAAGAAACACCGATTCCGGGTATCCGGGAACCTACCCGGAACCGCAGGGTCCGAGTAGGTTCCGGGTAATGATTGCTACGGGTAGGGTCCGGATAGTTCAAAAAAGTTAGGGTACTCGGACCGCTCACCCCTAGATTTCACTATATAACCTTAGCCAATAATTTTTGAGATCTAAAAATATATTGGCTTACAGCAGAATGACTGAAAGATAGTGAATTTAAATAATTAATCACAACCAGTATTATATTACTTCAAATAAAGAACCTCAATCATTGGCTAATATTCTAAAACTTTATGGAGATCCATTTCTTGTCTTGATGTTCTTAGACAGCACAAAATGGACCAAAATTTAAAGTTATTTTTTTGCTAAAACAAGTTGATAGTTTTTGTAGACAATATATGAAAAGTAACCTTGAAAATCAAAAAGCACAAGACTTATCTCCTAAACGACAATATTCCAAAGAAAAAGAAAAAAAGAAGCATGAAAAGTCATAAAGGAAGGTGGCTATTGTTCTTTTGTTCCCTTTTACATTTGACCTATCCTATTACTATTACACTAAGTAATTATTTTTACCTATAAGAATCCTAGGTTGATATTAATCCAACCTTTTTGAGTTTTCACTCTTACACTATCACATGTTGCTCCTTTAGACTTTTACTTCTAATTTTAACAGTGTAAAAAAAAATTGCACTATGAGCTCAATAATAGTGAATATTTTGGATTTTTATCGAGCGAATTTAAAATATAAAGAGGTAAACACATGAACAAGTAAAAAAAAATTCAACATATAAATATATGAATAATTAACCTAAATAATTGCTCACCAACTACTTAAATTAAGAGTAGCCGACATATATATAATATATGAATAATCTATGCATACCGACCAAGAAAATAAGACAATGAATTAGACCGACTATTTTGTGTAAAGATCCCAAAATATCTACTCAGTATTAATTGATCTATTTAGATAGTATAATTTTCCGACGAAGGGCGTAAATTAACTCTTTTAAACAAAAGTGACTCCGCCGCTACAACTCAATCGATAATTAGGGGTAACTATTCATAATAAGTAAAATAGAGTAAATACTGTAACTCTAGAAAATATGGTAGCTAACGTGTTACCACAAGTCAAATTACACTAATAGGGTAAATATTGTATGTAAGTTAAATCTGAGAAATAAAATAAAACTTCTATTAACTATATAAAGTTTTTATGAACAAAAAAATGTGCAGAAAAAATTATTTATTCTTTTTGGACTTGCCATTACAGAACAATGAACCTAAACCAAACAAACAAACAGTACCTTTAGTAATATAACCATGTGGTATGTTCAAAACAGGACTAACATGAACTCCATTGCTATAAGATCTGCTGTAACTCTTCTTCAATGGATGTGTTTGACCTCTCTTTGATGATGAATGCAATGGATGGCTCAGATTTAAATACCAAAAATTTGTCGAAGAAGAAGATGATGATGATGATGTAGATGATGAAGATACAGATGAACTTTTTCTTAGAACTTTTATTTGTTCTTTTTGTGAGTTTTGTTTGTGATATATTTTTGGATTTTTTTGTATTGGTGCAGAACCAGTTGAGTTACTTCGGGTTAGAAATTGCAAAAATCCATTGTTTTGGTTATTTGGATAATTCAAACTGCTACTTCTTCTGAATTGCCAAAATGGTTTTGGTTGTGGGAGTTTATCTGTTTCTTGTTCATCATCATCAAGATCAGTGGACAAGAATTCTTTTAAACTCTTTTTCTTTGTGTCATAACCATTTTCAAGAACCGGTGTTTTTGGTAGTTTTTGCACAGATTTTGGCTCAGATTGGTTGGTTTTTTTAAAGGGTGTTGATTTCCTGACTTCAACAGGTAGGATCTTGCCATTTGAGAAAAGTTCATCAGCAGAGGAAATTAGTGCCATATCTGTAACACAGAAATCAAAATCAATGGTGGATTCAAGAAGGAATGCATCTGATCTATAATGGTTATGGCATTCGATTGGGATTCCATCATCATGAGAGAAAGAGATTCTTGGGCTAACATTTAAACTTGCAATCTCAAAACACACATCAACTGCCATGGAGTGGCTATTTTTTAAAGAGTTTTTGATTTGGTACGGTGTTTATTCAACAGTTGCAGAAAGAGGGAAGTCTAATTTATAAGCAAAAAAAGATGGCCAAAAAGAAAGGTGAAAAAAATGATTGTATTTGTTGAGGTGTTGTTTATGTAAGATTTTTGGGAGTAAAAAAGAAGAAGAGCAGGGGGGGGGGTGTGAAGGGAATGATTTTTTGTTGTTGTAAGAATGAAGAATCAACTTTTGCTTTTATATATACTATGCTAAGGTCTAAGAGCATTTTGAAGATTCTATTATTGGTACAACAAAGTGGTGTTGCCTAGCAATGGCTTGTTTCCCTTAGGAGTAACATTGAGATTGACATTATATGTTAAATGACCAAACAGGAAAAAATAAAGAAAAAGAAGGAAAAGTGTACCAAGAATATGACCAAGTGATCTATGATGCAGCCAAAATTTAGAAAACTAGGTAATTTTTTCTAATTTGTTTAAATCTTATTGATAAAGTAACTTGATACATATTAAAAATTTAAAAGGAGCCCATTCATTGTTGTTGTTATAGAGGTCGCTCTCCACGTCAATATTTTTTATGATTACTTAAGCGACCGACGAAATTAAAGATTGTTTTAGTATCAAATCTAGATCTCTATAAACGGCTATAGCAGAGCTATATTTTCTCAAAAAGAAAGTAGTAGCAAAACGAAAGACCGATGATTCAAGAACCGATGTCTCATGTCGACCCTATTTGCAGTTGCTAGTACATGTTACACTCGGATAAGTACAAATGGAATAATTACAACGTGACTATATCTTCTGCTAATAATGGAACCTAAGATAATAGCTACATGAGTGAAACAGTTGAGATATGTGTAAACTGATCGGAAGACTATCAATTTTAACATGAAAAAAGAAAAAGAAGGAAAAGGGATTGAATTAATTGGCTATTGCCACCGAAAGGATAAGAGAAGGAATGAGATTCCTCCACCTTATGGCTTATAGGGGTTAATTTCCAAATAAACTTTGTCTTTTTGAAAATTGAGAGCAAAAGAGAAATAGGAAATGATTTAAAAGGTAAACACTCTTCACCTTCAAGAATCTACTTCATTAGTGAAAGTGAAAACTCTAAAAGAAACACTGGCATTTTGCGTCAATTTAAAATCTTGTGGGACCAATTTGCATGGAAGAGTACAAATTATAAGGATGTCTTGTCGGAAAAAAAAAATTACTGGAAAGGATTAATCAAATCCCATTTCAGATAACTTAGAGTTAAATGTAAGCAAGAATTATTCTTGCCGTAATATTAGAAGAATAAGAACTTGCTGCAGAGAGTAATAATTTTGGTGGTAATAATACTTGAAGATGTTGGTAATAAAAAAGGTAACTAAGTTTAATGGCGGAGACAAATTTTTTATTAAGTAATTCATAATATAAATAAGTAAATATACTAGGAATAATAAATTAAGAGAATTCAATCGCTATTATCACTACAAAAAATTGGACGTTATGTAGTGTCTAATATCGCTACAAAAGACTAGATGTTATAGTGGCGACCTTAAGATTGTTGCAAGTACTTCCGAACTGAGTGCTATTTGTGATGACTTTCGAAATTTTGTTCCAAGCACGACATAATATTTTTACATACATTTATTGCGACTTAAGTATAGTCACTACTAAAACGTTAGTTTCAGACTTTCAGTGCCGACTTAGAAGGTTGCATATGAAACTACCCCTTTTTGTGGCTGTTTAAGAAGTTGTCATTAATAGTCGTTACAAAAAAATCTCATTTCTTCTAGTGTATATATACACATTGAAAATTATTTTAATCTTGTATATGTAATATAATTTTTCGGCAAAGAGAGTTTTGATGAACTTCCTTGCGCTTCCCTAACTCCGCCCCTGACTAGATGCGTTAATAGTCCGCTATGCGCCACTTCGAGGAAGAGTAAAATCACCACCGAGTTTATTGAACGTTATTAAAATAATTACTTAATTTATGTATGCTAACAATGTTAATAAATTTTACACTATTTATTTTAACTTGTTGCATACTTTAATTTTTTCAGGTAACAACTAAGTGACTTGATTGTACAAAAATAAGCTTACACTCTCTCTCTCTATATATATATAAACTTAGGCCGATGATCTAAATGGGATAATAGACAGGGAATAAATTGAGATATAAGGAATTAAAGAATTAAAAGATAATTGTAATATGCAGAAAGCAAAGTAAGATTAATTTACAATTAAGGAAACCATAATCTTAAGGATCTGCGGGAATTTAAATCAAATAGGCGACATAACCAGCCAAGTATTTTAATGCAGGAATTTAAGGAATTTAAAAACATGAAGTATTTAAAAGATTAGGAGGTAATATCATCCATAATCATATTTATTTAAAATATTAAAATTTACAAAGATTAATATCAAGGAAATTTCTAAGGTATTTTGGAAATTTTGGATCATATGAACTGAATCATATGAAGGGTATTTTGATCTAACTAACGAGAATTTTCTTTAGAGCTCTCACTTCTCTCTAAAATTTAAAAGCTTATGAGAGAAAAACTAGAAAAAGAAAAACTTGTCTACCTAAGGGAGATGGAGTCTCCTTTTATAAGAGTTTTACATGACATTTTGGTAATTAGAAAGGAATCTAACTATTCATCCGAGTGAAGAATGACTATTCATCTGAGTGAGAATGACGTCATCCATATTTTGTCTTTTCTTGGCAATCTTTTTCAGAATCCATTGTTGCCGAAAATTGGACTGTCTTCAATATCAATTTATGGTTCTTTTTTTGATGAAGAGCCTTGCTTTGATGAATACGGTGCAAACTTCAGAATTATGGCTTGCATTTCTTCTGAATTTTTGGCCGCTGCAAGCATTGAGGCCATCTGGGATTTTTGTGAAAGGAACTGAGTGTGCACCGGTGTTTGTAGTGGTGTTTGTGGTATTTGTAGATGCACCTGTATTTGAACGGACTTTCGGGCATTTAGCCATTCCTGGACCTTTTGTGGTGTGAGGCTTGCTGGTATTTTGAAGCTGTCCCACCATCAGATTTTAAATCTTCTTCTGATTGTCAGAATTTTATTTTCTGAATAATCTACAGACCATGTGAAAACCCATGGTAAATGAAATTTGGTGTGAAAAATGTGCAGGGGCACAAATCTTTTTTCTTCTTAAATTAAAAAGGCTAAAAGATTGGGGTTTTTGTATTTCAATGGAGGATCCGAATTGTTCCCACCATGAATTCAACCATGTTGGAAATTGTGATGGATTACATGAGGTATCAAAATGGAAAAGTCAGGTGTCACGTTGGTTGGTATTTTGAATAAAAAAGGAATTGAACCAAGCTTGTTGGTAATCCCAATAATTAAAAGGAATATCAAAGAGTGGTTCATTTTTATGGGTATCTGAGAAATTTAGGAGTTGAGACAGATCATTCCCCCAATCGCTTGGAGCAATTACGTTAAGAATTTTGCAAATAGAATAAGATGGATATGGGTTATTTTTATAATAATTATTTTTTATTGTTGTTGATCCTGATATTTCAAGGATAGCCTGATAAAAATATGGGGTTTTTAAAATATCTCATGATTTGTAAAATTATCCTTGGCCAAAATAAATTTGTAATGCTAAAAAAGGGTCTTGGTAAAAAAATCCATTTTCAATAGTTACAATATTTTGAAACAATGGTTTTATGAAAAATTCAGGGGCAGGTTTTTTGGGGACTTGTGATACTAGGGTTTTTGAAAATTGTTTTTGAGAAATGGTTTTTGGGAGTAGAATAGGAATACAATTTTCCTATTATGGAATATTATAAATTTTATATATACTCTTTCATTAATAAAAATAATCAAGGGATTATATTCTTTCATGATATCAGAAGTCTAAGTTAAATTTTCCTCTCCCAAACCTTCTTCTAGTGACATGATTTCCGAGACCATACCCTCGATTTCCATGCACTTTGCTGTCTTCTCTCTTCCCAAATTTTCTTCCAAATCCCTACGTCACATCTTCCGTTGATTGTGATGGCAAAGAACACGTTTCACCCTGCCCTTACAGTTTCTAACATCAAGAATCACATCCCTATCATTCTTGAAATAGAAAAAGGCCAGTACGCGATGTGGGCCGAACTGTTCAAAGTTCACGCACGCTCACATAAAGTCCTCCATCACATTATCCCCGCAGCTTCTGCGGATACGGAGGTTCCTAAACCCGATGATGATCCTAAGTTGTGGACGACCCTTGATGCTACCATTCTTCAGTGGATTTACTCTACTATCTCTATCGACCTGTTGCAAACGATTATCGAACCATACGCTACGACGATGGATGCTTGGAATATAGTGCGTGACATATTCCAAGATAATTAAAATTCTCGTGTTATTACCCTTGAGCAGGAATTCTCCACATCAATATAGAAGACTTCCCAAACGTTTCAGCATACTACAAAAGGTTGAAAGAATTGGCGGACCACTCCGCAACGTTGGTGCGTCCGTTACCAACGATCGTCTTGTCCTTCAGATGGTTGCAGGCATGTCTGAGGCATATAGTGGCGTTGGTACGCTTCTTCGTCAGAGCAGCCCCCTTCCGCAGTTTTATCAGGCTCGTTCCATGCTCACGCTAGAAGAAGCAGGTTTGTCTAAGAAAGAGGCTACTGGGGCCCCTTCTATCGTCATAGTGACCGAGTCCAACTTTTCTCCATCCGTCCCCAATAATTCCGGCCAAAACCGCAACAATGGTGGCTGCAAAAAGGGTCAAAATTGTAAAAGTAATGGTAAAACCGTGGTGGAAACTGAGGTGGGCATAACGGGGGTGGCAATGGCCCGCAAGCCAACTGGCCACAGCCTTGGGGCCATGGCCGTGGAACTGGGCCAGTGGGCCTGGGCCCAACAACCCCTATTACCCATCATATGCTCACAACCCGAAATGGACCAGTTCTCGCAATCCAGTCAGCCCAGTTATTCATGCTCACAGTGGAACCCAATAGGTAAGTCAAAGTTAAAAAGTCAACCCTCGGGTCAACTTCTCAAAATCCAAACCCGAGTGAATATTTCGGTGAGTCGATCGAAGTTCATTAACATCCCCAAACGCCTATTTGATTCTCACTTGAAAGTGTTCTTGAGTTCATGAATAACCCAACCCAAAATCTCAAACTTAGAATACATGGATGAAAACACCACCAAATTTGAGTATGATACTCCATGAGTTATTGGTAAATATAATCTCCAAACAAAAATCTCCAATTCAAGCCTTCAAAGAAAATCCCCTTCTCAAGTTAGGGTTCAAAACCCACATTAAATCAACCCAAATCATGAAATTGGTGGAGGAACTAAATTTAATTCATATATAATGACAATGAGTAAAATAAGCTCAAAACATGATAGTAAATGCACCTTAGTTGTTAGGATAATCCCCAAGCTCCATCTCCAACTTTTTTCTCGAGCATTAACTCATATTTTCCCCCAAAAAGGACTGCTGGCCGTTTTATTAATAAAGCCATAGGTTCTTCAGCGAGTTGTACCAAGGCTTCGACGGGTTGTACCTCAAGATCCATATTTATTTTTCTGCCAGACACCTCTCAATAAATCATTCATAACTTTTTGTACATAACTCGGATTGATAAACTGTTTAATGTGTTGAAAACTAGACTCAAGGTCCTACAACTTTCATCTTTTGAACTTTACCAAATTCAGTATAGATTGAGCGCTATACTCGTCTAAAGTCAAGCATCGGGCATGCTCATTGGAAACTTTAGTTTGTCGAGAAACCCCTTGGACTATAAATCATTTTTCAAAGTTCACACAGATCACAAATGATAATACGAACCTAACGGAACCTTCCAATTATCAAACGGAGGACATTTTTCCAACAAGACCTCAAAATCTCAAATAATATAATATCGGAATTTTAAAAACGAATTCTTCACCAAAAGTGAACCAAACGACTTCCGATTGATTTCAAATTTTGCAAATAAGTCAAAAATAATATAATAGACCTTTTGAAGCTTATGACACGCAAAATGGAACACAAATTCTAAAAACGATCAAGTGGGTTGTTACAGAATGATATCTTGAGTAAGATCCTTTTCCATTGCCTCATTTTCAAAAACTTAACTGCTATATGGTATGTCTCGTATCTACAGTGAGATTAGGACAAGGAAAACTACTCATAATGTTAATCTTCTCCATCATCTGCACCAAAAGTTTTAATGAGATTAGGCCAAACAAAAATATTAAGATAGCAAAGAATCTACTAATAGATTATGCATAGCATAAAAGACAGCTACTCCAACATAGGGCTGGGCATATTTCGGTTCAAACAAAAAAAATCGATCAAACCCATTTTTTAAAATTTCGGTTTTGGTTTTTCAGTTTATTCGGTCGGTTTTGGTTTTAATTTTTCGAAATTCGGTTCAGTTTTTGGTTTTATAAATTTTTTTGATTAAATAAAAAAACCGAAATTGTTGATATTTGAAGCTATTCATGTTGGTCTTGTTAGAAGATAAGTGAAACGTAAAAACTAAAATTGAGGGTTTATCTCATATGATAGGATGCCCAGAAACTCGAGAATATATAGGTGCTTATATTAGAAATGGATATAACAAATATAGCTCAACACTTCTGCTGCAAGCTTAGCTAGCTCGTCATTCGGTCTTTTTTCTTAAGCATTTATATGGCATCTATCTTCATCATTTCATCTTTGAATGTCATGGAATATTTGGGATTCAAATATTATATGTTGTTCGTCAAAATTTACTGGAGAGCCACATTGTTATCTCATCAAAATTAATCAAGACATTGAGAAATAACACTTCAATATAATGTGATTTGCTTGTAAATTTATTTGTACATGAACATGAATCAAATGATAAATTGAGTGGGATTGTGATAATGTGATTTTAAAAATATGTTTATTTTAAAAAATATTGACTTTCAAATCACATATCTGAAAGCTCAAGGTGATAATACTCAAACCAAAAAATCAAATCGAATTAAACCGAATCAAATTTTAAAATCAGTTTCAATTTTTACTTTTACCAAACCAAAAATCGAAAAACCAGATCGAATTTTTCGAACCGAACCGACCGAATTTCCACCCTACTCCAAACAAAGTAATACATAGACTAAAAGAGTAACTTTCCGAATGCCCACACCTTACCGCAATTTTGACCAAACACGAAGCAAAACCTTGGTGGTTGGCATTGAATTTTCTAATGCAAAATTAAATAATTGGGGGTTAAAAACATAAAAGGCTTGAGAGTCATGGATATTATTAATATTAATTAAGAGTATACTTTATGAAGATTAAAGAGGTATGAGTTAGGAAGATGATTTTTAAAATAAAATAATTGAGATAAATGAGAGAAAAAGCCAAAAAAGGAAATAAATAAATAAATAGGATCCTTGACCGAAGAGAGGTGTCACGTCACCTTATCTATGCATAGTTTTAGATTATATATAGATATAGATATATATATATAGATATGGATTGCTATAATTGTAATTTACAAGCCGAAACTCGTCTACAATATTTTTCTCTTGAAAATAAAAATAATAAATGAAGGTGAAGCAAGATAGACTCCAAAAAATCTAGACTATTTTCATTTTTTGCCATCATTTTTGCAACGTCTTTTGCTTCTCTGAATACGTGCAATAGCGGTGAGTTTCATGTTCTATTCAACAACCATCTGCTATCATCAATCAAGTTTTGGTAAAGACAAACATTCTTAAAAATCATGTTAATTCGATATAATCAGTCTCATTCAATATTGAATAGTTGTTGATGGAGTAAGGTTTGAATTTTGAAATGTGAATTTAAGAGTGTGATGTTTAAGGGTTATTATTATTTTTATTGTACTTTTAAAATTATGAATTCAAAAAAAATATTTCTTAAAATTTTAGTAAATTTTTACTTATATATCTATGTTTTACGTCGATATATAAATTTGGATAAACCCAATGCCTAAGAATTACATCTGTCATAGGTTGTACAACATCTTGATTGATTAAGAGTTAGTTTTATGTTTGGTATGATATTCTTTTAATTAGATGGAATTGTGAAAAGTTGTTCGGTGGAAGGAGTAAACAATTTTGGAGTAGCTTAATATGTTTATTGAAGAAAAAAAGTGGATAAATATATTAACTCAAATTTTTAGCCATTCTTTTTGACCAACGTATACTTCCAATTTTTTAGGTGATAAAGTCCAAGTTAGTATTCTTCAAACCACTCTTGTTGTTTTAATGGATATGGCTGAGAAAATGAAAACAAATGGTGTCATTTTGAGATTAGAGTTGCATTCAAATGGAGTGTTTGGATCTTTTCATAGGGCCGCCATTTAAAAAGAAAAAATAAAAAGGGGAGGAGAAAAAGATTACTAAAATCACATTATTTTGCTCTCGATGCTATATGACGTTTTCTCTATTATTTGTTATGTCTTGTTTGAATTTATATTGCCTTTTTCAAACTGCCTTGTTATGTGTTAGTTGAGCCGAGGATCTTTCGGCATCAATCTTTCTATCTTCACTAGGTAGGAGTAAAGTCTCCGTACATTTCAGATCGCATTTGTGAAAAAACACTGGGTATGTGTTATTGTTATTGTTGTACTAAATATAGCAATTTAAAAATCAACTAGTATATTTTCTCAACTTCAACTTTAATTAACTTTTTTCAAATTTCAAGAAAATCATATTCCCAATATGTCCCTCTCACTCCTCATGGCTACAGACATGTTCTAAGTTATCCCAACTATTCCAAAATTATATGAAGCTAGTGAAAAAGTAAAATACAACAACAACATATCTCACGAGCCAAAATTAAGGGGATATCAACGGACTTTCCGTGGAAAACATTCTCACGAGCCAATTTTAAATAAAATGTTGTGTTACGAATACTTGACAATCATCACAAACAACATTTTGGCATTACTCCGAATATATTATTTGAGCGCAACCTCGAACCTATTAACATGGTAGTATATTTTTTTTGGGATACCATTTTTGACCTGGTAGTCAAAATACAGCAGCTAACGTCAAAGTCAGATCCAACATATTTTCAAAATTCCAAACTTGTGTTTCACTTTACTCGTATTTCGACTCAAATAATGTTTACATCACTATATCAGTCAAGCTTCGAGGAAGATAGAAGCTTTTGATTGCTTTGTTTAAACTCTAAACAACTTGCAACCCAAGAAAATATTCTTGGAGACCAATGCATAGACGATAATTTTCATTCAATTCTATTGGTTTGATGAAAATCGTCTTCCCAAGGTAATTACATTTTAACTCCACGTCTTGCTGCATGATTGCGCTATAGTAATTTACTCAAGTTGTTTGAATATTAACAATGTCCGAACTTCATTCATATATAACTTTAGATATTTTATTTAAAGTTAGTCTTAAAAAATTGTTCTGAAACTACACTTTCAAATATTTATAAACGTAGGAACGTAGGGGTCCTTTAGCTGAGATTGTTAACTATTGGAAATTGTTCTGAAGTATGTAGACATACAAATATTTACAAACTTAAGACATAACTTAACCATGACACCAAAATCAGATATTTGTTTTCGTTGGACGTCCAAGGTGTAGCAACGATTGACGTGTTCAATCATGTTAGAGGGGTTAAAAATAAAAACATACTTCAAAATAAATAAAATTCAATTTATAAAATTGATTTTCAATTGGTTTGAACCCTTTAAATAACGTCTTAAATGCCGAAAACTATATCGAATAATCTTGAAAATGGGTGGTCTTAAATTTTTGACTACCGCTTGCCTATAAGCAAACCTTCAAGATCAAAAGTCTTACTACTTTTTAAACTTAAAGTTTTATTCGTCGGACAAACGGGGTCAAAAGCTTAAGATGACCCATCTTCAAGGTTATTCTTGTAAATCATCCGAATGGGTCATTGGCACTTATGCCCCTATTTTGTGCTGGTCTTTTAGTTTTGACTCTCATAACAAACAATTTTGGCGTTACATAAGTCTATATTTTTGCATCATAGTACCTCATAGGGTCATTTGCACTTTTGCTCCTATTTTTGTGCTCGTCTTTAATTTTTTACCGCTCAAATGAAACTTATGTCTATTGGGCATAAATTCTTTAAAGAATCCGACATTAGCTGGTCTTTAACTTTTGCCCCTCAAATAGAACTTATGTGTAGACATTAACATAAGTTCTTTAAGAAATCTGACACAACTTGTGTCGGATCCTTTAAAGAACTTATGCCCCAATATGCATAAGTTTCATTTGAGGGAAAAAAATTAAAGACCAACCCATTTGAAGAACAGAACAAATCATGCAATTAAAAGTATCTCAACAATAGGGTTGTTCATAATAATCTGATCCGATCGATCCGATTCGCGATCCAAAAAATCGGATATTCGATTCATTTTTTTGAGTTTCGGATATTTCGGATTGGATATCCGAAAAAAATCGGATCGAATATGGATCACAATTTCTCTATTTTCGGATATCCGAAATATCCAATTTTTTTTCTTTTGATTTTCCCTTGGGTATGTTGTTGTTGTTGTTGTTTTGATTTTCCCTAATAATTAGGTTGCGTTTGTGCTTTTCGATTTTCATTTGTTTGATTCTTATGTTTCTTCCATACCTTCATCAAAAAACAAAGGGAAAGAATCAAGTTCTTCTTCTGACAAACTTTAATACTATTACTAATTATACAATTACTTTAAGTATTACAGTAGATAAGGAGATTGGAGTGGATCCGAAGTAAATGATGCAATCTTTCAACTAAGTATTACAATAGATAAAGAAATTTTAGAAGTCAACCGATTCAAAAGGAAACAAAACTTCATTTCCTCCACGTCTTCACTATCCATTTTCCTTTTAAAAAAAGTAGTAAGTGAAGAAGCTTGATTTTATGTCATGGCAATGTAAACAATGATATTTTAAGACAATTCATAAATTCTTTTCATATTGTATAACTTGGTAGAAATTCTTGATGCGGGTAGATGATTAACGATAGCATTATACCGATTATAATTATGTGGGATTTTAAGATAAATTAAAATAGGATTTAAATAAAATGTTAGTAAAGTTGCTGACACACGATATTTCGGATAACTTAAAATATGATTTAAAATATTTTAAGATAAATTAAAATATGATTTAATTCGGATCGGATAGTATCGGATATCCGAAATGAACAGCCCTAGAAAACAACACTTGTCCTAAACTTCCAAAGTCTATCACTTGCAAAACTTCCAAAGACTTTGTCATAGTCCTAAAAAATCAAGAATTCATCTCTAGTGTTTTTGGGAATCCATTGAAGAAGCCATGGTGAAGGAGGATAATAGCAATGTTTTGGACCTGTTCTTGAAAATTGGGTTGGATGAAAAAACTGCTAAGAATACTTTGGCTAACAACAAAGTTACCATTAATCTCACTGCCGTTATTCACGAGGTACCCCCATTAGCTTCATTTGCAATTCTTGATTCTTTTTAATCTGAAGTTTATTTTTTGAGGAAGTTTTGTTTATCAAAGATTATTAGATGGCTAAATGCGTACGGGTATCTCTATATTTGTGTAAATTTCTTAGTTTTTATGCAAAAAGGTTTGATTGAGGAAGTATTGTAGCTCAGTTTTTTTAGATGCATATGGGTATCTCTATATTTGTGTAAATTTGATTTTTGAGGAAGTGTTGTAGCTCAAAGTTTATATATAGTATGTTACCGTGGTTTATTTGTTTCCGTTATTTCTTTTTCATGTTGCTTTAAAACGCTTGTCCTTTTGCCAAGTGTCTGTCGGAAACATCATCTCTACCTCCCAAGGTAGAGGTAAGGTATGTGTACACTCTACCCTCTCCAGACTCCACTTTGTGGGATTTCACTGGGTATGATGTTGTTGTAGCTCAAAGAGTTTTAGGTGCATAAAATGCATATGGGTGTCTCTATATTTGTGTATATTTTCTACTTTGTATGCAAAAATGTTTTGATTTTTTGAGGAAGTGTTGTAGCTCAAGGTTTTTTAGATGCATAAATGCATATGGGTATCTCTATATTTGTGTGAATTTACTAGTTTGTATGCAAAAAAGTTTGATTTTTGAGGAAGTGTTGTAGCTCAAAGAATTTTAGAAGCATAAATGCATATGGGTATCTCTATATTTGTGTAAATTTTGTACTTAGTATGCCAAAAAGTTTGATTTAGACCTGTTCTTGAAAATTGGGTTGGATGAAAAAACTGCAAAGAATACTTTGGCAAACAACAAAGTCACCACTAATCTTACTGCAGTTATTCACGAGGTACCCCCATTAGCTTCACCTGCAATTCTTGATTTTTTTAATCTGAAATATTTTTTTTTGAGGAAGTATTGTAGCTCATATTTTTAGATGGATAAATGCATATGGGTATCTCTATATTTGTGTAAATTTCTTGCACTTTATTAAAAAAGGTTTGAATTTTGATAGAAGTGTTGTAGTTCTACATATGGGTATCTCTATATTTGTGTAAATTTCCTAGTTTTTATGTAAAAAGGCTTGATCTTTTTGAGGAAGTAAAAAAAAGTATTGTAGCTCAAAGAATTTTAGATGGATAAATGCATGTGTATCTATATATTTGTGTAAATTTCCCTACTTGTATGCAAAAAAGGTTTGATTTTTTAGAAAGTGTTGTATCTCAAAGAATTTTAGATGCATATGGGTATCTCTAATTTGTGTAAATTTCCTACTTTATAGGAAGGTCTATCTGAGACAACTTCTCTACCTCTTAAGGTAGGGGTAATGTCTACGTACACTCTACCCTCCCTGACCCCACTTTTGGGATTACACTAGGTATGATGTTGTTGTTGTTCCTACTTTATAGAAAAAAGGTCTGATTTTGGAATAAGTGTTGTAGCTCAAGGATTTTGGATGCATAAATGCATATGGGTATCTCTATATTTGGGTAAATTTCCCTACTTGTCTAAAAAGGTTTGATTTTTGGAGTTGTAGCTCAAGGATTGTTGGACCCATACATGCATATGGGTATCTCTATATTTGTGTGAAGTTTGTACTTAGTATGCCAAAAAGTTTGATTTAGACCTGTTCTTGAAAAATGGGTTGGATGAAAAAATGGCTAAGAATACTTTGGCTAACAACAAAGTTACCACTAATCTCACTGCCGGTATTCATTAGGTACCCCATTAGCTTCACCTCCAATTCTTGATTTTTTTTATACAACAACATACCAAGCATAATCCCATACAATGGGGTCTGGGAGGGTAAGATGTACGCAGACTTTACCTCTAACTTTGTGGGGTAGAGAAGTTGTTTTTAATAGACCATCGGCTCAAAAGAACGTAGTCAATACAAAAATCTAAGGAAAATAAGACAACAAGATATTATAATAGCAAAACAAATAAAGCAACACATATGAATGAATACACACAAAAGAGCCTGGATCTATGCGAAACCTAAATAATACTACAAAGAAAGGGAGAAGAGGAGATGGAGAGGCTAGCCCCCTACACCTCTCACACAGTGCGATCAAACTCAACTACCTATTAACCTTCTATCCTAATTCTCGACCTCCAAATATTCCTATCTAGGGTCATGTCCTCAGTCAGCTGGAGCTGTGTCATGTCTTGTCTAATCACCTCCCTCTAGTTCTTTTTCGGCCTACCTATACCTCTCATAACTTCTGCTATCGTCAGTCTCTCACACCTCCTAACTGACGCATCCTCACACCTCCTAACTGACGCATCCTCACACCTCCTCTTCACATGTCCGAACCACCTCAGTCTCGCTTCTCTCATCTTGTCCGACACGGAAGCCACTCCGACTTTGTCCCGTATAACTTCGTTTCTAATCATGTCTCTTCTAGTATGACCACACATCCGTCTGAGCATCTTCATCTCCGCTACATGCATCTTCTGCATGTGAACATTCTTAACTGGCCAGCATTCTGCTCCATACAACAACGTTGATTTAACCACCACTCTGTAGAACTTGCCTTTCAGCCTAGGCTACAACTTCTTATCACAAAGCACCCCGGAGGCGAGCCTCCATTTCATCTACCCTGCTCCAATACGGTGTGCGACATCATCGTCAATCTCCCTGTTTTCTTGTATTGTGGACTCAAGATACTTGAAGCTTCCTCTTTGGGGTATAACGTGTGCCTCAATCTTCACTTTCACATCTGTCTTCTCTGTGACACGTCACTGAACTTGCACTCTATATACTCCGTTTTAGTCCTACTTAACCTAAAACCTTTGGACTCTAAAGTCGATCTCCAAACTTCCAACCTATCGTTGACCCGACTACGCGTCTCGTCAATCAGAACTATATCATCTACAAATAACATACACCACGACACCTCCTCTTGAATATGCCCTGTCAATTTGTCCATCACTAAGACAAATAGAAACGGGTTAAGGGCTGATCCCTGATGTAACCCCATCACGATCGAAAAGTGCTTAGACTCTCCTCCCACTGTCCTAACCCGGGTCTTGACACCCTCGTACATGTCCTTAATCGCCATGATGTAGGCCACAGGCACACCTCTAGACTCCAAACATCACTAAAGGACCTTCCGGGTCTTGTTTTTTTTTTTAGTTTGAAAATAATATTTTTTGAGGAAGTTTTGTATCAAATATTATTAGATGGATAAATGCATATGGGTATCTATATATTTGTGTAAATTCCTATTGTTTTATAAAAAAGGCTTGATTTTTGATAAAAGTGTTGTAGCTCTGCATATGGGTATCTCTAGATTTGTGTAGATTTCCTAGTTTTTATGCAAAAAGGTTTGATTCTTGAGTAAGTGTTGTATCTCATAGATGCATAAATGCATACGTGTATCTCTATATTTGTGTGAGTTTCCCTACTTGTATAAAAAAGGTTTGATTTTTGAGGAAGTGTTGTAGCTCAAAGAATTTTAGATGCATAAATGCATATGGGTATCTCTGTATTTGTGTAAATTTACTACCTTTTTATGCAAAAAAGTTTGATTTTTGAAGAAGTGTTGTAGATCAAAGAATTTTAGATGCATAAATGCATATGGGTATCTCTATATTTGTGTGAATTCGTTGCATTTTATTAAAAAAAGGTTTGATTTTTGATAAAAGTGTAGTAGCTCTGCATATGGGTAGCTCTATATTTATGTAAATTTCCTAGTTTTTATGCAAAAAGGTTTGATTTTTGAGAAAGTGTTGAAGCTCAAAGATTTTAGATGCATAAATGCATATGGGCATCTCTAATTTATGTAAATTTCCTACTTTATAGAAATGTCTATCGGAAACAACCTCTCTACCTTCCAAGGTAGGGGTAAGGTCTATGTACACACTTTCCTCCCCAGACCCCACTTGTGGAATTACACTGGGTATGTTGTTGTTGTTCCTACTTTATAGAAAATAGGTCTGATTTTTGGAGTAAGTGTTGTAGCTCAAAGATTTTTAGATGCATAAATGCATGTGGGTATCTTTATATTTGTGTAAATTAAATACTTTGTATGCAAAAAATATTTGATTTTTGATCTCTAATTTATGTAAATTTCCTACTTTATATAAAGGTCTATCGGAAACAACCTCTCTACCTTCCAAGGTAGGGCTAAGGTCTATGTACACACTACCCTCCCCAGACCCCACTTGTGGAATTACATTGGGTATGTTGTTGTTGTTGTTGTTCCTACTTTATAGAAAAAAGGTCTTATTTTTGGAGTAAGTGTTGTAGCTCAAAGATTTTTAGATGCATAAATGCATGTAGGTATCTTTATATTTGTGTAAATTTCCTACTTTGTATGCAAAAAATATTTGATTTTTGAGGAAGTGTTGTAGCTCAAAGAATTTTAGATGCATAAATGCATATGGGTATCTCTATATATGTGTTAATTCCCTACTTTGTAGCCGAGGGTCTATCGGAAACAACCTCTCTACCCCAAAGTTGAGGTAAGGTCTGTGTACATCCTACCCTCCCTAGATCCCACTATGTGGGAATACACTGGGTATGTTGTTGTATGCAAAAGGTTTGATCTTTTGAGGAAGTATTGCAGCTCAAGGATTTTTTGAAGCATAACTACTTTGTATGCAAAAAAAGGTTTGATTTTTGAGGAAGTATTGTAGCTCAATGATTTTTGGATGCATACATGCATATGAGGTATCTCTATATTTGTGTGAATTCCTTTCATTTTATTAAAAAGGTTTGATTTTTGATGAAAGTGTTGTAGCTCTGCATAAAAGTATCTCTATATTTGTGTAAATTTCCTAGTTTCTATGCAAAAAGGTTTGATTATTGAGGAAGTGTTGTAGCTCAAATATTTATAGATGCATATGGGTATCTCTATATTTGTGTGAACTTCCCTACTTTGTGTGCAAAAAAGGTTTGATTATCGAGGAAGTGTGTTGCTCAAAGAATTTTGGATGCATAAATGCATATGGGTATCACTATATTTGTGTGATGACCTACTTTATATATGTGTATATATAAAAGGTGTAATTTTTCTACTTATTGTAAATGAGCGAATGTTGATATTGTCATATTCATTGAGGAATCTCTTTTGTTTTTCCCCCGAGAATCCCGTGTACCATGTTGTTATTGGTTAAAGCAAATGGAAAACTGTTGTAGCTTTGGCGGGGTAATATTAGTTTCTTTGCCATTTTTGTGCTGTTTAACATTTGAAAGATTTATTCTTTATGAAAAAAAAGGTACATAAAATGACTATGTAGCATATTTAATATTCTTAGAATGGTTTCTAAGTGATTGGTTTGTGCTCATAAAGTCTATATTATTTATTCAAGGACATAAATCTGCATCAAGCTATAGATGGTTTCCAAATGAATAGTTTTTTGGGTGGGTTGGATATTTTATCCGTTTTTATTTAACCTGTTTTCAACTCGCCCATATCTGATCTTACCTACCCGTTTGCAGCTCCTACGTGTAGTTTAAGCATCTTGTGAGATGTGATATTTATTCTCAATAGGATTTCCCAGAAGAGAAGTTATCTCTCTTAAATTTGCTCCTAACTTTGTGTGGTGATTAATCCAGGCAGCTGTGACCGATAGTTGTGATCGTGCTGTAGGCAACCTGCTGTACACGGTAGGCTTCTAGATTCTTGAAATATAAATTTGGAAAATCTGTCCTTTATATTCTACTTGCTTATGTTATGCATAAATAAGATGTTTGAGGTTCGTTTTCTGTCAATGCATTATGCAAAGATTAGGGACATTCCGGTTCTTTTAATTTATCTATTTCTGAAGATTAAAATCCAATTACATCTTATTCCTTTCCATTATGTTGGGAGGACAAGCACTACAAGTATGTAAAAGATGTAACCGAGGTTTATTCTTTTGCATGTTAGGTTGCTACAAAGTTTCCAGCCAATGCACTTAACCACCGGCCCACATTGCTTCAGTACATTGTATCTACAAAGGTTTGTTGTTCACTCAAGTCAACATTTATCTATTTATTTGGAGAAATTGACATAAATAGCCGCCGACCAAAATAATAGCCAGCAAATGTTTTTTTATATATTATGTATTATATACCTTTTTGATACATAATAGTGTATATTGTTTTGTATATTTGGCTAGCGAATGTAATTATTTTTGGTCGACCGGCCAAATGTGTAAATTGCCCTTTTGTTTGGTGGTCCGTTTATGCAAGCATAGCAGTAGAGTGGCACTTAGCTTTTGTAAATCATCTTTTTTCCGTTGCACTAGCATCATAAGTTCTTTTTTGTCCGAGTTAGGCTTGTAAAAGTATTGAGGCTGATATGATTAAATGGTGAAGCGGCTTTTACTGGACCTTTGCAGATTAAAACCCCTGCACAGTTAGAAGCTGCATTTGCCTTTCTTTCTGCAACCGCCTCTGAAAATCTGAAGGTCCATGATTTTGAAGAGGCTTGTGGTGTTGGTAAGAACAAATCATCTTTTCTCATGTCCAACTATATACTCCCTCAGTCCCAATTTATGTGAATACTCTTTCCTTTTTAGTCAGTCCCAAAAAGAACGATGCCTTTTTATTTTTAGTAATAATTTAAATTTAAACATTTTATTTTACCCTTAATGAGATGATTTATAGCCACATAATATCTATAGCTTATTTTAGATTACAAGTTTCAAGTCTTCCTTTACTTCTTAAAGTTCGTGCCCAGTCAAACCTTCACATAAATTGAGAAGGAGGGACTAATATTTATGACATTAGAATTGATGATTTTTTTTATTTTTGGGGTATACTTTTTGGGTTGGGGGGTTTGGATTATTATTTCTTAGAAATAATTAAATATTTTCCTTTTTGAAACAAAACTTATATGTATTACCTATAATCTTGAGCAGGAGTTGAGGTGTCCAAGGATGACATTGAACGTGCTGTCAATGAGGTCTTTGAAGAGAAGAAGACTAATATATTAGAGCAGCGTTATAGAACCAATAGTTAGTATTGTTGCTTCTAGAACTCAACTGGTTACTTTTTATCTGATTGGATATTCTATTTCTGTCTGTGTGTTTATATGTAATTTATTGAATTCATCTTATTTTCATAATTTATACGTATCTTTCGGGTTTTGACGGTCTAATAAGTCTTTTATACTTGTAAAATTTCAGTCCATCTTTATACCAATTGGATAACTGTCTCATAATAAACAACAATGAACAATAAAAGAAAGAGTTAGGATTAATTAATTGTTCTGATCCTTCGTATGATGCTAAATTACAAATAATAAAAGTGATCTAATTGTCTTGTCAGTTGATTATGGATATTATTCAACAAACAACAAGGATGGGGTGGAGGGCATCGAGGGGAGTAGTGGTGGAATTGTAAAGTCCAAGAGAAGGTGGAAGCTAAGAAAACGGCGTATGCGAAATTGGTAGAAAGCAAGGATGAGGTGGAGAAGTGGACGAATAGGGAACTGTATAAGATGGTGAGGAAGGAGGCAAAGCTTGCGGTTACGGCGGCGAAAACGGCGGCTTTTGAACGCATGTATGTGGAATTAGAGGAGAAAGACGGGGAAAGGAAGTTGTACTGGCTAGGCGAGGGAGGGCACGTGACTTGGATCACGTGAGGTGCATCAAGGATATGGACGAAAAAGTACTGGTGGAGGACACACATATTAGGCGGAGGTGGTAGTCTTACTTTCATAAACTCTTGAACGAAAAGGAGATATAGACATCGAGCTGGGAGATCTGGAGCAATCTGGTAGGTACCGGGATTTTGGGTATTGTAGAAGCATTAAGGTTGATGAGGTTAAGGGTGTTGTTCACAGAATGCGCAGGGGACGAGCGACTGGGCCTGATCAGATCCCAGTTGAATTTTGGAAGAGCACAGGCAGGGTAGGTTTGGAGTGGCTGTGTTATTTAACGTCATTTTTAAGACGGCGAGAATGCCCGAAGAATGGAGGTGGAGTACAATGATCCGTTGTACAAGAACAAATGTGATATCCAGAGTTGCAACAACTATAAGTGTATCAAGCTGCTAAGCCACACTATTAAAGTTTGGGAAAGGGTCGTGGAGATGACGATGAGAAGAGTCGTGTCTATTTTCGTGAATCAGTTTGGATTCATGCTGGGGCGTTCGACCACAGATGTCATTCATCTTATTAGGAGGTTGGTGGAGCAGTATAGGGAGAGGAAGAGAGACATATATGGTTTTCATCTACCTCGAGAAGGCATACGGCAAAGTTCCTAGGGAGGTTCTATGGAGATGTTTGGAGGTTAGAAGTGTGCCTGTGGCGTACACTAGGGCGATCAAATATATGTATGATGGAGCCAAGACCAGAGTACGGACAATGGGAGGAGATTTAGAGCACTTTCCAGTGATGATGGGGCTGCACCAGTGATCAACTCTTAGCCCATTCTTATTTGCCTTAGTGATGGATGGACTGACGCGACAAATCCAAGGAGAGGTGCTATGGTGTATGTTATTTGCAGATGATATAGTCTTGATTGATGAGACTCGCAGCGAAGTGAATGCTAAACTGGAGGTTTGGAGACAGACTCCGGAATCTAAAGGGTTCAGGTTGAGTAGGACCAAGACAGAATACTTGGAGTGCAAGTTCATTAACGGGAGCGTTTGAGCCAGGCGTGGAGGTGAGGCTAGGTACTCAGGTCATTCCAAAGAAAGGAAGCTTCAAGTACCTCGGGTCTATTATCCAAGGGGATGGTAAGATTGATGACGATGTCACACATTGTATTGGGCATGGTGGATGAAATGGAGGCTCGCATCTGGAGTCTTATGCAACAAAAAGGTGCCACAAAACATAAAGGCAAGTTCTATAGGGCGGTGGTTAAACCGACTATGTTGTATGGGGCGGAGTGTTGGCCAGTCAAGACTTTGCACATCCAAAAGATGAAAGTTGCGGAGATGAAGATGCTGAGATGGATGTGTGGGCATAGAAGGAGGGATATGATTAGAAATGATGATATCCGGGACAGAGTGGGAGTAACCTTGGTGGAGGATAAGATGCGAGAAGCGATGTTGAGATGGTTTGTGCATGTGCAGAGGAGAGACACAAATGCCCCAGTGCGTGCGGAGGTGTGAGAGGTTGACTATGTACGGGTTCAGTAGGCCGAAGAAGTATTGGGGAGAGGTGATTAGACGGGATATGACGTAAGTGCAACTTACTGAGTACATGACCTTAGATAGGGGGCTGTGGAGGATACAGATTAGGGTAGAATGGTAGTAGGTAGTCGAGCGTAGTCCTACTTATGCTTGCAAACTGGTAGTTGTGGTGTTATTATTGTAGGCCGCTAAGCCTATCATAGTAATAGGCGCAGTATTGCGTTATAGTCCCATCTAGTTTGATTTCTGCTGCTATGTGTCCTTTGTTTACCTTATTTACCTGCACTAGTTACTGCTTACTGTCAGAATGCGCTATCATGACTTATTCGCTTTTGATACCAGCATTTTCATATTGCTTTAAATTTTTCTGACCGGGTCTAACCGTTTCTCTTGCTTTGCTTTTGCTTTGCTTTGCTTTTGCTTTGCTTTGCTTTGCTTGTGCGTATGTTCTGTCTTGAGCCGATGGTCTCTCAGAAACAGCCGCTCTACCTACCAAGGTAGAGGTAAGGTCTGCGTACACTCTACTCTCTCCAGACCCACGTTGTGGGATTTCACTGGTTATGTTGTTGTTGTTAACGTCCAATAATTATTTGTTTGTTCTACTCTCTCCTTAATAGTTGGTGAACTCTTTGCTCATGTTCGGAAGAAGTTGCCGTGGGCAGATCCAAAAGTAGTCAAGGTACATTTTCTTTTGGTGTCAATGATTACGCTAATTTATGAGCTACTTATAAGATTGTTTCCATTTGGTGCTTCTTTTTTCGATAGTTTAAGATATTTTTTTTGTCACAGGAAGTAATAGATTTGGAGCTGTATAAATTACTTGGGGAAAGAACTGCCGCAGATAATGAAAAACCTGTTAAAAAGAAGAAAGAGAAGCCCGCAAAAACTGAGGTGGTGCTTCATCTAATGTATTTTAGGTGGAGATTTTTCATCTAATATTATTTTGTCCTAAGCTAGGCTAAGTTGCTGCTGCTTCATCTTATGTAGGATAAGGCAAAATCTGTTGAGGAGACACCTCCACCAAAGCAATCTGAAGAAGAACTAAATCCATATTTGATCTTCCCCTCACCTGAGGAAAATTATAAGGTGCTTAAGCTAATTTTATATCCATTGTCGTGTACTCGTGTTTATAAGTCTTATTTGTCAGTCTTAAGCTTAATACTGTGATGTTTTTCTTCACTTAAATCTTAATGCCATTTCCATGCTTTAACATCTGTTACATGATTAATAGCATGTTTAGTTTAAAAAAAATATGATTAATAGCATGTTTGGCCAAGCTTCTAGGAAGTCAAAACGGTATTTTTCTTAAGTGTTTATTTTAGATAAACTAATAAAAAAGTGCTTATTTTAGATAATTAAGGTGTTTGGCCAAGCTTTTAGGAAAAAATAAGTGCTTTCTAGTAGCAGACGTCGTTTTTCAGATATTGAAAAAAGTAATTTTTTCGCAAAAAGCAGTTTTGGAACGTTGGCCAAGCACAAATCACTGCTCTAATAGTGGTAAAAGTGCTTTTAAAATTGATTAGCTAAACACAAACCGCTAATCTCCAAAAGTACTTTTCCGAATAGCACTTCTCAAAATAAGCAAATTTTGGAAGCTTGCCAAACACGCTATAACTACACGACTTCTTAAACTAGAACGAATACACACTGGGCTGCATGAGAATATCCGTACTAGTTTGTAATCATGTGGTGCTGGTCTGTTTATCCTCTTTTGCAGCTATGGTTATGTATGTGAAACTTTTATTTGTCCATTATTTTTGGGTCCTTAACTATGTATATATGCCCATAATTTTCTCCTCCATTTATCATAGGCAGGGGTTCTGCTTGACTTGTTGGGTTAGTTTGCATATTTGTAGTATCAGTGATTAGATTAAAGCAGTCTATTTGTTGGCAAATTCCCTCACTTTTAAGCTCTTTAGGAGAGTTTATGCAAGATTTTCAGCTTTGTTCTTATTTTTAGTGGTATGAACATTTGCTGTCCTGATAATTAGGTGCATACAGAAGTATATTTTAGTGACCGTCCTGTGCTTCGAGCTTGCAATTCCAAAGAACTACTTGAAAAACATTTGGAAGTGACTGGAGGAAAAGTTCGGACTCGCTTTCCACCTGAACCTAATGGATATTTACACATTGGACATGCAAAGGTAATATACAATTTGGATATTGTGTAATTGTGATTTTAATCATGCTCTAAACCTTTACTTTTTTTTTGATAAAAAAAGAATAAGAAAAATAAAAACTAAAAAATCCAAATCTTGACTTTGATACTAAACAGGCTATGTTTGTTGACTTTGGTCTGGCAAAAGAAAGAGGTGGTGGCTGTTACTTGAGGTAGGTATTCCTTTTATTTCTCGCTATGTGTTTTTCCTTCCTCATTATCTCATGTAAATATTACTGCACAATATTTGCTAAAGCTTTTGATATTGTTCAAGATGAAGCAATATACTCCCTCCGTCCCATTTTTTATTTTTTACTTGGGAGTGTTAGATTCCTCACGACTTTGCTGTTGGATTTAGGTTTGATGATACCAACCCTGAAGCTGAGAAGAAAGAGTACATCGATCATATTAAAGAAATTGTAGGATGGATGGGATGGGAGCCTTTCAAGGTATGGATGATACTGTTCAATACCAATGGTCTACCTTCTGTGTTTTCAATACTAACGTGTTGGCAATTTTTGCAGATCACTTACACTAGTGATTATTTCCAAGATCTTTACGAGCTTGCTGTAGAGCTGATAAGAAGAGGCCATGCATATGTTGACCACCAGGTAATACACAGCTAATATAAATACGATCTGATATGTTTAGTACATGAAAATTGCTATTTTATTATTTTCTCTTGATACTCGTTTTTGGTTTATACCTTCAAGTTTTCCCTTGCCGATCTGTGCCAATCTGCATAAAAACATCATCCCCCAATCCCATCAAGAATGACCTGCCCATTTAGTAGCTCAGCCCATTCTAGCCCAAATCATCTACAAAGTTGGCTGATCCAAATTGACCCATGAGAAACCTTATCAAAATATTTTCAAAAAGACATTTTTTTAATTTGATATGTTATATAGTCATAATAAAGAAAAAAATAATTTTACTAGGTACTTAAAAGATTATAAAAGAACAAATGAAGAAATTAGAACTTAGTAAGAATTGGGCGGGTTGGGTTATGACCCACTTTTTATCCCATTTTAGCCCAACTCATTTCAGCCCAAGTAACTTTTGGGCGGGTCAATTTATTAACTCAGCCCGTTTTGACCCGCTCAAATTCAGCGCAACCCGCCCATTTGACACTCCTAATTGTGATTTTACACTAACTAGATATTATTATGAGTTATGACATATACAGTCTGATTTTCTACGTGACCCAGACACCTGACGAGGTTAAAGAATATCGGGAGAAAAAGATGAACAGCCCTTGGAGAGATAGGCCTATAGAAGAGTCATTAAGATTGTTTGATGAAATGAAGAGGGGGATGATTGATGAAGGCAAGGCGACATTGAGGATGAAACAGGATATGCAGAATGATAATGTCAATATGTATGACCTCATAGCATACCGTATCAAGGCAAGTATTTTCTGACAAAAAGAGCCATTTTGAATTATCTTGGTTTTTACTGACATTTAGTCCGTATTGCTTTTGTTCTACAGTTCACTCCTCATCCGCATGCAGGGGATAAATGGTGCATCTACCCAAGTTACGATTACGCCCATTGCATTGTTGATTCTTTGGAAAATATCACTCATTCGGTATGTATGTAACTTGTCGCTGTCAAATATTGTGTTTAATTGTTCTTTCACTATTCAGCATGACCTATCTTGGATTTATACGTCCTCTGCATGTAGCTCTTTGTTTTCGTTTTCATTTGAATGTAACTTAATTAATTAGCTATAAATCCATTACACAGAGTATCTTTCCCAAAATATGTTGTTTGAATGCACTATAAAGTACTGGTCTATCTTGCTGTGCGGCCTCTCTGTTGCCAACCATGCTGGTGCTGAATTATTGTGGAAAAATAATATTGTGCTGTTCAATAATAGCCTAAATTAATTCATATTTCAATTTCACATTCTTATGCAGCTTTGCACCCTGGAGTTTGAAACCCGCCGTGCATCATATTATTGGTTATTGGATGCGTTAAGCCTTTACCAGGCTTTTGTTTGGGAGTACTCACGGTTGAATGTGTCCAACACTGTGATGTCTAAGCGTAAAGTTAGTTTGACTCCTGAGTATTCCTTTTATTAATAATTTATCTATAGTGGTTTCCTGCTGGTAAAATTTCTTGCTTCAAACTGATACTTGATTTTTATCGTTGTCAGTTGAACCGTCTTGTAACAGACAAATGGGTTGATGGCTGGGATGATCCTCGTCTCATGACATTAGCAGGATTGCGACGTAGAGGGGTAACTTCAACAGCAATTAATGCTTTTGTTCGTGGGATTGGAATAACTAGAAGGTCGGGCTCACCTCATTTATAAATGTGTTTGTGTGTTTCTGGTACAAAAGAAAACCTGTTTGACAGCGTGTTGACAACCTCTTTTTGATACAGTGACTGTAGTATGATACAGCTAAGTCGCCTAGAATACCATATAAGAGAAGAACTAAATAAAACAGCTGCTCGGACACTGGTTGTGCTAAATCCCCTCAAGGTGAGTATTCTAGATTTAAGTAAGTGTTCGTGGATGGTATATGGAAAAAATGACAACTGTGGTCCTTTATGTTTGAGGGTAGGTTCAAAATAGTCCCTTAAATTAAATATGCACTGAACAATTTTGGTTCCTTAAATTTTGCCAAAAGTTAATACTTTTAGTCTCCGTCAAATATTTAACAATTTATGTTCGTTGGATATGACGGAAACAACGGGAAAAAAGATTCTTAACCATAAACACCAAGAAAAATCTCACCAAAAAAAATATGCGACAGAAAAAACTGCACTAGACACCCAAAAGATTTTTAAAAAAACTAGTAGAAACTACACCTCGGTGCACCAGACTCTAGAAATATATCAAAAATAGCATAAACTACAAAATTTGTAACTCTAAATGTGAGTTCCCGCTAATTTCCCTTTTTTCATAGTTTCCGTCAAATCTAATAGAGTTCAGTAAATATTTGACGGAGATTAAAAGTGCTAACTTTTGGCGTACTTAAAGGACCAAAACTGTTCAGTGCATACTTAAGGGACTATTTTGAACCTACCCTCAAACATAAAGGACCATTTTTGTCATTTTCTCATGGAATATGCGTCTATGTATTCTACTTCCAATTTTCAGAAACTTGAGTTATGAACTTCATATGCAGGTTGTCATCACAAACCATGAAGCTGGATTAGTAATGGATCTCGATGCAAAGAAATGGCCTGAAGCACCAGCAGATGATGCTTCGTCATTTTATAAGGTGGACAAGCATTTTGTACTTATAATAATCAACTGCATATGGATGTTCTCTACTTCTCTGTCTCCACTTAATAAAACATTTCAATGTCATCGATCCCTTAATATCTGTTTGCCATTTCTGTTAATTTTGCAGGTCCCCTTTTCTAGAGTTGTGTACATCGACCGTACAGATTTTCGGTTGAAAGATTCTAAAGATTATTATGGCCTTGCTCCTGGAAAATCTGTCCTGCTGAGGTACTGTCCTTTAACTCACTTCTTTGGTCATCCAAAAATTTGTCTGATGTAAGTTCAGCACTTGCCTTTGATGATGTACAGTTCAAACTATAAAGCTTATTTGCTTTACAGGTATGCATACCCTATAAAGTGTACAGATGTAATTCTTGCTGATGACAAAGAGACAGTTCTTGAGATTCGGGCAGAATATGATCCATCCAAGACGATCAAGCCTAAGGTGCACTTTTTGAAGTTAAATTCTTCTAGATATTATGGTTGGCTTAGTATTTCAGATTCCTTGTTCCCAGTTCCTGAAACAATTTGAGGAAAGCACAAAATACATGGAAATCCCAGGTTAAATAAAAAGGGGATAATTATCTTTTTGGACTGCTCTTAAAATTAATAGCGGGCAAATGAATATGTTTTGTATATTAAGTATAAATATACATATGATATAAATGTTATATACATAAGTTACGTATATAATATTGTATATGTTTTGCATATTTTGGCTAGCGCCCATAATTAATTTTGACGGACGGGCCAAAAATGAAAAAAGCCCAATAAATAAACCAAGTCTCTAAACTCAAATCTAAAATAATGAAACCTTCAACTTTGAAACAATGTTGCAGGGTGTTCTTCATTGGGTCGCAGAACCTTCACCTGGGGTTGATCCACTTAAGGTGGAGGTCCGGCTATTTGACAGGCTGTTCCGCTCTGAGGTTTATTTTCTATACTTTGTTGGACTTACTTTAACTCCCCTTTTCCCCCATGCGGAGGTTATTTTTGGAAACTAACTGTTGCTTGGTTTTCTGATAAGAATCCTGCGGAACTGGATGAATGGCTTGGTGATTTGAACCCTGAGTCTAAAGTGGTGATACAAAATGCATATGCTGTGCCTTCAGTTAGAACGGCTGCTCTTGGAGATAGATTTCAGTTTGAAAGGCTCGGTAAGTTCTAATACCCTGTAATTTTGCTAGATGAAAGTTTTAAGTGCCACTATAATTTTACTTATGTTCTTTAATTTATATACTCCTTTCCCCAATTTATGTGACACTCTTTCCTCTTTGGCAGTCCCAAAAAAGAAAGAGTGACACCTTTCTATATTTAGTAATTCCATTTTATCCTATATAAGATTATTTTTAGCCACACAAGTACCTATGGACTATGACTTATTTTGGACCACAAGTTTCAAAAGTCTTCTTCTCACTCTGTGCTTGGTCAAATTGGGACAGAGGGAGTATATGACTAGTCATAGCTTTTAGGTTGTATTTAGCATCAAATTATGAATTGGCGATCTTCAAAACTTTTGTATTTATTTAGCAGCTTGCCCTATGTTACCCTTCTTGAGTCGTAAAAAGGTTCCTCTATTGTCTCTATTACTTCTTTGATGTTTGCTTTGGGACCTTTAAATACAAATAGCGAAATTCCAATTTCTGCCTGACTTTTTTTCTAAGATACTCCTAGTAGAGCGTAATAGCATGTGTTTGTGAAGGTCTGATGTGCTGAAATATGGTTTTTGATTTGCTTTAACAATATCTATTTTAAACTGACAGAATCTGAAAACAAAGCGTGAAAGATGTAGGTCACTTGATTTTTGTTTTTTCATTTTTCGTGTTTCAATTTCCGAGGGTTGAAAGAGTTGTGCTTCTACCTTTTGAACTCATCGAGAGCTGAAGGCCTTTGCAAGAGCCACCTAGATATTGATCAAGCTCCGCAAGAACTTAATTCCCATTGCCCTCCGTTTTTCTTGATTTCCTTAATTTGCTCAGAGAAAATGAAGGCTAACACTTGATTTGTTTCAAATGATGACATTTGCAGGGTATTTTGCTGTTGACAAGGATTCAACTTCTGAAAAACTGGTCTTTAATCGGACTGTCACACTGCGTGATAGCTATGCCAAGGGTGGAAAGTGAAGCTTTTTTCATGAAGAAATAGTGATGAAAGGGCAGTGTGTGATAGAGTGATATTAACTGATGTATTTTGATATTTACGTGTACAAATAGAAGATATTCAAGGTATTAATTTTTCCATATATCAGGAATAGACCAACTTTAGATTTGTACAAATCATCTGTACTTCAAAAGACTAACAGTTTTGGCAGCTCAATCTTGTTAGAGCCCTATGAAGTCCTTTTTGTTGTCTTGTTTACACGAAAAGTTGCAGTTTAAAGGCCATCATTGCTTTGGTTCTAATCATTGATCATTATATTGCGTGACAACACTACAAAGCGAGCTGCTCTTTAGCCAGCCAGTTGTGTGACGCCATAATAGAGAAAACAATGCTATCATGTAATAAACTATGGTCTCAATGCCCTTTAGAGGTAGTGATGAGTCTCACGCGCTTTAAGCGCCGGTACTTGAAAGGAAAACTATCATTTAGATTCCTCTTCAATGATCTGGATTTCTATGAGGAGCTTTGTTCGAAAGGAAGCATTAGCTCTCTTATCGAAATTGTTTAGGCTTTATGTTATCAAATGACTCTTGCCGAAATTGTTGAAGCTTTATGTCAAGCCAGGGACCTTGATCATAAATGAGTTATTTGTCTCAATGAAAGGGATGCTCTCGTTTTAATCACACTGCCCAAGGAAAGGAAAAGGTTTACTTCCGGATCAGGAATAATAAATAAAATGGAAACAAGATAAAATCTTATATCAAAACGACTTCTGGCATCACCGGAAGGATTGAAACCACATTCGTGGAAGATCTGGCCAAAGAAGGTGATAGCCCTGTAGATTCGTTCCCATGGTTCGATCCTTTCCAGTAAAATGCTGCGTGACGCATACGTTGAATAGGTATGTGCAGACTCTCCCTCCACCATGAAAACAAGAAAAAAGTTGAAAAACTTTGCAAGGTGGTAAATGAACAAAGCTTGTATAGTTCTGTTGTAGCCTGATGGAAGCAGAGACATGCATTTACTTCTGAGGATGGGGAATTTGTAGGGTCCATGTGTAAAATTTCATTGAAGCTGAACGAGTCAAAGGTGAACACAGAAGGAAAAAATAAAGGGCCTTTTGACAAGAAATATCATATTTGATCCTATGTGAGGATTGATACAACTACTTTAATTACAAGGGACCGACCAACATGGAAAAAGGGGTCCTTTTAATCAACAGTTCAAATTCACTCAAAAGGTCTTGTACCATAATATGGAGGTGAATGATGCTCTTATCACGGTGGAGAAGTGAGTTTCATGTTGCACTCGAGTGTGTAGCTTACTGGTCAATGTGGCGAAAATGTTGAATGACATAGTTCAAATCAAAGTAGAGGAAAAAAAAATGTTTGGTGACTTCTTCTCATCTGCCTAAGCTTTGATGGGCAGAGTTAATCGGTATCGGTGTTGATTGAAGGTAGTAGGTACTCGATGGAACAGTCGAGGTGTGGAGTGGAATAATCAAGGTGCTTTGTTGCTCGGACCCTTAAAAATGCTACCGTACACGTGTTGAATCCTTCAAGAATGCATACTTTTTGGAGGATTCGAGATAATATTTTTGAAGAGTCCGAGGAACAAAGTCGAGGTGCGCACAAGCTGTCCTGATGCCACTGTTGTGTGTGTTGTGGGGGGGGGGGGGGTGGTGGTTCCAAGGTGTGACTTGTGAGAGCCTAGTCTCTTTAAGAATTAAGTGATGTCTGATGATAATTGGATTGAAACTGGAAAAGGAGAAAAAGTATGATGCCTGGTAAGTTCCATTTTCACATGAAAACTTAGCCAGTTTGGTCACATGCTGAGTTGCAACTTTTTAAAGGCTAGTGAATTCCCAAAGAACATTTGACAGCAAATTGCTCCTAGCATAAAGCTTTTCTTGAAGTTCAGTGCTCTTGTTTTATACTGAATTTGCCACATTATTGCAGTAATTTAGTGGTCAGAATCATAGTAAATGATAGCCTTTTGTTGCTTGGATTAAGGATAAACAGGAAGTGGTACTCAAGTTAATATGGATTCAAATAGAAACTGAACCAAACTTTAGTGTAATTTAGTGTTGTAACTGCATGCAAATTTAATAAGCTTTAGAATCTTGTGTGAAGCCAATTGCCTAAGCATATTAGAGCTATAAGCTATGTTACTCGGACTCTTTAAGAATGTCGACAGGTTCATGTCGAACCCTTCAAAAGTAGTGCATTTTTGGAGGTTCTGACACGGGTACATGCAACATTTTTAAGTGCCATCTTTCTTCTTACTGTCTTGCTTTTTCCTATTTGAGAAATCAAGAACTTGCACTGCTCTGTAAGTCAATCATTATCCTGCAAGTGCACCTTGTTATACTTTCTCATAATGCTCTGCTTGTAAAATGATCACTCAAGTGTGCATCTTTTTTTCATTTGCTTTCATCAAATCTCAAAACCTTTTTCTTATACTCCCTCTGTCCAAAAAATATTGACCTAGTTTGACTTGACATAAAGTTTAAGAAATAAAGGAAGACTTTTGAAATGTGTGGTCCAAAATAAATCTTAGATATTTGTGCGGTTGTAAATGATCTCATAAAGTTAAATTGTTTCTAAATATAGAAAGTGTAAATAATTGATCTTGGGCCTATGTTCACCGATGATAAGTCCCCAAATTATATTATTCACGCTCCAGTTAAAGGAATCTGGGCGTGCGGGGGAATGTTAAGAGTCCCACATCGATAATGGAATGTTAACATGGACTCCTTATATGGATTTGAACAATCCTCACCCTATAAGCTAACTTTTGAGTTGAGTTATGCCCAAAATTCATTATTTACCTAAAGGAGTCAATCTTTTTGGGATGGAGGGAGTACGTTTTATGTAAAACAATCAAATCAGTGGTTGGATTTCACACAATTCCTTCTAGTTGACCTTTCATTTCACAAGTCTTCCCTACCTACCATAGGATGACGATGAAGAGGATGACCACCCAAGGGATGGTGCTACCACCTTTAATAAGAAGTTTTGTGTTCGAATTGAATAAGTTCGGTCGAGAGCGCTTTACCCTAGGTCTCGGGTTTGAATTGAATGAAGAATCTTTCGGGAACATTTTACCCATTTAGTGGGCCTACGTGGTAGGAAGAACCTTTAGGTCGAAAATGCTTTACCCCTTCAGTGGCCTACCTGACACGAATTTAAATTAGTCAGATTCAATAAATTTCAAATACTGAATATTTAAAAGAAAACTGTAAAGAGGATGAATCTAAGCTAGAGAATGGGTTAGGTTTTTGTTGTGTGTGTGTTTGAGTTGGGGGTGGGGGTGGGGAGTGTGTTTCACCTATAGGCCATACTACTTTCTACATACAAATACGATGAAATATCTGCCCCTTTACATGATTAGACAACACAAGGGTCTTTTTCCTTCGCATTTTGAGCTCTCTTTCAGCAAGTCACTTTCTCACAGTTTCTTAAATTTGACCACAGCCTTTGATCTTTCATAGTTATCTTTCTATGACTAAAGAGTCATATTCTCAATTATGGATCAACAGTGAATAAGTATAACGTTAACCAACACTCTATTAATAGAAAAAGAATTATTGAGGATTCATCATAAATTAGCAAGTTTTACGTTTGACAATAAACCTATCCCAACCCTCCTTTATCCGAGCTTGAGACCATCAAAGTGAGCAAATTCACACATGCAGATTTCTCAATAGATAAAACATAAAAAAATTAAACAAGAAATCAAGAAAAGCATTTCTTAATAAACACTTTAAGAGTAGCCATTTGATATTCCCTTTGTACATTAAGTATATTAGAGCTAAAACTATGAGATCAAGTCATAGTCACAACTTTTAAAACCTACTAAAAACCATAGTCCATAGCATATAGGCATTATCAAAGTGATATAAAGCACTTTCAAATACTATATTATGATTAGGCTAGATGTCTAATCTCCTAGCTTTCTGAATTGGCAAAACTCATCCATGTTCCACAATGATCCTTCTTCAGTCATTTCATCTTTGAACCAATTAGCTTCTGCCACCTCACACTCTTAGATTGACATTTCTTGATATGAAAAATCTGGCTGGTGGATGAAACTCTCCACATGGTAACACTCATCTTGAATTGAATTGTTGAAAATAGTAACATTTTCTGTCATCACATACATTGAATCTGATGAATAGATTCTTGAATTGTCCGGTGAAACCATGTGGTGTTGAAAGAAATAATCTCTTGATTTTTCTCATTAATGAAGAAGTATTTATATATAATATACAATTCCTAATTATGGAAAATTCTATTTCTACTATAACAATAAATGGAAAGTCCTATTCCTATTATAACAATAAATCCTAATTACACCTGTACAAGAATTCTTCAACTATGATAAGTTTACACTAAAACTTGAACTCGGATACACATGTATATCACGTGTATACTCCTTCTGTCATACCCCGCAATCATAGCGGACGGTTATCGTATGCTGAGACTGTCCCTACAATCTTCAAATAGAACCGAGGGAAGACCATTAGTAAAGATGTCAGCAATTTGGTACCTGGAAGGACATGCAAGACGCGTACTTGTCCACGAACTACCTTTTCGCGAACTAAGTGAATATCCATCTCGATATGCTTAGTGCGCTCATGTTGGACCGAATTTTCAGAAAGATAGACTGCACTAACATTATCACAATAGACCAAGGTAGCTTTCTGAATAGGAAAATGAATTTCTAATAGAAGATTACGCAGCCAACATGATTCAGACACCACATTAGCTACCCCTCGATACTCGGCCTTTGCATTGATCACGATAATGTAGCCTGGCGTTTTGCAGACCAAGAGACCAAGTTATCATCTAGAAACATATAATAACCAGAGGTCGAGTGTCTGGTATCAGGACAACCACCTCAATCAGCATATGTATAAGACACGATAGTAGAAACGACGGACGGATATAAATGCAATCCATAATCAAGTATGCACTGTAAGTAGCATATAATGCGTTTGAGCATATGCATGTGCTCAATCCGTGGATCATGCATAAACAAACACACCATGTTTGCTATTTAACGATAAAAGTTAGCCTTAACAATTTTTTTAAGTGTATGGAAAATTAAACACAAATGTCAGTGTAATAGGTGTTTAGCATGGGAATCAAACAAGTGCTATATCCAATTGTGATCCTTGAAGAAATTTAGTGGATTATTCGTAAGAAAGTACCAAGAAGCTATTTGAGAGTTTGAAGGTAGGGCCAAGAGGATAGTGTGTGTCAAATTCCTCAAGTTTTTTTCTCCTTTTTAACTTCAAATATATCTTATATATGTCCCCACAAATTTCTATATGTATATTTGTTGAATAAAAATATATCACATCGGTGATGGATGAGAACCTTGAGCTTCTTATAAAATTTGGACAATTCTCCTTTTTTTAAGCTAGCTTTTGGGGTGTGAGTTAGACCCAAGGCCTTGACATTAGTATTAGAACTTCTATGATTCTAGTAGAAAATTAAAGAATTTCCATTGTTGGCGGGTGGCTATAACCCATATCTGACGACCGTCTGGTCAAAGATTATGTTGGCAAACGTCGGGCCAATGATAATGGCATGAAGAATAATCATGCTGAGAATATTGAGAGAAATATTGCAGGTCTCTAGAGGTGCAAACAAATTTACACCAGAGGGAGGAACAATCTTCTCTAAAAATTGGAGAAGTGCGTTAAAAAAATTGAATGTTGAAGAGAAAGTGCTTCAACAATTGAATGTTGATGAGAAAGTGCATCGATAAAATTGGAATTTTGGAGAGAAAGTGCTCAAATGATTGTGAAGGTTGAAGAGAAAGTGCTTCAAAAATTGAAGGTTGATGAGAAAATGCTCCAACGACTATGAAGGTTGAAGAGAAAGTGGTTCAACAATTGATGGGTTGAAAACAAGTGCTTCATCAATTTGAAGATAGTGACAAGTGGATCAAGAATTAGATATACAATTTGAATTAGAGGAGAATGTTGGAAATAATAATTCAAAATTGTAGGAAACCAAAATTCATTAGGATTTCATATTTTACTTCATGTACATTTAGGATTTATAATCAAATTAGTATAGAAATATGTTTTCCTGTTTTGAGTTAAAGTAGGTTTTATACTATCATAAATAAGGATTCTGCTAGCTATTTTCATAACAAGAGAGAAAAAGAGAAAATAAGAGCTATTGAGGAGAATTATAGAGATCATTGCAGTTTAAAATAAAACATTTTTATTTAAATAATGTTGGAAATAATAATTCAAAATTATAGGAAATCAAAATTAGTTAGGATTTGATATTTTAATTCATGTCCAGTTAGGATTTATAGTCAAATTAGTATAGAAATAAGTTTTCCTATTTTGAGTTAAAGTATGTTTTATACTATCATAAATAGGGATTCCGGTAGCTATTTTCATAACAAGAGAGAAAAAGAGAAAACAAGAGATATTGAGGAGAATTGTAGAGATCCTTGCAGTTTATAAATAAAATATATTTATTTAAATTGATATCATAGCCACACCCATCCGATATAGACCCCCGGAGGAGGGGAGAGGGGGTGAAAAATGCCCCAGACCAATTGAAAGGGGTGAAAATACCTTGGGTCCATGAGTGTGCACGCTCCAGACCTAACAATGAAACCTCAGTAAAAAGAATGTTCGAATCTGGGCGTGAGGGGGATGTTTAATAGAAATATACCACATCGGCGAATGGTGAGATCTCTGGAATTCTTATAAGGCTTGGGCAATCCTCCTCCCTCTGAGCTAGCTTTTGGGGTGTGAGTTAGGTCAAATGCCTAATTTGACATGGTATCAGAACCAGGACCAGACCCGATCCAATGTGGGACCCGGGAAAAAAGGGGGGATGGAATGCTCCCTAGACCAATTGATCGGTCCCAGACCGATGGAGGGTGGAACTTCCCCCGGTCCATGAATGTGCATGCCCCTGACCGGACAATGAAACTCCAGATAAAGAATGTTCGGATCTGAGTGTGGGGGAGGGGGGGTGTTGAAGAAAAATATACCACATCGGTGACAGATGAGAACCCTGAGCTCCTTATAAGGCTTGAGCAATTCTCCTTCATTTGAGCTAGATTTTGGGTGTGAGTTAGGCCCAAGGCCTAATTTGACAATATTAAGTAGTTATCATAGTTATTTCCTAATATATATATATATATATATATATATATATATATATATGGAATGACAGGCAAATAATACTAATTCGCCAAAAGAGAACACTTTGATATGACACCTTTATGAACCTTGAGATTAATTTTTGTGGCGAAGTTAAAGTTAAATTATAACTAAGTAAACATACGAAGAAATAAAAAAAAAATTAACATATAATATATACACACATTTTTTAAACCTATTTATATAATGTATTTTTCCACGGAAGAGATGCCAATTATGAAGTCATAGATAACAATGAAAATAACAAGAAAAGCTAGCATTGACGAAAATAAAACTTCAGAAATAGGTAAAAATCTTCTTAGCCGTCCATATTTGATTTAATGTCAAAGTACCTCATAATTAGATAAATGGACACATTCTTTCCCCTTGAGTAATTTTCAAAGTTGTCAAAAGAATCTCTACAGAGTGGTATCCATTAAGTGGCAAAAATATACAAGAATAGCTAGCATCCATATTACAAATAAAGCTCTATAGCTAGGACTATTTAGTAGGACAATGAAAGATAAGTTGAAAATGAAGATCCTTAGCATTTAGAAAATGCTATTTGATCGGATTGATCCATGAGGGACGTTAATTAGCTCATTTGCATATTAACTTGTATTCCTCTTAACCTTATTTGTAACATATAAATACACCATCAATTAAATGTGTTGAAAAAGATACATTTTTTCTACCAAAATTTGATGTCCAGAGTTTGCAAAGTGAAAATTCTTTCCTCTTAGTAGAGAATTATTAGGCTGTAGATAACGGGAGTTTGTCCGTATCATGAAGATTCTCGACGATCGGTGAATTAAGTCGTGGTTACTGTAAATCTTCTTTTGAAAGAACAAATCCTTAAGTCTCCTAAATTACTATTCACATTGAAATACTACAGTTACAACCAATGTGCGATAATTGAGATTCATTCACCTTTAATGAATGTTTAGTGTTTTAGCACATCGGGAATAGAGAATATTCTGATAGGGGCGAGCACCTTACGTCCCTTAATTAGCTTACTTGGTATATATTTAAATTAGTCGGACTAGTGAATTCTGATACTAAATGGTTAAATAAAAAAAGTGCATTTATTTAAATTTAATATGAGTGTTAATTCCAAATTCAGTAGCTGTAAACATGTATACTATTACTTCAAGTCGATTCAAAATAGAAAAAAAAAATCACCAAAAGACAATGAAAACAAAAAAAGAACGATGTGAAATGGAGGTGAATCAAAGTTGTAGAAAGAATGAGAATCAATTATTGGGAGTGGGAAATAGAGTGTATAGAGAGTTTATTATTCTTAATAAAACGATATAATTTCCATTTTGAGTAATAGGGTATAGTGGGAAGAAATGGATGCTTTGTTTTTTTTTATCAAACTTTGGGAAATATATAAAGTTGAGTGAGACTATGCATGTGACCTTAGAGAAGGATAAGGTATTGATGAGTAAATGAATAGATCAAGAATTGGACCTAGGATCCATTTGGTTTGATCCTTGATATATCATGATCACATAATACTGATTCCCAAAATGATTGATTGACAATATTGTAGAAATGGACATAAACCAATTCCGCACACATCCATGTGTTTTCATTTCAAGTGAGCTTATGATTTCGGAAGGTGACTAGTATTTCAACCATTTATCAACACTAAAAGAAAAATGTAACTTTCATTGGTTTTCTATCCAATATCCAGTACCCATTTTGAGCTCGACTAATTTAGATTTACATCAAAAAATTCTAATTAATTTAGAGAAAAGGGCACCTGACTAATCTGAATTCGCGCCGGAGAGTTTTCACTTTAGAGAATTAAACGCTTTTTACGAAAGATAATTTCATACTCTCATGGCTCGAACCATAGACCTTTGATTAAGTTACATCTTTCTTCTTACTCTCTTGCTTTTTCCTATTTGAGAAATCAAGAACTTGCACTGCTCTGTAAGTCAATCATTGTCCTGCAAGTGCACCTTGTTTACTTTCTCATAATGCTCTGCTTGTAATATGATCACTTAAAGTGTGCATCTTTTTTTCATTTGCTTTCATCAAATCACAAAATCTTTTTCTTATATTCTCTCTGTTCCAAAAAGATTGATCTATTTTGACTTTACACAAAGTTTAAAAAATAAAAGAATACTTTTAAAATATGTGGTTCAAAACAATTCTTAGATATTGTTCTGTTATAAATGATCTCGTAAAGTTAAATTATTTCTAAATATAAAAATGACCCAATCTTTTTTAGACAAACTAATAAGGAAAGTAGATCAACCTTTTTGGAATGTAGATATTACTTTTTATCCTTCTTTTTCTTGAGGGTAAAACAATCAAATCATAGGTTGGATTTCACACAATTCCTTCTAGTTGACCTTTCATTTCACAACAGTCTTCCCTACCTACCATAGGATGACAACGAAGAGGATGACCACCCATGGAATGATGCTACCGCCTTTAATTAGAAGTCTTGAATTCGAATTGAATAAGAACCTTTCGGTCGGTAGCGCTTTACCCTAGGTCTCAGGTTCGAATTGAATGAAGAATCTTTCGGGTACATTTTACCTATTTAGTGGGCCTACGTGGTAGGAAGAACCTTTTGGTCGGAAATGCTTTACCCTTTCAGTGACCTACCTGACACAAATTTAAATTAGTCGGATACAATGAATTTCAAATACCGAATATTTAAAAGAAATTTTAAAAGAGGATGAATCTAAGCTAGAGAATGGGGTAGGTTTTTGTTGTGTGTATGTTTGAGTTGGGGGGTGGGGAGTGTGTTTCACGTATAGGCCATACTACTTTCTATTAGGGGTGGTCAGCGGGGCGGGGTGGGCTGAGACGGGATCCGACGGGACGGGGATGGGGGGAGATCGGCGGGACTGGCGGGACGGAATAGGCGGGATGGGGAAGAGGTCCCGTCCCGTCCCACATCCCGCCGGAAGAGGGGCTGGGATTTGGGGGACGGGTCGGGTTGCGGGATTTTGTTTGTTTTTTAATTTTTAGATATTTAATTTAAAAAAAATATATTTAAACACTTAAATAATTGAACAAGATAGTGTAATAAAAACATCACAATGTTGTTTTTGTGCCTCTTATATTATTTAATAGAAATATAATTTTTTTGTAATTTCAAAATTGCATCTTTATTTTGTTGTTCAAAGTTGCAAATCACATAGTAAAATTGACATTAAAAAATTGCATAGTTAACCATACTTTTTCTAATTTCCTCACAATGTCTTGAAGATCTTTGGTTGGAATTGAAAGTTGTTGGTCAAATTGTTCGACGTCGCTTCCTGCTCTCTCGGATAAACTTTCATTGTAGTTGTAGTCGTCTTCTTCGTTGATCTCCGGTTGACCGTACCTTATACTCTCCGCTCTAATCCAATCTCTGAATAAAACTGCAATCTCCAAGTTGTCTCCCGCCAATGAGTGTATGTGCTCTCCTATTTGAAATCTTCCAGCAGAAAAAGCGCTATCAGACGTTGTTGATGACGCTTGAATGGTCAACACATCTTGGGCCATCTTTGAATGTGTCGGAAATGTCTTCGCATTATCCCTCCAGTATCTCAACAAGTCTTCACGTCCATCTTCATTGACAATTGATTCGTACGGTACAACACCCTGCAAAACATAAAGATCAAATTCGTTAACTTGTAAAGAAGTTGAACCACTAAACATTCTATTTTTAAGGCCTTGAACACTAGCAGCAGAAACCACATCTTTTATTAGGTTGCAATGAAGTAGAAAAAGATGGTACCGAAGCCGGTTGATTATTTGCACTTTCTTATTGGTAATACATTTTTTTTTTGCATTCACTGTGTATGCTAGGCATAACTTCTTCTTTGGTTGGTTCGTTAGTTGGTTCTTCTTCTTCTCCAGTTGGGTCTGTTGGAAGTATTTCTAAGCTTTCATAAATCGTTTCAACAAGTGTTTTACAACCGTCTATTTTAATAGTCGGATTTAATACATCACCAATAAAATATATAGTGGGAATAGGAAAAAAATATTTTTTAATAGCTGAAGCGTAAGCTCATTTTTGCATATATTAATTAAGTAACAAAAATATTAGAGCTATTAGCTATATAAAAATAACATAGTTGAAATAGTAGGATAATAAATTTCAGAAAATTCTTTAGTAGCTAGAAAAAATTTCTCTAAAAATGCAATAAGTTCCGAATTTTTTTCCCAATCATCATCTACCAGGATATCCGTTGGACTTTGATTATGGGCGTTAAATAATAAAGTTATAAGTCTTTTATACTCGTGAGCAACAAGTAGTTGTTCATACAAAGAATTCCATCTAGTCGAAACTTCTTCTGAATTTTATTTATACTCTTTGCGTCTTTGTATTTTATTACCTTTAAAAATAAAGTTTATAGCAAATTGTACTTTATCAAGAATGTTTTTAAAAAGTTTTAGGCCATCATTTACAACTAAGTTATAAATAAGGCATGCACATCTAATATGAAAAATATCGAAAAAGATGGAGTAAATCAAGTTTTTAAAAGGTTTATATCATAATCATTAGCAGTAGCATTATCTAATGTAACAATCATAATTTTATCAGTAATTCGATAATATTCACAAATTTCATGAATATTTCTTGCATAAAAATAATCCAGTGTTCCTATCATCAATATATCTATATGATAAAATACGTTTTTGCATAGACCAAGTCTGATCTATCCAATGACATGTAACAGTTAAATAATCATTACCGTTAGTACTACGACATATATAAGAAGTAATAGCCACTTTGACATTAAAATGATATAATGCATAACATAATTATTGTTGATATTCATGTACAAATTTAAAAACGTCTATTCTAACAGTTGATCTAGGAAAACCGTTAAAAGCAGGATTATACGTTTCTCTAATGTAATGAATACAATCAGGAGAGGAAGGAAATGAAAAAGGAAAACCCTCCACCGCAACTAATTTTGCTATATTTTCTCTATCTTTGTGTTTATCATATTTAGGACCTATAATCCCCCCCCGGTCATCGGGTTAATTTGACCCTGTACTTGATCGGAGACACTATGTGAACATTGTCCCGACTTAGAAGGCATTGACACACTCGATTTTTCTGTCAGATATTCGTTATACCTAGCTTTGTGCATGCTTTGTACATGTTTCAATAAACCTCCCGTCCCACCATGACCTTTTTCGGTTTTAAATTTATAAACTTCTTGACAAATTTTACATTTAGCTAGTTGATTCTCACTGTCCCTATCAAAAATTCCTATGCAGGTGATTTTAATTTTCGTTGTTTGGGGCCTCGGCTCATACTAGGGGGAATATGAGACATTCCATTTTCAGTTTTAGGCTGAGACTCAGTCTGAGCCTGAGTTGGAGGTACACTAATGGGTGTGTTATCTACATTATCGTCTAATTCATTTTTAAAATTAAAGTCCGGTTCAGATGCAGAATATACCTCATGATCTAATGATATATTAATATCATTAAAAAATCAGTTTTATCTATATGAGTGAAATCATCGGGACTAGGAATAGGATTACTAAAAGATGCACCATTACCCCTGTTACCCCTAGTGTAAAGAATGGATCTTGGGCCTAACTCAACCCCAAAAGCTAGCTTGTAAGGTGAGGATTGTCCAAGTCCATATAAGGAGTCCAAGTTCTCATTCCATTTCTGATGTGGGACTCTTAGCACTCCCCCGCACGCCCAAACCTCGTTAACTGGAGCATGAACAATATAATTTGGGGGCTCAACAGCGGTGAACAAAAGATTGGAATGGGCATGGCTCTGATACCATGTAAAGAATGGATCTTGGGCCTAACTCAACATCAAAAGATATCTTGTAAGGTGAGGATTGTCCAAGTCCATCTAAGGGGTCCATGTTCCCATTCCATTTCTGATGTGGGACTCTTAACACCTAGTACCTCTACTAGAAATCAAACGTCCAAGTCATTTTATTATAATTATGTAAATAAATAATTAAAGTAAATCAAATTAAACATGATAATTAAAATTAAGTAACAATAATAATTTAAAGAAGGAACGAAGGTACCAAATACCGACGTAACGTCAACGTGTAATCGAAGTTGAAAATTGAAACTTTGCTCGATGGATGATCTTCAAGCTAGTTGCCAACTTCACTCTCTATTTTTGAACTTTGATATAAATAAGCAAATAAAATATAATATTTAGTAGACAATGTAGACTTGTAGAGAGATAGATTGAGAGATTAGAGAGATGATAGAAAGATTTGTGAGAAAAATAATGTATTTATAGTTGAGAAATAGGATTAAAGTGTAAATATACTAACTTAGGAGGTTAAAGTGTAAATATTAAGGGGATAGGGGAATTTATAGGGTGGGAGGACAAAAATGACCGTTATAGCCGTTGCACAACGACCAAAATCAAACTTTGACCGTTGTTGCAATGGTTATTTTTGCAAGGAGGGGGACACTGATTAGGAACAGGGCGGGGCGGGATCGGGACGAGCCCTAGTCCCGTCCCGAAATTGAACCCCGCCACCTACAATTTCGTTCCATTTTTTTGGGGGCGGAGCGGTAATCTAGACTGACCGGGTCGGTATTGGGCCGACCCGACCCACTGGACAACCATACTTTCTATATTACATATAAATACGATGAAATATCTGTCCCCTTTCATGATTAGACAACACAAGGGTCTTTTTCCTTGGCATTTTGAGCTCTCTTTCAGCAAGTCACTTCCTCACAGTTTCTTAAATTTGACCGCAGCCTTTGATCTTTCCTAGTTATCTTTCTATGACTAAAGAGTCATATTCTCAATTATGGATCAACAGTGAATAAGTATAATGTTAACCAACACTCTATTAATAGAAAAAGAATAATTCAGGATTCATCATAAATTAGCAAGTTTTACGTTTGGCAATAAATCTATCACAACCCTCCTTTAGCCGAGCTTGACACCATCAAAGTGAGCAAATTCACACATGCAGATTTCTCAATAGATAAAACATAAAAAAATTAAACAAGAAATCAAAAAAAGCATTTCTTAATAAACACTTTAAGAGTAGCTATTTGATATTTCCTTTGTACATTAAGTATATTAGAGCTAAAACTATGAGATCAAGTCATAGTCACAACTTTTAAAACCTACTAAAAACCATAGTCCATAGCATATAGGCATTATCAAAGTGATATAAAGCACTTTCAAATACTATATTATGATTAGGCTAGATGTCTACATCTCCTAGCTTTCTGAATTGGCAAAACTCATCCATGTTCCACAATGATCCTTCTTCAGTCATTTCATCTTTGAACCAATTAGCTTCTGCCACCTCACACTCTGAGATTGACATTTCTTGATATGAAAAATCTGGCTGGTGGATGAAACTCTCCACATGGTAACACTCATCTTGAATTGAATTGTTGAAAATAGTGACAGTTTCTGTCATCACATTCATTGAATCTGATGAATAGATTCTTGAATTGTCTAGTGAACCCCATGTGTTGTTATTATCATGATGGGACTTATTATGTTTTGTACAAGGTTCTTGATTGTTGATTAAGGGAGATGGAAGTGATGGATTATGTTTTATTTCAACGGAGGATGATGCAGAAGAAGAACATTGTTCCATTTTTTCAAGTAATCTTGGCATCCATAGATTCTTGATTGCTTCAAGAAACTTCTTGCTATTTGAATCAACCTTGAGTTGTCTTGCTTGTTTTTGCACCCTTGTTCTCCAGTAATTCTTGATCTCATTGTCAGTTCTTCCCGGCAAATGCTGAGCAATTTTTGACCACCTGAATGCAGATACGGATTCAATATTTAAATTTAGTCTTGATTCCTTGAAAATAAAAAAATTTAAACTTAGTTTTAAATTTTTTGAAAATAAAAAGGGCAGGCATTCCTCGTTCATGCCTGCAGGGTCCGAGGAAGGGTTGTCTCCGAGGGATACAATGTAAGCAGCTTATACTGATACAGCCTGATTTGATGACTCAAATCCGTAATTATAGGTTACGCGGATTCTAAATCTTTAATTTTTTAAAATATGGATTCAAAATTGATATTTAAACGACTTTTTAATATTCTAGATCCGCCGGCATCTGTTCAATCAGTCAGTAGGTTTTGAGCTTTGCTTCCGCGGCTTACCGTCCGTCACAGGACCATTTCGAATCCACACTGGAATGTCTCTACTTGAGGCAGAGAGCTTTTAGAACTCACAGGCTACCGGCCCCCTCTGATTGATGGCATTTGAAAATCAAGAATTATATCCAAGATTGAGTTTTTTTTTTTTTTTACGAAGTTGGATATGTAAATTACCTGTTTCCCCATTTGGAGTGGAGTTCAAGAATTAAGAGTTGTTCTTGTGGGGTGAGGTTTCCACGTTTAATATCTGGTTTTAGATAATTCAGCCACCTTAGTCTACAACTTTTCCCTGTTCTCTTCAATCCTGCCAAAAATAAAAGATAAATTAAACCAATAATATGAGACTATTCTTTTTTATTTTATTTACAGTATTATACAATTTATATATCTATCTTGATAATTTTTTACTTTGTACCTTGAAAATAAACAGAACAATAAATATCTTTCACATCCTGCTATAATAATGAGTGATTTTTTCTACATAGAAAAAGCGTATTAAAAAAATATTTCTTACTTTAATTCAAGAATATGTAAAAAAGAATTGAAGTGCTACCAGCACATTTGGCTAAGGCATTCCATCGACCTTCACCATGAGTAGAAATATAATGAATAAGAAGATTATCTTCTTCAAGAGTCCATGGCCCTCTTCTTAGCTCAAAGTCATCTTCATTTGATGAATTATTATTACTCATTAATATGCCTTTGCTCATATGCTCAATATATGGAGGAAATATTTAAAGGACTAGATATATAGAAGAAAGAGTAGAAAAGATATTTTTTTGCAAGTTGAAGAATGAAAGAGAATTTAAAGCCTATGGAGGAGTTTTATAGATGATGACAAAAGGATTTTCACATACGTGTCGAAAGGAAAAAAACATATGAATAAAGAAAGTGTAATATGTTTTCCACATGAAAATAGTACAACTTTATGAACCATGAAACTCAAATGGAATTTTTTTTTTGGTGTTAAAGAGTATGCAATGTAGTGCCATTTAGTAAGCAAGAATAATAATGATCTTTGTATGAGCATCTAAGTCTGCTCTAAATGCATGTGGATGGACCCCCTTTCTTTCCCTTGAGAATGAATGTTGACCATTTAAATTACAACACTCTTTGGTCCTCCTCCACTCCCCTCCCCCGACCCCCCTTGACCCTCACACTTAAAAAAAAAAGCCCAAGAAAAATGCCCGAATTTTGAGAAATACTCTCTTGATACCGAGAAATTCGTCTGGAGTCGATCCTTAGGATAAATTGCCTTTTTAAAAAAAAAATTAGGGATGATGTGCCTACCCTTTTATTCTTCTCGAGTACTTAAATAGTATGATCGATCAATAGATTTAGCTTTGTCATATATTCCACACATCACACTAAATAGATATCATGTTCATGGAATACAAACGCGAGACTCAAAATCTCGTGCTAAAGAGGGTGTTCGAGTCTGAAAGAAATAATCCCTTGATTATTTTCATTAATGAATAGGTATATATACAATTTACAATCTCCAAATATGGAAAATCATATTCCTACTATACTTCTAATATCTTAATTATACTTGTACAAAATTCTACAACTATGGTAAGTCTGTATAATAATTTAATTACAATATTGGCTTCGGATTCCGTGTATACCAATCCGTGTATACACGGTATATTTATCACACCCCCATAGTCATAGCCGACAGTTGTCGTACGCTGATACGGAAACTGAGGCAGCGGACCATGAAAGAAATAATCTCTTGATTATTTTCAGTGATAATGAGAGATATATATACAAATATACAATTCCTAAATATGGACAATATAGAAAAATAATTCTAATACATTTTTCTATTCTAATTCTAATACATTTTTCTAGTACAAAACTAATATCATAATTACAATTATACATGAATTACATTTTATTGAGTTCAAATCGGACCATGATACACACGGTCCTTTAATGAAGTCATAGATAACAACGAAAATAACAAGAAAAGCTAGCATTAACGAAAATAAAACTTCAGAAATAGGTAAAAATCTTCTTAGCCGTCCATATTTGATTTAATGTCAAAGTACCTCATAATTAGATAAATGGACACATTCTTTCCCCTTGAGTAATTTTCAAAGTTGTCAAAAGAATCTCTACAGAGTGGTATCCATTAAGTGGCAAAAATATACAAGAATAGCTAGCATCCATATTACAAATAAAGCTCTATAGCTAGGACTATTTAGTAGGACAATGAAAGATAAGTTGAAAATGAAGATCCTTAGCATTTAGAAAATGCTATTTGATCGGATTGATCCATGAGGGGCGTTAATTAGCTCATTTGCATATTAACTTGTATTCCTCTTAACCTTATTTGTAACATATAAATACACCATCAATTAAGTGTGTTGAAAAAGATACATTTTTTCTACCAAAATTTGATGTCCAGAGTTTGCAAAGTGAAAATTCTTTCCTCTTAGTAGAGAATTATTAGGCTGTAGATAACGGGAGTTTGTCCGTATCATGAAGATTCTCGACGACCGGTGAATTAAGTCGTGGTTACTGTAAATCTTCTTTTGAAAGACCTTAAGTCTCCTAAATTACTATTCACATTGAAATACTACAGTTACAACCAATGTGCGATAATTGAGATTCATTCACCTTTAATGGATGTTTCGTGTTTTAGCACATCTGGAATAGAGAATATTCTGATAGGGGTGAGCACTTTACGTCCCTTAATTAGCTTACTTGGTATATATTTAAATTAGTCGGGCGAGTGAATTCTGATAATAAATGGTTAAATAAAAAAAGTGCATTTATTTAAATTTAATATGAGTGTTAGTTCCAAATTCAGTAGTTGTAAACATGTATACTATTACTTCAAGTCCATTCAAAATACAAAAAAAACACTCACCAAAAGACAATGAAAAGAAAAAAAGAACGATGTGAAATGGAGGTGAATCAAAGTTGTAGAAAGAATGAGAATCAATTATTGGGAGTGGGAAATAGAGTGTATAGAGAGTTTATTATTCTTAACAAAGGGATATAGTTTCAATTTTGAGTAATAGGGTATAGTGGGAAGAAATGGATGCTTTATTTTTTATCAAACTTTGGGAAATATATAAAGGTGAGACTATGCATGTGTTTTCATTTCAAGTGAGCGTATGATTTCGGAAGGTGACTAGTATTTCAACCATTTATCTACACTTTAAGAAGAATGTAACTTTTATTGGTTTTCTATCCAATATTCAGTACCCATTTTGAGCTATTAATTTAGATTTGCATCGAAAAATTCTAATTAATTTAGAGAAGAGGGCACCCGACTAATCTGAATTTGTGTCGGAGAGTTTTCACTTTGGAGGATAAAATGGTCCTTATGAAAAACAACTTCATACTCCCATGGCTCGAACCCTAGATCTTTGATTAAGGACGAATGACAATTTTTTGGTTTCTCATTTGGGGCTCGATATTCGTATTGGGCCCAATTAAATTTCAATTCGCGCTGGAAAGTCCCACATTGGGGATACAACGCTCCCTAATAAAGACTCGAATTCGAGTAGTTAAGGATGAAAGAGTAATTACCATTCCACCAAAATTTTTATTGGAAAAACATAATTCTAATGCATAATCAAATGAGTGATGCAGTATGCTATGTCACTTTGATGTTTTTAAGTATTTTAATGTCATGTGAGTTTACATTGTAGGAGTATGTCTTGATATTAGACAAATAAAAAGATTATGCTATTTTTACCTTTTAAATATTTTTTATATGTTCAATTGATGTAGAACAGAAAAATTGTAAGGCTGGCAATTTTGAGATTATTGGTTGTGAAGTAGTGGCATCTACAAGTTTGGGGAGAATTTGTACTTTGATGATTATAAGAATTTATACATTGAAAGATAGATTCGATTCATGGTCATTTTAATTTCTTCTAGCAGATGATATATGCTTATTACAAGAGTTTTCGATTCATTTTTGGCATTGCAGGAGTCACTCACATGAGCCAAATGTGTTCTTCTTTTCATTTTTTATTATAAGAAAATGTAGTTATATTAATTAAACTATGAAGGTTAAACGATTTTGTGAAGAATTAATGTTTCGAAAACTAGATTATTCAACTAACATGTGACAATTTATTTGTTGTTTATGAAGATTAAACTATAATTTGGATACCCAAAATGTGAACAAGAGAAGTTTGTGTATTATTTAGAACCCTAGGTAATATGCATATGCGAATTTAAGATATAAACTTTACGATTTTGAATTCGAGGTTCTATCACAATTCATTTGATTTACTGAGTTCGAGACAATCCCAAGGGCGTTGTTTCCTATGAAAATAATTATCTGAACAAGAGTGGTCCATTCGTAAAATAATTTGAAAAAGGAAGAGATATTATTATTTGTACATATATACTTAGTGAATTTAAACACAAATATAGATTCCGAGCCAAAGATACTGAGTTCGGATGAACTATAACTTACACTCTAGATTCTCCCTTCAGAGTCGAGAGAAAAATACTATATTTAACGATCCTTTTTGTTCGAAAATAATATAATTCTCTAGAATATTATCATAGATGTGTTGGAAATTAGCCTTTGACGGGGAGATGCGTCCACCCATCTTTGATGAATTAAACACTAGTGTTCCGTATGTTGAAGACCTCGTCTCTTTACACATGCATGATCTACGAAGTGAGTAGATGACCGTAGGGCCAAGAATCGTCTAATTTCGTTAAGAAATGAAAGAGATATTGGTCCACGAAGTAAGGTGTTTGAGACATGGAAATGTGGTGTGGGACAAATCTACCACATCGGTGGGAATAGGAAGAATTGCTCTCTATATAAGTCTCAAATTGGTAAAGGGTTTGGGACCCCAAGGGGTATCCCATGTGTTTAAAGGAGGGAAGACCTAGATGTGCTTGGGTTCAAGGCTGAGCCCACACGCGCGCCGCCGCCGTCCCGTCCGGTTCCGGGTTCGTGGGGCTGTGGGGCTGTCTAATATTATCTTTTTGGACCAGAGAACTCTGCCAGATGTATAGTTTGATCCCTGAAGTTTCATATGTACAGTTTGGTCCCTGAAGTTTCAATATTTACAGTTTAGTCCCCAGAATTTCTGGAGACTTTTTCTGCCTACTGTTGACTGCGTTTTGGAGCATTAACCAGCCATTATTTGGCTGATTAATTCCTCCATTAACAGCCCATTACTTGGGCAGTGAACAGCCTCTTTCAATGGCCTTAATAACCATTACTTGGCTGTTTTAATGGCCTCCCTTAATGGCCATTACATCCTTGTTTTTGGCAGTTGGACAGCCCCTCTTGCTTGCTATATATTGAGTAGTTGTTGACTCAATTCATAGCTGCACAACAGGTAGAAAACTAGCCAGAAAACAGATGAAAATCGATCAAAACAACATTTAAAATTGCCAAAACAATGAGCAAGCTGTGATTTAAAAACAAAGTGAGCAAACACCCTTATATACACAAGATATACACTACAGAGACACACTATATACACAGAGACAAAAGAGAAGAGTAGACAGAAACTCTTCCTTCCTATTCCATATCTTCAAAGAAGTCGAGTCATATTTGTTTTTTCGACAAAGCTCAACCTATTGGCTTTGTAGTGTTGAGATTAAAGTGTTGTTTTATCTTGGGAGACTATTGCCCGCTAACGTAAAAGCATATATACGGGGCAATCTTGTCTTAAGGATAGAGGGCTATCCTCGACTCAACACACAACGTTGTAACCATCCAGATTTAGTTGTTTCTTGATTTCAGGTTATTAAGATTCAAGACACAACAAACTTGCGACAGTTCTCAACATTGGCTTTGCAAGGTGATCAAGATTCAAAACACAACACACATGCGGCAGTTTTGAAGATTGACCATTTATTTATCCTTTCGAACATTTGTAATAGTTATTACTTCCCGTACTGCTTTATAAAGTACCATAGAAATACCAACAATTTAAGACAAGATTGTATTGTAATACTATTAGTGTTCGAAAGATGTCGGTCAAAAGTTGTGTGACCAAATCTGGATATGGCAATGGTTTTCTGGTAGAAGAGAGTGATAATGATGAACGTGTTCATGGTGTCACCGCTACCAAGACTGGTTGGAACAAGCGCTCACGAGAGCTTGGGGATGTCAACTGGGACAAGAGGAGAAGACTGAAGATGTACTTCTATCTTGCAGCAGAAGGCCTGTATCTATCCCAGACAAAAGATCCGAATAATGGTAAGAAGGAAATGGACACTCAGCCTGATGAAGTGACTGAAGTGAGCCAGAATCCGAAATTGGGATAAGTAGTTTTTCTTACTTGTCAAGAATAAAGATTAAATGAGGTCTGATTAAAAATTGATTAAAGTAAGGAGGAATATGAAAATAATTTATATTCCTTACGCTTTAAAAATCAGAAGTTTAATCTCATCTTCTTTTCCTTTTAAAGATTGGATTGTAAAGCAACTTAAAAAGATCCGTTCTTTTAAGTGTAATTATTAAAAGTGAGTAAAGTATGTTCGCACATACGAGAGAGTAAGATCCAATGACTGTGCGAAAACTGTTACTACTCTTAAGTAAGCGCCAAGAATTATCTGGGCACCAATCATAACGGAAGAAGTCTAAAAGTTAAAGACGTTGAGCCTGTCATACTATTTGGCAGAAGATCCTTCATAGGATGATAGTGGACACTCAGTCATATAAAGCCTCCGGGCGACTGGAGTGGGCCAAAATTCCTTTGATATGATGATATTGGACACTCAGTCATATAAAGCCTCCGGCGACTGGAGTGGGGCCAGAATTCATTTCATAGGAAAATTAATGGACACCTAGCAAGGTGGGCCAGAGTTTCCAGGTCTGAAATGATCTGAAGGCCTAAAGAAAGGGAGAAAAGAAATTGGACACTCAGTCTGCAAAGCAACTGCAGTGGGCCAGAGTATCCAGATCACATATGATCCGATTACGCCCTAACCACGGGCAAGAGGTTGTTCATGTGAAGCAACGCCACCTCTAAAGTAGAAGGGGTTGGAGAGGTTGTCCTCAATAGGACTTCAGGGAATGAGATCACTCTAAGATGAGGTGATACATATTCCAAACTTGGTTTAAGGGACGTTGTTGGTCAAGCTGGGTTGAGACTAGTCCAACAGGTCTATAATAACTAAGAATGGTACAATATGTCTGTAGCCAAATGAATGATATATTTGTAATCCGTGCATCTATGCCATCATAGATTAAGACACGTTAAATAGCAAGTCATTCAAAAGCTAACGATGTTGAGATTGTTGCCTTCTGTCGACATAAAACCTCAAAATGAATGTGAGGTAGACGAAGAGGCAAAATCACCTTTCCAAATTCCGTCAAGGGAATAGCGAAAGAAGCACCGCTCCTCTAGAACTTAGTCACACCTACTTGGGTGATTTGAAGTTTATACAAAATAGAGGGGGGAGACAAGTACGTTGTGATCTTCATTGATGATGGTACACTATATGAAATCCTTTGTTTGTTAAAAAGCAAAGATGAAGTTATTGAAGCGGATAAGCGCTACAAAGCAGAAGTTGAAACTCAACTAAGCCTACGGATTGAGAAATTCGTAGTGATAGAGGGGGAGAAAGTGAATCATCATTCATTAAACGACTGTTCATTTCTCACCTCAGTCCAACGGTGTTAGCCAAGCGCAAAGTCGTACGCCCAAATTATGTGGGGTGGCTTAGTAAAAGTTGGAACACTGAAACAGGTCCAGTTGTACCTAAGACTGTAGATTGCATATCCACTGGATCTGCAAATAACAGTAGTGCTGATCGCCTCTTGGCGTAAAAGAATACTGAATTCTTTGAAGATAGCTTTCCTTGAAAAAGGAAAAAAGAGTAATTGCTCAAGGTTAACAAGAACCCGCGAGGGCCTGATTGTCCGAAACTAGATGTTCCGTATCTACAGGACTCGAAAGTTGTTGGCTATCCGGAACTTAATATTCCAAATCTGCAGAACTCAGGGATTCTAGATGTTGAACCGAGAAGGAGCAAAAAGAGGATAAAAACTTGTTCCATACCTTCTAGCTTGTATGGTTGAGAACCAACCATGGACAATTAATAAAGAATTGTCATCTCTAAAAGCACTACTTTGGAAAGAAGCTAAAGAAAGAAATAGATTCTATCATATAGAACCATACTTGCGTAATGGTTGATCTTCCTCCGGAAAAAGAACCTTTGGGTTGTAAAATGTGCTCCCCTGTGAGTAGCTTCACATCCAGGGCCATTGTAGTCTTACATGACATGGATGTTGAAATAGCCTTCCCAACCGTAGGGTTGGAAGAAGAGAATCAGAGTTGGTTTGCTGAACTGTTGGGCTTCTTCCTGAACTTTCATTTTGGTCCCTGAAATGTTTACATTTTAGTCCTGAAAGTTTCAAATAAAACAGACACAATGAATCTGACCACAGAAACATTGACTCTGAAGTTAGAAAGCCAACAGTTGGAGAATCAACAGTCTGAAAGTAAAAGTCATATTGAAACAAAGTCTCGATATGAAAGATATGGGTATCACAGATGACATCTTAGGAATTGGATTTCTAAGACATCTAACGGACTGGTCGATAGTTGACAGTCTTGTTGAAGCCACCAATGGATATGAATTATAGAACTGATTGGAATCATGGTGCACCCATAGACAAGGAGCGATATGCTCAGGTCATGTGTAGTTCAATGTATTGTACACACTACAACCGACCTGGTATCGGCCTACAAAGCGCATCGCTTAAACTAAGGTTCACCGATGATTTTAATACATGATCGGTAGAAGGTGTTAAGTCGATATGACGATATCTGAATTATTCGCTTATCTACGGATTATAGTATTACGGATGTCCAAATGTTACGGGAGAACACATTGATGCAACCGGACATCGACCAAGAACACCAAAGCCACAAGCAAATGTGTATAGTGGGTCTTGGAAAATCCTCTAAGCAAACTTGCATCGGCCGATTCATGATGGAATCGGAGTTTATCGCTTTATACAAAGTATGAAAGAAGTTGAGTAACTTCACGGCTCCTTAGAGGACGTCCCTTATTGGGAGATACCCGTGTCTTCAGCAGTTATACACTGTGGCTGTTGACACCCAATTTTGTCCCATCTTTTATGATTTTATTCGTAATTTTTAATATTTTTGACACTTTTAAAATAATTTTAAAATATAGGCATATATGTGTGTATCTTCATATTATTATTATTATTCGCATATTTTATATCATTTGCATTTTTTATCCGAAATGCTATATTATTTTATTCTCGCAAAATTGCATCGCATTTCCCTTTTATTAAGCATTAAGCATAATTTAAAAAATTATATTTTATTATTATCACGTTGTTATGTTATTTTAAATAATTCACATCTTTTACAAAATATATATATATATATATATAATATCTTTAATATTAAACCCCTTTTATATTTTTCAATTCCTAACCCATTTTTATTTCCTAACCCAAAACAATCCCTACCCAACCCAAACTAAAACCCATTTTTCGTCCAAGCCCAATCCCCAAATTAAATTCCCACAAGCCCAATCCCAAAATAAACTCCCAAGCCCATTCCCTTATTTCACCCTTCCAACCTGACTCAAATTTAATTCCCCAATTAAATTCCCACCAACCCAAATCGCCTCAGGCCCAATCGGTGACCAATCTGGCCCAAACCTCTCCCCTTTTAATAACCCAATACCCGCTGGCCCAGCCCACTCACCCGACCCGTCGCTGACCCCAAATCCCTTCCCCCTTTTAATCCCCCCCCAAACCAAAAATCAGAAAAGAAAGAAAAAAAAACCAGGGACCGAACCCTACCCTTACCCGAAAGCCGCCGACCCCACACCCCCATACCGGCGACCCCACGTCGCCGGTCACCTCACCCCTGCCGCCACCAACCCCCCTCTGTTACGCTGACACCCCTAAGACCCGCGACCCATGCCCCAAGAAATCGCGCCCCAAAATCAGATTTTTGTTCCCCCTTTATTTTGAAATTCGAATTCGTTTTAAGGGGGTATGAGGGGGTTTGAACGTTGGGGTGAGTACCTATAAATACCCCCCCTTGTTCTTCATTTTTTGGGTCCGAAAATCTGGTCTTTGGGGTCGATTCTGAGAATTTTCGGGTCATTTTTAGGTCCGAAATTTAAGAAATCCGAAATCTCCTTTAAAGGTTTGGCATTATATTTTGTTGGTTTGTTCTTCACTAAAAAAAAAAAAGGGGAGGCAATCCGAAATCTTTGTTTGTTCTTGCATGTGTTCTTCAACTTAAAGATTCCGAAATATAGGTCGAAATTATTGCTTTTTTTTTGTGTTGAAGAATCTGGATTTTTAGCTATTTTTCACTGTTTTTTTGGTCCGGATCGGGTCACATTCCGGGTCGGGTCGGGTCATTCCGGGTCGGGTCAAACATCCGAAAATCAGAAAAACAGAGTCCTATTTCCAGAAAAAATCAGAATTCAAAAAAAATCTACAACAAATCAGAATTCTAACATTTCTGAGCGGATTCGACGATTCAAAACACGCCTCGGTTCGCTACCCGGAAAAGGTTAGACTCGTTCCAATTCTTCTGTATTTCTTAAAGCTTAGTTGATTGTGTTGTTTATGCTTGATTTAGTATGATATTTTGCTAAATAATGTAGTCTTGATTAATTGATATGATAATGAGACGTTTTGTATATACGTCATTGGTATATTTCTGACTTCTGATTTTTGATGTTGATATGTGATAGATGATATTACCTCAATGTGTTGGTTAGCTAATTATTGTCATTAGCTTTAGTAAGGCATCTTGGGTTCATTATTAAGTGCAATACGGATAATGTAAGATTAATATGTGTTTGGAAGAGCTACGACGTGATTAAATATTTTAGGACACTTAACGATTCGTTGATATTCAAAATTATTGTATGTTGTAGTTTGGTCGCTGCCTTTAAATCAAACAAATGAGCATACTTTAATTGATTCAAATGACGATATTTACATGTTATATTCTAGATTAATATGTGCAATTTTAAAAGGAGTATATTATCCATGTCTAATATAATAGTATGTGCGTTTGGTTTAAGTTTATGAATGTCATGTTCCTTTAAGATTAAGATTAGTCCAACGTAATTTATTATGTATGTATACATAATTTATACATTAGTCTTCCTTGCCTCTTTTATTCTTGTTTAAATTTAGAACCGGTTGTGTTAGCATATATTCTTTCTTCGGCTACTTTAACGTACAAAATCTGATCAAACACATGTCTTTGAAGCTATATTTGTATTTGCTACGTTAGTTTACAATCCTGTTTCATGTGAGCATGTATAAGATGAGATTAGGTATAGAAACCGCCTAGGGACAAAAAAAATATAGAAATATTTCCGACTAGGTTCTTGATATAGATAAAAAATGCCCATGTTCTTGAATAAGATGCACCTAGACATGTCTAAGCTGCCTATTAAAAGTATATGTAGTTTTCTTTGGTTCAGAATTGGCCTACGTGAATCATGTCTACTTGTAAACATATGGAATGAGTATGTGTTAGGGATAGCTTTAATTGGGCATGATGCCTTTGTGCAAGTGTGATGTAAAACCATTCTAGACTATTCTTTGTTTTGATTAGTGTAGGCAAGATATGAGATTTGATTGCCTAAATCATGTTAATCATGCCATGCCTAATTTAAAGTGTCATTATACCTGGTTGTGTAGAATGAATGTTGTTGCATATTTTTGACTTGATTGACTCCACATTTAAGGAATTGTATACAAAATGATCATATGTGCATTTCTAGGCTTCCATACTCTTCTTGAATTGACTATATATTTGTCTTTACTTGCCTAAGTGTATAATGCCTTCGTAACGACATATCACTTTTCATGAATCATTTATTTATATTCTTCTTATATATATATATATATATATATATATATATATATATATATATATATTCTCAGGTAAGGTCTACTAATCCATTTTTATATATATGAAATACATTGGGAGCAACGAAGAGTCTCGTTATGAGACTCATCATTGTGATCATCGTCAAATGAAGACCCGCATTCACATTCCTTCCATTCTTCGGCCTCGGGATTTCCAAACAAATAGGACGAGATGACATCGTCATCCGCTTTAGTTCCCTTTCATTTGTTATTCTTTATTTTCGTTATTTTTATTTGGGTCTGTAATAATTATCTAATGCTTGTGTGATTGTTAGGATATTTAGAATAATTAGGCCGATGAAATTGAATTCGAGGTCGCGGTTTTGTTTCGCTGTTTTTTTTAGTTTATTGATTTAAACATCCATGCCTCGGATACTTCATCGCTTTACCGTCTGCCTTTTAATTAAACATCGCACAATCGCCGATGAAATTAAATTCGAGGCCGCGCTTTGTTTCTCTCGCTTTTCGCCATCGTTTTGAGCATCCGTGCAACGGATATTATCGCTTTATCATTTTTACTGTTTTAAACTAAACACCGCATTTTTCCAACATTGCTTTCTATTTCAGCCTCTGTTTCAAAGATTCAAATTACCGTTCTCATCGCTTTGCATCGCTTTAAAACTAGACACCGTCATTTTCGGAAACCGCTTTTTCGCCATCGCCATCGCCATCGCTACTTATCGCCATCGTTACCGCCATCGCCATCGCCATCGCCATCGCCATCACATCGTTACCGCCATGCAAGCATCGCCATCGCTATCGCTATCGCTATCGCTACCGCTATCGCTATCGCTACCGCCATCGCATCGCCATCGCGCATCGCTATCGCCATCGCATCGCTACCGCTACCGCCATCAAGCATCGCGCATCGCCTCTCTGCTTTCGCTACTACCGCCGCCATCGCTTTCCAATTTTATTTTACCGATTTGAACACGATACTACATCGCCGATGAAAAATATCCGTCGATTTTGAGGCCTACACAGTTGCAAAGACGGAAATATAACTTCTGGGCAATGATGAGGCTTAAACCTTTATTTCATCCGAGATCAACATGTTTAGTAGGCGAGGTGAATTATATATTCGCAGCCACGACGTGATTATAGTGATCTTTTCTATTTCACCCGAGAAACAACACGTTTAGTAGGCGAGGCAATCAAAATAAACTACATTAGTCATATGTTTGCAGCCACGACGTGATTGGAATGTTCTTTTCAAAATTTAAGTCTGAGCCCTCCGCGATCAAAACATTCACTGTTTTGAATACGGATATGAAGTTATTTGTATTTAAATGTTTCTAACCGTTTGTTCTTGACAGCTTGCAGGGATTAAAGTAAATAACGACAGATTATTCCTCGGAGTTTATTTATTTTATTTCTTTCTTTAATTCCGCTTTTATCCCGCTTTGCATTGTAATATTATTTATCGCACTTATGTAATTATTGAAATGCTTAGAATAGGCAAACTTAGGATTTATTCATAGGTTAGTTTAAGATTTGAAACCCGTCGCTAGCTTATTTATTTGTAGGCTCGCAAACTTAGGAATCCTTCGCTAGTTTATTTATTTTAGGCTCGTCACGCGAATTCAAGATTTTCAAAACAACTTTTGTCATCTTTTATTTGCTTTATTAAATCATACCGAATAAGTTTATCTTTTGTCAATTTACAATTCATTGATTCCCAAAATTTTACCCTTTGGCATTATAAATAAATTGTTTTACTATCAATTGTCAAAAATATATTTTTCAACTCTACATGCATTTCTCTTTAGATATCGTATAAATGCATATTTTGAAAAATCTCTACATTTATCTATCTTTTAAAAATGCATCCTTTTTCTAATTATTTGCAAACGTCTTTTAATCTATTATACTTGTAAAACATGCATTATTTCTACCAATAATTAACCTGAGTTTTACCGGATAACCGCAAGTTAGCGGATCTTAAAGGATGCCTAACCCCTTCCCTTTAGGATAATAAAGAACCCTTACCTAGAATCTCACTAGTTTCGCAGACCTTAAAATTGGAGTTACATGGCAGCATTTAGTTTAATATTTAGGTGTCCTAATTCACCGTAAAAATAATTAGGTGGCGACTCCTCAACCCTTTTTACCCAGGAATCACCCGGATACGTCCACGCTCCGCTTTGACCCGAGCGAGGTCGAAAATGGGCGCGTACAGCATGGCGACTCCACTGGGGAATATTCAGGTTCTTAACCATAGCAAAATCAGGTTAATTATTATTGCGCTTTACTTTTGTTCTTTATTTGATTTAATGCTTTGATTTATTTCCTTCGTGAAATTTTGCGTGCATAACTGCTTTAAAATTGCTATATGATTTTACTGCTTTCTTTAAATTGGCATTTCGCTCATATTTCTTCCACTCTGGAAAATTGACACTATCACACATTACACGCGAGGTGTGTTTTGCGCACCCGCAAATTTCTTTCAATCTATCAAATTTTAGGAGAGTTGGCGTATGCGGCGAGTGACCGGGACCATCTGGTGGCCGCGTAGCCTTCTCACTCGAGTAGTCCGCTCGGGAACCTTGTGTCTAGTCAGCCAAATCTTAGAAAATTTAAGATAGAGCTATACCACCCTTTATTTTAAGTCATGCATGCATACACCTTAGTTGGGTCGATCCTTGGTATCGACTCCACAATTAAGAAATCCGCCAAAGATGTCTACGGGTCTCACAACCCAACGACCAATCATCATATTATGTGTAGCGTGATAAGGATAGACTAATCCAAGACTAATCATGACATCTGAAATTGGAAAATGTACATTCATTTTGTCTCATTTCCGACAAAGCATTGCAGCTTAGCAGCTTGGATCAAATCTGTCGTAATCCCTCATATCTGGCGCTGAGGCCCACCTCCGGCATAAGGGAGGCCCCATGCATATTAGGATGCGCATTTAATTGTCTTACAATCAGTTTGTTATTTTCTACTGCTTTCCACTATGTGTATATTATTTGAATCAATAATTACTCACCTTATACTAATTTGGTTTTCTTCATTTTTCAGAGATTCATTTTGCCTTATTTATTTCCCCAAAAGTTGATTCGTGTTGACTAAAGCGGCGGAACACCCCATCTGTTATTTCCCAATCATGCCTATCCAAATTGTATTAGTACTTAATGAAAAATGCGATTTAAATTGAGGCCTGAACCACATTTTATGCAGTTTAATGTATTTTGCCTCCACCTTTTGAAAGCTTAAAATGACAAATCTTCATTGCTTTTGCTATTTTAAAATCTGCTTTGTTTAGTAATTTTCCTTTCTTTTTTCATCATGCAAACTAATTTGTCGGCAATATGTGACATGTAATGAAACAAACAAACAAAATCCAAACAAGCAAGGCTTCGAAGAATATAAGGAAGACTCCCAAGCGGAAGAATTGGGGCATTTTTGGAATAAGTCAAAGCCAGATTTGGATGAAACGTCAAGATGGTTGATAGTTACAAGCATTGGCACGGACGTTTCCCCTTTGCACTCTTGGACTACCATACTACGATCAGGACTTCTACTGGGGCAATGCTATATCTTTTGCTAGACCTGAACTACGTTATGACCTGATTCCCTCGGCGGGATACGTAGGCGGCCACATCGGCTTCGGTCCCATCTTTAGAAAAATCCTTACAATCTCCTTTGCTTACCTGAACTACGTTATGACCTGATTCCTTCGGCGGGATACGTAGGCGGCCACATCGGCTTCGGTCCCATCTTTAGAAAAATCCTTACAATCTCCTTTGCTTACATGAACTACGTTATGACCTGATTCCCTCGGCGGGATACGTAGGCGGCCACATCGGCTTCGGTCCCATTTTAGAAAATCCTTACAATCCACTTTTGCTTGTAATGAACTACGTCACGACCTGATTCCCTCATGGGGATACGTAGGCGGCCTAAATCGGCTTCGGTCCCACCATTAGGAAATATTTTCTCCTTCATCTCACAAAAGACAAAATGCACCCATCTGATCACCCTGATAGGGCAGGCAAGAAATCTACACAAGACTCGGTTGTCCATTCAAAAGATCGTCATTCTCATATATCAGACACTGGGGCATTTTTAAGGGATCACTGCCAGAGGACGCCGATAAACATGGAAAACCGTCGGCAAACTAAGTCTTCAGCCAGAAGAATTTTGGATAAGACGTTTGCTTTGTTTCACCGCATGTCACTGCTCGACAGATATATATATATGTGCAGTAATTTTTATAAGCAAATTATTTTCAACAAACATTTTCATCAAAATTCGATATAATTTTTATGTTTCTATTTTAAGATGCATTTCTACAAATTATTTTCGAATGTTTTCATTAACGGCTGGCCAAGACCGGGAAGCGAGAGAGGGCTACGGGTCCGAGTTAGCAGGACATGCAAATACCAAGACCGGCTACAAAGTCAACGCGAATCAACTCCCCTCCCAAAACTCATAAATTTATTTGAGTGCAGGTTCTTCAGTCGAAACAGCAGGAAGTCGCAACATTTATGAGCAGATTCGCAAGGGCCTCCGTGATCGCAACTCACTACAAGAATCACTTTCCTGTTTGGAGATTGTACAAAGACGTCATGCTAAACTACATGTTCCCAACCGTGTTGTGGTCCACGGAAAGAACGGTATTTCGACTTACAGGTCGCATTCTCATCTACTCAACTTTTGCATCGCTTATGTCCACACATTAACTATCATGGCATGGCAATAAGGCCCCACTTTACACTACTTTTAAATCAGCGCCCACCTTCTAATGCGGGTATGTTTTAAATCAGCGCCCACCTTCTAACGCGGGTATGTTTTAAAGCGGCGCCCACCTTCTAACGCGGGTATGTTTTAAATCAGCGCCCACCTTCTAACGCGGGTATGTTTTAAATCAGCGCCCACCTTCTAACGCGGTATGTTTTAAATCAGCGCCCACCTTCTAACGCGGGTATGTTTTAAATCAGCGCCCACCTTCTAACGCGGGTATGTTTTAAATCAGCGCCCACCTTCTAACGCGGTATGTTTTAAATCAGCGCCCACCTTCTAACGCGGTATTTAAATTTCAGTCAGGCGCCCACCTCCTAATGCGGGTATTTAAATTTCAGTCAGGCGCCCACCTTCTAATGCGGGTATGTTTTAAATCAGGCGCCCACCTTCTAATGCGGGTATGTTTTAAATCAGGCGCCCACCTTCTAATGCGGGTATGTTTTAAATCAGGCGCCCACCTTCTAATGCGGGTATTTAAATTTCAGTCAGGCGCCCACCTCCTAATGCGGGTATTTAAATTTCAGTCAGGCACCCACCTTCTAATGCGGGTATGTTTTAAATCAGGCGCCCACCTTCTAATGCGGGTATGTTTTAAATCAGGCGCCCACCTTCTAATGCGGGTATGTTTTAAATCAGGCGCCCACCTCATAATGCGGGTATTTTATTTTAAACTAGGTGCCCACCTTCTAATGCGGGTACTTTATTTTAAAGTGTAAACAGGCGCCCGCCAACGCCATCATCTGCACAACATTAAGCAACGACATCATTTCAACTTACAAAGTCATATTCTCACATACATATCTTATGCAACTGTTATACACTAACTTTTATCTTAGCTCGTCCACAGAATTGAATCGGCGGAGCTTTCAAAGATAACATGGAACTATATCTCACGGCGAACCAAGACAATTTGGTCAAACGACCTACTTCGAACGTCGGTCCGCTCTTTCCCATTAATTTCTCGTGTCTGCGACCAGTGTCATCCTAAGTCGACACTGGGGCATTGTTTCTTGAATGTGCACCATCTTTTTGCAACTTCTATACCCCTCGGGATTCTATTTCTTACCATGCAATCCCGAGGATCAGGGCAAAATTGGCTACTCAGTCAACTTTCTTTGGCCGAAAACTCTTTCATCGTCTCCGTCCAAAGAGGGGCATCTGTTGACACCCAATTTTGTCCCATCTTTTATGATTTTATTCGTAATTTTTAATATTTTTGACACTTTTAAAATAATTTTAAAATATAGGCATATATGTGTGTATCTTCATATTATTATTATTATTCGCATATTTTATATCATTTGCATTTTTATCCGAAATGCTATATTATTTTATTCTCGCAAAATTGCATCGCATTTCCCTTTTATTAAGCATTAAGCATAATTTAAAAAATTATATTTTATTATTATCACGTTGTTATGTTATTTTAAATAATTCACATCTTTTACAAAATATATATATATATATATAATATCTTTAATATTAAACCCCTTTTATATTTTTCAATTCCTAACCCATTTTTATTTCCTAACCCATTTTTATTTCCTAACCCAAAACAATCCCTACCCAACCCAAACTAAAACCCATTTTTCGTCCAAGCCCAATCCCCAAATTAAATTCCCACAAGCCCAATCCCAAAATAAACTCCCAAGCCCATTCCCTTATTTCACCCTTCCAACCGGACCAGCCCAATTCCCCAATTAAATTCCCACCAACCCAAATCGCCTCAGCCCAATCCACAATCTGGCTACCAAACCTCTCCCCTTTAATAACCCAATACCCGCTACCCAGGCCCACTCACCCGACCCGTCGCCTCACCCCAAATCCCTTACCCTTTTAATCCCCCCAAACCAAAAATCAGAAAAGAAAGAAAAAAAAACCAGGGACCGAACCCTACCCTTACCCGAAAGCCGCCGACCCCACACCCCCATACCGGCGACCCCACGTCGCCGGTCACCTCACCCCTGCCGCCACCAACCCCCCTCTCTTACGCTGACACCCTAAGACCCGCGACCCATGCCCCAAGAAATCGCTACCAAAATCGATTTTTGTTCCCCTTTATTTTGAAATTGGTCGTTTTAAGGGGGTATGAGGGGTTTGAACGTTGGGGTGAGTACCTATAAATACCCCCCCTTGTTCTTCATTTTTTGGGTCCGAAAATCTGGTCTTTGGGGTCGATTCTGAGAATTTTCGGGTCATTTTTAGGTCCGAAATTTAAGAAATCCGAAATCTCCTTTAAAGGTTTGGCATTATATTTTGTTGGTTTGTTCTTCACTAAAAAAAGGGAGGCAATCCAAATCTTTGTTTGTTCTTGCATGTGTTCTTCATCTTAAAGATTATGAATTATAGGTCGAAATTCTTGCTTTTTTTTTGTGTTGAAGAATCTGGATTTTTAGCTATTTTTCACTGTTTTTTTGGTCCGGATCGGGTCACATTCCGGGTCGGGTCGGGTCATTCCGGGTCGGGTCAAACATCCGAAAATCAGAAAAACAGAGTCCTATTTCCAGAAAAAATCAGAATTCAAAAAATCTACAACAAATCAGAATTCTAACATTTCGAGCGGATTCGACGATTCAAAACACGCCTCGGTTCACGCCCTAAAAGGTTAGACTCGCTCCAATTCTTCCGTATTTCTTAAAGCTTAGTTGATTGTGTTGTTTATGCTTGATTTAGTATGATATTTTGCTAAATAATGTAGTCTTGATTAATTGATATGATAATGAGACGGTTTGTATATACGTCATTGGTATATTTCTGACTTCTGATTTTTGATGTTGATATGTGATAGATGATATTACCTCAATGTGTTGGTTAGCTAATTATTGTCATTAGCTTTAGTAAGGCATCTTGGGTTCATTATTAAGTGCAATACGGATAATGTAAGATTAATATGTGTTTGGAAGAGCTACGACGTGATTAAATATTTTAGGACACTTAACGATTCGTTGATATTCAAAATTATTGTATGTTGTAGTTTGGTCGCTGCCTTTAAATCAAACAAATGAGCATACTTTAATTGATTCAAATGACGATATTTACATGTTATATTCTAGATTAATATGTGCAATTTTAAAAGGAGTATATTATCCATGTCTAATATAATAGTATGTGCGTTTGGTTTAAGTTTATGAATGTCATGTTCCTTTAAGATTAAGATTAGTCCAACGTAATTTATTATGTATGTATACATAATTTATACATTAGTCTTCCTTGCCTCTTTTATTCTTGTTTAAATTTAGAACCGGTTGTGTTAGCATATATTCTTTCTTGGCTACTTTAACGTACAAAATCTGATCAAACACATGTCTTTGAAGCTATATTTGTATTTGCTACGTTAGTTTACAATCCTGTTTCATGTGAGCATGTATAAGATGAGATTAGGTATAGAAACCGCCTAGGGACAAAAAATATAGAAATATTTCCGACTAGGTTCTTGATATAGATAAAAATGCCCATGTTCTTGAATAAGATGCACCTAGACATGTCTAAGCTGCCTATTAAAAGTATATGTAGTTTTCTTTGGTTCAGAATTGGCCTACGTGAATCATGTCTACTTGTAAACATATGGAATGAGTATGTGTTAGGGATAGCTTTAATTCTGGGCATGATGCCTTTGTGCAAGTGTGATGTAAAACCATTCTAGACTATTCTTTGTTTTGATTAGCTGTAGGCAAGATATGAGATTTGATTGCCTAAATCATGTTAATCATGCCATGCCTAATTTAAAGTGTCATTATACCTGGTTGTGTAGAATGAATGTTGTTGCATATTTTTGACTTGATTGACTCCACATTTAAGGAATTGTATACAAAATGATCATATGTGCATTTCTAGGCTTCCATACTCTTCTTGAATTGACTATATATTTGTCTTTACTTGCCTAAGTGTATAATGCCTTCGTAACGACATATCACTTTTCATGAATCATTTATTTATATTCTTCTTATATATATATATATATATATATATATATATATATATATATATATATATATATATATTCTCAGGTAAGGTCTACTAATCCATTTTTATATATATGAAATACATTGGGAGCAACGAAGAGTCTCGTTATGAGACTCATCATTGTGATCATCGTCAAATGAAGACCCGCATTCACATTCCTTCCATTCTTCGGCCTCGGGATTTCCAAACAAATAGGACGAGATGACATCGTCATCCGCTTTAGTTCCCTTTCATTTGTTATTCTTTATTTTCGTTATTTTTATTTGGGTCTGTAATAATTATCTAATGCTTGTGTGATTGTTAGGATATTTAGAATAATTAGGCCGATGAAATTGAATTCGAGGCCGCGGTTTTGTTTCGCTGTTTTTTTTAGTTTATTGATTTAAACATCCATGCCTCGGATACTTACTGTTTTACCGTCGCTTTTTAATTAAACATCGCACAATCGGGCCGATGAAATTAAATTCGAGGCCGCGCTTTGTTTCTCTGTTTTTCGCTTTATCGTTTTGAGCATCCGTGCAACGGATATTATCGCTTTATCATTTTTATCGCTTTTAAACTAAACACCGCATTTTTCCAACATTGCTTTCTATTTCGCCACTCCTTTCAAAGATTCAAATTACCGTTCTCATCGCTTATCGCTTTAAAACTAGACACCGCGTCATTTTGAAATCGTTTTTACGCCATCGCCATCGCCATCGCTACTTATCGCCATCGTTACCGCCATCGCCATCGCCATCGCCATCGCCATCACATCGTTATCGCCATCGCCATCGCTATCGCTATCGCTATCGCTATCGCTATCGCTACCGCTATCGCTACCGCTATCGCTACCGCCATCGCCATCGCTATCGCATCGCCATCGCTACCGCTACCGCCACCGCTGCATCGCGCACGCTCGCTCGCTTACTATCGCCGCCATCGCTTTCCAATTTTATTTTATCGATTTGAACACGATACTACACCGCCGATGAAAAATATCCGTCGATTTTGAGGCCTACACGATGCAAAGACGGAAATATAACTTCTGGGCAATGATGAGGCTTAAACCTTTATTTCATCCGAGATCAACATGTTTAGTAGGCGAGGTGAATTATATATTCGCAGCCACGACGTGATTATAGTGATCTTTTCTATTTCACCCGAGAAACAACACGTTTAGTAGGCGAGGCAATCAAAATAAACTACATTAGTCATATGTTTGCAGCCACGACGTGATTGGAATGTTCTTTTCAAAATTTAAGTCTGAGCCCTCCGCGATCAAAACATTCACTGTTTTGAATACGGATATGAAGTTATTTGTATTTAAATGTTTCTAACCGTTTGTTCTTGACGACTTGCGAGGATTAAAGTAAATAACGATGATTATTCCTCGGAGTTTATTTATTTTATTTCTTTCTTTAATTCCGCTTTTATCCCGCTTTGCATTGTAATATTATTTATCGCACTTATGTAATTATTGAAATGCTTAGAATAGGCAAACTTAGGATTTATTCATAGGTTAGTTTAAGATTTGAAACCCGTCGCTAGCTTATTTATTTGTAGGCTCGCAAACTTAGGAATCCTTCGCTAGTTTATTTATTTTAGGCTCGTCACGCGAATTCAAGATTTTCAAAACAACTTTTGTCATCTTTTATTTGCTTTATTAAATCATACCGAATAAGTTTATCTTTTGTCAATTTACAATTCATTGATTCCCAAAATTTTACCCTTTGGCATTATAAATAAATTGTTTTACTATCAATTGTCAAAAACATATTTTTCAACTCTACATGCATTTCTCTTTAGATATCGTATAAATGCATATTTTGAAAAATCTCTACATTTATCTATCTTTTAAAAATGCATCCTTTTTCTAATTATTTGCAAACGTCTTTTAATCTATTATACTTGTAAAACATGCATTATTTCTACCAATAATTAACCTGAGTTTTACCGGATAACCGCAAGTTAGCGGATCTTAAAGGATGCCTAACCCCTTCCCTTTAGGATAATAAAGAACCCTTACCTAGAATCTCACTAGTTTCGCAGACCTTAAAATTGGAGTTACATGGCAGCATTTAGTTTAATATTTAGGTGTCCTAATTCACCGTAAAAATAATTAGGTGGCGACTCCTCAACCCTTTTTACCCAGGAATCACCCGGATACGTCCACGCTCCGCTTTGACCCGAGCGAGGTCGAAAATGGGCGCGTACAGTGGCTAGCCGGTCGGCTTCAGGAAGGACACGGATGACGGCGTCTGGACATATCTTTTAGGATATGTCGGAGACATAAGACCGTATGGCAGTTGATCATCACGGATTTCACATCCTTGTTTACTAACTAAGGGACTACCCGGAGATCAAGTGTTCTGCCTGTCTAGGGGAATTGGCTTAAAACCCAAACAATACGAACCTTTGCGGTGGAAACCCAACCATACTGATTGGAGATCCCAAGAATTTGGTTCAATGGGAAAACTAAGCGGCAAAAGGTTCAGTTGAGCGCTTCGGTGGAAGCAAGAAGCACTTCGGATGATGATTTCTGTACGGAAACATGAATCCAAAGTTGTTCCCGCGATAGACATTAAAGTGCTGCCTGCATGGTGGGTAAAGGTTAAGCTTCCAAACCTTTTAAAAGATCCTCAAACGGTTGAGGTTAAGGTTATGGAACTTTTAATGATTCCTAACACTTGTGAAGTGGGGTATAACAGGATACCTTGTAGGAGATCACCTATTTAAGTGCGAGGATGGCCGACTCAAATGAACGCACTGAAGAATTCAAGTGTGTCCATGGCCACAACGGACAGAAACGTAAGAAGAAAAATGAATAAGAAGAGTTATTGTGTTGATATCATTGTCTTGGCTTACTCTAAACACTGACGGTTCAAGATATCACGTTCACCGCGCAGTAAGTAAGTCCGATGGTATTCAACTAGGGAAGGTTCAAAGCGTAAGCTACCTCTCCTGATGCAATATCTTTTCGCTGAAAGATTGCTGAAATGTAGGCACCTTGTGTGTGCGCCACAATCTCTCTTTCATAGAGGGGATTGTTGGAAATTAGCCTTTAGCGGGGAGATGCGTCCACCCATCTTTGATGAATTAAACACTAGTGTTCCGTATGTTGAAGACCTCGTCTCTTTACACATGCATGATCTACGAAGTGAGTAGATGACCGTAGGGCCAAGAATTGTCTAATTTCGTTAAGAAATGAAAGAGATATTGGTCCACGAAGTAAGGTGTTTGAGACATGGAAATGTGGTGTGGGACAAATCTACCACATCGGTGGAAATAAGAAGAATTGCTCTCTATATAAGTCTCAAATTGGTAAAGGGTTTGGGACCCCAAGGGGTATCCCATGTGTTTAAAGGAGGGAAGACCTAGATGTGCTTGGGTTCAAGGCTAAGCCAGCGCTGCCTTGCATCAGCCGTCCCGTCCGATTCGGGTTAGTGGGTTTGTCTAATATTATCTTTTTGGACCAGAGAACTCGCCAGATGTACGCTTTGATCCTGAAGTTTCATATGTACAGTTTGGACCAGAATTCTTTCATATGTACTGATTTGGTCCTGAAGTTTCAATATTTACAGCTTTGGTCCGGAATTTCAAGACTTTTTCGCCATCTTTGTTGGACTGCGTTTTGGAGCATTAACCAGCCATTATTTGGCTGATTAATTCCTCCATTAACAGCCCATTACTTGGGCAAAGGAACAACCTCTTTCAATGGCCTTAATAGCAATTACTTGGCTGTTTTAATGGCCTCCTTAATGGCCATTCTGACCTTGTTTTTGGCGATTGGACAGCCCTCTTGCTTGCTATATATTGAGTAGTTGTTGACTCAATTCATAGCTGCACAATGTAGAAAACTAGCCAGAAAACAAATGAAAATCGATCAAAACAATACTTAAAATCGCCAAAACAATGAGCAAATCGTGACGGAAAAAACAAAGGAGCAAACACCCTTATATACACAAGATATACACTACAGAGACACACTATATACACAGAGACAAAAGAGAAGAGTAGAGAGAAACTCTTCCTTCCTATTCCATATCTTCAGCAAGTCGAGTCATATTTGTTTTCTTCGACAGGCTCAACCTATTGGCTTTGTAATGTTGAGATTAAAGTGTTGTTTTATCTTGGGAGACTATTGCCCGCTAACGTAAAAGCATATATACGGGGCAATCTTGTCTTAAGGATAGAGGGCTATCCTCGACTCAACACACAACGTTGTAACCATCCAGATTTAGTTGTTTCTTGATTTCAGGTTATCAAGATTCAAGACACAACAAACTTGCGACAGTTCTCAACATTGGCTTTGCAAGGTGATCAAGATTCAAAACACAACACACATGCGGCAGTTTTGAAGATTGACCATTTATTTATCCTTTCGAACATTTGTAATAGTTATTACTTCCCGTACTGCTTTATAAAGTACCTTAGAAATACCAACAAGATGTACAAGAAATTCACCATACAAATTGTCACTAAAAATTGCTATTGTAATAAACTTCCATTTTTAATACTCCATATACAATATATTTCGTTCAATAAAACAGAACAAAGAAGAAGAAGAAGAGAGTAAAATTTCACCCAACTCGAAAATCGTGAATTCTTCCAAATATAACTCTTTTGTCATATTTGCGATCTCATGCCCAACAAGTAAAAAAAGCCAAAAAGTTGTGGCCCAGTAAGTTTTGAACTCCTCTAACTTCATACTGATTCTTTTGTTATTTATCGGATGTTTTGCTATATTACATATTAATATTTGCAGGATCATGTGTAGTCTCCATGTGATTTTGACTTGTAATACTTTGTCCTCCAAGTTTGGAACGATATGTTATTGGGTCTTCAAGATTTCACGATTATTAAAAAACAAAAAAAAAGGAAGAAATTTCAACTTGTAATACATGTATTTATTGTTTAAATATTATAAAAACTTTCATTTTGCTATAAATATTATTTATTATTGTGAATATCTATCTCTACAAGAAAAATTAGGGTTAGTAACTTTGGGATCAAGTCAGTTTTCTATTATAAATAGAGATGTTCCCTTCCCTGTATAGAGATACCTCAAGAGAAATAAAAGAACTCTCCTCGCTTCTATCTTTCTCCACAATATTCTTGTTCTAGTTTTATTATTTCATAACAGGTTATCAACACGAGTTTCTAACCTTATATTGGAGTTTAATCCATATTAATACTACCGTCTTCGGAAGTTTGACGGTGTTTACAGTTTTTCATGAGATCGGATTTTAGTAAAGTTTGGCGAACAATTGTGATGTCCATCTCAGGTAAAGTGATTTGAATCTTTTGCTCATTAGTGTTGGTTTAATATTTTTAATTCACTTCTAATGTTACGTGCTATGTTTATATATTACTATTAGTATGCCATGGTTAAGTTGGTATTGATTTTTAGAATGACCACCAGAAGTGTCATTCATACTTCACAAGTCTAAAGTATCACCAAATTTATTTATATTCATGATTAACAGAAGTGATGATTTATACATAGGCCTATATATATTGAAAATATGTTAGAGAAAAATTATTTACATTATATGTATGCCTTAATTTGTTTTTGAAGTAGCAAATATCTTAAAGAAGTTCTAAGTTATCATTATTTGATATGTTTAAGGCACGTTCAAATATGTTTCATTCATAAAGAATGAGAACTTTTGATAAATGTTATAGATACAGATCAATTCCCTGAATCGAACGTGACAGTATATATGGACGTGTGTTTGGTTGTGAAGTTATCACGATTCACCTCTAGAAGAGGTAGAATAATTGAGAAAAAATATTCTAAATATTATATGCTTTACTCCCGAAGTAGTAAGCTCAGAAATCTGTAATCTGCTCCCGAAGTAGCAAACTCAAGGATCTGCTCCTAAAGTAGCAAATTTTAAACTCTACTCCTGAAGTAATAAAACTTTGAACTCTACTACGGAAGTAGTAGAATTTTAAACTTTACTCTTGCATCTTGAAGTAGTAAGGCTCTGAAATTTACTCCCGAATTAGTAGAACTTCGAACTTTAATTCCGAAGTTGTAGAACTTTGAATTTACTTTGAAAGTGGTAAAACTTTGAGATTACTCCTGAAGTAGTAGAATTTTGAGATTTAATCCCGAAGTAGTCGAATTTTAAAATTTACTCGCGAATTAGTAAAACTTTGAACTTTACTCCCGAATAGTGGAACTTTAAAGTCTTTAAAATTTACTCCTGCCATAGTAAAACTTTAAAATTGATCCTAAAGTAATTAAACTTTGAACTTTATTCCCGAAGTAGTAAGGTTTGGTCATGACATCAGCGATGTTAGAGGAATATTTGATAGTACAAAATCAATTAAGGACTCCAAAAGAGCTAACTATTTATTTAGAAGATCATGACACTATGTTGTGTATAGATATAGTATATATATATTTAGTAAAAAGTATATACTACATATACACTGTGTACATATTTTGTAAAGTAGACAGTCCAATGGTATTTAGCTGTAATTTTCGCATATATATTAATGGTTTGCTAGATAATTTTTACGGTCTAATTATCTGATATTCAGAATTCACTAATGTTAAGAGTCTCACATCGAAAATAGAATGGGAACATAGACTCCTTATATTGACTTGGACAATCCTCACCCTACAAGCTAGCTTTTGGGGTTGAGTTAGGCCCAATATCCATTCTTTACATGGTATCAGAGTCAGACTTATTCTAATTCTATGTTCACCGATGTTGGGTCCCCAAATTATGTCATTCTGAGCGTGTGAGGGAGTGTTAAGAGTCTCACGTCGGAAATGAAATGGGAACATGGACTCTATGGACTTGGACAATCCTTACCCTACAAGTTAGCTTTTGGAGTTGAGTTAGACTCAAGATCCATTTTTTACAACTAACTCGATCAATCTAGATTCGGCATTATGTATACCTATTAGGAAGGAAATCGCTCCTTCCAGGAGTTCCCCAAAGGTGGAGAGCAGCAGTCTATACATAATTTTTCGTTATTTAAAAAGTAAATAAATGAGAAAATTACTATAACATCATATTATAAGACACAATTCAAATACAATATTACTGACTCTCCTTCTTTAGAAATATATTGATGATATATAATTGAACAAAACACTACTATCGTAGTTGAAATAATCTATATGTATATCTATATATAATATATAGCTAGGAAATAGAAGAGTAATGTGGTACCTCTCTTTGGCCAAGAATCCTATTTATTTTTCCCCCATTTTTTTTTTGACAATTTATCCTATTTTCCTAATTTTTAATTATATAAGAATAAATGTGTCAATTACTACTCCTCCATTTATTTTTATCCTTTAATGTAAAAAATTAATGATCTTTATTCTCATTACTCCCACAATTTCTAATTATCATAACCCCTAATAATTAATAGCCCATATTCATGGTATGATCATTTGGTATTCCATATTGTAGTTCTATAAATTGAGGCATTGTGTTGGAAAAAAAAACTTGATCACATTAGTCAAGTTTCACCCTTCTTGTCTTGAGTATTCAATAATGCAGTAGCCCACAAGCAATCAAATATTTTAAGAAATGAACATTGAGGTATCAATGGTCGGAAATTTTTGTCTCGCAGACAAGAAATTGACCGCGTAATGAGTTCTCAACTAAGGCTTTCACTCAATGATATTCACTTTTTCTTTTCACAGTCCTTTTCGACTAATGAAGTTTCGACATTTCCTTCAACAATTTCGACAGAGGAAATTTACCGAAATATCAACAAATATTTTTGATGGCCAAATACTGATATATTAAATTGTTGGAAATTTGTTTTTGGTGGGGAGGTGCGTCCACCCATATTTAATGAATTAAATACTAGGGTTCTACATGTTGGAGGCTTTGTCTCTTCACACGTGCATAATCTACTAAGTGAGTAGATGACCGTAGGGCCAAGAATCGTCAAATTTCGTTGAGAAATGAAAGAGATATTGGTCCACGAAGTAAGGTGTTTGATGCATGGAAATATGGTGTGGGACAAATCTACCACATCGGTGGAAAAATGAAGAATTATTCTCTTTATAAGTCTCAAAATTGGTTAAGGGTTTGGGACCCCAAGGGTAACCCATGTGTTTAAAGGAGGGAGGACCAAGATGTGCTTGAGTTCAAGGCTAAGTCCACACGCGCGCCGCCGCCGCCCGCCCGGCTCGGTCTCGGATCTCCCCTTATGCTAAATATTGATGCATTTTGGCTCAATTGTGTGACACACAAAAAGACACGAGAAAGAACCAGAAAAAACGAGACAACATAAATACAAAGAGAGAAACAGGAAGTCCAAAACGTGGACAAAAACAGAAAACTCTTCCTTCCTTTTCTATTTTTTCAGCAAGTCGTTTCATGTTTGTTTTCTTCGTTAGAATCAACCTATTTGCTTTGTAGTGTTGATTAGTTGCTGTTTTATCTTGGGAGATTATTGTCCGTTAACGTAAAAGCATATATACAGGGCAATCTTGTCTTAAAGACAGATAGTCATCTCTCAATTCAGCCACAGTTGTAACAATCCAGATTTAGTGTTTTTTAATTTCAGGTTATCAAGATTCAAGACTCAACAACTTTGCGGCAGTTCTGAATATTGGATTGTTTGTTTATCCTTTCGAACACTTATAATATTTATTTACTTTTCGTACTGCTTTACAATATCCAACATAAATACTATATTACTAATATAAAATTATCGAAATTTGTCAAAAATATAGTAGCGCCAATTTGCGAAAATACATTATCGACGAAAATTTTCGATGTCCAGTCTGGAGAAATCACTCACAAAGATAAATATGATGCAAATTGACAATTGATTTATGTGGTATTATTCAATTAGATACGAGTTTCTTTTTCTAAAAAGAAATATTTTAAAATTGTCTGATTATAAATTATGTTATTAAGGGTAAATTAAGAATTCAAATTATTTTAAATATAAAAATATTATATTAATTTTTTGGATGGAAAAGAAAATATGAGTAATAATCTAACGAGTCCATTTCAGGATAAGCATTTAAGCCTTTATCAGGCCCAAAGGATGATAAACTCGGTTGAACGATGAATAAGGGCATGAGTTGTTGCATGTCGAACACGTGTCCCTACAGATCCCAAAGTTTCCCTCCATCACCGCTACTCTCATTTTTCTTTTTTCTATTAGTGGAACTTATCTAATTAACAGCTATAAAAATTTGTACACCAAAGTTTATTCTTATTAGTAAGAGTAATAGGTTTAATTTAAAGATGGAAAAGAAGCATCTTTCATCCATTGCCAACCATGTCCTTCATACATCTGCTCTGTTAGTCTCTCTATCTTGCTGTAATAATTATTATGCTTACTTGTTTATGTTAATAAAAATACAATCTTGAACGTAGCAATTTTTCCAATTTTGAGTATGTATTGTACCACTTTCAGCATGCATTACTATTGACTAATGCCAGCCAATCTTCTGGGGAGTCAAAATTTGTTTCTTTTAAATAACTGATTTTGTGTAGAAGTAGAAACGCCACTCAATATAGTTTCTCCTTGAAACACTTGAGATCTTGACTAAGTACAAATTATTCATTAATGCTTTTAACACTTCCTCCGTCTCAATTTATGTGGCACCCACTACAAGAAGAAAGTCATTTGCCAACAATTTTTTTTATCATGGGTTGGATGTCAAAAAATACTTTTCTCATTTCTCAACAAGAGTCATTTGCCAACAATTTTTTTTATCATGTGTTGGATGTTATCAAAAAATACTTTTCTCATTTCTCAACAAGTTGTTTTTGTGCCATTTATGTTTTTTAGCAACGATATATTAAACTTTTTGTTGTTATTTACGTTTTTAGCAACAATATATTTATTGTTGTTAAAAGTTTCGTTGCTAATTCTACAAAAAAGATATTCCAAGATTTAAGTAAGTCTTCGTAATTTTTTATATATCTTTTAATATTTTGAATTATCAATTATTGTGACTTACCATAAGTGTTTCAAATATTTAAATTTTATTTCAAAAAAATTTAAAGATTTCATGTCTGAAATCACGTTCAAAATTGAACGGTTCGATTCTCGAAATCCGAACTCGAATTGTGCCCCCACGTAAATTGGGAAAGAAGGAACAGAGGGAGTATTGGTAAAAGTGCTTTTCAAAAAGATTTTCTCCTAAAGGACTTCTAAAACGCCACTTCTACATAAAGCATAAGTAGATTTTGGAAGCCTGATCAGACATGCTATAAATCTTTAAAGAAAAGCCAAGATTGAACTCTGGTGCGTTATTATGCAACTCATATTTTGAATTTGTCTCAGACCGCACTTGTAGAATTTAACTAGGTATGTTGTGGTCGTTATATTGTGAGTTTGTACATGCAACTGAATGACTGACAGTATTCTTTATCGATTCTGGCGCATCAAATACTTCTTATGTCCCATTTTCTCTTTAAAAAAGAACTGACACATCTCTAAATTTAAAAATAATTTAATTTTAAATTCTCATTTTACAATGATTTCTATGGCATGTTTAGACTTCAAATTCCAGAAGTATGATTTGTTAAACTTTGTGCCTAATCAAGCACCGTAACATAAATTGGGACGTGGGGATTGGTTTAATTAGTTTCTCATTTACTTTTAAATTCTGAACTCTACAACATAGTGACATACATCATAGAATAAGTTATTAATAGATATTTCCTCTCAGGAGGTTGAGCACCTCAGTGGATGCACTAGTGCATGAATTTGAGGCTGGATGGGAGCCTAAAATGGAGGGTTATTCAAGGAAGTTAGTGGAATTTTGCTGCTCCAAGGCTCTCACCGACGTATGCAGTAAGTTGGAGGAGACGTTGGTCGATGGTTCTTTTAGCCGAATCACGTTTGATATGATGCTAGCATGGGAAATACCTAGTTCTGCTGATGCAGACGCACATTCAGTTAGTGCCCTTCCTTGCTTTTTTATCCAACGACTATCTTACTACAACTTTGATTTTGTGTATGCTTTCTAGTTCGCTCACCACCGTATATGTTCATATGAAAAACTTTGTTGTGTTGTGATTGAGGTCACGAGTGAAAAGTCATCTCTTTATAATAATCTTGTGTTTTTACTTGAGCTGTTTCGTGCTTAATATACACTAGTTTCATATGCATACTTGTAAAAGAAAGGTTTAAGTTTGAAAATTCTAGGTCCGGAGTGGATTGAGAGAAAAACCTATCAACTCAATCCTAAGAAAACTACAAGCATCATTACTTCAAAAATAGTTCGACTCTTCTGTCATTTTGAAGAAATTAAACGAATTTGTGACACTATATCCATGAAGAAGTTTTCACTTCCAGCAATCTATTTGTCTGCCGAGTGTATGATGTTTACCCTATAAGTATTAGTTTACAGTAGACGCTGCTACAGTTCTTGGTCTATTGGGGATCTTAATTTATATTCCTATTCATATTCCTCTCATAATTACTCTTAACATGTCACCAGACTTTTGTTTGTCATATATAGGACATTACTGATTCTGCTTATGATTCTGTTTTTGTGCAAAGCGAACGAAAAGGGTTTAACTGTTACCTTTCAGACCTTCCAATCAGAAGTTTGACGTGCTTTTTTTTCCTGATGAAATGTGCTTTTCATATACAGGAATGTGTGGCAAAAGAAAAAGAAGAGAGGAAAGTAACTTGTAAAATTCCTCAGGAACAGGATGACATTCCGTTGTTCTACTCAGACGTGATGCCACTCCTTGTAAGGAAATTGTATTGAATTTTGTCAAATTGTGCTACTCAATAGAAATTAAGGGTATTTGTGGCTTCAAATCCTCTGTTTGCCGCTTTTTACTCACTTCCGATATGCAATATATATTCCTACTCTGTACCACTCAATTTAAGGTGATAGTGAGGCAAATGCAAAGATTAAAGCTGCTTACATGAAATCTTCACGTTGTACCTTAGATTCTTATGGTACATTTTTGTCGACTAATTTGGAGTTACTTGACAGGTTGACAATGAACCAAGTGTTGGAGAGGATGCATTCTTGTGGCTGGGGGCACTTGTACATTTAGTAGCCGATATTGTTAATGGACGATTCACTTTCGAGACACTGACAGCATCTACAGAAAATCGACTTCATTATCCCGCTTATGAGATGTTCCTGAAAGAGATTGAAAAGTAATTCTCATTTCTTGCTTTTCTTTCTTATTTGGAAGAAACTATAATACAGTTGTCGGGGTTGAGGTGTAGATTGATTGAGTGATTCTATTTTCCGCTGGCTTTCATTTAATAGATGTGTGAAGCATTTGCAAACACAAGCGACCCCAACAGGCATGGAAATGGCAGACGATGAGTTTATACTACACGTGGAAGGAACTGCAAGCTCTCAGAGAGTAGTGCGCCACATCGGAGGCACTAGTTGGCCTGGTATCTCTCGCTTTCTGTGTTGGTTTGTGTTGTCACAAGGCCCGGGATTATTCCAAGCGTCGTTAGCAACTAACGGACTTTTTATTTCTAGGTAGGCTGACGCTAACAAACTATGCCCTCTACTTCGAGGCATCTGGGGTTCTCTCTTATAAAGAGGCTATTAAGCTCGATCTTTCGAAAGACAGTGAACAGAGTGTCAAGACAGCTGCCACGGGTCCATGGGGTGCTCCTCTCTTCGATAAAGCCATAGTTTATGAATCATCTGAATTGTAAGTACTCTTAATAAATATGATGCCCCGATTATTTACGTACTCTAGTCTTTCCTCAAGGACTAAATTGTCTTTTTCAGTTACTAGAGTTATAGGAAAGGAGGTAATTGTCATCTTAAACACCAAAGTCACCCGGTACCTACCTATGCTGGTGTGAGGTAGCAGGTACCTCGGGGAATTAGTTGAGGCGTGAAAGCTGGCCCGGACTACACGGTTTTCAAAAACAAATTGTAATCTTAACACTTCATAGTTGATTAGGAAGTAGTATATTTTGCAATTTACTACTTTTGTGTCTTTTCAGAATCGAGTGCAAGATAATGATATAATGACTTGTGTTTTCCATTTAGGCAAGAAGGGGTTGTCTTTGAATTTCCAGAAATGACGAGCTCAACAAGACGCGACCACTGGCTCTCTCTCGTGAAGGAAATTATGCTATTGCATAGGTTTTTACGTAAGTTCAAAGTGGATTCACCGTTGGAGTCGTGGGAAATGCACGCGAGGACAATACTAGGAATCATTAGGCTACATGCAGCAAGAGAAATGCTTAGGATTTCGCCTCCGGTTCCCAAGAACTTCCTAATTTTTTATTTGCTAGATGAATTGCCGAAGGGAGATTACGTGCTTAAAGAGCTTGCCGAGAGTGTGAAGAAAGTTGACGCTGGACATCCTTGTAGTGCAAGCTCGATCTTGAAGAGTTTGAATGTTTCCCAACTTTTTGTTCCCAGTGTAGAGGTAAAAGAAATCAAAAAAGAAATCAATGACAACATCACTTCGCCAGTACAAGTCGACAATGTTTCGTCATTGGAGAGTGCTATTGATCAATCGAGGGAGGAAGCGAAAGAAATTGAAATGGCTAAAGCTACTGTTGAGGAGCTGAATGACGAAGGAATTGGCAATAGTGTCCAGGTTCTTATGGTACATTTTTACTCTGTTTCGAGGGAATCACATATCTTTATTTCTGAATTGGAATTATAAAAGTCAACAGAATGTGGATTTAGCAGCCTATTTGTGAGTAGTATCCATCGCCTGGTCTTAATTAAAGAGCTCTCAATATATGTATGTACCTTTATGCTGCATATCCGTTATGCTAAAGTATGTTTTATTTTTCCTTAGGGTCTGCTTAAGCCACTAAAAAAGTTGGTTCCGTATGTTCAAGAGGCCTTTACATGGGAAAAACCATTATCCAGTACCATTCTTGTGGTGACGACGATGGTCGTTATTTACAAGTGAGCTTCTTCATTCCCGCTATATTATTTGCCTATGTTGGATATCAAACAGTGCACTTCAATTGTTCAGTGAGTCCCGAAAAGAACTAACAGATTCTTGGGAATGTAGCGAGTGGGTCGGCAAGGCAATAGCGGCTCTCTTATTGGGAATTGTCGCTGCCATGATATGGGCTAGACGGAGGAGGATACCAGATAAGGTCCACAGAATAGTCGTCTACACCAGATCTGATCAGACAACAATGGAAAGCATAGTGTCGGCTCAACAAGGACTTAGAAATGTGTATGACTTGATTCAGACAATGAATATAATTATACTGAAAATTTGGTCAGTACTGGTTTCAAAAGCTCCAAAGGTACTATGATGTGTTGTTTTTTAGCCCTTTATTATGCTTCAACTCCCTCTGCCCGTTATAATTTTATAGGTAATTGAAGCCAGTGCCGAATGTAGCATATAGCTTTTACAGGTTCAACCATTATCCTTTATGCGGAGCATAATATTATGTGAAAACCACTAAAACTAACTTCTGAACTCATAATCTCAATGTACAATTGAGTTAAATACTAAGAACCTTGAAGGTTGAACCCCCTTGAATTATAATTCTGAATCCGCCTTTGAATTTGCAGCATGCGGATATGGTAATGGTAGCATTGGTTGGTGCTGCGGTGATTTTAGCAGTGGTTCCTTTCAAGTTTATCCTTGTGGCGTTAGCATCATATGGCTTTGTTGCGGCATCAAAGATTGGGAAAAGCAAGCAAAATGAAAAAGGAAACAGGAGATTACAGGAGTGGTGGGACTCTATCCCTGTTGTTCCTGTTGATATTGTGGACAAAATCGACCCAGATTCATAATTTTGGATGCCACTGTGTTCATGGCTTGTTACTTTGCTACACTAGGTCAATTTCATGAGACAGGTTCTTCTTTGCCGGCGCCTTACGCTGGTGTTCCTTTCTCTCTTGGCAAAATGTGTTCAATGTTGTGTGTTATGGCAGGGTAAATGGAGATGCTTCACCACTAGAAAAAAAAATATTACCTCTATGTCAGATAGGAGTATACTTGGCTGATTTCATGTATAAACGAGTGTGTATTATATGACAGTCTTTTTGGAATAAGAGTTGGATGAAGTTCCTAATTATTACAAATTTTGGCGTAGATGTTTGCGTATTGCGAAATCAAAAGATATAGCTTTTCCATTGACGAGTGCTTGCTATAGAAGATTTAACTGCGGAAAAAATCAGTTAGGTGTTTCAAGTAATATCATACCTTTGTTGTATGGTAGTTTATAGAAGAAATCTCAATGAGATAAAAGTGAAAAATAAGAGTAAGAATGAGTACAAACATAATATAGACTTCGTATTCCATGTAAAATTGACGAACCCCCAGTCATGACGGGTGGTTGTCGTATGCTGAAACTGTCCATAAAATCTTCAAACAGAATCAGAAGACCTTTAGTAAATATGTCAGGAATTTGGTACCTGGAAGGGATATGCAAGATGCGTACTTGTTCACGAGCTATTTTTTCGCGAACACGCGAACAAAATGAATATTCATTTCGATATGTTTAGTGCGCGCTGATGTTGGATCGAATTTTTAGAAAGACTGCACTAACATTATCACAGTAGACCAAGATAGCTTTCTGAACAGGAAAGTGAATTCTAATAGAAGATTACGTAGCCAACATAATTCAGACATCACATTGGCTACCTCTCGATACTCGGCCTCTGCACTGGATCGCGATAATGTAGCCTGACGTTTTGCAGACTAAGGGACTAAGTTATCACCAAGAAACATACACTAATCAGATGTCGAGCGTCTGGTATCAGGACAGCCACCCTAATCAGCATATGTATAAGACACGAGAGTAGAGACGGAAGATGGATATAAATGCAATCCATAATCAATGCCCGATATGTATCGTATAATGCATTTGAGCGCACGTATGCGCTCAATCCGTGGATCATGCATAAATACACACATGCTGAACTGCATAAGTAATATCGGGCCTTGTAAAAGTAAGAATTGAAGTGCCCGCAAGACTGCGATAGTGTGTGTGATCCTCGTATTGTGTGCTAGACGTAGCACTCAGGGTCGGTTTGGTATCAACCGGAGTAGAAGTAGACTTACAAGATGACATACCAGAGAGTCTCAATGATCTCAGCCGCATACTTTTTCTGTGACAAAAATAAATTACATGCATGACGAGTGACAACTATACTAAAAAAATAACTCAAGGGCCCTAAGTCTTTCATAGCAAATTCTAAACTGAGTAGTGACATGATAGACTTGCGCAGATTATCAGACGAGACAATAAATATAATATCATCCACATACAATAAAATGTATGGCATAGAAGTACCACGACGATAAATGAACATAGAATGATAAGACCTGATGTGAGAAAACCCAATAGTAGATACATAATCTGCAAACTTTTTATACCAAGCCCGAGGGGTATGCTTAAGCCCATACAAGGACTTCTTCAGTAAACAGACATGATGAGGATAGTTGGGGTCTCTAAAATTCAAGGGCTGATGCATGTATAATGTCTCCTTAAGATCACTATGTAAGAAAACATTCTTTACATCTAATTGATGAATGTGCATGCGTTTGAGAGAGCCAAACTAAGAACAGTGTGAATGGTAGTCAGTTTGACCACCGGACTAAACTTCTCACCACAATCCACGTCAATCTGTTGAGTTTTACCATCACCTACAAGACGAGTCTTATGCCTCTCAAAAGAACCGTCAGAATTTTCATTATGAGTAAAAATTCACATAGACCGAATAACATTAACACCAGATGGACAGGGTACTAACTCCCGCGTCTTATTTTCAATAAGAACATTATATTCGTCGTTCACAGCCAATTTTCAATTCGGATCATGTAGGGTAGACACAGGGTTATGTGGTAGTGGGGATATAGGGACATTAGAATTGAGATTAAAATTTTGTTTTTGTTTAAAAATATCCCGTTGACTATGAGTAACGGGCCCTTGACTCGAGATAGAATTATGTGTATTACGGTCAATGTGTGGGGTAGTGACGGACTGGCCAGCAGGCAGTGGGCCAGCTGGCCCAACAACTGAAATCGGGACCGAGGCAGACGCTAAAGTGGGATGGGATTGCGGAACAGTATCGAGATCGGTACTGGGCCGTGATTTTGGTCCACTGGGCAGATTGTTAGGACCCGTGGACACGGTATTTTGTGGGCCAGCAGGCAGTGGGCCTGTTGGCATATTTCGATCACGGGATAAATGTTGGATAATATAAAGTGAGACCTCGTCATTCAAAAAATTATACGAACTAGGCACAAAACTACACACTTTAGCAACACAGAAATTGAGTTTCATAAAAAATAACATGGCGACTAATTATAATTTTATTAGAGGATAAATCAAAACACTTGTAACCACGATGATTAGATGGGTAACCCAAAAACACACAATGGGTAGAACGGGCTTGAAGTTTGTTAATTGTAGTGGATGGAAAAAGAGGATAGCACAAACATCAAAACACCCTAAGATGAGAATACGACAGATCTTTATTGTAAAGAAGTTTAAGTGGGAATTATATGCTAGGTTTTTGTTAGGAAGTGCGTTAAGAAGGTAAGTAGTCATTTGTAGGGCATGGTGCCAAAAAGAAGGGGGTACGAAAGCATGGGCTAATAAAGTTCGGATAATATTATTAATGATATGATTTTTTCGTTCGGCTTTCCTATTTTGTGAGGACGTATGAGGACAAGAAAAACAAAAGACTATGTCATTAGCATCACAAAATGCCCGAAATAACCCATTATCATATTTTTTGTCATTATCACATTGAATATTTTTAATTTTTCGTTCGAATTGCGTACGGATGAATGCTCTAAATTGTAAAAATGTGGAAAATTTGAGATTTTTTCGCTAAAGGAAAGGTCCACAAAAAATTAGAATAGTCATCCAAAAATAAAACATAATAATGACGGCCCAAAGAACTTAGAACGGGAGAGGTCCATAAATCACTATGAATAATGTCAAAAGACATCAAAGTACGAGAAGTAGAGGCTACAAATAGTAATCTAACATGTTTTTCTAACGGACAAGAAGGACAAAGTGGAGTACTACGCGTACTCTTACAAGAAATAAAATTATTTTTATGTAAAGAATAATTAATAGACGACCCCGGATGACCCGAACATGCATGCCACAAGGAAGAGGCAATGGCGGCAAAGGTAGATGGTATGACTTGACTAATGGAAGTGGTGGAGGTTGTGAGTGAATAAAGCTCTCCTCTACTATTGCATCGCATTAGAGGTATCCCCCTCTTGAAATTCTTCACAGAAAATTCAAAGAGATCAAAATTAACGAAAACTCAATTATCAATGGTGAATCGGACAGACACTAAATTTTTAATTAGATTAGGAGCATGAAAAGCATTTTTCAAAACTAGAGGTGGATGTGGGGGAGACAAAGTAGTATGTCCATAACCTCGAATTGGAATTGTATTATTGCGTAAATTGAAATAAGATGAGAGAGTACCTTGACTGGACGTCATATGAGAAGTGGCACCGTTGTCCATGTACAATTCACGTTCGGAGGAGTTAATCAAGTGTATGTATTGCTGCTGCAATATCTATAGGTGTCGGGATCTGATTTGGGCCCGTAGCATGAAAAGCCTGCGGAGGTTGAGGCCCAAGCAGGCCTGCCTGCAGCCCCGACCCAGAAGAGTACATGCCGCCACTGTTTGGACCCAAGAAGCTGGGCTTGGACTGTTGCTGAAACTTTCCCAGTTACCCGGATATGTACTGGGCGAGAAATAGGGGTTGTTGGGCCCATGGCTACTGCCACAGCTCCACGGCCAGGGAGCCCTGGCCGGTTGCACTGCCCCGAGGCCCACTGCTGCTACCACCACTGTTCCGTCCACCGCCTTTACCACCGTGATTGTCACTGCGATTTTTGCCATTATGTTTACAATTTTGACCATTTTTGTCTCCATCGTTGCTGCGGTTTTGGCTTGAATTTTTAGAGAATGAGTAAGGGTCGTCTGACGTTGTCATCATCACGACGGAATTTGCTCTAGTAGCCGCCTTTTTAGCCAAGCCGACCTCTTCTAACGTAAGCATGGAACGGGCCTTATAAAATAGTGGTAGAAGATTACTTTGATGAAGCAGTGTGCCAATGCCGTTATAGGCCTCAGATAGGCCGGCAACCATCTGGAGAACAAGACGATCATTGGTAACAGGCGCACCAACGTTGCGGAGTTGGTCCGCCAATTCCTTGAGTCGTTTACAATAGGCTGAAACGTTAGGAAAATCTTCCATGTTGACATGTAAAAATTCCTGCTCAAGAGTGAACCCTGGAATTTTTGTTATCTTGGAATATATCACGCACCCTATTTCAAGTGTCCATCGACGTAGCGTCGGGTTCAATAATCGTCTATAAGAGGTCTGTAGAGATAGTGGAGTAAATCCACTGGAGAACGGTAGCATCAAGGGTTGTCCATAACGTAGGATCATCCTCGGGGGTAGGCATCTTCTCCACGCCAGGTACCGAGGGGATTATGTGATGGAGGACTTGATGCGAGAATGTGTGAAAACATACTCAACAAATGTGACGTGGCGAGAAATTATGATTTTGTCGGTGGAGATCTCATAGCACAAGTACCTCCTATGGTTTGATGGAAAATCTAGAAAGGCGCACAGAGTAGATCGGGGTGTCAATTTATGGGGGGTCGTGGATGTCAGATTAGGGTAACACAGACAACCGAAAATTCTAATATGGTCATAGGTAGGAATACGACGGTATAGAATTTTGGTGGGTGTTCTATTTTGAATCACACGGGTAGGTAAATGTTGAGAATGTGTTTTACCATTTTTAGTGCATATACCTAAAGAGTAGGGGGGAGATGCATGAAAAAAGAGGGTACGAATCATATTATTAATGGTTCGGAGAATTATTTCGGCTTTTTCATTTTGAGGGTAGGTGTTGGGCACGAGAAACGAAAGATCATGCCATTAGCCGCACAAAATTTATGAAATAGGGAATTATAAACTCACGACCATCATCACATTGAAACGATTTTATGTCTTTTTCAAATTGCATTTTAACCAGTGTACGAAACTCAACAAATTTGGAGAACACTTGAGATTTGAGTTTGAGTGGATAGATCCAAAAAAAGTGAGCGAAATCATTCAAAAATACCAGATAATATTTGTGGCCCAAGTTTCTAGTTATGGGAGATGTCCATAAATCAGTGTGAATAATTTCAAAAGGGGAGAAAGTAGTACTCATAGATGCCGTAAATGGTAGTCTAACGTGTTTCCCTAATTGACACGAGGAGCAACTATGAGAAAGATTCCCTTTCGTACATTGAATTAAATTTCGTTTTCTATGAGAATAAAAAATATGAGAACCCGGATGACCAAGTCTACTATGCCACGTTGAGGGAGATATGGTTGTTAAAACGGTGGGAGAAGTGCCGAGGGCATTTAGAGATGTGGGAGGGTGGACACTAGCAGCGGACGTGAATAGGAAAATAAGACATTTCTCATTTTTTATAATGTAATAAGATGAAGTGATAGTGTAAATGTTTTTTGACGATGTATAAAAATTATATTTATGGTATATGTGTGTGTGTTTTTCCTAGGGGTGAGCACGGGTACAGGGTACCCAGATACCCGACCGGAACCGACACTAACGGGTAGGTTCCGGGTAGATATATTATAATAACGGGTAGGGTCCGGGTAGTAAAATTAGGAACCGATCAATGTCGGGTCCGGTTCCGGCAAATAGAGACAGGGTACCCGGACCCAGAACCGATACTCGGAACCTATAAAATATTAAATATTTTTATTTTTTTTTAGAAACATTTGGACCACTTTTAACTTTCTCCAAAATTATTTGTTGCACGCCTGCACATTGATTTTTTCCACCCCAAGACGTAAATATTTTAGCTTTTTCACCCCCTTTATTCTAGAATGCTCTTTGTGCCCTAAGAGAAAACACCCAAAACTCTCTCAATAACAATGACGTTTTAGCTACACCACCGAGCTTCATCGTTGTCGTTGTTGAAGCTTTCTCTCAGGTACTTTCATCGTTGTCGTCATTGAAGCTTCACCTTTGCCTCTTTCTCTCATTTGGTTGTGTTCACGTCATTCCTAAAATGCATATGGGTTCATATCTAACTCTTCAATTTCTTTTTAATATCATATGCTTCTGTTCTATTTCAGGCGATACTCATCTTCAATTTGTATTACTTTTTTTATTTAAAATGTAAATCTATTTTTAAAATTTGTGTATATTTTTGTAGTTGTGAAGATGAAATTTAGGGATTTACTAGTGTATAATAAAGCTTTTCTTTTGTATCGAAGAGCTTATGAACATGAAAATAAGTTTAATTCAGATATTTTTAAATTTATTTTGAAATCAACACATTCAATTAATTGAGTGTCAAATTTGGCTTGCAATTTTAGGTTTTGATAACAGAATTAGCTTTTCTACAATGAATAAGTTTTCTAAAACTTCTTATAAGGGTACTAAAAACTCCGATTGCAGGCTAAAAAACTACTTGATGAAATTATTTTAGAACTCTTTTTTATTCTCATAGGCTTAAAAATTGTTGTTTAATTTGTGTTTTTTATTTACAGGGTACCCGGGAACCTGCCCGGACTCTGCGGGTCCGGGTAGGTTCCGGGTAATGATTGCTACGGGTAGGTTCCGGGTAATAAATTTAGGAACCCATCTTTTATCGGGTAGGGTCCGGATAGTTAAAAAATGTTAGGGTACCCGGACCCGCTCACCCCTAGTTTTTCCTCTCATTTTTAGGCTTGTACCCTGTTTTTCTGGTGAAAGTTTTGTTCGTAACATTATATATACACGCGACACAAGTAAATGTTTCTGATTGCGCTGATTGCCTCTTTTTCAAATGCTTTAAACCTGATTTTAATATTTTCATAAGCCAAAAATAAAATAAAAAGAAAGAAAATAAGGTCCAACAAATTACTCTCTCAGTTTCAATTTATTTATCTAATAAAGATGTGTTATAAAATATTTAACTTTGTAATTTTAAATTGTCATATACAGAGGCGAACCCACGTGGGAGGGCACGTGCACTCGTTAACTTTGATTTTTTTTGTACATATATGTGTATATACCTTACAAAAACAATATATATTTAACTATGCACTTATAACTTTGATGCAAATGTTGATACTAATAGCCTGCAACTAATTCGCGAAGCATAAAAAAGGCCGAGGAAACAGTTAATCTAGATGAAAATGAAATGTTATTTGTGTAATTAAGTGCATACAATCTATTTGTCATTCTTTCATATTCTGATAAGCTATTTTTCTTGTTTGTAAATCTCCTAGGAAATGAATAACTCTATCCCTTTTTTCTGATAGGAGTATAATCTTAGTAAGAAGATTTTAACATGTCTGATAAAACAAAGAGTCATCGCTCCTAAGGTGAGTTTGTGCTTGTGCTATGATCTGCGGGCAGTAGGAATCACATGATAAGTCTAAATTAACTCAATAAGCAGATATTGAAAACCATACAAATTCCAATGATAACTAACCAGGGACCCGAAAGTGTAATGTAATAACATCAATTTTTGTCGACAAACATCACGATATAATTTGTTTTTTAATTTTATTTCTACGCATAAGATATATGAAAATAATATACAAATCTTTTGTATAGTGTCATTCTCTACTATTCAAATTATCAAAGCTATATTCATAGATTTCCTTCGCAACGTTTTGATATCTTTTTTTTCTTTCTAAATATCTTTGCAGCCTTAGTTTCCGAATGTTCTAACTTCTAAGCCAAAAGATGATCCAAAATGACCTGTCAACACTCAACAATTAAATGTTTTTGATAGAGAATAAATAAATATTCTTCATATATTCTGTAATTATTATTCTAGTGTAATCATGTAAAGGGACTTGGATGAAAACCTAAAGAAAGTACTTGGGCATAATTAGTCTTTTGTACTCATTTTAGGTTTAGATTTTTCCCTTTACCTATTATATAAAAAACATAAATCCCATAATTAAGTGAGTCAGTCCGACAAAACAGAAAATTCAAGACTTAGAGTCTTGAATTACTTTCTCTTTTCTAACAAAAGAATTCATAGCGTTCTTCGTTAGATAAATACAATGGAGTTGGAACTTGCAATTGGAGAGACAACTCGCGTGGATACCATAGTTGTGAATCCAACATACAAAGACTTGTAAGTATTCGTGATTATGTTTTGACATTCATTAGATTATCATACAGCTATATTAGTTCATTATTAGGTAAAAAATTTAACTTTCGCTGTGCGAACATTGTGTTCATGACCCAACAAAACCCTACGGCATAAATATCATAAAATAGGATGCTTGTGACTTCAATAGATTTTTAAATCATAAACAATAGTTTTTTGAAGAGTTACTCATTGATTGTTGTTATCTTCTCCCGGACAAATCTCTATCAGATAAATATGAATATTGAACATGAATCTTCGTTTACAACCCTGTTCAAATTTAATACAAAAAGAAATATATGAACATATTAAAATATGATGGAAAAAAGGACTCCTAAAACTAAAAGGAATTAAAAGTAGGCGAAATATTCAAGTGAAATCGATGAGAAAAAGAATTCCTAAATCTAAAAAGTATGGAAAGATGTCCTAAATCTTAGGGAAAATATTTAATGTCTGTTCCTAATTTTGGTGTAGGAGTTGTACATTCTTTTTTCCTTCCCCACTTCCAATTCCTTTTTGGTTTATAAATCCTTCATTCAATAGCTTTTTTTTTCCCGGATAAACTCTCTAAAAAGATTGTCAAAATAAGACAGATTTTTATTGTATCTTTTCTTTTTAAAGGAAATAGATATTATTATTGTTTATGTATATTAATTTGAGAAAATTATTAAATGACTATTTTGTCTATTGCTGAGTCTTTTAACGAAGGACAAAAAGTTCAATCAACATTTATAAAATCCTTTGTGCTTTTAATATAATATTGATAAATTATGCAAGCACCGTCAGCTTCATATGGAGGACAATGAAGCTAAAGATTAAAAAATCCAGTCTGATTAAATTAACTAACTAATTATGAACCCGTTTGAATAAATTTATGACTTTTGGCTTATTTTTATTATTTAACTTAAAACAAGTGCTTAAAAATACTTTTTTATTTTTACTCAAACACCACAAGAGTATTTATAAGTTATTTTGACTTTAAAAAAAATACTTAAATTAAGCCGATCTAAACATGCTCTAATTATATTATCTTTTGACATTGACTCTAAATACAAATAAAAGATCTCAATCTGATAAATTGGTAAGTAACATATTAATGTCCCAATGATTGAGAAATTGACAAGTACAACTAATACATATCCAAGAAAAAACAGCTAATAAGCAATTATTTTGACACTAAAGAGCCTTCTCCAACTTTAAAGAAAATCAAACAACCTTAATCACAAGCAGCTACATCAAAGATGCAACCACCGCCGTAAATGAGGAAGCTAGTGGATGTATTCTTTTGTTTTTATTTGGTGTCTTCATATTTCATGCTTTGAGGCCTGATCTCTCCATTCATTTACTTTGTCGATAAAGAGTCTGTTTGGATTAGCTGATAAGCATATATATATATATATATATTTGGATATAAGTGTCGAAACTAATAATAAACAATTAGTATATTTGATCAAGGGGCTAATAATCACTTTTTCTGTTAAAATAACTGGAATAACCTTAAAGCTACATACTAAAAATATAAATTTAAAAATAATTTTGCATTAGGAAAATGATATGAATGGAGATAGAATTAAAATTTATGTTTTAGAAAGAGTGTTTCAAAGATTACAAAAGATATGTGGACTTGGTCAAATCTAATATATTTATAAGCAGTAAAAGCATAAATTAGGAACAACTAATTTATGACTTTTGATTGATTTTGTCTTATAAGTATTTTTGATATTTAATAAATGCATAAATAAATCAAAAAAATATTTATAAGTTGGTTTGACTAGCGTATAAGATTAAATAAATACTTTTTAAGTTGCTCATGTTCGGATAGAAGTGTTAATTAAAAATAAGTAAAAATAATTCCTATCAAAGAAATTTTCTCAAAATTCAAACAAAAATATTTAATTTATAAGAATGAAAGAGTAATTGCTCCTTAATCGCAGTGACTAATGATGAATTGTATATACATTAGAATTTGCCTCTCCTTTCTTCACAGAGGTTATTAATGTAATTGCTCAAAATCAGATGGAACAACCCAACACTTTGGTGATAATTGTAATACATAGACCCGACCATTTATAATCTTGATATCAAAACATTAATAATTTGTTTCCCCTCATAACACATGATCTATTTTGGATTCTTCCACCCTTTGCTACTATTTTAATAAGTATATTATATTATATTAAACCTGACATTTCTTAATTAAGCTGCTTAGACGACTTTTCAATTTAATTACAAGGCATTAATTGCTTTTATTCTTCTCTATCCTAAAGAAGCACCAAGAAAATTCCCCAGTACCAAATTTGTATTTTCAATTTAGGCCACTGCAAAAGGATTGGAATACACCAAAATAAAAAAGGTATTAATTCTCTAGGGATCATTCGCACAAATGTCCCTATTTGGGGTGAGTTCTTTAGTTTTTACCTTTTAAATTTGAGTTCTTTAATTTTTTCTCTTATTATTTTTGGCGCGGCATATTTAGAATTTTGTTCGACATAATTAGTGTTATATCTTCGGCATATGTATCATACACAACCCACAAATTATGCCGAATAAGACATAACTGTCAACACTCAACATAATATGAAAAGAAACATAATTTCAAATTGCGGCAGGCAATTAGCGTTTAATTTCAACATATATATCATAACATCCACACAAACTATGTCGGATAAAGCATAATTTTCAACATTCAACATAATTTTTAAAAGTACTATAAAAATATGCCGCATAACTTAATTCCTACATAATTTATGTCGCGCGACGAAAAAAATCAATTTTCGAAGAAAAAATATTATAGAGACTATACCTTACGAAGTGGACCTGAATATTTTCATAAAATAAATAATAGGGATAAAAATTAAAGACCACACATATGAAGGGAAAATATTAAAAACCAGTGCGTTTGAGGGGAAAATATTAAAAACCAGTGCGTTTGAGGGGAAAATATTAAAAACCAGTGCGTTTGAGGGGCAATGGGCACAAAAAAATTATTCTCTAGTTGCGTGAATACTAGCATAACTTTGAATCTAGCTAGTCGTTACATTTTATTAGAACTTAATAACTCTATTGTTTTCAGAGAGTTAAAGGAGGGAGAAAGACTCAGTAAAGTCAACTCTTTGGCAACGGATTTTCCCGAACAAAATATTTACGCGCACCTCAATTAATTTCTCGGGGCATTTGATACATTCCATAAGCAGGTATCGAGTAACTCAGTCCTCCAAGACTTGGACAAATGAAAAGAAATTACCTAGAGTTTTTGCTTCTGCCGGGAAGTAAACCTCAATTAATTTTACGAGGCATCTTCTACCTCCCACCGGCAGATACCGAGTAACTAAGTCTTCCAAGGCTTTGACAGATAAAAAAAATCACCTAAGATTTTTACTTTTTTCGAGAATTGAACCTCGACTAATTTCATGGGTCATCTGCTACCTTTCATTAATAGGTACCGAGTAACTTAGTCCACCAAAACTTTGACAAATGAAAAAAATCACTTAGCGTTTTTGCTTTTGCTGAAAAGTAACTTTGAGACCTCATGGATCTCAACCCACTTCATTGATCACTAAAAAAGTACCTTTAAGTGTTTAATTGTATATTAACTTATGATCACTAAAATAATCCATAAACGTTAAATGATGGATTTTCCTCGCACGAGAATTACAATCCAATCCTATGATTCTATCAACAAAAGAGCTGCAAATCTTTATGTACAAGCACCGTCTCTTTCATATGGACGGCAACAAAGATAAATAAAGCAAAACTATTTTTATTAACTAATCAATTATCTTAAAACATTATTGTCAAGCAAATACCAAAAGATATATATATATATATATATATATATATATATATATATATATATATATAATAAATTATTATCAAATTAATTAAAATCAAAGTAATTGTCAATTTGATAGGCATTGCACGCACATATACAGGAAACACATTCACTTCTCGTTGACTCATTTTTTTTTTCTCCTGGCTTTTTCTTTTTCAGATTATGTTGGTTTCATGATCATAGTGGACCTCTCACCGTCCTTCACTTCATCTTTAATTGGACGGAGATTTAATTTTTTTTTATCAAGCTCTTTTTACATAAATTAGCAACTAGATGTGACATCCATGATAGATGTATTGGTGAGGGTGGGTCATAAGGAAGAATTGACAAGTTTTTATTGAAGTGTGTGACAATCTCAATATTTCATCTAAAAGTTTAAGCTATTAGAGTGAACACGTTTTATTTATTTATTTATATTATCAACACGCCTTGTGATGTGCAGGCGTGATTCTTTTTTGATGGGTAAAACACGTAGAATTTTTTGATAATGGATAGCGGTGAGATTCGATCACAGAACCTCTCTACTTACTTTGATATAGTAGGTCGACAAAATTTGAATAAGAGGCGTGCACGTGATACCTTAAGGCGATTATCACATCAGAATGAGAGAGGAAAATGAAGAGCTTTTATAAGACATGATACAAGTTCACATAGTACGCACACTTTTGAGCTTGATGATACGTAGTCTTTGTTACGTCTCTGTTGGACCAAAATGAACAATACATATTTTGAACTTGGGCTTTGACACAAGTATCTCTCCATATGATTAACCATAATAAATAAGTATGATTTAGTGTCGTGCGAGTAAATTTTTTAATAAATAAAGTAATTTAATTTAAAGTGGGCGCCCACCTCCTAATGCGGGTATTTTAATTTAAATCGGGCGCTCACCTCCTAATGCAAGTATTTAATTTCAATTAGGCACTCATCTTCCAATGCGGGTATTTTATTTTCAATCAGGCGCCCACCTTCTAATGCGGGTATTTTATTTTAATCAGGCGCCCACCTCCTAATGCGGATATTTTAATTTCAATCAGACGCCCACCAACGGCGTCATCTGCACTTCGTCTAAGCAACAACGTCATTTCAACTTACAAAATCGTATTCTCATATATCCATTGTATGCAAAAGTTATGCACTAATTTTTATCTTAGCTCTAGTCGCAAGAGTTTGAATCGGCGGGAGCTTTCAACACAACGTGGAACTATCTCTTACGGCGAACCGAGACAATTTTGGTCAGCCTACTTCGAACGTCGTTATGTTCTTTCCCAATATTTCGCCACATCTACAACCAGTGTCATCATAACTCGATACTGGGGCAATATTTCTCGAATCTACCCCATCTTTTGCAACTTCTCTCCCCCTCATGATTCTATTTATACCCATGCATCCCTAATCTTCCTTCGAGTCCCGATGATCAGGACAAAATTGGCTACTCAGTCAACTTCTTTGTCCGAAAACTCTTTCATCGTCTCCGGCCAAAGAGGGGCATCTGTTGACACCCAATTTTGTCCCATCTTTTCCGATATATTTGCAATTTTAAATATTTTTGACACCTCAAAACAATTTATATATATATATATATATATATATTATTGTTAATATCATCATTTATTATTATTGTTACTATTATTCGTATTTTTTACTATCATTTGCCTCTTAATATCATAATCATAGTTTTTATCCTAATATTCTATGTTATTATATTTTCGCAAAACGGCATCGCATTTTAAATTAAGCATTTCGTAAATATTATGTATTTATTATTATTACATCGTTATATTTTATTTAAATAATTTTACATTCTTTCTTCAAAAAAAACATTTTAAACTTTTTATTTTTTACCCCAACTCATTTTTCCTTAAACCCAAAACAATTTCTACCCAACCCGCAAAATTAATTCCACCAAAGGGCCCAACCCGCGGTCCAATCTGTCAGCCCAACCGATCACCCACCAAGCCCAACCCGTCGGCCCACAATACGCCGCCGCTGCCCCTACGCCGACCTACGCCCCTACCCCCACGTCGCCACCCCCTACACCCTGACACCACCACACCCATGCCGCAACCTACACCATAAAATCCGTCTCAGAAATCATCAACTTTGCCAATTTTTAAAGAATTCAAACTTGATTCTTAAGGGGGGGGATCCACCTATAACCCCCCCCCCCTTGTTCTTCATGAGAGGAGATTTTGGAGGTCCGAAAATCTAGTTTTAAATTTTGATCCGAAATCTTCTTAAGGTTATTCGTTTCTTCTTTGCATGTGTTCTTCATATTAAAAAGGAGTCCGAAATATAAGTTGAAATATTTTGGTATTTGGGGTTCGAAATTCATATCTAGAATTCCAAATTTGTGTTTTAAATTTCGAAAAAGATACAAAAAGGTTTGTTTTGGGTGTTGACGAATCTGAATTTTTTGCTATTCTTCACTTTTTTTTTGGATGCCGGATCGGGTCGGGTCGAATCCAAGTAAAAAATTAGATTTCAATTCGGGTTCAAAGACTATAAATTCAAGTTTGTTTGTTCTTAGTTTTGGTTACGAATCACCCCTTTCATTTCTTAATTCCAATCCGAAGATACCCCTTTTTGTTCTTAGATTTCCAAATCCGAAATACTACTTTTAACCTTTAATTTTGCAATCTGAAAATTCCATTTCATTCCTCATATGTTTCGCTCAATTTGGGTTTGATTTGATTTGAATTAGTGTCGAGATCCTTGTCGGGTCAATTAGGTCGGGTCAATTAGTCCGTATCGGTTAATTGATTTCGAGAATAAATTTAATTACATTTTTGGGTTGAAAAATCAGAATTCGATAATAAAAAAAATCAGAATTCTGAAAAACATTTCTGAGCGGATTCGACGATCCGAGACAACGCCTCGGTTCGCTACCGGAAAAAATCAGTAAACTCCTATTTTATCTCTCATTTTGAGCATGCTTAACATTCTGTTTTTGTTGAAAATTAGCCTAGGATTATGTGGGATGATCTCGGGTATGTCTAGTTTCAGTTTCGGGTTTATAAGTATATTTGTAGATTAATTTTTGATTGGTTATTTAAATGATGCTCTGTTTGGTATTGTTATGATAGACGATTGGTGAACTAATTACCATTAGTTTATTCTAAGATGTTGGTCTTGTTTTAAAATATTGGTTAAGATTAGTATGGGCTTAGAAAGAAACTATGGTTGGTTAAATGTGCTTGTGATACCTAGTTGATAATTTATGCCTAAATATGTTGTGGTTTGTGTGATCTAAGCACGGTTTCAATATCCGTTTATTAAAGATGATGATTAGCTAAGTCCCTACATTTGGTTAAGTTTATTTTAAATGGTAGTTTGTTATATTCAAAATCTATTTAGTAACCATAATGACAATGTTATGTTGGGGTTTGAAAATATCACTATGTTTAATGTGGAGTCTAAATGTTGGTGTGTTTAGTTTGAGTCAAAATGGTTATGCCTATTTGAAAATGCTATGTTATTTGATTATTTATCTATTCCTATTTTAGTGTGATTGTCAAACTAGTCGTATAATATCTTATCTAGATAAAGTCGTGATGCCTATAATTTCTTTCAAGTTGATTGGGTATGTAAGGTAGAAATGATCTTAGTATGTCATGTTGTTATTGAGATGACCAAATTTATTCTAATGCACTCCTTCTATTTCGTTAGTTGTATGTAAAAATGTGGAAAATAAAATTTGTTAAGGCTTCTTTTTCCTACTTCCTGATCCAAAGCAGACCCTTCTTTCCTATTTTGAATATGAATTTGTCTCTGTGTGCCTAGTATTTTACTTATTCACATGTGATATCATTTACGCGATTTCTAATTGTAATATGTATTTTTCCACTCTTTGTGTACAACTTGTGGGTCTGTGGCCCTTCTCACACTGTTTCTTTGCCATCGTTTATGTGTATAATGTATATTTTTCATCAAAGTCAATTTTACATGCAAACGCATGCTTTTCATCAAAATCAATTCACATGCATCTTGTAAACGATGCTATACAAGTGCATGCACTTTTTTTACATGCATCTTATAAGTCATGTCTCACAAATGCACGCTTTTTCAATCCTATAATCTATGCCATGCAATTTGTCAAAAAATATATTAATTATTTGCTATATCCTTTTCTTAAACTTCATACTTTTAAAGATGCATTTTAAGCATAATAAATAACCTGAGTTTGACTGGATAACAACAAGTTAGCGAATCTTAAAGGATGTCTAACCCCTTCCCTTTAGGATGATAAAGAACCCTTACCTAGAATCTCATAATTTCGCAGACCATAAATCGGAGTTATTTTGTAGCATTTACACTAATATTTAGGTGCCCTAATTTATCGTAAAATAAATTAGGTGGCGACTCCAAAAACAAGCTTTAGAAGCTTTTTAATTTTAAACGCACAGGGGATTCGGTCGGGTGTCGAAGCCGGGTTAAAAAAAATGGCGCGCACAGTGGGTACTGCCCCCACTAATTTTTTATGGGCTGGGCAGTGGGCTGCCACTGGTTAGGCCGCCACTGCCCAGACTGGTTGCTGCCTCCGGTAGGTTGCCCGTCGCCCCTGCCCCGTCACTTTCCACCATTATTTTTTCCTTTGTTATTGTTACGGTTTGGACCTTGTTTTTTTACCATTATTGTTGTGATTTCCATTGCCCCCGAACCAGAATTTTGTGGTTGCAAATCCGTGGAAAATGAGTTGGTGGAGATGAGAGCAGTTCCGGCGGTGGCTGCTCCAGAGGATGTCTGTTTTTCTTTCCGTGTTTACTCGAGAATCAACCTCGAACGGACCTCATAGAAATGAGGCAACAGATTACTCTGTTGAATGAATGTAGCAACTCCATCATACTATTCATTCAACCCTGCAATCAACTGAAGAACCAACCGTTGATTTGTTATCGGCGAACCAACATTTGATAGTTGGTATGCGAGCACCTTCAATTCTTGACAATAGGCGGAAACGTTGGAGAAATCATCCAATTTAACATTAGTAAATTGGTGTTCAAGATATAAAGCCCTAGAAATTTTGTTTTCTTGAAATATATTTTGTAAACGTTCCCATGCCTGTTGAGCCGTAGAGTTCGGCTCTAATATGGTATGTAAAATACTGTTTGATATAGTGCCATCAATCCATTGAAGGACTATAACATCCAAACAAGACCATAGCTTTGTGTCCACCGTAGTGGTGTCCGATGATGAACTCAGAAGGTATGATATGGTCGAGTACCTCATAAGCGTGATAATGAATTCTGAACAATTCCGCCCAAGAGGTATATTGCCATTTTCCCATTTCAAATGTTATGAAAATAAAGTTCTTGACGTTATTGACGGCAAGAGAGGGATGAAATTTTTGTTTTTCGGCCATAAGTTCCACAAGAAATCAAAACAAAGGAAGAAGAGAAAGTATTTTATGTTTTGATGGATGTGGAGTAAAGAACCCTAAGTGTTGGGTTTAGGATAGAAGAGGGTGGTAGCCTGGGGGGTCGACCGGCTAGGTTTGTCTTAGGTTTAGATTTTTAGAAGTTGTTTTAGGTTTACGGTTTATGAGGGAAAACCCTATGTGTGGCCAAAAATAACACAAAAAAATAAAATAAAAAATCGGCTAAGGGGAAGGAGAGATAGGGTTTAGGGCAAAAGATCTTTGGCTTCCTTGAGTGATTTCATTCCAATGCTAACATATATATACAAAGGTATAATGCTAGTCTTAAGGAAGACTTATCTAATTAGCCTAAAATATAATATACTAATTTAAAATCATCCAAAATTAAAGATATTACAAGATTACTAATTTACATAATTATGGTGCTAACAGATTTTTAAAATTGGTTGATTAGAATTAAAATTCGAAACATCCAGGAATTAGGGACGATAATTTTCAAAAAGATGTAGGTATTAACATATATAAAAATCATTTTCACGTGTTATCGTGTACTTATTGAAGTCTAATCTTTACATTACTACTAATACTATTTTACACGATACAAGTTTGTTGCTTACATACTTCCAAATGCCAATTAACTTGATGGGTTAACATATATAAACAAATTGTTTTCTTTGGAACCAGATAAAACACAACCTTAAATAAATAAATAAAAGAATTACCTGAATATTGTAAACTATTGCTCTAATTAAGGATGTTACGATTTAAAATTTGAAAATAGAAAGTTATAAATTACTAGAGTGATTCTAATATATATTTCAACCAAAATACTGAATTTCTATCAAACACTCAAATTCATAATATCTGACATTGATGGCTTGAAAATGAGATCTAGTGAGTTGTAAAGATTAATTGTACTTGGAATTTGTTCCAGTTTTTAATGAGTGTTGCATAAACTAACCATTTCTTAAGAAGACTCGTCAACTTTTCAAAGTTTGATTCGAAAATCTTAAAATGCTCTTGTTGGAAATTAGCCTTTGGCGGGAGTTGCGACCGACCAACTTTAACGGCTTAAACACTAGTGTTACGTATGTTGGAGAATCCGGTTCTTCACACATGCATGATGTACTAAGTACGTAGATAACCGTAGGGCCAAGAATCGTCAAATTTCATTGAGAAATGAAAGAGATATTGGTTCACGAAGTGAGGTGTTTGAAGCATGGAAAGTGTGGTGTTGTGTTCAATTCTCCCTCATCGGTAGAGGAAGAAAGAATTGTTGTGTATATAAGACTCGAAATGTGTTTGGGGTTTGGGACCCCAAGGGGTATCCCATGTGTTTAAAGGAGGGAGGACCTAGATGTGCTTCGGTTCGAGGAAAGACCGCGCGCCGCCCGCCCGGTCCGGTTCCGGGTTCCGGGTTCCGGGTTCCGGGTTCCGGGTTCCGGGTTCCGGGTTCTCGGGTTCTCGGGTTCTCGGGTTCTCGGGTTCTCGGGTTCTCGGGTTCTCGGGTTCTCGGGTTCTCGGGTTCTCGGGTTCTCGGGTTCTCGGGTTCTCGGGTTCTCGGGTTCTCGGGCTGTGGGCCTTCTGATATTATCTTTTTGGGCCAGAAAACTTTGTCAGAAGTACAGTTTGATCCCAGAAGTTTCAGATGTGCAGTTTGGACCAGAATTCTTTCAGATGTGCAGTTTGATCCCTGAAGTTTCAAGATGTACAGTTTGGTCCCTGGTTTTCAGACTTCGACGGCCCGTAATCGTAAACGTTTCCAAAGACTCAATTCAGCCATTTATTTTGGCTGAATTACACCTCCAATAATGGCCAATCCGTTGGCAACCTTTCACCATTTATGTTGGTACTTTACTACCTCCATAATGACCATTATTTGGCTATTATGAGGCGGTTTTGAGCGACAAAGCAGTCCATCCCTCACCTATTTAAACACCCCTTACACCATTGTTGAGCACACCAAGAATGACCAAGAGTTAGCAGTTTTCATGCAGCAAAAACAAAGGTACGAAAATACACAACCAAAATAGCTTTCTTCCTACAACTCCCAAGGCATCATTTCGTTACTCAATATTCTTCACGGTAGCTCTTGAGTTTCCTTTGCTCAAGGGTGCCATTGCTGTTTTATCTTGGGAGACAAATTGTCCAGGACGTATAAAGGATACATACGGGCCAAGATTGTCTTAAAGACAAAGTGCTACACTCGACTCAAAGAAAAACATTCTACATTTTTCCGTTTTCTACAAAGCTGGAATTTCCGCTTTTACTTGTGTAACAATTGTAATTTCAGATTCCATGTTGAATTATTGAAATCTTTATTTATCCTTTCGAATACTTGTAATAGTTAAATACTTCCTGCATCGCTTTATAAAGTACCATAGAGCAAAAATAACCAACAACTTAAGACAATATTTGTATAGTATTACTATTAGTGTTCGAAAGATGTCGGTCCAAAAGTTGTGTGACCAAATCGGGATATGGAAATGGTTTTACGGTAGAAGAGAGTGATGATGATGAACGTATTCATAGTGTCACCACTACCAAGACTGGTGGGAACAAGCGCTCTCGAGAGCTGAGGATGTCAATCGGGACAAGAGGAGAAGATCAAGATGTACTTCTATCTTGCAGCAGAAGGCCCGTATCTATCCCAGGACAAAAGATCCGAATAATGGTAAGAAGGAATCGGACACTCGGTCGATGAAGTGGTCAAGTGAGCCAGAATCCGAAATTGGGATAAGTATTTTTCTTACTTGTCAAGAATAAAAAGAAAGATGATGAGTATTTTTCTTACTTGTCAAGAATAAAGATTAAATAATGTCTGATTAAAAATGGATAAAAGTAAGGAGGAATATGAAAATAATTTATATTCCTTACGCTTTAACAAATCAGAAGTTTAATCTCATCTTCTTTTCCGTTTAAAGATTGGAGTTTGTAACGACTTAAAAAGATCCGTTCTTTTTAGTGTAAATTATTAAAAGCGTGTAAAGTATGTTCGCACATACTATGGAGAAAGATCCACTAACTGTGCGAAAACTGTTACCACTCTTAAGTAAGCGCCAAGAATTATCTGGGCACCAATCTTAACGGAAGGAGTCTAAAAGTTAAAGGCGTAGAACCTGTCATACTATTTGGCAGAAGATCCTTCATAGGATGATATTGGACACTCAGTCATACAAAGCCTCCGGGCGACTGGAGTGGGCCAAAATTCCTTTGATATGATGATATTGGACACTCAGTCATACAAAGCCTCCGGGTGACTGGAGTGGGGCCAGAATTCATTTCATAGGAAAAGTAATGGACACCTAGTGTGGTGGGCCGAGTTTCAGTGTCTTAATGATCTGAAGGCCCAAAGAAAGGCGATAAAGAAATTGGACACTCGCCGCCAAAGCAAGCGAAGTGGGCAGTATCGAGATCACATATGATCCGGTTACGCCTAACCACGGGCAAGAGGTTGTTCATGTGAAGCAACGCCACCTCTAAAATCAAAGGGCTGGAGAGGTTGTCCTCAATAGGACTTCAAGGAATGAGATCACTCTAAAAAGAGGTGTTCTGATTCCTAACTTGGTTTAAGGGACGCTGTTGGTCAAGCCGGCTTGAGACTACTCCAACAGTCCGTAATAACTAAGAATGGTACAAGACGTCATGAATGAATGAATGATATATTTGTAATCCGTGCATCTATGCCATCTTAGATTAAGACACGTTAAATAGCAAGTCATTCAAAAGCTAACGATGTTGAGATTGTTGCATCCTTTCGACATAAACCCTCAAAATGAATGTGAGGTAGGCGAAGAGGCAAAATCACCTTTCCAAATTCCGTCAAGGGAATAGCGAAAGAAGCACCGCTCCTCTAGAACTTAGTCACACCTACTTGGGTGATTTGAAGTTTATACAAAATAGAGGGGGGAGACAAGTACGTTGTGATCTTCATTGATGATGGTACAACGTATGGAATCCTTTGTTTGTTAAAAAGCAAAGATGAAGTTGTTGAAGCGGATAAGCGCTACAAAGCAGAAGTTGAACATCAACTAAGCCTATGGATTGCGAAATTCATAGCGATAGAGGGGGAGAATGTGAAGCAGCGTTCATTAAACGACTGTTCATTACTCACCTCAGTCTAACGGTGTTAGCCAAGCGCAAACCCGTACGCCTAAATTATGTGGGGCAAGGCGATCCTTACGCTAATGCGATTCTCAACGAGAACTCCGCATAAGGATAAGGATAACTCTCCGTGTGAGACATGAAAAGGATCTCACATACAAAAGTTGTGATGTGGGGTGGCCTGGTAGAAGTTGGACTACCGAAACAGGTCAAGTTCGACCTAAGACTGTAGATTACATATCCACTGGATCTGTAAATAACAGTAGTACTTATCGCCTCCTGGCGTCAAAGAATGTTGAATTCTTATAAGATAACTTTCCTTGAAAAGGAAAAAGGAGTAATTGCTCAAGGTTAACAAGAACCCGCGAGGGTTCGACCGTCAGGAACTAGGCGTTCCGTATCTGCTGAGACTCGAAAGTTCTTTGGATATCAGGAACTTAATATTCCAGATCTGCAGAACTCAGGGGATTCTAGATGTTGAACCAAGACGGAGCAAAGAGGGACAAGGACTTGTTCGATCCTTCTAGCTTGTATGGTTAAAAACGAACCATGGACAATTAACAAATAATTGTTATCTCCAAAAGCGCTGCTTTGGAAAGAAGCTAAAGAGAGAAATATATTCCATCATATAGAACCATACTTGCGTAATGGTTAATCTTCCTCCGGGAAAAGAACCTTTGGGTTGTAAAATGTGCTCCCTGTGAGCAGCCTAACATCCAGGGCCATTGTAGTCTTACGTGGCATGGATATTGAACTAGCCTTCCCAACCGGAGAGTTGGAAGAAGAGGATCAGAATTGGTTTGCTGAACTGTTGGGCTTCTTTCTGAACTTTCATTTTGGTCCCTGAAATGTTAACATTTTGGTCCTGAAAGTCTCAGATAAAACAGAAACAATGAATCTGACCACAGAAACATTAACTCTGAAGTTAGAAAGCCAGCGGTTGGAAAACCAGCGATGCGAGAGTGAAACTCATATTGAAACAAAGTCTCGATATGAAAGATATGTGTATCACAGATGACATCTTAGGAATTGGATTTCTAAGACATCTAACGGACTGGCCTATAGTTGACAGTCTCGTTGAAGCCACCAATGGATATGAATCATAGAACTGATTGGAATCATGGTGCACCCATAGACAAGGAGCGATATGCTCAGGTCACGTGTAGTTCAATGTATTGTACACACTACAACCGACCTGGTATCGTCCTACAAACAGATCAGTTGAACTAAGGTTCACTGATGATTTTAATACATGATCAATAGAAGGCGTTAAGTCGGATATGACGATATCTGAATTATTCGTTTATCTTCGGATTATAGTATTCTGGATGTCCAGCGGTTCTGGGAGAACACAGTGATGCAAACTGGACATCAGATCTGAAGAACACCAAAGCCACAAGTAAATGTGTATGGTGGATCTTGGAAAATCCTCTAAACAAACTTGCATCGTCCGATTCATGATGGTATCGGAGTTTATCGCTTTATACAAAGCATGAAAGAAGTTGAGTAACTTCACGACTCATTAGAGGACGTCCCTTATTGGGAGAAACTCGTGCCTTGGCGATTATACATCGTGGCTAGCTTGATCGGCTTTAGGAAGGACACGGATGACGGCGTCTGGACATATCTGTCAGGATTTGTCAGGAGACATAAGACCGTATGGCAGTTGATCATCACGGGTGTCACTTCCTTGTTTACTAACTAAGGGACTACCCGGAGATCAAGTGTTCTGCCTGTCTAGGGGAATTGGCTTAAAACCCAAAATATACGGACCAATACAGTGGAAACCCAACCTTACGAACTGGAGATCCCAGTAATTTGGTTCAATGGGAAAACTAAGTTGTAAAGGTTCAGTTGATCGCTTCAGTGGAAGCATGAGCACTTCGGATAGTGATTTCTGAAAAGAAACACCAAATCCAAAGCCGTTCCCGCGATAGACTTTAAGTGCTATCTGCAGTGTGGGTAAAGGGTAAGTTTTCAAAACCTGTAATGCTCCTCAACAGTTGAGGTTAGGTTTTTTGGGAAACTTTTAATGGTTCCTAACACTTGTGAAGTGGGGTATAGCAGGATACCTTGTAGGAGACCACCTATTTAAGTGCGAGGACGGGCCGCCTCAAAATGAACGCACTTAAGAATCCAAGACGTTGTCCATGGCCAAAACGGACAAAACATTACGAAGAAGAGAGTAAGGGAATTTGTTGTGTTGGTATCATTGTCTTGGCTTACACTAAACACTGACGGTTCAAGACATCACGTTCACTTGCAGTAAGTAAGTCCGATGGTATTCAACTATGGAAGGTTCAAAGGCGATGCTACCTCTCCTTATGCAACATCGGTCCCTGAAATATTCTTTGGAAATGAAAAAGGCACCATGTGAGTGCGCCAAAATCTCTTTCAAGAGGGGATTGTTGGAAATTAGCCTTTGGCGGGAGTTGCGACCGAGCAACTTTAACGGCTTAAACACTAGTGTTACGTATGTTGGAGAATCTGGTTCTTCACACATGCATGATGTACTAAGCACGTAGATAACCGTAGGGCCAAGACTCGCCAAATTTCATTGAGAATTGAAAGAGATATTGGCTCACGAAGTGAGGTGTTTGAAGCATGGAAAGTGTGGTGTTGTGTTCAATTCTCCCTCATCGGTAGAGGAAGAAAGAATTGTTGTGTATATAAGACTCGAAATTGGTTTGAGGTTTGGGACCCCATCCCATGTGTTTAAAGGAGGGAGGACCTAGATGTGCTTCGGTTCCAGGAAAGACCACACGCTTGCGCCGCCGCCGCCCGTCCGGCCTGGGATTCAGGTTTCGGGTTCGGGTTCTCGGTCCTCGGGTTCTCGGGTGTGGTGTGGGCCTTCGATATTATTTTTGGGCCAGAAAACTTTGTCAAGTACAGTTTGATCCCGAAGTTTCAGATGTGCGCTTTGGACCGTAATTCTTTCGGATGTGCGGTTTGATCCCTGAAGTTTCAAGATGTACAGTTTGGTCCCTGAAGTTTTCAAATTCGACGGTCGAGCGAAACGTTCAAGACTCAATTCACCATTTATTTTGGCTGAATTACACCTCCAATAATGGCCAATCCGTTGGCAACCTTTCACCATTTATGTTGCTACTTTACTACCTCCATAATGACCATTATTTGGCTATTATGGGGCGGTTTTCAGCGACAAAGCAGTCCATCCTCACCTATTTAAACACCCTTACACCATTGTTGAGCACACCAAGAATGACCAAGAGTTAGCGATTTCATGCAAAGAAACAAAGGTACTAAAATACACAACCAAAATAGCTTTCTTCCTACAACTTCCAAGGCATCATTTCGTTACTCAATATTCTTCACGGTAGCTCTTGAGTTTCCTTTGCTCAAGGGTTCCATTCTTTGTTTTATCTTGGGAGACAAATTGTCCAGACGTATAAAGGATACATACGAGGGCAATATTGTCTTAAGGATGAGTGCTACACTCGACTCAAAGAAAAACATTCTACATTTTTCCGTCTTCTACAAAACTGGAATTTCCAGTTTTTACTTGTGTAACAATTGTAATTTCAGATTCCATGTTGAATTATTGAAATCTTTATTTATCCTTTCGAATACTTGTAATAGTTAAATACTTCCCGTACTGCTTTATAAAGTACCATAGAGCAAAAATAACCAACAGCTCTTTTATAGTCACTATTAATTAAGAATAACCAAGAAAATTCTCGTACTTTGCTTTCATTTTCTATCTTGATCATAAGATTCCGATACAACAAAAGTGCATTTATATGTGCACTTTAACTTTAAGAGATAAGTACTAACAAAATAAATATTAATCTAATCAACCAGCTTGTAAAGTCTAAGTTGGCCTTTTGAGTAAATTAAAAGTACCTAGCAAGTGTCAAATCATTTCTAAAAATGTCTTGAATAATCTCCAAACCTCAAAAGATTTTATCATAATCAGTTTTGAGAATATTTATGCAAATGAAAAATAAAATAATTACGACTTCTTTTCTTGAAATAAAAGAACATGGATTTGATTGTTGCTCAAAAGTTTTGTCTCTTTTCACTTGATCGGAAGGATGAAAACAACGTATCTTGCTGTCCCTTCCGGTTTTACAATCAATTTCATATCCATCTATTTGAGGAATGTTCAATTTCCCGTTCGTTCTAATTGTTTAGAAGGATTTAAGAACTGGAAAAACAAATAAAATATTAATTCATATATTTTGAGATTTAAGAAATCACGAGTTAACCACACGAATGAAATAGGGATTGAAAAAAGAACTGTTTGCAATTCGAGTTCGTTACACGATGAGGCATAGAGTTATCACTATCCAAGTTGAGTCAATAACGACCCTTCATAAAAAAATTATATTATGTAGATAGATCAATCTTTTTATGTATATATAATATATTATATGTTGAATTTCTGATTTATTTTTTTACATATATTTACTTATTTCCTTAGTGAATTCTGACTCCCCACTGGACATGACAATTAAAAATATAACTTAGTTTGCCATGTTTTCTCAATAGGGACTTTGTACTCAAAATCTTTTAGAACAAATTCAACATTGAGTTATTCATAAGTCACACATATGATATCACCAGAAGATGTAGTGTTGTGGATGAAGTTGTTCCTCCTTTAATCAGAGGTCTCCAATTTGAGTCATGTGTATGGAAAAATCATTGATAGGGAGCGCGTCTCCAGAAATGGATTCTACCCGATGTAAATCTGGATATAATCAGGCTCCAATAGAAATATCGGAATACAAGTAGCATATTTATATTTCCCATGTAAGAAAATTATGACTATAGTCTATAGTCATTAGGCAATCTAACATGGGAAAAAAAAACTTTTAATATACTTATTTTCATTTGGTTCAATTCTTTTCTTTTTCTTCTATTTAAACTTGTCCGCTCACTTCTTTCTCATCTTTATCCAAACCTAGAAGATAAGAAATATTACTTATCTTGTTCGAGTTTTTTCTTGCACTTATTGCTCGCAACAATGTTGCAGTCACAACCACAAAAATCATTTTGGTGCAAATATGCCCACAAAATTTGCACCAAAATGAAAATGCCTTAAAACTAGAAGAACTACAAGCAATAAACTGTAGCCAAGCGTTGATATTTATATGGTTATAATTGTCAATGGACCCACACAGCACCACAAAATTTAACCTTGTTTTTATTGTTGCTGACTCATTAATGACCAAACTCTATGATTTCTCTCCTCCCAACTTTATAATCAGCCGATATTCGAGGTTCATTGACCGATTAATTTTGATTTGAGCCGAATAAATTCATTAAGGGATGATGTGGTTTAAAGTATAAATTAAATAGTTATGATATATAAATCAATCTTATTTATATAATATTTGAGATAAAATATAATCTTCTACATTAATAGTTAATTTCTATATAATTTTATAGATGCTGATATTAAAATTTATATTATGTCGATTTTAATACCGGTAGCTAAATAATATGAGTATAAGTTATACAGTGTACATATTATTATATATGAGAGAAAACGTGGAATAGGATTACATATATTAATCCAAAAAAAATAATTTTCGTATTATTTATGTCTTATAACCATCCACGCTTTATACATTGTGTAACAATGACTGTATTATTAATATTTATACAAGCAATTCTTGCATTATAATTTTTGTATATCTAATTCATCAATCAAACAATTCTGTAAGGACATAAAATATTTTCTATAATTCAAACTCGAAAACTTTAATTAATGACGGAGAAATCTCAACTATCCACCTACCAATTTTTTTTTCTCTATCTTCCAAGTTTATGCACTTTCTAATGTATCGCCACATTTTCTATTCCTTTATCAAATAACCCTCGCCACGTCATTTTCAACAAACCCAAATAAAATATCACTTATTTTATTATCCCCAAAACCTATTATATACCCCTTCTCCTTCCCTTTTCTAAACCCCTCAATTTCTTCAAAACTTTTCTTAACCAAACATTTCAAACTTCATATTTTTCTTTCTTTCTTTCTTTCTTCATCCTTCAAAAAATTAATCATGGATTTTCCTGAGATTAATATGATCAGTGATTTTGAAGCAGGTGTGAAATGTCTACAAAACCCTTCTCTTATACAAAAATTACCCCAAGTTTACCATTTTTGGAAATGGGGTGCTTTAATTCTTGCAATTTTAGCTACTTTTAGCAGTTTAATGAGAAAAATTAAACTTTTATTTATTTTAATACGTAGAATTAAACCTTCTACTGAACCCCTTTTACAATACCTTGGTGAAGACTTCGATATTTCTGACGACGACGACGAAAACGATGATAAATGCTCATCGTCGGAAAATGTTTCCGACGATGAGGATTTATTATTAGATCAGCAAATTGATGAAGGGCAAAATCGTAATTTTACAGTTGCGGGATCGAGTTTTTATTTTAGAGAAAAAGAAGGGCAAAATCGTAATTTACGACCCCGGCGGCGGCGAAATAGCTTAGAGAGGTTCTCGTGGACGGAATTTTCCGCCGGAAAAAATGTTGTGAAGCTTTGGGATAGCTTAGCTTTAGGTTTAGATTATGAATATGATGATTTGAGTAAGAGTGTTGTTTCATTATGGGATTTGAATGAGGAAGAGAAAATTGGGAATTTATTTAGTGGGTCTTCGAATGTTCCGTCGGTGGTAATGGCGTCGCCGGCGGTGGTTTTGTCATCGGAAATGAAAAATGATCGGAACGATGTCGTTTTGACTGCGTATGATACGAGAATGAAAAGTAATTCTCCGGCGATATGTGCTGATTGGGGTGCCGGAAAAATTGTCGGAGTAAATTCTTCCGGCGTCTACGTTAGAAATGAAGCTGACGGAATTTTAACGGTCGGTGATATGAGAAACGTTAAGACGCCGTTAGAGAATATAACGGAGACTGACGTCGTTATTGAAGGTTGAAATCCGAACGAGTTGCATTGACTCGTGAGTTGACATAACGCGGCGTGGACTGAGTTGTAATGATCTAGAAAGGGTAAAATCGTCAATGAAGTGGCGAAATGTGAAGGAAGGAACACACGTCTCTGTAAATAATTATTACATTATTTTCAATAATTATTGGAAATGATAAATTATTATTTGGTCAAGCTTAGTTTTTTTCTTCTACATTTAATTTGTTGTCTTTGTATGAATATCTTAATCTGATTTTCTTCATAAATTATTGTGATTTAGTTATTGCTTTTTCTTTTTTGGCGCCATTTGTTTTGTGTCATGATTTTTACTGTAATTCTGCATTGACTTTGTTCTTTTTGAGTCGATGATTTATTGGAAACAATCTCTCTGCCCCCGTAAAGGTAGATGCAATGTTTGTGTATATCCTACCATTTTCAAACTCACTTGTGAAATTATACTAGCTATGTTGTTTCGCTTAGCGGGTAATTCTATACCTAAATCATTTGATTAATCAGATAAAAGGTCCTTTTGTCATAATTAAATGTTTATAGACAGCTCAGCTAGTTTATATAGTCATGTTAATCCCATTTTTTATTGCATGGGTTTAACAAATCACATGGTTAGTAAGAAACGTTAGAGAAAATTATGATGGTTCTGACATTTGAGCATCTCAAGTTTAAAACTAAAACTCAATGTGTAATTACTGCCCTCTTAAGAGAGTAAAAGACACTTAAATCAAATAAAACCTTGGTAGAATAAAAATGCAAGAACATGTCCTTTATTCAACCAAAAAGAAAATAAAAGGAAAATTATTTTTAATAATCATTCGGTAATTGAACTTTACTTGTTTGATTAATTCACAGGCTCATTACAAAAAACTGGGTGGATTATCCTTCGTACGGGCGGTCTTTAATTTGTCCCTTAATTTAATGGTCTTTAATGTTTGTTCCTACTTCGTATTTAATGAAAATTTGTGGCCAAAGTACTTTTTATTCATAGATCTACTAAATCAGATATTCTAGGTTCGAATCCAAATAGAGGCAAAAAAAATAAAAAAATATTGCAAGGCAAAATTTTCATAGATTTGCCTATGTAACTAGCCGGACAAAGTATAATCTTAATTTTTCAACGAAACTTTGCCTTCATGCATAGTTACATAAAAATTATGCTCCTTAAGATATAATTTCTATACAACTTTGACCGAATATGCATAATTTATATGAAATCTTGTCTTGCGTTTTTTTTCCTTTTTGACTGCTGAAATTTGAACCCACAACCTCAGAGGTATTCTCGGAGGCATAATTACATATAAACTATGCTCCGCATAATTTCTATACAACTTTGGCCGAATTGAAATTTTTTCTAATGAAATTTTTTCTTGGAAATTTTTTTCCTTTTTGACTTTGATGAGATTTGAACCCACAACCTCAAGGATATTTTCGGTTATTTTTAGGAGAGCAAAAATTAAAGACCACCCTAAAATAGGGACAATCGTGCTAATTGCCCGGCTCATTAAGGCGATAGAATTTTTTTGTCCTTCTTTAGTAAGAGTCCTCTTTGCCGGTGTTTAGTAAATAGTTCTATTGTTATTTCTCTTTGCAACTTATGAATTATTTAGATTATGGTCTCAATATCTTTTTGAGCAAACTGAAAATCTTATGAGAAAACATTCGATCAAGGTCTAATTTTTTTTAAAATTATTATAAATGTCAGGCGATAATTTAATATTTTAAAATGTTGTCTAAAGGGATAATTTTCAATCGCAATATTCCACAACGTTTTTAATTAGGGAACAAATCTAAATGGTGACCTTGAAAAAGGACATTTTTATAAATCAACCTAATAGTGAAGTGCTCCCTACAAATAAAAAAATTCATTCTCAAGGTCAAATCCAAGATGTTCGATTAAGGGTGAGAAATCTCATTCACCTACCTCATTCATTAATGGTTTTATTCGAATTATGAATTCATTTTTGAGCAAGAGAAAATAATAAGAAAGAAGACATTAGTAATGATTATCGAAAATAGCTTCTTTACTTTTCAAAATAGGAATAAATGCGTACATATTATCATCCTCGAACTTTATGGAATTATGTTGTTGTATATTAGTAATGGCAATTGAATAGACTATGATCAATCTTTTCAGCATATAGTTTGTACAAATCAAACTGTGTGATAGCAAAAATTCAGAGACATTACACATTAAACTGCGTGACAGCAAAGATTCAGAGTAATCACAAAAAAACATGTTAAGTGGGTGCATGCTTTTCATACATAAATCAAACACTTCTAGTTGTCATCCATAATATTCAACAACAACAACCAGACAATTCATTTGTCTCAACTCACAATAAATACATAGACAAACAACCAAAAATGAGGCATTAAGTGAAGGATTTCATTAGTGGGCCTTATTTTTTGGTTAAGTAGGAAAAGTACACTTTTGTTAAGTGTAGTCTCCATGTTGGATTATTGTTGATTGTTAGTCTTTGACTCTTTTCTTATTACTTTATTATATTTATATATACATAACTTCGATTTAGCTTCGGCTCAGTGAGAATATGACAATAGAAAGATGTGAATGTCGATGATTAGGCTATAAGGTTAGTAGGTATTCGTGTGTACTCTTTATCAGTAGTATTTAGTTAGTAATTGCGTAGTTGTTCTTTTCTTCAATGTGCATTATTGTTTGTTGTTTCATTTATTTGGTATCATGCTATTGTGATATCATATTTTACTTGATATCATGCTTCATATTCTTTTCTTTTAACCTAAGGGTCTATAGGAAATGGTCTCTCTACCCCATAAAGATTGTAACGATGAAGAAGATGAGTTAGCACCAATTGGGCCTTATTGTCTTTTGGGCCGGGTTCAAATCTGAACAAGTTTAGAGATTGGGCCGTTGATTAGTAAAGCCCAAGTCTTTCCTTTATTTTTATCTGAATTTCCTTAGCCGGCTGTGGCAACTTAAAATATTCATGGATTTGGCTACGTGTCCGTCTCCAATAGCTTTGTTAGTAGTAGGGACCACTGTACGATGTAGCAGTCCCCTTTTTATATTCCTGTATCGCATTCAGTGTTTTTTATGCTATGAAAATGAAACCCTTTCTTTTTCTCTGAATTTACTTTTCCTACTGTTTTATTGCAATTTTTATTAGTTCATTTGTTACCTAAAGTATGCATATATCTTACCTTCTCAAATTCTATTTGTAGGATTACACATCGTATGTTATTATTGTTGTATATGTTAAGAGTCCCACATCAGATATGAAATAGAACATGAATTCCTTATATGGACTTGAACAATCCTCACCTTACAAGCTGGCTTTTTAGGGTTGAGTTAAGCCCAAAATACATTCTTTACATGCGGAATGGGAACATGAACTCCTTATATTGACTTGGACAATACTCACCTTACAAGCTAGTTTTTGAGGTTGAGTTAGGCTCAAGATCAATTCTTTACCGTATATACATAACTTCGATTTTATTTAATATGAATACATAATTTATTATTATATATTATTAGTAAGCAAAACTTAAACTTGAACAAAATACTATTCCATTAAGTAATCAGAAATAACTGCTTAAGAGTTGATTTACAGTCACTGCCACTTTGTGCATGCACTATCGCGATTTGTTTTACACATGAAAAACTGTTTTGAAATAAGAGTTAAAACCACAAATGAGTGTGGTTGGATGATTTAGTTTTTTCAATTCTTAATTAGAGATTTCATGAACATTAAAAATATTTTTTTATATTGAGAACGTTACTCACTTAATGGCCTACATGTTGTGAATCCAAACTAGTTGGATAAGTAAGTTTCGAATTCCAAACACATGAAAAATAAAGAAATAGAAGTTGGAGGAACTGATAAGGACCAAAATACACTTATTCAAAGCGTATGATTAGAATTCTACTAGTAAATTTATTCAGGAAGTTCTATTCTGTATTTGCTGAAAGGAAATTCTATTTTGTAACAAGAAAATTCGAATGATCAAGGGATATTTGCATCATATGGCCTTTCCTGAGTCCACTCTTTAGATTATGTCTCATTAGTAAAACTGGCTAAAATTTTGCCTTTGAATTTAGTTGAGATTTTATATTTACAGAAGAAATTAATCCACTGAACTAACAGGAGTAGAATTAAATTAGTGGCCTCAGAAAGGGTTATTTGTGCAAAATGCTCCATATAAAAAGAATTAACGAACATAAATTGCACTTTGCACTTTGCACGTTGTGTTCTTAAAATGGCTAGTCTTTAATTTTTGTCTTTTAACAACAAACTTATGTGTAGTGGGGAATAAGTTTATTAGAAACTGAAGTCATGCCGGCGCATAACTTAGAGGATATTATAATACGAAAATATAAACTTATGCCCTAAGAATTTATTTTGTTATTTGGAACATAAATTAAAGTCCAGCACAAAATAATCACAAAAGTGCAAATTAACCTTAAATCAATGTCTAAACTGCAAATTCCCGAATTAGAGGAATATTAGGTTTGACCCATTATCTTTCCACTTACTTTAGAAGACTTATCCGTAACCATATCATTTTCTTGGGCAGATTTTCCTTCAAAGGCACTGTTCTTTAATTTGTTCCCCTCAAATTATTGGTCTTTAATTTTCGTGCTTCACTTAAAAAAGTGATTGAAAACATTCTGAGGTTACGAGTTCAAACTAAGAGTGGCCAGTGGGCCGGGCTCGGGTCTAGCAGGCCGGGTCTGGCGGGGTCTGGGTCGGGGCGGGGCGGGAGAAGGAGCGGGGTCGGGTCTGGCGGGCTCTGGTGGGGTCGGGTCTGGCGGGACTGGAGCAAGTCCCGTCCCGATCCCAATCCCGTCGGGCTCGGGTCGGGGCGGGCTCGGGTCGGGGTCGGGTCGGGGTCGGGGCGGGATACGGCGGGTTTTCATTTTTAAAAAAAAAAAAATAACATATGTATAAAAAAAACTCAATAAACAAAACAAGATAGTGTAATAAAAACATCCCAAGGCTGTTTTTGTGCCTCTTATATTATTTAATAGACATATGATTTTTTTGTAATACAAATACAATTGTCTAAAATCTAAATTGCAACTTTGTGGTGTTGTCCAAAAGTTGCAAATTACATAATAAAATTACAATTAAAAAAATTACATTCTCAAAAAAACACATTTCTAATTGCTTGATGTTTTCTTGTGGTTCTTCGGTTGGAATTGGTATTTGTTGGTCAAATTGATCCACGTCGCTTCCACTACCTTCGGTTAAGATTTCGTTGTAGTTTTCATCATCTTCTTCGTTGATCTCCGGTTGACCGCACCTTCTCCGCTCCGCTCGTATCCAATCTCCGAATAATACCGCAATTTCCAAGTGTCTCCGGCTAATGAGTGTCTGTGGTCTCCTATTTGATATCACTGCAGAAAAAGCGCTTCAGACGCTTGATTGGCGACGCTTGAATGTTCAAAACATCTCGAGCCATCAATGAAAGTGTCGGAAAAGTCTTCTCATTCCCCTCGATATTTGACAAGTCTTCATGTCCATCTTCATTGATAACTTCTTGATACTGATGCAGAACCTGCAAAACAAAAATATCAAACTCGCTAATTTGGTTAGTAGTAGAATGCGACCGCACATTCTATTTACGAGGCTTTCAATACTAGCCGCAGAAACAACATGTCTTTGTGAGGTTGTATTGAAGATGAAGAAGATGGTATGGAAGGCTGGTAAGTTACTAGCATTTTCTTGTTGATAAAATCTATATATATTTTTGCATTGGTGTTCTACGCTAGACAATACTTCTTCTTTAGTTTGTTCAATAGGTGGTGGGTGATTTAGATTTTTGGGACTTGGAGGTGGTAGTACTTCTATACAATCGTAAATAGTTTCAATTAGTGATTTAGTACCGTCTATTTTAATAGTAGGATTTAATCTGAGAACCAATAATATAAATAGAGGGAATAGGAATAAAATATTTTTTATTTTGAGAAACATTTTTAATAATTTGCCTTATAATTTGGTTTTCCATATATTCACTAAGTAATAAAAATATTAGAGTTATATAAAATAACATAGTTGAAATAGTAGGATAATATATACCGGAAAATTCTTTTATTGCTTGAAAAATTTCTCTAAAAATACAATAAGTTAGGAAATTTTTCTCAATCACTATCTAAAATCATATCAGCTGGCTTTTTATTATGAGAGTTAAAAAATAAAGTTATAGGTAATTTATAGTCATAAGCAACAAGTAGTTGCTCGTATAAAGAATTCCACCTAGTGGATACTTCTTGTGGAATTTTTCTAAAAGGGAGTCCACAATCATGACAAATTTTTTATATTCTTTCCTACGTTCTACTTTATTACTTTTAAAAATAAAGTTTATAGCAAATTGTATTTTACTAAGAATGTCTTCAAAAAGTGATAGATCATCCTTTACAATTAAGCTATATATATGGCACGCACATTTTATATGAAAATGGTGCGGAAAAGATGGAGTTAAACTATTTTTAAAATTGTAATTGCGTAATTGTTATTAGAAGCGTTATCTAATGTAATAGTCATAATTTTATCGGTAATTAGTAATAATCGCACACTTGATAAATATTTTACGCAATAAAAGTACCGGTGTGCCTACCATCTATATATCTATACGCTAAAATACGTTTTGCATAGACCATTTATAATCTATCCAATGACAAGTTCTGATTAAATAATCATGGCCGTTAGTACTACGACCTATATCAGACGTGATGGATACTTTGCCATTAAAATGATATAATGAAAAACGTAAATATTGTTGATATTCATGCGCGAATTTAAATACATCTCTCTTAACAGTTGATCTAGGAAAACCGTTAAAAGCAGGATTATATATATCTCTAATGTAATGAATAAAACCGGGAGATGAAGAAAATGAAAAAGGCAAACCCTCCACAGCAACTAATTTTGATATTGCTTCACTATCTCTATGTTTATTGTATTTAGAGCCTACAATTCCCCCCGTCATAGGGTTAATTTGACTCTGTACTTGGTCCGGGACAGTATCAGTATGTGAACCTTGTCCCGATGGAGCGGGAGTTTGCGCACCCGGTTTTGAAGCCTGGTATTGGGCATACCTAGCTGGATGAGCACTTACTACGTGTCTAATTAAACCCCCCGTCCCACCGTGACCTTTTCCAGTTTTAAATTTTAAAACATTTTTACAAATTTTACATATGGTTACTTGATTCTCTACGTCCCTATCAAAAAATGTCCATGCATCTGATTTTAATGGTCGTTTTGCTGGACCTCGTCTCATACTAGGGGGAATAAGAGGTATTTCAGTTGAAGGTGCACTAGTGGGTGTGTTGTCATCAACATTAGTAGGTATATCATCTAGATCATCGTCTAAATTAAAGTCTTCTTGAGTTTCAGAAAATAGATCCTGGTCTAAATCTAATGGTATTGTAGGAAAATGTTGAGTATCAACAAAATCATCCTGTGTAGGAATAAGATGACTAGAAGAAGTACCCTTGCCCTGGTTGCCCCTACTAGAAGAAGCACCCTTACCCTTACCCTTAAACATACCTTTTAATCCTTCCATTTTAATTATGATAATAAATAAATAAATAAATAATTAAAGGCAATAAAATTAAGTGATCTAAACTAAATAAACAGACAATAATAATTTAATGAAGGAACGAATGTACCAAACGCCGACGTAACGTCGACGTGTAATCGAGAGGTTGAAAATTGAAACTTTGCTCGATGGAAGATCCTCAAGCTAGTTGCCAACTTCACTACCAATTCCCAAATGAATAAATAAAATTGAATATTTAGCAAACAATGTAGACTTGTAGAGAGATATATTGAGAAATTAGAGAGATTGTAGGAAGATTTGTGAGAAAGATGAAGAGAAAATGAGTTATTTATAGTTGAAAAATTGGGTTAAAGTGTAAATATAATAACTTATGGGTTAAAAATAAATATTAAGGGGTAGGGGGTTGGGGGGGGGTGCCTAAAATGGCCGTTGGCCAACGGCCATAATCTAAAATGGTCGTTGGTGCAACGGTCATTTTTGCAAAGGGGGGAAAAGGGCGGGGTCGGGGTCGGGGCGGGCTCGGGTTTCGCGGGCCTGGGGCGGGCTCGGGTCTCGTGGGACGAGACATCGTCCCGTCCCGAGTTCGAGTCCCGCCCCCGTTATTTATTTATTTTTTTGGCGGGGTCGGGGCGGGACCGGGACGGGCTCGGGTCGGGGTCGGGCTGTCCCGGCCCACTGGCCAGCCCTAGTTCAAACACTGCTTTAGTTTAAAAAAAAATTAAAAATTGCAAGACAGAATTTGAATTCGCACGCTCCCTTTTTCCCCTTGCAGAAAAGAGATTCCTTCCCCTCACTTAAAAAAATGATGAATATGAAGTCCGGAAGACTGCAGGTACTATGGATCCTGTGACACCCAATCAAGTTGCTTTCTCAGGTCTCGCCGGTGTTGCATGTAGTCGTGATGTGCCTTGAGATGGACGTCTCCTGTCCCCCTTTCAGTAGAGAACCCGCTCCCCGGTCGTCTCTACTGCGTCTGGCCCGTCCTCTAGGAGGCAAACTCTATCTTGCAATTTAAAAAAATAAATTGACAGAGCTGAAGTTCGAACCCAAAACCCAAGGGTTTTTAGGAAAACGGCAAAAATTAAAGATTTTCAATTTGATGGACAAAAATTAAAGATCACCCCGAAATAAGGGCATTCCCGGTATAGTTTTTTTGCGCGGATTGTTCTTCAAAGGTATTGGTCTCTAATTTCTGCCCCTCAAATTGTTGGTCTTTCAGTTTTGTCCTTCACTTAAAAACATAGCCGAAAATATCCCGAGGATCCAGGTTCGAACCCCCGTTTAGTAAAAAAAAAATTAAAAATTCGCAAGACAGAGTTAGACTTTGCTTTCAGGCATAAGGCAAACTCTGCCTTAAGATAAATTTTGCCTTATGCCTGAAGACAAACTCTTCCTTGCGATTTTTTTTAAAATTTTTGTCAGAGCTAGAATTCGAATCAGAACCCATAAATTTTTAGGTAAAGGACAAAAATTAAAGACCATCCTCAAATAAGGGAATTCATGCGGATTGTCCTATCCGTATCCGTATGGTCCAACAGGAAAGGCCACGAAGTCCATTACTGAAAGCCCTCTGAGACAGCCCAAAGTGTTAACCAGCCCAAAACATAAGCCCGTGTACCAAAATTAAACAGTAAAGTTTAAAAAATGGCCAATTGTGTTGGTAAAATCATGGAAAGTAAACTATCCTATAGCAGCTGAAATTAGCTCCTCATTAAACTTTCTGTAGTTGAATTTTTACAACTTATCAAGCGTTATATTAGAATCTTTTTGTACTAAAAAATGTAGTTACTATTTTCTCCTAAAATACACAACAAACCCACAAAAAAAGGTTCAAGTGGAGGCTGGGAATGGATAAATGCGTAATACATGATAACTGGGCTTCAATTCAATGAACTGCAACTCTTTGGGCCAAAAGTATACAAGCTAGTTTTATATACAAGTTTTGCAAACTAAGGTATCTGGTTTTGAGATTACTAGCAACTTCACTATGTTCGTGTTGGCCTAAGCCAAGTGAGATATTTTAATATAGAATGATATTGTTTGCTTTGGGCCGAATTTGTATGATTTCCTTTAAAAGACTTCACAATATTAAAAGTATTTTACATTTTATGTGTAGCTTTCCAATCGTTTAAACTACTAATGTAGGACTAAGTGACATGTGGCCCATTACCACGATCCACGAGTCTTCCTCTCGAACTAAGTTCCATGTAGTCCATTATCATGATTCACAAGTCAATTTTCGAAATTCAATGTGTGCCATACACAAGAGCTAGCATCTCCAAACTACCTTTGGCATGGTAAAAGTAACCGACCATGACACCATCAATCTGCCATTGATACTTGTCTTGTCAAATCATTTGTGTTGATACTAGTTGTTGGGCTAAACCAGCCCAAAGCTATCCTTAAAATGATATAATATTATCTGCTTTGGGCCAAGCTCACACAATTTCTTCCAAAAGGCCTCACACTATTAAAAAAAATTCACTATGCATTATATGCATCTTATCAATCTTTTCCACTATCAGTACAAGACTTTATTCGCACACCCAACAATTATTTTACGAATGAATATTTGACGGTGTAGACAATGATAAATCAACATAAATTATTGCATGGTTAAAGGTAGCCAGGTTTACCATCAGGTGAATGAACCGTTTGTAGCTCGATGGGGAGTTGTTTCGACCGCCATAACTATGACAAGAACATAAAATAAAATAAATAAATATGAATATTAGCAATTATCAAATGATCATGCTTTCTGAACATGATCATCATTATTGGTTTCAAATGGAGTGTCTTGACAGTTTCCATAGCTAAATTCTTGTGCCAGTATATTAATGTCGTCTTGAGACCTACACCAGGCCAGTGTTTGCTGGTCATGTACTAAATTATTTCTGTAATGTATAGTTACTTGAGTTATAAGGTTAATTAATTTTGTCAGCTCATGTTATGTAGGCTAGTCAAAATGAGTCACAGAATAGGGACAAGGTTGATATTTTTTATTTTAATAATTTTATCTGGGAAAAGAACAAATATTAAAATGCTGAGCATGCATAGAACCCAACAAACATACATTTGTGCTTATAACCACAGTCATGACAGTCAAAAGAACAGCATTTTAATTTGTTATAGGGCAAACCACTTGATCAATCATCTGCAGAACAGTTTAATTTCTATCTGTTGACGGTGTATAAAGTACCATCTATACAATTGATAGCGGAGTTAGAATTTTCACGAAAGGATCAAAATATAAAGAAATAAATATATAAAAAGTCAATGAGATTCAACATCTACTAAAAATAGGAATTAACGATGGACAACTTATGTCACTAAACAATAAAAAAGATCCATCGTTAATCCTATTTAACAACGGATGGACGATAAATTATCAAAAACTTATGTCAAGAGCAACATTTAGCAACATTTTAACAACAAACTTCGTGGTCACCTCCTTTTTCTTTGCAGTATACATAGAAAATAATTATTAGGTGTCTATAAATATAGTGTAATTTTCCGGCGAAGGAGGTTCATATTAATCTTACGCTCCTTAGCTCCATTAGGTACACAATTAGGTAATTAAGTAGATGTCTATAATGACCATTAGTTTGTAGCATGATAAAAAAAATAGTACAAACTTACTATATTATAAATTAAATTATATTGATAGTGTAAAAAATATTTGCTTTGTCACTTACGAGTATATATATAAGTAAAGTTTGGAATAGGAAATAGAAGTACATGCGTTGAGGTTGGCATGGGTTCTATAGGATCATGCGCAAAATGAACCGCACGCGAACTGGCTCAAAACACAGACACTACAATATTTTATTCTTGACTTTGGCAATTTTTATTTAATAATTTTTGGCAATTTTTATTTAATATAGAGAGAAACTGAGAAACTTCCAAGGCACTTATTTGACTCTCTATTCGATATTTTTGTCACTCACTCTTTTTATTCTTCTTGGATCTCCTATTCTTGCTTCCATCATCATCCCCTTAGGTTTCTTTACAATTGAACTTGTAATATTAGAATATGAACATCTTATGTAAATATTTAAAAAGTATTTAAGTTTTATGTATTGATTGTGCATATATTTTATTACATCATTGAGTAAAATATCTATCGGAAACAATCTATCTATTTCACAAAGATAGAAGTAAGGTCTACGTACATTCTATCATCTCCAAGATCCCACTTGTGTAATTATACTGAATATATTGTTGTTGTTATCATCATTGAGTAAAATTGACGTACATCATTAGGTGACTCCTCTTATATCAAGTACTATGATATATAGTAATCTGATTACAACGAACACGATAACATGTTATAATAACTATTTAAATAGATGATTATGTAAAAAATCTATTTAAAACTGCATTTCTGCACCAATAAAAAGTAAGGAAGAGTCTTGAATTTTGTGGTGTACCAAATCTGATAGATTCGGAAATCTAAATTTAATTTCACAAAATTAAGTTAGCCTATAATGTATTTGACTGCGAACACGGGCCATTTTTTTATTTCATTTTTGTATCATATGATATGAATCTTGAATCTTGAGACTAATCCTATCTTTCCTTGAAGATACACTTACTTGGCTATTCATTATATCTCAGGAGTAAGACCAAAATTTTGTTGGAAATTTGCCTTTGGTGGGGAGGTGCGTCCACCCGTATTTAATGACTTAAACACTAGGGTTCCGCATGTTGGAGGCTTTGTCTCTTCACACGTACATAATCTACTAAGTGAGTAGATGACCGTAGGGCCAAAGATCGTCAAATTTCGTTAAGAAATGAAAGAGATATTGGTCCACGAAGTAAGGTGTTTGAGGCATGAAAATATGGTGTGAGACAAATCTACCACATCGGTGGGAAAAGGAAGAATTGTTCTTTTTATAAGTCTCAAAATTGGCTAAGGGTTTGGGACCCCCAAGGGGTAACCCATGTGTTTGAAGGAGGGAGGACCTAGATGTGCTTGGGTTCGAGGCTAAGCCCACACGCGCACCGCCGCCGCCCGTCCGAGCTTGGGTCACGGGTCGTGGGCCTTGGGCTTCTTCTGATAGACCCCCAAATTATTTAATATTTACAGTTTGGTCCCTGTAGTTTCTGGAAAGTTGAAATTGGGAACGATGGAAGGCAAAAAGTTTCTGCCTACCGTTTGGGTTGGTTTTTTTGGAACGTTGCACATTAATCATCAACCATTCATTACCTGCTGATTAAACTCCCTCACTAACTAATGGCCATAAACAGCCATTACTTGGCTGATTAATGGTCATACTAATGGCCATTACTTGGCAGTTGAGGAGTCCCTCCCTTATGTTATATATTGGTGTCTTTTGGCACATTTGTTAAGACTACAACAGACAGAAAACGAGACTACACTATATACAACACAGAAACAGAAGAGTAGTGTTTGTAGTGTTGATTAGTTGTTGTTTCATTTTGGGAGACTATTGTCCGTTAACGTAAAAGCATATATACGGGGCAATCTTGTCTTAAAGACAGAGAGTCGTCTCTCGACTCATACCACAGTTGTAATAATCCAGATTTAGTGTTTCTTGATTTTAGGTTATCAAGATCAAGACTCAATAAGTTTGCGGCAGTTCTGAACATTGGCGTGTTTGTTTATCCTTTCGAACACTTGTAATATTTATTTACTTCCCGTACTGCTTTACATATCCAACAAATTTAAGACAAGATTGTATTAGTGTTCGAAAGATGTCGGTCAAAAGTTGTGTGACCAAATCTGGATATGGCTGTGGTTTTGTGGTAGAAAAGAGTTTTGATTATGCTGTTGAAGGTCAACTTGTTCATGGTGTCACCGCTCCTGAGAGTGGTGGGAACAAGCGCCCACGAGAGGCTGATGATGTCAACTGGGACAAAAGGAGAGGGCTGAAGATATGGTTCTATCTTGTAGCAGAAGACCTATATCTGTCCCAAACAAAGGATCCGAATTATGGTAAGGAGGAAATGGACACTCAGTCCGATGAAGTGACTGAAGTGGGCCAGAATTCGAAATTTGGATAAGTAATTTTCCTTTCTTGTCAAAAATAAGATTAAATGATATCTGATTAAAAATGGCTTAAAGTAAGGAGGAATATGAAAATATTTTCACGAAATAATTTATATTCCTTACGCTTTAAAATCAAAAGTTTAATCCCATCTTCCTTCCCGTTTAAAGATTGGATTTTGTAAACGACTTAAAAAGATCAGTTCTTTTAAGTGTAATTATTAAAAGTGTGTAAAGTATGTTCGCACATACGAGGGAGAAAGATCCACTAAGTGTGCAAAAACTGTTACCACTCTTAAGTAAGCGCCAAGAATTGTCTGGGCACCAATCATAAGGGAAGAAGACTAAAAGCTAAAGACATTGAGCCTGTCACACTATTTGACAGAAGATCCTTCATAGGATGATATTGGACATTCAGTCATACAAAGCCTACGGGCGACTGGAGTGGGGCCAGAATTCATTTCATAGAAAAAGTGATGGACACCTAGTGTGGTGGGCCAGATTTTCCAGGTCTTAAATGATCTGAAGGCCAAAAGAAAGGCATAATAGAAATTGGACACTCAGTCTGCCAAAGCAACTGGAGTGGGCCAGAGTATCCAGATCACATATGATCCAGTTATGCCCTAACCACGGGCAAGAGGTTGTTCATGTGAAGCAACGTCACCTCTAACGTAGAAGGGATTGGAGAGGTTGTCCTCTATAGGACTTCAGAGAATGGGATCACTCTAAAAGGAGGTGATACATGTCCCAAAACTTGGTTAAGGGACGTTGTTGGTCAAGTTGGTTTGAGACTAGTCCAATAGGTCTGTAATAACTAAGAATGGTACAATATGTCTGTAGCTAAATGAATGATGTATTTATAATCCGTGCATTTATGCCATCATAGATTAAGACACGTTAAATAGGAAGACATTCAAAAGCTAACGAAGTTGAGATTATTGCCTTCTGTCGACATAAACCCTCAAAATAAATGTGAGGTAGGCGAAGAGGCAAAATCACATTTCCAAATTCCGTCAAAGGAATAGCGAAAGAAGCACCGCTCCTCTAGAACTTAGTCACACCTACATGGGTGATTTGAAGTTTATACAAAATAGAGGGGGGAGACAAGTACTTTGTGACCTTCATTGATGATGGTACAACGTATTACATCCTTTGTTTGTAGAAAAGCAAAGATGAAGTTATTGAAGCGGATAAGCGCTACAAAGCAGAAGTTGAAGATCAACTAAGCCTACGGATTGAGGAATTCGTAGTGATAGAGGGGGAGAATGTGAAGCATCGTTTATCAAACGACTGCTCATTACTCACCTCAGTCTAACGGTGTTAGCCAATCGCAAATTATATGGGGCAAGGCGATCCTTACCGCTAATCCAATTCTCAATAGAACTCCGCATAAGGATAGGATAACACTCCGTGTGAGACATGAAAAACATCTCACATACAAATTTTGTGATGTGGGGTGGTTTGGTAGAAGTTGGAATACCGAAACAAGTCAAGTTGGACCTAAGACTGTAGATTGCATATCCACTGGATCTGCAAATAACAGTAGTGCTTATCGCCTCTTGGTGTCAATGAATGATGAACTCTTTGAGGATAACTTTTCTTGAGAAGGAAAAAGAAGTAATTACTCGAGGTTAACAAGAACCCGCGAGGGCCTGACTGTCCGGAACTAGACGTTCCGTATCTACAGGACTCGGAAGTTGCTGTATATCCGAAACTTAATATTCCAGATCTACAAAACTCAGGGATTCTAGATGTTGAACCAAGACGGAGCAAAGAGGGGACAAAGACTTGTTCCAGGCCTTCTAGCTTTTATGGTTGAGAACGAACCATGAACAATTAACAAAGAATTGTCATCTCCAAAAGCGCTGCTATGGAAAGAAGCTAAAGAGAGAAATAGATTCCATCATATAGAACCATACTTGTGTAATGGTTGATCTTCTTTTGGGAAAAGAACATTTGGGTTGTGGAAAAGAATACTCAAAAGTGAGTACAAAGTAGATGGATCTACTGACGAGTATAAGGCCTCAGCTACTTGTACATGTGCTTCCCTGTGAATAGCTTAACATCCAAGGCCATTGCAGTCTTGCGTGGCATAGATGTTGAAACAACCTTCCTAACCGGAGAGTTGAAAGGGAGAATCAGAGTTGATTTGCTGGACTGTTGGGCTTCTTCCTGAACTTTCATTTTGGTCCTTGAAATGTTTACATTTTGGTCCTGAAAGTTTCAGATAAAACAGAAACAATGAATCTGACCACAGAAATATTGACTCTGAAGTTAGAAAGCCAGCAGTTAGAAAACCAACAGTCTGAGAGTGGAAGTTATATTGAAACAAAAGGTATGGGTATCACAGATGACAACTTAGGAATTGGATTTCTAAGACATCTAACAGACTGGTCTAACTCCAAACTCAGTTGTGAGATAATTGACAGTCTCGTTGAAGCCACCAATGGATATGAATCATAGAACTGATTGGAATCATGGTGCACCCATAGACAAGGAGCGATATGTGCAGGTCACATGTAGTTCAATGTATTGTACACACTACAACCGACCTGGTATCGGCCTACAAAGCAGATCAGTTGAATTAAGGCTCACTGATGATTTTAATAAATGATCAATATAAGGCGTTGAGTCTGATATGACAATATCTGAAATATTCGCTTATCTACAGATTATGATATTCTGGATGTCCAGTGGTTCTGAGAGAACACAATGATGCAAACCGGACATCAGATGTGAAGAACACCAAAGCCACAAGGAAATGTGTATGGTGGGTCTTGGAAAAACCTCTAAGCAAACTTACATCGGCCGATTCATGATGAAATCAGAGTTTATCGCTTTATACAAAGCATGAAAGAAGTTGAGTAACTTCACGACTCCTTAGAGGACGTCCCTTATTGGGAGAAACATGTGCATTCAGTAGTTATACACTGTGGCTAGCCAGTCGGCTTCAGGAAGGACACGGATGACGGCGTCTGGACATATCTGTCAGGATCTGTCGGAGAAATAAGACCGTATGGCAGTTGATCATCACGGGTGTCACTTTCTTGATTACTAATCAAAGGATATATCGGACCCTTTAACTAAGGGACTACCCGAAGATCAAGTGTTCTGCATGTCTAGGGAAATGGGCGTAAAACCCAAATAATACGAACCTTTGCGGTGGTAACCCAACCATACTAACTGGAGATCCCAAGAATTTGGTTCAATGGAAAACTAAGCTGCAAAAGGTTCAGTTGAGCGCTTCGGTGGAAGCAAGAGCACTTCAGATGATGATTTCTGTAAGGAAACATGAATCCAAAGTTGTTTTCGCGATAGACATTAAAGTGCTACTTGCATGGTGGGTAAAAGTTAACCTTCCAAACCTTTAACGATCCTCAAACGGTTGAGGTTAAGGTTGGGGAAACTTTTAATGATTCTTAACACTTGTGAATTGGGGTATAGCAGGATGCCTTGTAGGAGATCACCTATTTAAGTGCGAGGACAGGCCACTTCAAATGAACGCACTTAAGAATCCAAGTGTGTCCATGGACACAACGGACAAAACAATAAGAAGAAAACGAATAAGGAGAGTTATTGTGTTGGTATCATTGTCTTGGCTTACACTAAACACTGACGGTTCAAGACATCACGTTCACCGCACAGTAAGTAAGTCTAGTGGTATTCAACTAGGGAAGGTTCAAAGCAGAAGCTATCTCTCCTGATGCAATATTCTTTCGCTGAAAGATTGCTGAAAGTAGGCACCTTGTGTGTGCGCCAAAATCTCTTTCAATAGGGGATTGTTGGAAATTTGCCTTTGGTGGGGAGGTGCGTCCATCCGTATTTAATGACTTAAATACTAGGGTTCCGTATGTTGGAGGCTTTGTCTCTTCACACGTGCATAATCTACTAAGTGAGTAGATGACCGTAGGGCCAAAGATCGTCAAATTTCGTTAAGAAATGAAAGAGATATTGGTCCACGAAGTAAGGTATTTGAGGCATGGAAATATGGTGTGGGACAAATGTACTACATCGGTGGGAAAAGGAAGAATTGCTCTCTTTATAAGTCTCAAAATTGGCTAAGGGTTTGGGACCCCAAGGGGTAACCCATGTGTTTAAAGGAGAGAGGACCTAGATGTGCTTGGGTTCAAGGCTAAGCCCACACGCGCGCCGCCGCCGCCCGTCCGAGCTCGGATCTCGGGTCGTGGGCCTTGGGCCTTGGGCTTCTTCTGATAGACCCTTAAATTATTTAATATTTACAGTTTGGTCCCTGGAGTTTCTGAAAAGTTGAAATTGGGAATGACGAAAGGCAAAAAGTTTCTGCCTACCGTTTGGGTTTGTTTTTTGGAACGTTGCACTTTAATCATCAGCCATTAAACTCCCTCACTAACTAATGGCCATAAACATCCATTACTTGGCTGATTAATGGTCATACTAATGGCCATAAACATCCATTACTTGGCTGATTAATGATTATACTAATGGCCATTACTTGACAGTTGAGGAGTCCCTCCCTTATGCTATAAATTGGTGTCTTTTGGCACAATTATAAAGACTACAACAGACAGAAAATGAGACTACACTATATACAACACAGAAACAGAAGAGAGCACTGAAATTCTGTCCACAAACAGTGAACAGAAAACTCAAAACTCTTCCTTCTTTTTTCATTCTTCAGCAAGTCGTTTTGTATTTGTTTTCTTCGTCAGAATCAACCTATTTGCTTTGTAGTGTTGATTAGTTATTGTTTCATCTTGGGAGACTATTGCCCGTTAACGTAAAATCATATATACGGGACAATCTTGTCTTAAAGACAGAGAGTCATCTTTCGACTCAGCCTACAGTTGTAACAATCCAGATTTAGTGTTTCTTGATTTCAGGTTATCAAGATCAAGACTCAACAAGTTTGCGGCAGTTCTGAACATTGACTTGTTTGTTTATCCTTTCGAACACTTGTAATATTTATTTACTTCCCGTACTGCTTTACATATCCAACAAATTTACCATCACATTTTGTCTCTCAACTTCCAATCTATTTAATTAACACTAGCTAGTTCCATTAATTCATTGTGATTATCTTAATCCGAAGTATTTTTTTTTCCAACTTGCTTCTTGAATGAATTATTTATAACAACGTAACCAACTTGGCTAACACGTTCGTCTGCCAATGAGGGCAATCTAAAGTTATCACACAATTAGTTTGTCTCGTCTTGTATAAGTCAGACTATAGTGTTCTCAAAATATAAATGGGCGAATCAGATCAAATTAGATTGGATTTAGGCAATCAAAATAAGATGGAGCTGACCAAAAATAGATTTGATCCTACAATATTATTCATAGGACCATCAAAATGCCACTTTCATTTGCTCTATGATTAGATCATAGGTTACCTATTTATGGTAAGTGATGGCCAATCATACAACCAAGGCATTTATTTTGTCATAGAGAAATCTAATTAAATAGGTCCACACGTAACAAATTCAATTACAAGAAATTTGGGAGTGCCCCCCCAAAACAATTGCAGAGGAAAAATGACCCTTTGAAGACTTTTAGGTGGAAGTTTCCATAATTATTTTAACTTAACCAGAAGTTTCAGAACCTTTGAGTCAATAAATTTGCATGTCTATACCATAAATGGCAATGGGACAATTGTCCCAACATCTAAAAATAAAATCTTCTCTAGCGTTTATTTCAAGATATTTCAAGTTTTAGTAAAACAAAAAAGCATTTGTTACTATTTTTCCAATTATTCCTATTGTTCAGCTAACCAGAGTATTAATTAAGTAAGATGCTTAAGAGATATAATGATAGTTTAGGCAATTGTCTATCTTATTATTAAGGCTATTAAATGTCAGAAGGAGGCAAAACCTTAAAAGACAGACAATATGAACGAAAACAGTAATTTTGGGGACAGAATAGTAGTAACAGTGTAACACTATAGTAGCAGTATAAGTGTACAGGTAGGTATACGCTTCAAATCTCACCGAAAATCTCCCCCTTACCCTCCCCCACCCCCAACCCCACACACACAAAAAAAAAGAATAAAACATATATGTTGTTTAATTCACGATTAAGAAACAAGATAAGAGAAAAAAGATTCTACTTAGACCATATTTCTTTGTTTAAGAGTAGAGTGATCTTAGAGAGAACATGTAATCTCCCATTTGATTACTTAATATCCTTGTGACTATCTGCAAATCTGATGATACTATTTCAAATATAGACATATTAATCAGTTCTATGTGAAAATGGAATAAAAAATATTGTATTGATTCTCCAAGTGTGATCCTCAACGCTCAAAACACACCGTTGTGGAAAACAAAAATAGAGAAAAGAGGCAAATCTTGGGTGCAATGTTAGTATAATAGATTCATTTGTATAACAAATATCCATGTGGTTACAAATAATTCTTTGTTACTTTGATTTTGATTATTTTGCATAAATCTTGTCTTGTGTTTTAAGATTTCCACTATTTAAAACAGTTGCAAAAGAGAGATTAATGACGTTTTAGATTGAGTGAATCGAAAATGGTCGAAAGAATCTTTCTTATTGGATTCTTATAGAACCTTAAAGTTTAAAGTGGATAATTATAACGTGCAGCCATGTATATATCTAGCATATAATATCTCATTTTTCTTAACTTACCTCTTGATAAATGTTCTACGCACAGTTTTCTTGAGCAGGTTTAACTTCTGTATTCGTGTGACGCTCATGTGGGAGGGCGGGCCGACCAGAGTGGATCACAAAGAAATATTAGTGCCAAATATCATCTTTAGTGACTTAAACACGCGGGTTTCGCATGTTGGAAATATCATTTCATTGCACGTGCCTAATTTACTAAATAAGTAGATGATATTAGTGTCAAATATCATCAAATTTCGTTAAGAAATGAAAGAGATATTGGTACACAAAGTAAGGTGTTTTGAGACATGAATAGATGAATTGTTTTGGCCAAATAATAAATCTCCCACATATGTAGAAGATGAAAGAATTGAGCATTATATAAACTCTAGTTTTGAGTAAGGGTTTGGTACCCCACGGGGTAACCCATGTGTTAAGAAGAGGGAGGACCTAGGATGTGAGATTGAGTTTTTTCCGTCTTTAGTGACTTAAACACGTGGGCCCCGCATGTCGGAAACATCGTTTCTTCGCACATGCCTAATCTACTAAATGAGTAGATGATATTAGTGTCAATTATCATCAAATTTCGTTAAGAAATGAAATAGATATTGGTACACAAAGTAATGTATTTTGAGACATGAATAGATGGATTGTTTTGGCCAAATAACGAATCTCCACATAGGTAGAAGATAAAAGGATTGAGCACTATATAAACTCTAGTTTTGACTTTTGAGTAAGGGTTTGGAACCCCAAGGGATAACCCATGTGTTAAGAAGAGGCAGGACCTAGGTGAGCTTGGGTTCGGGGCTAAGCCTCACACGCTCGGGTCACGGTCCAGCATGGGTCACGGGTTGTCTTTCCGAATTTTCTTTTTGGTCCCTGAAATATTTCTTTTTTATATTTTGGTCCTAAAAGTTTCGGAGATAACCAAACGCTGCAACGACTCTGAAACGTTGCAACTAATCTGACTTCAACAGTCAGAAACGCCCTCCTCTTTCCTATAAATTAAACCACTATGTTCAGTTCTAAAGGAGACAGAAAAAGAGAATACAGAAACATACAGATCCTCTCCTCTTCAGCAGCCCATTCTATATTCATTTTCTTCGCTAGAATCAACCTTACTTGCTTTGTATTGTTGATTGTTGTTGTTTTATCTTGGGAGACTATTGTCCATTACCGTAAAAGCATATATATGGGGCAATTTTGTCTTAAAGACAGAAAGCAATTTTTCGACTCAGCTTTTGTTCTGTTTAACCTTTCTGACACCATTTATACCTACACGTTTAAATTAACAATGATTTACTAGCGAATCTAGGCAATCAGTTAAATAAGATTTTTTTTGTGGATCAACACATTATCTGACTTTTTAATTACTTGATATTGTCCAAGAAAGGGATATCATAAGAAAGATTAATTTTCAAGTACCAACTGGTCCTCCTCACTAGAGTTTTCACGAAGCTTTTAATTATTTACATGTTGAACTCTTCATTAATTTTATCAGTGTTAGCTTATGATCCTTCTTTTTTTAAAAAACTAGATTTACACGATACAATAATAACTTGTGCATATGCTATGATAAAACTTGACTATTGGAGTCAAGACTCATGAGTATTATTGATGAATTATAGTATGATAGATTTCTTTTAGATATAAATTATTGAATCGCTTTAAAATATGAAATAATTTCTAGAAAATTTGTGTGATGAATCACTATCCATGATTGCGGCCTTGTGGATACTGGATAGTAGAATGAGCGTTATTAAGATTCTAAAATTTGAAAAGGTACATTCTTTTGGCATTTGGGGTCAAACCTTCAATTTTTTTATACTTCCTCATTGCAGATATATAAGTATACTCCTACTGTGATAGTAAAATCACAGTCTACTAATAAAATAAAATAATTTGAAGAGAACATCTTAATTTTCCTAATTATGTAAATACCATTCACCCTTTCAGATTTCGTATTGTGGGATTTCACTGGATATATCGTTTGTACGTAAATATCATTCACAGTTTTAGACGAAAGATCTACTTTTGTACCATATTGGATAAATAATTAGTCCTATGTTCTTTTACTTGAAAAAAATATACGACACGAATATACTAATATTAATTACTGTAACTCTTCACTTCCCCACTATATAGTGCAGATTTTGCAACTCACTCGAAAAAACACACATAATATATGACACTTCCTCTTTCTCAAATTATTTATCATTTTTTATTGTAAACGTCTCTAAAAAATGTTAATTAGACGAGATTTTGGCTTCTTTAAAATAGTAAATTATTGACATCTTAAATAATTGATTGCCCTTTCTTTATTCTTTCCCGAGTGAAGTGCTCACACTGAGCCCCGCTTCCTTACTTAGGCAGATTTATCTCCTTCCTTTTTTTGAGAAATCGTGGTAAAAAAAGGGATGAAGATCGAGTTCATGCTTTTTTTTTTGGGCTTGTGTAAGGATTTCCCTATCGATATGCGGGAGAAGGGGCAATTGATTTCCTCCCTTCATTTTTATTTTTATTTATGTCTAAGTTATAATCTTTCTCTATTAAATGTTTACTTTATTTATGTGTAATCTCTATTAATAACAACATTCTACTAAGGGTAAAATGAGAAAAAATAACTAATTTATGTCTTGAACTTCTAAAATAATAAATAATTTGAGACACTTATTTTTAATAATAATTTGTGACGGAGGGAGTAAGATAATAGAGAAAACAAAAAGGAATTCACTGTAGATAAAAGAGAAATAGAGAAGAATCTTTTACTTGATTTTCTTCTACTTTTTTCATATACAACAACAAAATATACCCACTAAAATTACGTAGATCTCATCCATACTTTGAAAGATAAAAAGGGAATTTTCGGTAGACTTATAGCATTAGAACAAGCAGTTTAAACTAATATTAAAAATAAATAACGGAAACGAATAAGCTATTTCAAAATACTGTAGAGAAGACTCTTTTGCTTTAATTTCTTCCATCTTTTCATATATTTATGTAAAAAGCTTGCAAATTAAAAATAAAAAAGCCGCCAAAATAAGTCGCGCCACTTCACTCCCTCTTTCGTCAGCCTCATTTCATCTGTTTCATATATTTTTTTCACTACATTTTTTTTTTTAAAAAAGAAGGAATTTCCCCTAAAATTATAAATTAAAAGAAAAGAAAAAGAGAGAGAAATAAGGAAAATGGAGAGAGCTGTAAATAGGTGGAAAACCTACTCCAACAAAAAATGCTTCACAATCTTCATGCTTGGTATCACAACATCTCTTTCCCATATTACCCTCGCCTGATTCTGCCCATTTTCCGGCAACAATGGCGTCATCATCGCCGCTTTAAATGCCTCCGTGGCATCTACTCTTTGTATGTCCCACCCAGCTTCTCTCAACTGTTTGATCTTCCACCTCTGCTTCTCTGCTAACAACCTCGTATTCTCCTTAATCTCACTCACCGCTTCCTCGTAACTCTTGTTTTTCCTAAAATACCCCTCCATTTCCGGTACCCCAATAGCCTTTCTCAACCCAGCAACCCGACCCGAATCCGAACCCGAACCCGAATACCCGTTTTCCTTGAAAAAATCTTCTAACTCTTCACACATTCCGGTTTTAATCATTTCATCAACTCTTTTAAATAAATACTGATTTAATACTGGAGTTTTAACATCAACCCATATGAAACAACAGTTAAACCGGAGCTCATTGGATATCAACTGAACCGGGTTTTCGAAAACGTCTAAACCCGGGTTGAACCTGTTTGATAATAAGGCATAGATAAAAGAATTGGACCCACCAACAATTAATGGGAGTTTGTGGCGATTAATGATGTTTGTTATTATTTTATCACCTTCGAACCGGAAATCTGTAGAGGTAAAATCGGAAAATGAATATTCAGACTCACCAAGTAAATGATGAACGACACCGTTTTGTTCGGGTTTCGAGATTTTATTTGTTGTAATATCGAGACCTTTAGGGACTTGAATTTTGTCGGAATTAATAATTTCTGAAGGGAAATAACATGTAGCTAGGTCGATTGAGAGTTTTGATTTTCCTGAACCAGTAGCACCCATTATAACTATGATTTTTTTTGTAGGGTCCATGGTTATTTTTGTTGTGGACATGTTATGGACGTGTACACGTTTAGAATGTTGAATGAATGTGAGGGATTTGTGATTGTTTTTGAAGTAGTGGGAAAATCTTGATATGAATGAAAATAATGAACTTTTCATAAGGAAGTGAAGAAAGGATTAATATTATGATGATGTGTGTATACTGCTAGTTTTTATTCTTCAAACCATCAGATACTTGACTGGTTCATTTGCTCTGTTTTTCTTTTCTATAGACATATAAATGCAGTGTATAATATATAGTAGTAGGAGTATTATTTAGTGACGAGCAATGGCCATGGTAATGGCAAGTGATATTATTGTGAGATTGTATCAATTCCCCTGAGAGGCTTTCTCATTAATAATGAATTATCTACTTACCTACTTACCATAATTCTATATACATATAAATGCAGTGTGTACTATATAGTAGTAGGAGTATTATTTAGTGACGAGCAATGGCAACTGATATTATTGTGAGATTGTATCAATTCCCTTGGGGAGACTTTCTTATTAATAATGAATCATCTACTTACCTACTTACCATAATTCTATATACATATAAATGCAGTTTATAATATATAGTAGTAGGAATATTATTTAGTGACGAGCAATGGCAATTGATATTATTGTGAGATTGTATCAATTCCCTTGGAGAGGCTTTCTCATTAATAATGAATCATCTACTTACCTACTTACCATAATTCTATATACAAAATATATATGATATATTTTAATTATGGAGGTGGAATTGAATTGGGATTAGGGATGGCAACGGATCGGATCCGGACCGGATCCTACTAGATCCAGATCCATTTTTCATACCTAGATCCAGATCCATCGGGTCCATAAAAATCAGATCCAAATCCAGATCCATCGGATCCACCGGGTCCACGAATCGGATCTGGATCCACATGTAAAAATAATTCTTTTAGAGTTGTCTATTTTTTTCATGTTTCAGATCTTCATAGGAGTCAAGTGGTTCTCAGAGTTGTATATTTTTTTCATGTTTCAAATTTTAATCCTAGGCATGTCTGTCAAATGAAAATTGAGCGCTACAACAACATTAAGCTACATTAGGTGTCAATTCATCCATTTTTCTTTGTTTAATCTGCACTTTCATTAGTGTAAAAAGAATTAAAGGTGGAAGCCATAAAGTTTTAATCTTGATCTTATATTAGATGTTGCATTCGACCACAATTAATCATCCTTCATGACTGTAACTTTTATGAGGAATATTTTGCAACGAATCCACTCTTTCATCTGCTAAAGCATGACATGAGATATGGATATTTCAAAAGAATGAGATCAAATAATCAGCTCTTTTTACATGCAATGATTGTACCATCATTTGTTTTTCGCTTAATTTTTTATTGGGCATTTTGAGAATTATGGGCTTAAACATATGGATCATTTAAAAAATAAAGTCCAAATCTGAATGTAAAATACAGAAACTATGAAAAAATTTAAGAAAATACTTATAAAATTACATTCTTGGTTATGGATATATTTAATAAAAAACGGATTCACGGGTCGGATCTGGACCTGATACGGATCTTAAATACAAGATCCAGATCCATATCTGATCCGTCATAAATGGATTCGGGTCCGATCCGAATCCGTCGGGTCCAAATTTTGAAGATCCATATCCTATAAAATGAATCTGGATCCACCGGGTCCAGTATCCATTGTCATCTCTAATTGGGATTCTATATACACGTTAATACACCCCCTCAGTCAAAGCGGGAGGAGGCCGGACGCTGAGACTGGATATGAAGTAGAGGAACAACTGTCGAGGAATGCCCTTCGTGAAGATATTCACGTATTGATATGAGGAAGGCACATGTAACATTTTAACATGATCGAGAGCAACATTCTCACGAATAAAGTGTATATCTATCTCAATATGCTTGGTCCACTGATGTTGAACCAGGTTATGAGATAAATAAATAGCAGATATGTTATCACAATATACAACAGACGCCTTACGCAAGGGACAGTGAAGCTCCAGAAGAATGTTTCGGAGCCAACAAATCTCAGTAACAACATTTGCAACTCCTCTATACTCTGTTTCTGCACTCGAACGGGACAATGTGGCTTGCCTCTTGGCAGACCATGAAATGAGATTATCCCCCAAAAACACGCAGTAGCCTGAGGTGGAGCGTCATGTGTCCGGATAGCCTGCCCAATCAGCATCCGTGTAGGATAACAATCTGATCGGTGCGGAGGGGTATAGATGTAATCCATAATCAAGAGTGCCCTTAACATATCGAATGATGCGTTTAAGGGCAGTGTAATGAGGCTCCCTGGGGGCATGCATAAATAAACATACCTGCTGAACAACATACGCAATGTCAGGTCTGGTGAATGTAAGATATTGTAGTGCACCTACCAGGCTTCTGTAAATGGTGGGATCAGATACTGGATCACCATCAACAACACTAAGCTTTGATTTGGAGTCAACCGGGGTGGACATTATTTTGCAATTAGCCATTTTAGCCCTGTACACTATTTCCTCCGCATACTTACGCTGACATAAAAATATAGTATTCGTAAATCGAGTCACTGATATACCCAAAAAATAGCTCAACTTTCTCAAGTCTGTCATGGCAAATTCGGATTTGAGCAGTGTAATAATCTCATTCTTCAACACATCAGAGGAGGTAGTGAGCACAATGTCATCCACATATAACAATAAATATGCAGTGCTACTATCACGATGAAAAATAAATAGAGAAGTATCACTCTTGCTGCATACGAACCCCAGCTGCATAATATACTCAGCAAATCGATCATACCATACACGTGGAGCCTGTTTCAGACCATAAAGTGACTTACGGAGACGACATACATAATGTGGGGCTGCTGGATGGACAAAGCCAGGCGGTTGATGCATATAGATAGTTTCTTTCAGATCTCCATGAAGAAATGCATTCTTCACATCAAGTTGGTGAATCGGCCAACACTTACCCATAGCAATGCTCAGAACTGTGCAGATAGTAGCTAGTTTAACGGCCGGACTAAATGTTTCACCACAATTAATACCCTTCTGTTGATTAGTGTCATTGGCCACTAGTCTTGCCTTGTACCTTTCTAACTCACCACTATTCATGAATTTGTGACGAAAGAGCCACATGCATTGAATTACATTCACCCCTTCCGGTCGAGGAACCAAATCCCAAATGTGTTGTTTCGTTAAAACATTGAATTCTTCATGCATGGCCGCATTCCAATTTGGGTCATGTTTGGCTAATTTGGGATTTTTATGAATTGGGTTTTAAAATCCCGTATTGAGCACGGGTTATGGGATGTTGTTGGCTGGTTTAGGTGATTGTTGGTGTCGGTAATTTGGCAAGGGATGGGGTTTCCGTCGGGAATAGTGTTTCCATCGGGATTAGGGTTGCCGTCGGGAACATGGTGTGAAATTGGTATGTTGGGGTTGGAGTTTGTGACAGGGGGATTGTTGTGGGTGGTCGTCGATCTGGGTAGTTGTAGGGTTGGGAAGATCGATGGGGTGGGGTATGGTGTCAGTGGTGGTGGGTTGCTGGTAAGCTGGTTTGGTGAGGCGGCGATTACGGTGTTGGGTGGGCTTCGAATAGATGGTGGGTGCTGGAACGATAGTGGCGACACAGACACGGGGATAGTGACCGGAAAAGGGACTGGTGACGATGGTCGATCGCCGGAGACTGTGGCAGTCAGCATCGGGAAAGATGGTAAGGCGACGGGAGACAGTGAGACCCTAGTGGGGTCAGGAGAAGCGGTAGTAGGTGGCGGACTTTGGTTGACGGTGGTGAGCTGACACAGTTCACAAATAATGACGGGAGATGGGTCAGTTTCGTCAAGAAAATTATAGTTCGTTTGTCAAATTTTTTGAATGTTCGAAAACGAAAACGTCGTCTTGTCGAATGTGACATGACGAGAGATGTGAAGTTGACGGGTGGACAAGTCATAGCATAAATATCCCCTATGGTTAGACGAAAAGCTTAAGAAGATACATGAAGTGGTTCATGGTGCTAATTTATGTGGGGCGGTAGAGGACAAATTAGGATAGCACAGACAACCGAATATCCGGAGGTGATCGTATGAGGGGATCCGCCGGTATAAGATTTCGGTGGGGGTCCTATTATGGAGTGTGCTAGTGGGTAGAATATTAAAGACGCATTCCACCATTTTGACTGCATATACCCAAAAGGAATAAGGTAACGAGGTATGAAAGAGGAAAGTTCTAACCATGTTATTTATGGTGCGAATAATACGTTCTGCTTTACCATTTTGAGGAGAGGTGTGAGGACACGAAAAATGAAAAATCATGTCATTATTTTTGCAGAATTTGTGAAACCCAGAAATATTGAATTCACATCTGTTATCACATTGAAAAGATTTTATGGGTCTTTCAAATTGTGTTTTGATAAATTTACAAAATTCAAGAAATTTGGAAAAGACTTCCGATTTGAATTTGAGTGGATAAATCCAGATGTAGTGAGAATAATCATCTAACAAGACCAGATAGTATTTATGACCCAACGAACTAGGGATGAGAGATGTCCACAAATCAGCATGAATAATATCAAAAGGGACAAGTGTAACACTAGTATATGAATTAAACAGAAGACGAATATGTTTGCCTAATTGACAAGAAGCACAATGTGGAGAAATTTTTCCGTTACAACTGATAAAATTATTACTTCGAAGAAAATGAAAAACAGGAGTCCCTGGATGTCCAAGCCTATTGTGCCAGGTTGATGGAGAGAAAGCAGTAAGAGATGTGTGACGGTTGGAACTAACAGCAATGGATGGTGTAAATGGATATAGATCCCCTGTGCTATTGCATCTCGTAATAGGTATCCCCGTACGCAGATCCTTTACAGTAAAAACAAATGGGTCAAAATCAATAGACACAGAATTATGACGAGTAAACTTGCGAATGGAGATTAAGTTTTTGATGATATTTGGGGCATATAGGATATTATTCAGGGAGAAGGGTGGGTGGGGTGGCTTGGTGTGAGTGTTACCTTGGCCCTGAATTGGATTGTGGTGACCATTGCCAACTGTAATAAATTGTGGAGACTTTAAATGAAACAGTTGAGAGAGATTACCTGCGGATCGGGTGAGATGAGAAGTGGCTCCCGAATCCATGTACCAATTTTCATCGGGTTGCTGTAGGTTTAGACTGCTGAAAGCTTGGCCCAAATATGTGGAGGCCACGATATTTGACTGCTGCGGATAGGAGGACTGCATGAAGTGGGCTTGTGGTTGCTGCTGATGGGCTGATCGGTAACCAGGAGTAGGGCCCAGTAGCCCCTGTTGAGGGTAGAGGGACTGGGCCAAAATAATAGTCGGGTAAGGAGCCCAGTTTGCATGCTGAAATGTACCAGCTGGGCCTTGCCAATTGGGAATGTTGGTGGGCTGGCCCATCTGCTGCTGGAATTGCTGAGCCTGCCCGCGGTGGCCTTTCCCCCTTCCTTTTCCGCCGCGGTTGTTGCGGGTTTGAGTATTTTCCGGTGAAGGTGGTTGGGTGGCGATGATGTATTTTGGACAGGCGTTTCAACTGCAAGTGCTTTTAGGTGTGCTCATCTTGCTTTGCACGCCGGGTTTCTTCCAACAAAAGTTACAAATGAGCTTTGTTAAAACTGGATAAGGGATCGGCATGTTGTATCATAGTGGCGAGGGTGTCATATTCACCCTTCGGGAGGCCTGCAACCAACTGTAAGACCATCTTTGTTTCATAGACGGGCGTTCTAACATTGGATAATTGATCTACGATCAGTTTCAACTGTTTGCAATATTCAGACATGTTCGAAAAAATTTTAAGACGAGTGTTGTTGAATTGTTCTTCCAAATACACTGCGCGAGTGTGCTTGTTGTCTTAAAAAATTTCTTTCAAACGTGTCCATAACTCATGAACGGAGGCACCAGTTTTAATAATGGTGTGAAGTAAGTCCTTAGAGATTGTGCCATAGGTTCATTGTTTGATGACGGCATCGAGACGACGCCAAGTTGTGTCATCAATTTCAAAGGGGAGAGGGATTGAATCATCAATATGGTCAAGCACGTGATATACACATGCACGAATTCGAAACAGTTTCACCCATGACCATTATTGGCCATCTTCCTGGTCAAGAATTACAGGAATAAAATTCTTGATATTGGTAACTGCGAGAGCCGGATGGAAAGATAGTGAGGAGGGGGTCATGGGTGGTGTTTGAGTGACGACGCCGGAGGAAGCGGAAGTATCGGGGGAAGAGGAATCCATTAAAAACCGAAAGAAGTGGTGGGGGGGCTTTTACAGTTTGAAAAAATTAAGTGGGGGGCGGGGGGCGGTAATGCCGAGAAGAGGAAAACAAAAGTTTTAGGTTTTTAGGATTTTGGCTCTTGATACCATGTGAGATTGTATCAATTCCTTTGGGGATGCTTTCTCATTAATACAAATATATATAGTGTACAATGTAGAATCTTAGTCATATAATGAATCATCTACTTATCATAATTCTATATACAAAATATATGGGATATATTATAATTATGGTGGTGGGATTGAATTGGGATTCAATATAGACGTTAATAATTATTTTTATTACTTACAACGTTGGTGGTGTAGTTTGAGCAATTGAAATGAAGAGGAAATACTATGAGTTTATTGATCTATCTGGTGAAGAGAGAATGTGGGAGGAAGGTGAAGTGGTAATATGCTGACCAGGGAGGAATCATATTAGTTTGGTTCTGCATTTTATAACTTGTTTCATATTTGTAATTATGAATAGTAAACATAGTGTACTCTTTTTTGAAAATGGGAAAAAAAATTAGAAAAAAGACTAGTGAATACAAAATTGACTTTAACTTAAAGATAGCACAGTTGTAAAAGGATGCCACTATGTTTTTCATTTTTCACAAGGTATTCGATATCCGTATTGAAATCCGACTATATTTGAATCACGCCGTATAAAGTCCATTCGAGGGAAGCGTTCCCTATAAAAATTTCTCCATTTTCAAAATTCAAAACTGAAACCTTTATTAAAGAAGGAGCAGTCTCATTCATTGCATCACATCCTTTGTTGGTCACTATTTAATTATTACAATATGATCAAGGTTCAAAGAGACAAAACGCAAAAAGACTAGCTATTATTTTCGTGAGAGGTAATATAACCCTTGTAACAAGAAACTGTTGGAGAAAATGACCTTGAATTGGAGTATTGGACCGAACAGGATGGTAACTTCACCATCGGGCCCAAACATAAATTGGGTGGATTGTTCAGCTCCACCCTTTCACTTATTTCTAATGACCCGCCCAATTTTTATAGGGAACGCTTCCCCCGAATGGGTTCTATACGGTGTGATCCAAATATAGTCGGATTTCAATATGGATACCGAATACAATGTGAGAAATAAAAAAAAGTAGTGACATCTTTTTACTACTGTGCTATCTTTAAGTTAAAGTCAATTTTGTATTTGTTGGAAATTAGCCTTTGGCGGGAGTTGCGATCGACCAACTTTAACGGCTTAAACACTAGTGTTACGCATATTGGAGAATTCGGTTCTTCACACATGCATGATCTACTAAGTACGTAGATAACCGTAGGGCCAAGAATCGTCGAATTTCATTGAGAAATGAAAGAGATATTGGTTCACGAAGTAAGGTGTTTGAAGCATGGAAACGTGTGGTGTGTGATCAATTCTCCCTCATCGGAAGAGGAAGAAAGAATTGTTGTGTATATAAAACTCGAAATTGGTTTGGGGTTTGGGACCCCAAGGGGTATCCCATGTGTTTAAAGGAGGGAGGACCTAGATGTGCTTCGGTTCGAGGAAAGCCGCCGCCGCTCGCCCGTCCGGGTCTCGGGTTGTGGGTTGTGGGTCTTCTGATATTATCTTTTTGGGCCAGAGAACTTTGTCAGAAGTACAGTTTGATCCCAGAAGTTTCAGATGTACAGTTTGGACCAGAATTCTTTCAGATGTACAGTTTGGTCCCTGACGTTTCAAGATGTACAGCTTGGTCCCTAAAGTTTCCAGAAAGTCAGAATTTGGGCAGTCAGAACAGAAACGTCCAGCACTCAATTCAGCCATTTATTTTGGCTGAATTACTCCTCCTATAATGGCCAATCTGTTGGTCTTTCTCACCATTTATTTGGTGGCTTTACTACCTCCATAATGGTCATTATTTGGCCAATAATGGCTGTTATGGAGGCAGTCAAACAGCCCCTCCTTCACCTATATAAACACCTCTTGCACCATTGTTGAGCAATACTTACACAGCACGAAAATACACAAGCAGAAAATAGTTTCTTCCTACAACTTTCAAGCATCATTTCGTTACTCAATATTTTTCACGGTAGCTCTTTAGTTTCCTTTGCTCAATTGTTCCATTGCTGTTTTATCTTGGGAAACGAATTGTCCAGGACGTATAAAGGATACAAACGAGGCAATATTGTCTTAAGGACAGAGTGTCACACTCGACTCAGCAATAAAAATCACTTTCCAGTTTTCTTATTCAACATCTTTGTAATTTTCAGTTTTCTAGTTGAATTGTAATTTCAATTCTTACATTAACAGTTACTTGTAATTTCCGTTTCCTGCGACCTTTGTAACTAACAGTATTCACTATAGTTTTTTTCTATTTTGTTTATCCCATTTTCAAAAAGAGTACACTATGTTTACTATTCATCATTATAAATATGAAACAAGTTATAAAATGCAGAACCAAACTAACATGATTCCTCCCCGGTCTGCATATTACCACTTCACCTTCCTCCCACATTCTCTCTTCACCAGATAGATCAATAAACTCATAGTATTTCCTCTTCATTTCAATTGCACAAACTACACCACCAACATTGTAAGATAAAAATAATATCAATTGTCATTACCATCCCAATCCCAACCCCCACCCAATATATGTTTGGGCCAGATGGTAAAGTTACCATCCTGTTTGGTCCAATACTCCAATTCAAGGTCATTTTCTCCAACAGTTTCTTGTTACAAGGGTTAAAATTTTCTCACTATACTATTTTATCATTTACTTTTATTATTAGTAAAACCAGATCCGTTCCTATACTTTTTAGGGTCCAGTGCGACAAACAAAAAGAGACCCTTTTTTATTCACATGAAAAAATTAACTTGGTTGATGGCCCTTTTTAAATAACTTACAACAAAAACAAAATGCTTTGTCAAGTGTCAAATCTAATTTTGTGTTTAAAAATAAAGTATTTCGCTGCTCATTGGATTCAAAAAGGTGACCTCTCACTAGGAAGGACTTTTGAAGGGAGCCCTAAACCGCTAGACTACATCTCCCACTGATAAGACTGGAGACATTTTTAATACATATCTTAATATTTGAATTCAATAAAAGATAAATGAAAATTCTTAGGCGGAGGCCCCGCCGCCGGGGCTCTGTGCGGTAGCGCCGCCTAGACCGCCCAGGGACGGCTCTGAGTAAAACATCTACAAGTAACTATTTTTGTCCATAATATTCTTGGTAGTTTTATATTTTAGGGTTATGGAAATTTTTGTTTCTTTGTTTTTATGTATTCTAGAGATTCATTATAATTTTTGTGACAAATTATAGTAGGTGTTAATTTGGATTCATAAATACGCATGTTGTCAAATTTAACAGGTTAGATGAGTGATGTATTGTTTTAATAATTATATTGTGTGCCGCGTAACAACTTAGATACATTATTCACAAACCCAAAAAATGTGGTTTTGTTTCTTATTTGTTTTTATTTAAATGTCAAAACTCCCCTAAACGTTTAGTTTAAGTGTATATATCAAACAATAATCAAACAAATTCCCTGTTTGTTCTGCTGCCCAATTTTTTGAACATATTAGATCAGTGAATTTCAAATATCATATTAGTGAATATTAGTAGAATATTCACCATATATTTTATAATTATTAATGTTATATAATTATGGTAATTATAGGATTCATTTTGTATTAGGATTTCACATTATACACACCATATATATTGTATTAATGAGAAAGGCTCCCCAGGGGAGATTAATACATTCTTACATAGTATCAAGAGCCAAAATTTTATTTCTACCCTAAATCGGTCGCCCTTCCCCTTTTTTCCGGCGCCAAACCGGCCATATACCACTGGTATTCCACCGATATACGCTGATATACACCTCGTATACAACAACCTAGACCTCCACGGCCTAGTATACCTCTAATCACCAATATACGGCCAATTCTGCCTCCCATCCACGTCGGCCACACCACGAACCCCCCCCCCCCCCAATATATATATATATATTTTCCGGCAGAACCTATGGTGGACACCACCCTTAGTGGATTTTATAGCAGCAGTGGGCACCTACAGGGGGCCTGGGCCTCCAGCAGCTCCTTAGAGCCTGCAGCCCACATGTCACATTGGCTGCCTCATCGGCCCAGCAGCCTGGGCATAACACCGCTGGGCCTCAGCCATCAGGCCCTAATGCCTGCAGCCCATCAGCGGCCAAACAGTCTGGACGCACCAACAACAGGCCACCGCCTTCCGGCCCACTATCCTAGAGCCCAGCAGTCCGCTCGAGGCCTTTCCCAATCCAGTTTGGACCAGGCTTCCGGCACGTTGACTCATCGAAAGCCCGATAATGCGTGGTATATGAATACGGGCGTCACGTCTCACCTCACCAACAATTCTGGTAATCTTTCTCAACTGCGTAATTTAAATACTCCACAATCCATTCTGATTGGAAACGGTCACCGCATTCCAATTCAAGATTTTGGCCACACTCTAACCTGACCACCGCACCCCCCACTTCTCCCTAAATAACGTTCTCTATGCCCCACACTTTATCAAGAATCTAATTTCCGTTAGAAAATTTGCTATAGATAATTCTGTCTCAATTAATTTTGACCGGTTTGGATTTTCTGTAACGGACCTACGTACCGGGAAACTCCTTACACGGTGCAACAGTGAAGGGGACCTCTATCCTTTCTTGTCCGCGTCCGCTGCCAGTGTTACCCCTCCCACATCTCTAACTGCCCAAGTCACCCCTCCCACAGCCTTAGCAACAATCTCTCCGTCTACTTGGCACAATAGACTTGGACATCCCGGAGCCTCTATTTTTAATTTTCTTCAGAACAATAATTTAATTCGTTGTTCTAGTGGGAAACCTACCCAACAATGTTTGTCTTGCCCTCTAGGAAAACACGTTCGCCTTCCTTTTCAGTCTTCTTTAAGTGTTACATTTTCTCTATTTGATATTGTTCATGCAGATTTATGGACATCTCATGTTATTAGTTCATTGGTTCATAAAATTTATCTTGTGTTGTTAGATGACTTTTCCCACTTTATATGGATTTAACCTCTAAAATTCAAGTCTGAAGTCTAGACCAAGTTTCTTGAGTTTTATAACTTTATCAAAACACAATTTAAAAAATTCATCAAATCATTCCAATGTGATAACGGTCGTGAGTTTAATAATTCCGCATTTCATAATTTGTGCACCAATAATGGCACGGTCTTTCGTTTCTCCTGTCCCCACACCTCACCCCCAAAACGAAAAAGCCGAACGAATTCTCCATACTATCAACAACATGGTTCGTACCTTTATTTTCCATGCCTCTCTCCCCCATCGTTCTGGGTATATACAGTCAAAATGGTAGAATATATCCTTACTATTCACAACAAAACCCCACACCAAAATTCTCTACCGTCGGATCCCCTCATATGACCACCTTAGAATTTTTGGTTGCCTATGCTACCCGAATCTTGCCTCCAGTGCTCCTCATAAATTAGCACATCGTACCACCCTGTGTGTCTTCGTAGGTATTCCTTCTAATCATAGGGGTTATTTGTGCTATGACTTATCCACTCGTAAAATTCACGTCTCTCGTCATATTACGTTCAACGAGACAATATTCCCATTTGCAAACATCCAAAAATTCCAAAATACGGACTATACCTTTCTAGATGAGTCCGACATCTCCCCCGTCATACTCACGAAACTCAGTCGTACTGCTACCATTGACCAAGTAGCCCCGTCTCTGCCACCCACTTTCACCAGTCTAGAATGCACTCCGGCATCCCTGACCTCTACTCCGCCTATATCACCGACGCCGTCGAATTCCAATACCATCAGCAATCTTCCACAGTCTTAGTACCGTCACCGGGCCCCTTTCCCGTGTATGTATCATCTCCACAACACCGTCACCAAGCCGCATCCACACCTACCACCGACAACCAACCCACTAACTCGAATACCGGTCACCACCCTCCTCCGACGCCTCACTCCACTGTATCGATCTCAGCCAGTCTCGATCGACCGAGATCGGTGACACAACCCAAACCAGTAACTGTTACCGACCTCGAACCACCCAAATCGATGACCCCTCCCCCCACCAACCGACACTGTACTGAACCACCAACTCACATCCCAAACCCGACACCCCATTCCACACCCAAGCTCTGCACCAAACCAAAACCAAAACCATATCAGTATACCCGACCCGACACCCAGCACCCATACCCAGCCAACACCCTCACACCGAATGGAAACTCGTGCCCAACACGGGATTTTCAAATCCAAAGTCCAATTTAACTTGCATACACAAACCATTTCCCATATTCCCAAATGCCCCAAATTAGCCAAACTAGACCCGAATTAGAATGCGGTCGTGTGTGAAGAGTTTAATGCACTAACAAAACAACGTACTCGGGATTTGGTTCCTCGATCGGATGGGGTGAATGTGATTTGTTGCATGTGGCTTTTTCGTCACAAGTATAGAGACAGTGGTGACTTAGAAAGGTATAAGGCAAGGCTTGTGGCTAATGGTACTAATCAGCAGGAGGGTATTGACTATGGTGAGACATTCAATCCAGTTGTTAAAATGGCTACGATTCGCACCGTTCTGAGTATTGCTATGGGTAAGCATTGTCTCATTCATTAGCTTGATGTAAAAAATGCGTTTTTACATGGGGACTTGAAATAAAATGTTTACATGCACCAACTGCCTGATTTTGTCCATCCAGCAAGCCCTCTGTATGTATGTCGTCTCCGTAAGTTACTTTATGGTCTGAAACATGCCCCTAGAGTATGGTATGATCATTTTGCACAGTATCTTATGCGAATTGGATTTGTATGTAGCAAGTACGATAATTCTCTCTTTATCTTTCATCGAGGTAATATCATCGCTTATTTATTATTATATGTGGATGACATTGTGCTTACTGTCTCATCTGATCTGTTGAAAAATGAGATAATTGCATTGCTCAAAGCCAAATTTGCCATGACCGACTTGGGAAAGCTGAGTTATTTTTTTAGGATATCAGTGATTAGATCTGCAGACTCTATGTTTCTATGTCAGCGTAAGTATGCAAATGAGATATTACACAGGGCTAAAATGGCAAACTGCAAGATTATGTCAACTCCAGTTGACACTAAATCAAAACTTAGTGCTGCTGATGGTAATCCGGTGTCCGATCCCACACTTTACAGGAGTCTTGCAGGTGCACTACAATCTCACATTCACCAGGCCTGATATTGCTTATGTTGTGCAGCAAATGTGTATGTTCATGCATGCCCCAATGGAGCCTCATTTTACCGCCCTTAAGCGCATCATTAGATACATTAAGGGCACACTTGATTATGGATTACATTTATACCCCTCTGCACCTACCAGGTTACTATCATATACGGATGCGGATTGGGTAGGTTGTCCGGATACGCGACGCTCCACCTCCGGTTATTGTGTATTCATAGGGGATAATCTAGTTTCATGGTCTGCCAAGAGACATGCCACACTATCCTGTTCGAGTGCAGAAGCAGAGTACAGAGGCATTGCAAATGTTGTTGCTGAGATCTGTTGGCTCCGAAATCTACTTTAGGAGCTTCAGTGTCATTTGCGTAAGGTGTCTATAGTCTATTGTGATAATATATCTGCTGTTTATTTATCTCACAATCCGGTTCAGCATCAGCGAACCAAACACATTGAGATGGATATTACACTTTGTTCGTGAGAATTTTGCTATCGAAAATGTCAAGGTATTGCATGTGCCCTCTTCATATAAGTATGCAGATATATTCACTAAAGGACTACCTAAACAGCTATTCCCCGACTTCAGATCCAGTCTAAGTGTCCGGCCTCCTCCCGCTCCGTCTGAGGGGGTGTATTAGTGAATATTAGTAGAATATTCACCATATATTTTGTAATTATTAGTGTTGTATAATTATGGTAATTATAGGATCTTTTTTGTATTAGAATTTCACATTGTACACACTATATATATTGTATTAATGAGAAAGGCTCCCAAGAGAGATTAATACATTTTTACCTATCATATGATTAAAAATAATTTCACCCTCAAGTTTTAAGCGTAAACAGTCTTCCTCTTCCTAATTCTTATTTTTTTGCCCAATGCAAACGGCAACATTCTTAATTTTTTCAATTTAAATACCTTATTGAGAGCCATTTTTATCTAAGTAAATTCAAATTATGTCAACTCTGCTTCTCTTTAAATTTAAGGGGGAAAAACTTTTTGAGAAACATTTGTCGCGCCCGTTTTTTAACCGACCCGCGGGAGGTCAGAAGAGAAGCACAACGTATCAGTGATTCCTGGGTATTGGATTGAGGAGTCGCCACCTAATTATTTTACAGTGAATTAGGACACCTAAATATTAAATAAATGCTGCAATGTAACTCCAATTTTAAGGTCTGCGAAAATAATGAGATTCTAGGTAAGAGTTCTTTATTATCCTAAAGGGAAGGGGTTAGGCATCCTTTAAGATCCGCTAACTTGTGGTTATCCGATCAAACTCAGGTTAATTATTGTATTAGGAAAAATGCAAGTTTTAAAATATAAACTTAAAATGATGTTGCAAGTATTTTAGCAAAAGAATACATTTTGTACAAGTATGCATTTGTATGATATTAAAGAAAAAAGACATGTAAAAAGTATGCATTTGTGACAATTAATAGTAAGGAGAAAAACGAATTATTTATAATGCCAAAGAAGTAGTTTTTGGAAATCATTTTTGAGTTGTACAATTAATAAAGTGAACAAAAGATGATCAACGATTGTTTTGAAAATTTTAAATATGCATGACGAGCCTAAAAATAAATAAACTAGCGAAGGATTTCTATGTTTGAATTAACCGAGCCTATAATTAAATAAGCTAGCGGCGGGTTTTCAGTTTTAGACTACCCTATGAATTAATTCTACGTCTACATATTCTAAGCATTTCAATAATTACATAAGTGCCGATAAATAATATTACAATACAGAGCGAGATAAAGCTGAATTAAAGAAAGTAAAAAACAACAAAATAAATAAACTCCGAGGAGTATCTGCCTTCATTGACGTTGTTCCTTGCAAGCTGTTAAGAATAAACGATTAGAAACAAGTAAATACAAATAACTTCGGATCCGTATCCAAAACAGTAAATGTTTTGATCACGGAGGGCTCAGACTTAAATTTTGGAAAAGACCATTCCAATCACGTCGTGGCTACAAACGTATGGCTCGGTGGTCATTTTGATTACCTCGCCTACTAAACGTGTTGGTCTCTCGGATGAAAAAAGAAAAGATCATTATAATCACGTCGTGGCTGCGAACATATAACTTGTTGGTTATTTTAGTCGCCTCGCCTACTAAACATGTTGATCCCTCGGATGAAATAAAAAGGTTTAAGCCTCATCCTTGCCCAGAAGTTATATTCTGTCTTTACGACTGTGGAGGCCTCAAAATCGACGGATATTTTTCATTGGCCAGTGTAGTATCGTGTTCAAATCAGCAAAATTAAATCAAAGCGATGCTTGATGGCGATGAAGCGATGGCGATGCGAGAAAAAGCAGAGAGGCAATTTCCGAAAAGACACGATGCTTAGTTTAAAACAGTAAAACGGATATTTAAATACTAAAATAGTGGACTGAAATAGGAAAGCAATGCCCGAAAGGTGCGGCCTCGAATTCAATTTCATTGGCCTAAATGCGGTATTTGGTTCAAAACAGTAAAATAGTAAAGCAGTAAGATGTCCGTTGCACGGATGTTTAAAACAATAAACTGAAAACAGAGAAACGAAAAAAGTGCGGCCTCGAATTCAATTTCATTGGCCTAATTGCGGTATTTGTTCAAATCAGAAAAATAATACCCAAACAGTAAAAACTGAAACCGAAAGGCATTTTTCCGAAGGGACGCGGCCTCGAATTCAATTTCATTGGCCTAAGTGTAGTATTTATTCAAATCAGTAAAATAATACCAAACAAGAAATCGAAATATTTCGATTGTCCAAAGCGATTTAAAGCATTTGTTCAAATGAGAAAAACAGCAGCAATTGGGTTTTAAAAAATAACGCAGCAGTAGGCTTGAAACACATAAGCAGGGGACTTGAAAAGCAGCAGTGGGCTGTCCAAAGCAGCTATTTTTCAGCCAAGAAAACATCAGCAATTTGCGCTAAAATACAGCAGTGATAAGACATCAAATATGCTCAAAATGTAGCAGTAAAATATTTCCGAAAAGAAGTGTAAATGGTCGATATTGCAGTAGTATGCGCGGCAAACGCAACATCAGAATATGGCTCAAAAGTGCAGTAATCAGCCCAAGTATTGCAAAGAATCGGCGCCTCAGAATCAATGACCAAAAGGAACAAACCCATAACGAGAACTATTTAAAGATGGCATGTATCCAGAATCTCAAGGTGCAACAGGATACCACAACCACTGATAGCACAGCAAAGACATAAAGGGAAAGGTAAACTTAAAAACCAATCACTCTAAACTTCAAATTTGAAAGATAAGAAGACCAAGGGGGCTACCACCATTCATTTTCGATATCGCAACAAGATCCAAAAGGTTTCTAGAACCTTAGGCATGGCAGGCTATCGAAGAAGGCTAAACCACACCCGAAGCTTGTCTTGTCTTTCAACCAGCATATTAAGATAAGTATAAAAACTCACATATGTACATTCTGAAAGTCTCAAATAAAGACAGGAAAAGGGCATAATATGGAAGGAAGGAGTGGAAACATTATGCATAGACGTTCAGAGGGCCTTTGTATACTTTGAGGTATATCATGATAGATCCAACAACTTCCCCTTAAAGATAAGTAATAATCAATCTCAAGCCACAAACAAGAGCAGAGGCTTACTTGGGGGAGTTCTTAAAGCAAAACAGTGAGCAATTTAGGCAAATAATGGTGAAAAAAGAACTGCATACCAATTAGAGGAGAGTGCACAACAACTTGATTTAAGCTAAACAAATGAAACATGTTCATCTTCAGAGCTTTGGCTAGACCATTTAGGCGTGGAGGGTATTCATACATAATGTCAACTTGGTCCAAACATATAGGGTCTGGTATCTAACATGATGCAGATGGCTTCATACATGACATAAGAGGCAGGTAAGTGCTTCCGGTAACCTATGGATATGACAAGGAAGTTCGGGGATGCTATAATATGAGAGGAAAGGCAAATAACACTTGAGCATATAGGCACAAACACATGACCAGTTACAACAGAACATGAGAACCCATACCATACAAAGATCATTCTGAAACTCATACCCCAGATTAAGATAAGACCACCTAAGGTGTCACTGAATATACAGAAAGCTCATGCATGCTGCCATCAAGGATTTTAATACTTGAAATAAAATAACATGAGCATGCAATCACAAAGGACACAAATATGAACGTAAATAGGTAACACAAGCACCTTGAATCATTCTGGACATGCTTGGATATCGAGACCTCTCAACAAAGGTAATATGTTGGTTTTATTGACCCTTAATAGATTATAGTAAATGCAGAAGTATCAGGCAATGTAGATGGCAGTGAGGGATAGTTAAGCATTCCTTGTAAGAATGGACCACTAAATATCCAAGATTATTCTCTCATAATATACTATACATACTGACATTTAGACGAATGAGTCCTAAATATGAATATCCTGGCAGTCATGCTAAGCTATTAAGGGTCAAATAACCAAGTCATTTAATCTTTCAAGCAAACAAACTCAAAGTCCCAAATTATAAGCATATTGATAAGTCAAAAACTCCCAATTGACTAAAAATACAAGATCACATCAGAACATAATTAACAGTCAGATAGGACAACCGGGCATGCTCGTCTTTAACTAGACATGAAGTAGGTATAGGCATGTAATTGCCCAGACAGACACCAATGGCCATGGGACCCAAATATAAGTTCAAAACCTCATTTGATTAGGTGATCTATCCTCTCATCCATAACCTAGACAGTAGGCATTAAAAACAACAAACTCACATAAGTTGCACTTAAGTTACCGATTTTACTTAGAGACAAACTCACACAAGAAATCAAAGGTAATCATGATGTTTATACAAATTCAAGATTACCAATTCCACATGAACTGAGAACACAAAGAAATGCACAGGAGCAGGCTCCAGTTTTGTCAAAGTATGCCAACTAATACAAAATTAACTAACAAACTCAACATGCTTAAACACTAAGCGTAACAACATAAATAGACTACATTATCACTAAATCAGTAATAAACAAGCAAACACAGAAAATAAGAAAAATGGGAAGAGTTGGAGTTTATGGACCTTCTCTGGGGCAGCGAACCGAGGCGCGTTTCGAATCGTCGACCCGCTCGGAGGAGTTTGGAATTCAGATTGTTTGGACTTGATCACCAAATTCTGGGTAGGTAATTCTGAAAAGAGTTCTATTTCTGAAAATTTTGACTCAACCTGGAATCGACCCGGCAGTGAACCCAAAAACAGTGGAAAAATAGCAAAAATTCAGATCCTTTAACACCAAAAACCCAATAATTTTGAACCCTTAAGATGAAGAACACATGCAAAAGAAAGAAGAAATGTTCTTAAGAAATTTTTTTGAATTTTTTAGTGAAGAACAACACCAATAAAAAATACAATACGACCAAAGACTTGAATCTAAATTTCAAACACAAAAATCGAATTAAAACTCCTCAAAAAGAACCTTTTTAATCCGAAAAAGAACCCCCTTAAACAGATGCAAAAGGGGGGTTTTATAGGTATCAACCTCAACGTTCAACCCCCCTAAAAATGAATTCGAATTTCAAAATAAATGGGACAAAATCTAATTTTTTTGGGGCGATTTCTTAGGGCATATGTTGCGGATTTTGGGGGGTGTGTTGGTGAGGGGATGGGTTCGGCGGTGTCAGGGTAGGGTGGTGGCAGTGGTGAGGTGACGGGGGTAGGGTGCTTGACGTAGGGGTAGGGGTGTAGGGGTGTGCGGCCGATTTGGGGTTTTAGGTTTAGGGAATGGGGATTTGGGAATTAATTGGGTGTTGGGTTTGGGGGTAAAGGAAATAAGGGTATTGGGAGTTAAAAAGGGATGTGGGCCGAGTGGGTATGGGCTTCGGTAGGTTTGGGTTGTTTCTGTTGGGCTGGCCGAAAATGGGGGTGGCCAAACGGGCTGCCCCTTTTAAAATGGGTATTTGTTTTGGGTTGGGAAATAAATGGGTTATGGGTTTAAAATATAAAAAGGGATTTAATATTAAAAATGTTTTGAATAAAAAAGGTGAATCATTTAGAATATAGTTTAAGATGTGATAATAATAAAACATAATATGTGAGATGTTTAATGCTTGATAAAATATGATTACGACATAAAACATTAGGGTAGAATTATGATTACGACATAAAAAAAAAAGCAAATGGTTGTAGAAATAATAATAATAATAATAATAATAATGATATTGAGAATAATAATATATATGTATACATATGTCTATATATTATATATATAAAAAAAGTTTGAGGTGTCAAAATATTTAAAATTGCAAATAAATCGAAAAAGATGGGACAAAATTGGGTGTCAACAACATTCTCTCCAATTTTAATTTCAAATCAATATCTTTGAGGACGACACAAAGAATTTGATAATTACATGAACAATATTATCTCCATTTTTTTGATTTATATATCCGACCTCATGGTATATATATAGTTGCAGTGTTTATGATATCAGAATCTCATGTTGATACAGTATCTTAATTTTCAAATAAAATGGATCTTATTAGAAAAGTATTGAGAAGAGGAAAAATTAAAACAAAAAAAGATAATGAAACAAAAATAAATTAGAACATGAAAAATTATATGGAAAAAAATAGCAAAGACATAACAATTACTCCTATCTGATTTGGTTAATCAACGATATAAACTGCCATTATTTGGAGAAGAAATTAAAAATATAAAATAGAGAGTTAATCCCATAAGGCTGGTACTGTTACAATACAAGAAAAACATAGAAATTAGCAACGAAATTTATTGCTTATCTCTTGCTAAATAGTCGGTAGCTAACAAAATTTCTTGATAATCTATCACTATTTCGTTGTTATATAGGATTAGGGATGAGCTTTTATTGATTAGCGACCGTCGTCGCTAATTCCAAGTTTGTTAGGTGAACTGATATTGATCAAAGTGAAAGAAAAAAAAAAGATGAGCGATCCACCGGGGAGCTCAACGGATCTCCTTAACATGTAATAATGTTAGAATATTATTAAATAATATTATTATTATGTATTAATGTAGTATCATTTTATATATGGTAAGTAGTAAAATGTTAACTAGGAATACTATGTTAATTAGGTAGAAGATTATTAAGGATTGATTATGAAGATTATGCATGATTTACTCTTCTCAATTAAATGTATATTGTGTATATATTGTTCCCTTTTAGGATGAATACAATTGAGGAAAATACTTTCAAAGCCTTACATGGTATCAAGAGCTTAAGGAAAGATCCAAAATATTTTATTTTCTTCCAATTTTTTGGCCCTCTTCCCCACTAGAACCCTAGTTGGCCGAAATTTGCACATTTTTTAACTCCATTATTGATTATTCTCCATCATAATCAACTATGTCCGAGTCAAAATCATTCTTTCATCCAGCCCTTACCGTCTCAAACATCAAAACACTTGTTTCCGTCAAACTAGAAATGGAAACCGTTCGTTATGCAACATGGGCGGAATTATTCAAATATTTTGTCATGCTCACAAAGTTCTTCATCATATTATTCCTCCAAAAGATGGGACAGGGAAGGAATTAACAATCGATGCGGACAAGGAATTGTGGGATACGCTTGATGCCAAAGTTCTTGGTTGGATTTATGCAACAATCTCCACTGACTTGTTGCATACTATAATGGAGCCAGATTCAACAGCCATGGCGGCTTGGGAACGTTTGCGAGATATATTTCAAGATAATCAAAATTCTCGCGCTGTTACATTGGAACATGAGTTCTTAACTATTGACATGGCGGATTTTCCTAACGTTTCTGCGTATTGTCAACGCCTCAAAGTGTTGGCAGATCAATTAAGAAATGTTGGCTCACCGGTTACTAATAACCGGTTAGTCTTACAATTGGTGGCTGGTCTCACGATGTGTATAGCGGAGTGGGGACACTAATTCATCAAAGTAATCGTCTACCTTTATTTTATCAAGCACGGTCGATGCTTGTACTTGAAGAATTGGGCTTTGCTAAAAAGGCATCGACTACTTCAAATTCCACCATGATTGCCACTTCCTCAAATGATGGTATTTTTTACCCTTCCTAACAAAATAAGGGACAAAAAGGACGTAATAATAATAATAATAAGGGTGGAAATCGCGAAAACGACAAAGGTGGAGGCCACCGGAATTCCGGTGGCGGCGGAAATGGAGGCAACACCAACACCGGCGGCGGGCAGTGGCAGCAGCACGGTGGGGCAGGGAGTTAGGCGTGGCAGTGTCCTTGGGTTGTTCCGCCCAGCCCAGTCCCAACTGGAAACTGAACCAGGCCGTACCAAAGGTCCAATGCCCAGTTTTAGCCCATACCTTACCAGGATCATAGTGGACAGCAGCAACGACAGGCCCAGCAGGCCCACATTGCTAGGTCTGTTCCAACAGGCAGCAGTGTTGGGCCACTGCCGACCCAGTGGCGGGAGGCCCATTCAGCAGTGGCCCACTCCACATATATTGAGACCGCCATGCACACCCTGGGATTAAATCCACCAAATTCAATTTGGTATATAGACTCCGGAGCGACGTCTCATATGATGTCCTCCCAATGTAATCTATCATCCTATTTTAATTTGAGCAATAATAATGGTATAATTGTCGGAAATGACCATTTAATTCCAATAAAATGGTATAGTTCTAGCAAATTATCACCACCGAACCCACCTCTAATTTTAAAGAATGTGCTTCATGCTCCTAAGTTAATCAAAAACTTGGTCTCTGTTAGAAAGTTTACTACTGATAATTAGGTATCTGTTCGTTTTGACCCTTTTGGATTTTTCGTGCATGATTTTCAGACGGGGAAGCTCCTCATGAGATGTGATAGCAAGTGGGATCTTTATCCAATAAATTCACCCAATCAACAGTCCAAGTTCCCATCTACTTTTGCAGCATTGGCACCGTCTTTATGGCATGAACGGTTGGGACATCCGGGAGAGTCTGTTTTGGCCTCTCTTAACCAAAATAAATTTATTTCATGTACCCAACCACAGACTCTAAATAAGTGTTATTCTTGTGCACTTGGAAAACATGTTAAATTGTCATTTATTTCATCTACTTCGTGCACCCTTATGCCATTTGATATTTTACATTGTGATATTTGGACATCACCCGTTTTGAGTTCTTCGGGTCATATATATTATTTTCTATTACTTGATGACTACTCTAATTATCTGTGGACATTCCTTTTGTCGGAAAAATCACAAGTGTTTTCCACATTTAAAGCATTTAGAGCATACATCTGAACTCAATTTGAACGGGATATCAAAAATATTCAATGTGATAATGGGAGGGAATTTGACAATAATCAGTTTTGGGTTTTTTTTAAAAACAAATGGTCTACATTTTCGTTTGTCTTGTCCTCACACATCATCACAAAATGGGAAGACATAACATAAAATTAGAACAATAAACAATATTGTTAGAACAGTCCTTGCTCATGCTTCACTACCCCCCACTTTTTGGCATCATGCACTCCAAATGGCCACTTACCTACTAAATATTCTCCCTCACAAAAACATGTCTTACCAAGCTCCACTAAAAATACTTTATTTACGAGAGCTCTCCTATCTTCATTTAAGAGTGTTTGGTTGCCTTTGCTACTCCCTCTTTCCATCCACCACAATTACAAAACTCCAACCCCGATCTACTCCATGTGTCTTCTTGGAATACCCTACTAATCATCGCGATTACAAATATTACGGCATTTCTTTCAAAAGAATAATCATAAGTCGTCACGTAATTTTTGATAAAACTGTGCTTTCATTTGCCAATATATATGAAACAGGGACCCACACTTATGATTTTTTTGATGATGATAAGCTCCCGTATCTAACACATTTTTTTCACAGCTCGGTACCCAATGTTAGTATTGGAAACTGGAATTCAGGCCCATTGGACCAAAGATCGATGGCCCAAGTGACTGACATTTCAATGCAGCAGCTTGGGCCTTCGGTTCCGAGGCTCAGTCCCAACGCCTCACAATATGCCCGGTCCAGCAGCTTGGGCCAGGCTACCGCTACAAGCCCAATTCCAGGTGCACCAAACGGCAAACCCTGGACCGTCGACCACCTCGGGCGCCCGGTCCATCGCCCAACAAATCGTCCGGTCACCGGTAGTCAACATGGAATTGTCAAACCCAATACCAAATGTAGTCTACACACCCAGGTCTCGAAATCACCTTTGTCTCGTAACCCAGTGTCTGCTCTAAAAGATCCGAATTGGAAAATGGTCATGGATGATGAATATCATGCTCTAATTACAAATAGGACATGGGATTTAGTACCTCGTCCATCTAATGCTAATATAATTCGGTATATGTGGATTTTCAGCCATAAAGAAAAATCTGATGGAATTTTTTAGCGGCATAAAGCCCGTCTTGTATGTGATGGGAAGACACAACAGGTTGGTCTAGATTGCGGGGAGACATTCAGTCCAGTGGTCAAACCAGCAATTATCAGAACAGTTATCAGCATGTCTCTTTGAAAAGGATAGCCACTTCATCAATTGGATGTCAAAAACGCCTTCCTCCATGGACACCTCAATGAAACTGTATACATGCACCAATCGTTGGGATACCGAGATCCTAAATATCTCAACCATGTGTGTTTGCTCAAAAAATCATTATATGACCTCAAGCAGGCCCCAGGGCTTGGTATAAGCGATTTGCAGATTTTATGTCACACATGGGTTTTTCGCACAGCCGTTCAGATAATTCTCTATTTATTTATCGTCAGGGTAATCATACTGCGTATCTTCTTCTATATGTGGATGATATTATCCTAACAACATCTTCAGACTCTCTTCGCAAGAGTATCATGTCACAACTTAGTTCTGAATTTGCTATGAAAGATCTTGGCACACTACACTACTTTCTAGGAATTGCTGTGACAAGACATACATGTGGATTATTTCTCTCCCAGAAGAAGTATGCATCATAAATCGTGGAACGAGCTGGAATGTCTTTTTTGCAAACCTTCGGCAACTCCGGTAGATACGAAGTCTAAATTGAGTGTCATCTCTAGCAAACCCTTTGTCGATCCAACATTATACCGCAGCCTAGCAGGAGCTTTACAGTATCTCACATTCACCAGGCCAGAGTAAAGCTCCTGCTAGGCTGCGGTATAATGTTGGATCGGCAAAGGGTTTGCTAGAGATGACACTCAAGTGCTGAAGCAGAATATCGTGTTGTGGCTAATGTTGTATCTGACTCATGTTGGATTAGGAACCTGTTACTTGAACTTCATTGCCCAATTCCGACAGCAACAATAGTATACTGTGATAATTTTAGTGCAATCTATCTCTCAGGGAATCCAATCCACCATCAACGCACTAAACATATTGAGTTAGATATTCATTTTGTCCGTGAGAAGGTGGCTCGCCGACAAGTGCGAATGTTACATGTCCCAACATGTCATCAAATCGCATATATCTTCACAAAAGGACTTCCGCTGATATTATTTGAAGAATTTAGGGACAGTCTCAGCATTCACCGCCCTCCAGCTTCGACTGCGGGGGAGTGTTAGAATATTATTAAATAATATTATTATTATGTATTAATGTAGTATCATTTTATATATGGTAAGTAGTAAAATGTTAATTAGGTAGAAGATTATTAAGGATTGATTAGGAAGATTAGGCATGATTTACTCTTCTCAATTAAATGTATATTGTGTATATATTATTCCCTTTTAGGATGAATACAATTGAGGAAAATACTTTCAAAGTCTTACGAATAAGTCGAGTCTGTTTTCGATCATATAAAAGATAGTAGAACATTATCAGAGTCTGTAACAATTCAAATAGTTTATGAATCTGCTAACATTGTATTTACTAAAATTGTATAAACAAGACTTTTGCTTTTTGATCCTTCGCGTGTGAATATGCATTTTGTTTAGTCGTTAATTGATTTACTTTATTATAAGACTTGCGTGAGTCGGTATTTCTTGTGCTTTTACATTCTCAAAGTGATCATCATTATATTTTTTTAGAAAAAAAAAAAACAAGTGGAAAGTTGGATCACCACAAAGAATTTGATAATGGCCATATGTTCACCCGTAAGACCAGAGAGTTGAAATAGAAATAATTGGCAATTGCCATTGGTTTTTTATTTTTTATTTTAATGTAGTCTTAAGATTAAACATAAACTGGTAGAAACTGCCATTGATTCAATTTTAGTTTTTTTCCCTATTAAGGTTTGGAGATTGAGAAATTCAGGAAAGAGGTAAAAATAATGCACACTTCCCATTTTTGAAAAAAATATTGAAACTATTATATAATTTGAAAATTTATGATAATATCTTGTAATTTTAAAACTCCATGAAAGTAATTAATTTTTAATTACAAAAGCTGAAAATTGATTATGGTGGATTTTACCTGTAAAGAGGGGGGGGGGGGGTGACCCATAGAGAATTTAAACTCTATAGTAGTACTGGAAGGTAAAATTGAGGGAATCATAGTAACTTAGTTGGTTGATTATCTGAATTTTTTCCTTATCGGTGAGGGTTCGATTCCCCACCTCATAATTCCCTTCCTATTTTCCCTTCCCCTGCCATCATGTAATAAAAAAGAAGAAGGTAAAGTTGAAACAATTATGGAAAGAAGTTGAAGCAATAAGGATGTATTTGGTATGATGGAAAATATTTTTCAGAAAATAAGTTATTTTTTTATGTTCGATTATCAGAAAATATTTTCACCGAAAAGGGAGAAAATGACAATTACTCAACTCTTAACTTCACATGGTTGTTTTGCCCAACACTTATTAGACGCTAGTGTATTTGTTCGCGCTTTGCGCGGTCGTAAAGCAATGATTGTTTAAGTTTTTTGATGTAATACTAAAAAATTTCACCAAAATGCAATCCGATTTTGCTAATATTATTGTTAGTTTTTATACTATATGTTTTCAAAAATTATATTCCATTCTCCAATCAAACATCGATAAATATTTTCAGGAAATAAGTTATTTTTTTAGAAGCATTTTTGGAAAAATAACTTCTATCATGCTAAATATACTCTCAAAATGCAACTCTCATCTCAATTACCTACTACAAGACCAGATGTTTGGTGGATTCTCCCGGGATTTCTTCATTTTTAGAGCTCGACCCCAAAATATCTTATTAAGTGTATATATCATATCCATCCCAGCATAGTCTTTGGTGGTGATCGTAGTTGAAGAGTTGAGAATGTGAAAAAGGTGGATGCTCAAAAAAAAAAAAATCAAGTCGTTGGCGTAAAGAAGTCAGAAATTACTTTTGACGTTACTCGCAATAGTACCTTTCGCACGAGCATTTGAGGGTTGTGCCGACGACCAACGTGTGGTGCTTGCCACCATTTCAATTCGTTAATTGGACTTTTTCTGTTTGGTACAATGCGACAAGGAAAAAAAATAAATTCGTATAAACTGGTAAATTAAAAATAACATTGTTTTTCGATGAAAATGATTCTAATTAAAAATATAGTTAGAGATTTGCATTCAAGGATTTAAAGACAAGTAGATTGTATCTGATCTGAAGACCCTCTTGAACTAGTCCGGAGTTACTAATTAGGCTACGGAAGTACAAGACAAAAGAGTAAGTAGATATGTAAATAGGAAAGTAAAATAAATAAGTAAGCTAAATCTAAAATGAATAATCTAAGAACAAGAGCTGAGAGTAGTGTATTTGCTTGAGAGAGATCTCGGTTACAAGTGTAGGCTTAGAGAGAATACAATGTGTCTTTCTTCTCTTCTAAGTCTTGTATATATAAGACAAACTAGACTATTATGCCTCCCTAAAGTTATGACGACGTGAGCTTAATGACCTGCGCGCCGCGACACTCTGATCTAAGAGAGTTGATGTGATAGGAGTTGTTGGGAATGGAAGACAGCTATGCAAAGGCTCCGGAGCTATCAGGCTTCTTGAATACGCTAATACTTCTAGAGGTGTTTCCACCCAATACAGATAGTCTCAACTTTTCGGGACCTTTAAACTCATGGGACTGGGAAATGGTAGAGTCCTTCAACCGTCAATTCTTATTTTTAACACGTCATCTCTTGGGATTGGTGCACCAATTCAGTCGGCTATCGTCCCTTCGCACGCCATCCATTCGCATAAAATGCTCTGCTATACTTGTATCACTCACTTTACACGTGTCTCGCATTTATCGATATCGTTCCTCGGGAGAAGATGCAGTAATGATGGTTTGATTTCCTTGCCTTTAAACCAAATATTACCCTTCTCTGACCTTTCTATATACCGTCTCTTATATAAGGGTTCTCTTTCACTCCCTCCGATCTTCAGACGCTTCATATTTTCAAAATTTTCAAGAAAGACGTTATTCCTTTCTCTTCCTTAGCTAAATCTTCTCACCATGTCTTCAGATTCTTTAGTTGCTGGCGGCGGCGCCACTCGGGTTCGGAGCCTAGCTCGTGGTGATTCAGACGTCCTTATTTACAAGGTTCCCATCATGGATTTTGTGACATCAACTAGCAGGACGTCGAAGTCCAACCAGCAGCCTAACGCCATCTTCCTAGCAGTTGGTCTTCTTTAAAAGATCTCACAAAGCGCCCGATCTCCATGGATTCAGAGAGATCCCGACCGGCCAGTACGTACGAATCTTCTGCTAGCACTCGTTATCTGAGTCGGGTGCTGTTGGATTGCGGCTGGACTAATATAGAAGTGCTCCTCCCTAGAGAAGGAGAGGATATCACTTCCTACTGGCATGGATACTCTTTCGTGTACACATCCCCTTTTTTCTTGCGGTTGGGTAAACTTATCGATCTCGTGATTTTGGAATTCTGCCAAAAATACAAAGTGTGCATGTCCTAGATCAGCCCGAACTTTTGGAGGACGGTAGCATGTCTCTAGTACCTTTCTTCTCAGGTGGGGGAGGACTTTACCCTTGCCCACTTAATTCACCTCTATTCTCCCAAAAATTTTAGAGCATGGATTTTCAACTATCCTACCGTGGCCAAAACGCGTTGATTGCTAGCATTGATAATGACTCCGACCATGGGTGGATGGAGAGATATGTTGTTATCGCAACGAGAGATCTAGTCAAGCCACCCGAGGCGCCTATCCCGAAGCGATGAAATTTTGACTATAAGTACTTTGTTTAGGCCCGCCCTTGTCTTTCTCGATTCTTAACGATGCCTCTGACTTTCATTCTTCTTCTTTTGTCAGCCATATCCTGGACACCTGAACCAATGTCGGGTCTAGCCCGATGGGTCCAAAAGATTCTGGATTACTCACATTCTTCCCTCCGGACGTGGTAGGAGATTGCGCCAAAACATAACTGGAAGGGGGAAAATCATGGTATTCCGAAATGAGCATCAGTTCGGTCGTACGCGGAGGTTCCTGAAGATCTGAATTTTTCCTTTCAGCAAATTAAGCAAAGTGCATCTCAACAGGGCCGAAACCAAAAGGTTATGAAATTTTCCGGGTCCAAAAGGTTGTTGTCTCCTTCTTCTCCTCCCCCAGTCAAAAGGACCAGACCGAGTGCTGAGGGGCGAGATAGTTAAGGGTCGACCCCATTAGCTCAAGTCATTCCTCCTGTGGCCATCGACTTGGCATCAAATGTCAATGAGGAAGAAGAGGATCCTGCCCCAGAACTTATCCGCCAAAGGGCTGACAAATCTGAACTGTCTTTTTAGGGAGATGGATTTATCGGATAAGATGAACCCTTGTGCTCATTTTTCTCTTACTCCCGCCGAGTTGGGAGTGTGACCCCGAGCCTCGCTCTCGTTCCTTATATCCCATCGTCATCACGGGCCGCCGCTGCTTCGGTTCCTCAAAGACGAGCCCCTACCCCTCAAGGTCCTGTGTCTAGGGGCGAACCGAGGGTTCCAACACTGACGCGTGTGATGAAGGCCTGCGGAGCTCCTATGGATCATGGCTAGTAGATACTTATCCTTCCCCAGTTTGTAATTTCACAGCTCGTCGGCAGTTTACCCTCTCCGTCCCTCAGGATTGAAGCCATGTTTCACGGTCAGTAGGGGTGGCCAGCTTTTGTTTTTCTGTTCCCACTTTGAATCCGAAATTTCCACCACAAGTAGCAATTCTATGGAACATTTAAACTTTATCTTATACATTTTTTATGATTGTTTGATGTCGATTTAGCTGCCAGCCTGCCACTATTTATTACTCCTAGAAAATATTGATTTTTCCTTTTGTATCGTATTTTTAGTCAAAGTTTGTAGAAGTTAAGTTGATTTATTAATTCAATTTGAATTTTAAGTGGTGTTTTAAATTTCTTGATGATTTAGCTTTGTGCATGTCTTTTTTTAGTAGCTAACTCAAGTTTACTTAGTTATCTCATAACTGGGAAGCATTAGTGTAAAGACTACACAAAAGTCGCAAAGACTATCTTCTTATTGCACTTTTCATCAATTCTCATTTAATATTTTAGATTATACAATATTGATAAAATTATATATGCGTTATTCAACAGATATACATAGACAACTTTTATTGACATGTTAGTTTTAAGTATTTCAATAAAAAGTTGAAAAAGTTATTTTAAAAAAAAAAAGCATACCGCCAAATGAAAAAGAGAAAAAAATGAAGAAAGAGAGCATAAATGTGGCAGTGCGGGGCGAGTTAAAATTTTAGTGGGTCAAGGCTTGTACTGCCCCGCCCCATCAGATCTACATCCTTAAAAAGATTTATTCGCCAATTCTACTCTATTTGGGTAAAATATCATTTTGCTTAAGTGAGCACGTCTCCACGAATTCAATACTTTGATGATTTATTAATAGGAATACTTCTCTTGTTAAAAATTAGGAAAACTTGTACTTTTAGGGGTCGGTTGGTACGAGAGATAAGTATAAATAGTCTCAGATAAAAAATTAGTACCGGCTTATCCTTTGTTTGATTACTAATTCTGGAATAAGTTATTCCTGGATTAAAAGTAGCACTCAACTTATACTTGTTAGAAGATGGAATAACAATCCCAGTGTTGTGATATGGTTGTGACAGTTAGAAGTTAGTGGTGTCAAAGTGTATGTTGTTAGAACTAGTGGTACCTAAGTGTAGTTAGTCTAAATTAAGTAGACTAAGGCGGTTAGCTTGTTATATTGTATATATGCAGCACTGCTGCACTTGTAAAACAGATTTGCTCATTCAATACAAATCAGTTTTTCTCCTTCATGAATGCTCTCAATTATGCCATTGATGTTAACACTCAGGATAAATTATCCCCGGATAAAACAATTAAATTGACAATAGTATTCCTGATAATTGTAGAGGGCGGCTTGTCTAAGGCTTATAGCGTGTTTGGCCAAACTTCTAAAGTTAGCTTATTTTGAAAAGTATTTTTATTAAAAGTATTTTTCAAGTGTTTAAAAAGTGTCTCTAAGTGTATTTTTCTCAAAAGTGCATTTTAGAAAAGTGATTCCGAGGGAAAGCTACTTTTTTTAAGCTTATGAAAAATAATTTATTACTCCTCAAAAACACTTATTTTCTCCCAAAAGCTTGGCCAAACACCTCAATTTTTTAAAATAAGCACTTTTGGAGAAAAATAAACTTGGCCAAACAGACTATTATTCTACTATCTTTCCATTTATTTATTTTGCTTCTCTGTGCTTTTCTTCGTTAATGTTTAGTATATGTTCTTCCAATTGAGCCTTTGTCCTGTACTCAGATCATTCCGAAGAAAGGAAGCTTCAAGTACCTCGGATCTATTATCCAAGGGAATGGAGAGATTGATGATGATGTCACACATCGTATTGGGCATGGTGGATGAAATGGAAGCTCACATCTGGAGTCTTGTGCGATAAAAATGTTCCACCAAAACTTGAGTCTTGTGCGATAAAAAGGTGTCACCAAAACTTAAAGATAAGTTCTATAGGGTGGTGGTTAGACCGACTATGGTGTATAGGGCAGAGTGTTGGCCAGTCAAGACTTCGCACATCCAAAAGACAAAAGTTGCGGAGATGAGGATGCTGAGATGGATGTGTGGGCATACAATGAGTGATATAATTAAAAATGATGATATCCGGGACAGAGTGGGAGTGTCCTCGGTGGAGGATAAGATGCGGGAAGCGAGATTGATATGGTTCGGACATGTGTCTCAGTGCGAAGGTTGTGAGAGGTTGGCTATGGACGGATTCATGAGGGGTAGAGGTAGGCCGAAGAAGTATTGGGGAGATGTGATTAGACGGGATATGACACATGTGCAACTTACCGAGGACATGACCTTAGATAGGGGTTGTGGAGGAAACGAATTAGGGTAGTAGGTAGTCGAGCATAGCCCTACTTACACTTACAAACTGGTAGTTGTAGTGTTGTTATTGTAGGCCCACTTAGACTATCATACTAGTAGGCGCAATAGTACTTTATAGTAGCGTTTGATTTCCACTGCTATATGTTTTTAATGTACTTTATTTATCTTATGTACATGCATTAGTTACTGCTTCTTTTTCAGAATGTGCTAGCATGACTTATTTTCTTGTTTTGCTTGTGCTTATGCTTTGTCTTGAGCCGAGGGTCTCTCGGAAACAACTGCTCTACCTATAAAGGTAGAGGTAAAGTCTGCTTACACTCTAGGGGTGGCCAGTGGATCGGGGCAGGCCGGGACCAATCCCGGCGGGAAAGGGGAGGGGAGGGACGCGGGCTCCAGCGGGCAGGGATTGGCGGGACGGGAAGAGGTCTCGTCCCGTCCCAGGTCCCGCCGGGATTTGGCGAGATGGGATGGGACGGGACGGGAAGGGTCGCGGGATTCGATGGATTTAAAAAAAATGAATTTCCAACACTGAAATTGACATTCACATCTACATTACCACAAAATTTCGACGTTGAAATCAATTGTATATCGTATGATCTTTACTAAAGTAAAAGGGAAAATTATAAATCGATTTGGGGAAAAAACACAAATTGATTGGGAAAACAGACGTTTTCCTAAAAATTGGCGGCGTCAAACCGCCTTGCGGCTGTTTGACCGGTTAGGTCTCGAAAAAATACACAAAATAAAAAAAAAGTAAAACAGACATCCGAGCGCAGAGTTATGACCATTTAAAGTTGCACCAATTTACAACTACTTTCTCTCCCTACATTTTATGTCAATGCTTCCGTGATATGTTAATTAAGTTCATGCCGCATTCGACTTTAATTAAGTTCATGCCGCATTCGACTTCCATAAAAGCTTCATATATTGACTTCAATTTAGTCACTCAAAGACAAATGTACCATTAAATGCCAATAAGACTTCATAAATTGGCGTTCATAACACATCTCATGTTGATACTTTATTTGTTCATAATATGATTATTGCATGGTGTTCTGTAAACAATTCTTACATGCTATTCAAGTTTCCCGAGTCCTCGTAAGCTCTACGAACAATTATCTACATTATATAAATGATAGCAATACTGGAGTCGATAATTTAACTCAAAAGAATTAACAAGTTCACTATTCACAATTTACAGCTTCTGAGATGGTAGGAAGTTTTGTAAGAAAAAAAATGAAGAAAAAATGAGGTATATACAGATATACTAACTTAGGGGTTAAAAATAAATATTAAGGGGGTAGGGAGGGTTTATGGGGTGGGGGGGCAAAAATATTAAGGGGGGATCAGGACGGGGCGGGTATGGGGCGTGACGAAGCGGTACAGGCCAGGGCGGGACGAGCCCAAGTCCCGTCCCGGTTTCGAGTCCCGACACCATCAATTTTTTTAGGGGGATCGGGGCGGGACTGGGTCAGGATCGGGCCGACCCACCCCACTGGCCACTCTTAGTACACTCTACCCTCCCCAGACCCCACGTTGTGGGACTTCACTGGGTATGTTTGTTGTTGCTCCTGCTTTGTAAATTGTAGTATTATACTAAACCATGACTTGACTATTTTACTTGTTGTCACAGTCTAGTCAAATGTGAACACTGAAGTCCATTTCTGAACACTCTTAGTTCCATGCCTTAAAAAATTGTATAAAAAGGGGGGCTGGTGATCCATCAGTACCTTGCTGTACAGGTATAAATAACATATACCAACTTGCAAAAACCAAAGATGATTGTTGCTATCGACAACTGCTTAAAACAGTAGTCATTAATCTTGGAAATAATGTCAATCCAACTGGCATTGCTCAACTCCTTAAGAAGTGTCGTGTTTCTTTTAATATGCCACCTATCGATAAAAACTACGACGGTTTACGTTCAAATTTTCCAGCAGCCAATTTTCACTGTTTTATTGATGCAGGGTTCCTATGTACTAATGATTGATGAAGGCGTTGTGATCAACCTAGGAAGCTGCTCAACACCAAAAAAAAAAAAAAAAAGCCAATCAACCTCAAGTTCTAGCCATCTGTGGTGATGAGGGGTTTCGCATTGACCCCTACATAATAAGATCAAAAAGTGAATACATGAAAGGGGGACATAATACCTTTACCTCCTCAAAGCCTAAGTGAGAATGGACAGGCCCAATTCTTTACAACAAGTAAGCTTCCAAAAGATTTTGAACTAGTGTAACTAGCTATATTACACCTACATTCAAGTAAGGTGACTGGTCCGCCTTGTAGCAACTCAAGTGTTCAACATTCTAGAGAACAATGAATAACAAAGAAAAACTAGTGTATTATGAAACTATCAATACACTCAACTGAGAGGAGAAGACAAACTTACACACCTCATTTTCCAACTTCTGAAGGCTGAGATGGACAAGCTTTCGACTGCAGTGATACTGATGAGTTTACAGATTTTTTTATCGATGAAATTGTGATATCTTCAAGAAACCAAGGTATTTTAATCCACTAAAAATAATGGACTTTCTTGACCAACCTCCATGAAGTCCAGAACATATCCAGATGATCTTAATGCCTTCATCAAGCTTCTCAAGGCTCCATATATCTCTTTTGACTTGGAATGCCTCTCATCGAAGCAATAGAACTCAGCCACTTCATCACCAACCTCAATCAAGCTGCATCCCGGAACCTTCCGGGACCCGGTGTCTCTCATCGCCAATTTCAGCTCTGCCACATCTTTCCACCTCCGAGCATCACCACATATATTTGCAAGCATAACATAATTTGCAGGGTTTTTTGGGTCAAGCTCAATAAGTTTCTGGAGAGCCAGTCTTGCAAAGTCAATGCTTTTGTATACTCTACAGGCCCCGAGTAATGCAGTCCAAATGACAGCATCAGCTTGTACAGGCATCTTCTCCACAAAATTCACAGCCTGCTCCAAATGACCGGCTCGACCTAATAGATCAACCATGCAACCGTAATGCTCAATTTGAGGCACGATGGAATATTCATTCATCATTGAATTAAAATAGGCGAACCCATCTTCAACTAGACCCATGTGAGAACACGCACATAACACTCCAATAAAAGTAATTCCATCCGGTTTTACTCCAGAATTCTTCATCTCAGCAAACAAACTCAAGGCATCACTACCCCGACCATGCACTGCTAAGCCATTAATGATAGTGTTCCAGGATATCAAATCTCTTTTATCCATGCTCCTAAACACATCAACCGCATTACCAACCACCCCACATTTCGCATACATATCAATCAACCCATTGGCAACATACACATTGTGCTTATACCCGTTGCTCTCAGCATATACGTGCACCCACTTACCCAAATCAAGAGCACCTAATGTCGTACAAGCAGACAAAATATTCACAAGGGTGGCATCATTAGGTTGCACATCAGACTCATTTAACATCCTCTTAAAGGCATCAATAACCTTACTAAAATGTCCATTGTGAGCATATCCTCCGATAAGACCGTTCCACGAAAAAATATTTCTCTCTTGCATCTCTTCAAAAAGATTCTCGCACCCCTCAACATCGCCATTATTAGCATAACCATTCAACAAAGTATTCCAGGACATTAAATCTTTGTTTGGCATCACATCAAAAAGTTTTCGAGCCTCTTCCATATCCCGACATTCAATATACCCTGTAATCATCCTATTCCATAATACAACATCTCTTTCAGGCGCCAAGTCAAATAGCATTCTTGCTGATGCTAAATCGCCATTCGCAATATATCCATTGATCATAGAAGTCCACGTAAAAACATTTCGTATAACCATCTCATTAAACACCCTATAAGCACATTTCACTCGGGCACCACTTGAGTACATATCAATCAAAGTAGACCCCACAAAAGTATTGTTCATAAACCCAAATTTTACCACAACAGCGTGTACTTCTTCACCTTCCACCAAAGCCATCAACTTTCCACAAGACTTCAAAACCATAGGAAATGTAAAACAATTCGGCCTAACATCTTCGTTCATCATACGACGAAACAACACTACTAATTCCCTATACATATCATTTTGAATATACCCTTTGAATATTATGTTGAAAGGTGAAGCATCTAAGTCGGGAATTTTATCGAACACTTGGTGGGCATACGAAATTTTCTTGAATTCCATACATTTTGACAAAAGAGGAGGGATAATATATGTGGTATAACCAACACATTGGGTTATAATTTGGGTTTGAATTTCTTTCACTTGCTTTATAGTTTTACATGATTGTAATAAATATATGAACTTTTCTTCAAGAAGTCTATGTGAAGTTTTAAAGACTATGTTTACTGCAATTTTCGCTATTTTGCAGATAATAAAATAATAAAATAATGAAATGGGTGATTTAAAGTTTTGATTTTGATGGCCTAATGGAAATTGTAGCGTCAAGAATGGTGTAAATTTTGAAGTTCTTTGAAGCACAGAGATTAAACCAACCGCAAATTAATATATAATATAAAGTCAGGAATAAAACATCCTACATGGCTACGGTCAGAGATTTTATTTATCTTTTTTTTTTGAGGTTTTTTATATCATTTTTTATTATTTTATTTTAATTTAAAAATTCATCTCCATAACTCACACTTCTTCATCTTCATAACTTATATTCTTAATTAGTATTAGTAATTAATTTCATAATTTCTAATTTAATATGTGACACCTAATTAAAATCACCAACATGATATTCTCATCTATTAATTATATATATATATATATATATATATATATATATATATATATAAATAAGGTGATGTGACACCTTTATTTGGCGAAGGATCCGATTTATCTTTTCTCTCTCTTTTTTTTTTTTTGACTTTTTCTCATTTTTCTTAATTATTTCATTTAAACATCATCTCCATAACTTAAATTTCTTAATTTTCATCTTATATTTTAATAGCACTCTTAAGTGACCTCTAAATGGCTTTAAATAACCTGTAAATGGGGTGAGGGCGTGAGGGAGGAGGGGTTATGTTTCCCCTCTTCTTTCCGGTACTATTGTTAATTATGGGTGCTTTGAATAATTAGTAAATGGTTGATTTATTTCCCTTACTTGATGTAGGTCTATACATATTCCAAACATTTATACTATAAATAGAGGTCAAGAATGTATCACTTTTCATACATCTTTTTGCATTTACCATTTTCTGTTTATTTATAATTAAGCATTTGTGTTTACTATTCTTGGTAATTACTAATTTATAGTTTATTGAAGATTGTATTACATTATTAATTTTCTCTCTATTCCTGAGCCGAAGAATTATCAAAACCTCTACAAATCTCGAGTATTCATATTTAAATTCATGATCTAATCCAAATTCAATAAATTATTTACGAGTAGAATTGGTTTTTGATGAGGTACCAACTGAATTATTCAGTCACATGCGAGTTGATTACTGTTAATAGTAATGAGAGTGAAAATATTCTTTATTAGCATATTAGCAATTACTATTTTGATCCTCTAAAATTAGCGTCTGTGTATTTTTTTTAATTAAGCTCGCAAGCAGCTGATGTTGTACATATATATCTATGGAATGTATACTTGAATGGAGTTAGTTTGACAAAAAGTAACTGACATTGAAGCAAAAATACTCATAGTCCACTTGGTGTGAGGGCCTTTGATATTTTCTTGAAGGTTACAAAAATTTTATGCTCGAAATTTGAATATTGTATAAATGTCTTTTTTTTAAAAAAAAAAAAATTAAGCCTGCAGGCAGATGATGTTGTACATATGTATTTATAAATAAGCACTTGAGTTGAACTTAATTTCTTTTAAGAAGTATTTGAAATAGAAGAAATTATTAGCTTTATGATTTAATCAATATAATAAAATTAAATTTTACGTCTTCTATCTCTACTAAATGTATAAAAATATTTTTTTAATTTATTAATATCAAAAACCGCGCGAAGCACGGACAAATTCATTAGTTGGGAGGAATGGTAAAATTTTGTGTCAGTGAAATATAAGAAATTATAATGAGCTACCCATTATTTCTTGTAATTGAAAATGCGCACCTTTAGTTTTTCCCCCCATTTAACTAGCTATAATTGTAAATCCTTTTCCCATTTTTCTTGCTTTTTAAAATTGTAGAAGGCCAAAAAAGCTCTTTAACTATTAAAAATTGGGCATGTTTGTCCTATTTTTATAGTTTAGGAGCATTTTTGGGTCAAAAACCAAACGAGAAGTATTTTTTTTTAATATTTTCACTGGTTTATGGGCTTTTTTTTTGCCCTTTTTGGTTACAACTTTATAGGTTGGAGGTCACGAATGGTGGAAATGAGAAGACTAAGGGCTCGTTTGGTATAAGGAATAAGGGATAATTAATCTCAAGATTAAATTTGAGATGTGTTTATCCCATGTTTGATTGGAAAAAAATCATGGTATAACTAATTCCGATATTAGTTATCCCGAAATTGTAGTATTTTTTTATCCCTGTAGAAGAGTGGAATAACTTGTTAAGAGTCCCACATCGAAAATTGAATGAGAATTTGGGCTCCTTATATGGACTTGAACAATCCTCCTCTCATAAGCTAACTTTTGGGGTTGAGTTAGGCCAAATATCCATTTTTTACATGGTATCAGAGTCATGCTCATTCCAAGTCTATGTTCACTTATGATGGGTCCCCAAATAATGTCATCCACGCTCCAGTTAACGGGATCTGGGCGTGCGGGGGAGTGTTAAGAGTCCCACATCGAAAATGGAATGAGAATTTGGACTCCTTATATGAACTTGGACAATCCTCCTCTCATAAGCTAGTTTTTAGAGGTGAGTTAGGCTCAAGATCCATTCTTTACATAACTAATTCGGAATAACTTATCATGAATTAATTATCTTGGGATAACTTGTTTCCAACTAAATGATCCGTAAAAGTAAAAGGGTTTAATAAGAATCCCGACTTATCACTACTTTGACCATTTATTTAAAGAGTTTATATGCATTTATTGTTGTAGAAGTATATTATATAATCATTTTACTTATTAGATAATTATACCTAATAATGAATATAATTGATAATCTGATAAAAATAATAATTTACTTACAATCACAGATCAAAATATATTGATAATATATGTTAGTGAATATAACTTAAATTCTTAGTTAAAAGTGGTGACAAGGAGGTAGTCAATTTTTTTATAAACTTGTAACTTCTAGAAGGGGATTTTTTTGTTTTTACAACATTAAGAAAATTTTACTCGCTAATGGTCATGTATCCAATTTTTGACCAAATTTGGTTCAAAGTTTCTAAATGAAAAATAAAACATGTTAGGTTAGTTGGGGGTTTTTGAATTGTTGTTCCAAATATGCACGAACTAGAAATCAGATGGAAGTCAAGTAATTATCCAAAAAGTTGGAAAAACTTAACTAGCATCAATCTGTGGGATTTTTTTTCTATAAAGAATTAATGTAAAGATACAAATAGAAAGATTAGGAAGAATAGGGATGAAGTTGCAAAATATATATGTGATTTATTGAGAACCGATTACTTTTACTTTCTCTTCACTAATTTGGACTTGTTAAAATAGGTTGATCCAAGGGATTGGATTAAAACTGCACACTTAATATAAAATAAAGTTTAAATGTGCTTAAATGAATAAAATCTAAGACAAAGAGTAGAATATTGCAATAATACAAGGACCAAAACCATTATTTTTCATTTTTTTAAAGAAACAATGCAAAATAGAATTATATTATTAAAATATTTATCGAATGCATTCTCTTTCTCCGACCTTTTTTCTTCAGAATGCATAGAATAGATCACTTTTTGTACTCATTTGGAAATGATCTTATTTTTTACTCAATCATATTCGTGTTGAGATTATATACAGCTTATCCACGTTCTATTTCCTCATTGTTCTCTTTGGTCGGTAACCGTGAAGCCAGTACTTTCATCAAATGAATTTTTAAATATAAAGAAATAAATATATCGAAAATCCGAGAGATCCATTAATATTTATTATATATATAAAAAAAATTAAACTTTATATATATATAATATGTTATTTTTCGACTAATAAAATTAGATAAAATAATGTAAACCTCAGCTCCGTCGTTGTTTTGGTGAATTGGTGGTGTGTGGGGTGGGGTGCCCATGATATTCAATGAAACTAATGACTTTACCCTCAAGTGTGAGGAAAGATAGATGAGATTCTTAATTAAAGATTTTGATTTTAATCATGAAAAAATTTATGGGAGGAAGTATTATTATTGAGAATATAATCAAATATTAAATGTGTGTTCTCTCCAACAGTTTAAATTTTTTAGATGAGATGGTTACACACTTCAACATGGTATTAGAGTAGGTCAAGTGAGATCGAATCTCGCCGCCACTCATTATCAAAAAAAAAATTACGTACTTGGACCATGAAAAAAATTAAGTCAGCACGTGAGGGGCGTGTTGAGAATATAATCAAATATTAAATGTGTGCTCTCTCTAACAACTTAAGCTTTTAAATGAGATGGTCACACACTTCAACAATTATCTTATTTGATGCCTTTACACTATGCGAATTTGGAGTAATAGGCATAATTAGAGCCGTCAATGTGGACTAAGGCAAGTGGATCGACCCAACCCAACCCGTGATTTGATAGGGTTTAGCTTGAATTTTTGGAGCCCGTTTAAGAATGAGACTTTTTAGCCCAGTCCGAATAAGTCGTTGGCCCGTGGACTTTAGTGTGCGTGGATTGGGCCGGCCCGTGGGCCAAAAAGAATTTAATCACAAAATAAAAAAAAAATAAAGAGCAAGTGAAAATTTTAAGACAAATTTGTCACAAGCAGAATACGATGTGTTTGATGAAGATTATGTTTATGTGCTTGTGTTGAATACGACATAAGTGCCAAGGAAGTTTCTTTGAGAAGTTTATTTTTACTTTAAATTGATGGAATATTATCATTTCTTTTGCCTTTTATTGAGATCTATTGGAACAAAGCTAGATTAATATTTCTATTTAGCTAGTTATTTGCTACTCATTAATTATTTAGTTTTCTATTAATATATGTATTTGGTTCGAGTGAAATCAATTATTAATATATTAAGTGTTAACAATATCAAAAGTTATTCAGTTTCGCAGAAGGTTTGGTCCTACAAGATCATTTTTTTGTTCAGTTGTATCCAAAATAATTGAATAGAATGGTAGAAATTTCATACCGAAGCCATACAATCTTTACTTGACGTCAAACTTAATACACAATATTAGAATAATTTTATTTGTGAATTTGAGACTTGATTAGCAAGTAGCAACACCATGTAATATTATTTTGTAAATATTTATGTTAGCATTTTTAAGTTACAATTTAAATTAAAAAATATGAAAATATTTTTTTTATAAAAGTGGGCTGGCCCGGTCAGGCCCGCAGCCCACGTAGTGATGGATTGGACTTGTTGTTTAAATGCCCAATAAAATGGTGGGCCAATTCGGCATGACTCATCAAATTCCAAAGCTCGTGTAAGCTAAGCTCGAATGGGTCGGGCCAGCCCGTTTTGACAACTCTAGGCGTAACGCATAATGAATACCAAATAATTATTAAAAAAATCTAATTTAAGAAATTCATTTCCAATTTAAACTATCCATTCCCTAGAGGTGCTTTTCGTACTATGTGGAATTTAACTCTTAATTAATCAATGTGATCATGCTAATCTCCAAATGGTAGGAGCATCACAGAATGAGAACACACCCCACTCCCACTTCTTCAACATCTCATTCCGTCCAAAAAATAATAATATGATGTAACATTCATAGTAGGAAAAGCCAAATTAAAGTTTTAACAATCATGTAACTACAACAGCTAGAAACACATTCCGTCCAAATAAAAAAGATGTCACTATTCATTTTTCATTCCTTGAATAGCGACATAATTGATATATTAAAGTGGCAAAGATAGAAGCATCCACAACATATGTATCTTTTTAATCTTTCAGTATTCAAATTGAACTCATTACTCAGATTAATTTAAATTCATGCCTAATAGATCCATTATTTGGTGGCATGGACGGTCATGCATAGAGGCGGATGTAGTAGCCTTGTCATACCGAGTTTCTCTAAACTCAATACTTTCGACACAAAATATAAATTTATTTGTAAAATTTATTAAAATTACAATAAATAGTATATATGAACCTATAATTTTAGAAATCTAATGAATTTAATGTTAATCTTAATGATTGAACTAATAGAGTTTAAATTTTGGATTCGTGTGGATAGAGATAACGCCGTAGGGGAGCGTAAGGGGATTTACTTGAACCCTTCGCCGAAAAATTACACTATATATAAACTTAAAATTATTTCTTATACATATATATTAGATATTAAATTTCTTTTAACTTCTTCAAATATTTATATCATTATCTTTTGAATTCTTTAATGAAAATCCTAATCCGTCACATTGGTGACATATTTTATTACTAGTAGTAACTAGTAGGAGTAATATACACTTCGAGACCTGTCATCGCATCGAAATACAACAAAGCTAGATTAAAGAAAAGGGAAAATGATCAAATTTGCCCTCCAACTATGCTTTATAGTTTAATATTGCCCTTCGTCAAACTTTGGATCAAAATTACCCTTCCCGTTAGCATACTTATTACATTTTCCCTTAGGTGGATGGAAGTCTGACTTGGACTCCATCACACTTAAAAAATTTGCCATGTCAGATCCATGTAGGATCCACATAAGCTCCCACCCAATTATTTTAACCCGTAACCCGTACCCGTTACCCCACCTAGGTAGTAATGTACAAACACAAGATTTTTTATGATCAATTTATGTACAGATCTCAAACTCCACTGTAACTTCATCTGTATAAAGAGAAAAAAAATAAAATTACTACTAAAAAAAAATTAACTTGCAGCAGTTAATTCCCTCACTGACATAGGTTTCACTTTCCCCGGCGGTGAAGGAGGGAGTCGAGATGAAAAATTCCTCAAATGAGTGTTTTCTTCTTCATTATCACCCAATCCATATTCGAAATTCAACGAATAGCTCAATGGATCGTAACGAAACTCAGTAGAAGAGTGTTTCTTATGTCGATTGCCGACGAAATTAAGAGCCATTAAAATCTTGTCTTTCAGGTTATTGAGTTCTTCCAGGTTGACCCAGATTAGACCCGGATTCTCATCGGAGGCTGACGGCGGAGAAGGAGTACGGTGGTGGTGAGGGAAGCAACATGAGAAACAAAGAGAGTTTTTTTAATATATTGAAACTGAGCGACGCCGTGAACGGGAGCAGAGAGGAGTGCTATTTGGTTGTTATTGATGGAGTTGGTTTGTTTCGACAACGACGGAAATAGGGGAAAGGGAGAAGGGCGTTTGGTTGGTGGTTTCGTGTTGGTGTGTAGATGGAGCAGTTGTGGTTAGTGGTCGTCATCACCGCCCGTTCAATGATCAAATCCGACGGCGGCAACTGGCAGAAAACGGAGAGGGATGAGAGGGAGATGAAGTGGAGGCGTTGGTGGTTAATTGGTTGTACAATGGTGGAGTTCGTCGGAGCTCCGATATAAGAACTTGTCAGCAACTTTGCTAGCGAGAGAGAAATGGAGAGGGATAGGGGAAGCAATGGTTCGTGGCAGAATGGATGATTGGGCTCAATGGAGCTCGCCGGAGATGACAGAGGTCCGATGGAGAAAAAGCAACAATGAGGGTAACGGGTACGGGTTAAAACAATTGGGTGGGAGCCTAGGTGGATCCTACGAGGATCTGACATGACAAATTTTTAAAGTGTGATGGAGTCCTAGTCAGACTTCCATCCATATAAGGACAAATGTAATAAGTATGCTAACGGGAAGGACAATTTTGATCTCAAAATTTGATGAAGGACAATCTTAAACTATAAAACATAATTAGAGAACAAATTTGACCCTTTTTCCTAAAGAAATATTTAAAAACAAAACCACAAGTACACAAATAGTCTAAAGTCTCACGTTTTTGTCGTTAATCAAATAGAGAAAAATGGTCCAACAACTAACACATTGAAAGTCCATAGAGAACGTGAATTGACTATTATCTTGTCGGCTTAGTGCAACTTTTTATTAGTTTCACCCCATAAAAATGAAGGTTCATTTAGTCATTTATATATTTTTAAAAAGAATATAAATTTTAAATAAAAAAAGTAATTTAATTAAATTATATCTAATTAAATATGTATTAGAATTTAATCACATAAAATTTAATAAAAAAAATTGAAAAATAAATAATTTTTTTATTGATTTGATAGGTGGATACTTTTTTTATATATAAAAAAAAGAAGGCTAACACGCTTTTTGATGCGAGGGAGTAATTCTTAAAGTACACTTCCACTCTGTTCTATGTGATCTAACTCACAAAAATGAACCTTACACTAACTTTCCGACCATCTTTACTACCGGAAAACTCACTTATTCATCAAAAACTTGATCAACCCATTATTCGAAGGCATAAATGGAAGTGGAAAACACAAAGTTCAACAATTACTATGGCACTAAAAAAACCAAGAATTGAAGGTGTTAGTGAATCTTTAAATGAAATTGCTTCTCAAAATTTGGATCATGCTCCTGCTAGAAGAAGGGTGAGATCAGCTTTTATTGCGGCACAACAGCAGCTTGATCATGTATTATTTAAGGTTGGTTTTGTCTAATTAATCATGTTGAAATTTGTTATTTTTTTTAAAAAAATTATTCCTAATTTATTTTTTTGGTTCTTTACTTCTTGGGGTTATGCAGATGGCTCTACCTGATATCAGATTAGAGGAGGTATTTTACTTTATTTATTTATTTTTACTTATGTTAAAGAGTCTCACTTCGAAAATGAAATGGAAACATGTACTCTTTGTATGACTTGGACAATCCTCATCCTACAAGCTAGTTTTTGGGTTGAGTTAGGTTCACGATCCATTCTTTACATGGTATCAGAGTCAGACTCATTCCAATTCTGTGTTCACCGATGTTGGGTCCCCAAAATATATTGTACGCGCTCCAGTTAACGAGGTCTGGGCATGCGGGGAGTGTTAAGAGTCACACATCGAAAATGAAATGGGAAATGAACTCCTTATATAGACTTACACAATACTCACCCAACAAACTAGTTTTTGGGGTTGAGTTAGGCCGAAAATATATTATTTACAACTTATACTCTAGTTTTGGTACTAGGCCTCTGTGTATTGAGTACTTTTGGTAATTACAGTTTACTCCTTGGCTTGTACAAAAAGGCTTTTACAATAATTTGAGTGACTCTTCCTAGATGAAGTGTCAAGGATTTTTTTATAACCGTGGTGTCCTGCGGCGTAGCTACATAGATTAAAGGGTGGTTAGTTGAACACCCTTCGTCGAAAAATTATATCTTATATGTAGAAAATAATACTCTGCATATATAGGTCAAAAGTTACTTTTTATAAATATATATTAAACACCCTTAGTAAAATTTGTGGCTCACAACTAGTGGTGTCCAAGGCCAGCTTGCGCACACCTTGACTAATTTGTGTTTTTGCAAATCTTGATTTTAGCTATGTGGTTCTGTTTTGCTCTGTTGTGCAATGCCATTGAAGTTGATTACTTATCATCACCTTAATATCATGCTTTATTTGTTTCGTGGAATGGCTTCTGAAAAAAATAATCCCCTTGATTATTTTCATTGATTGAATAGATATATATACAAGTCATAAAATAGGAGAATCCTATTCCTATTTTATTTCTAAAACTTTATTCTACCATAATTCTAACTGTACAATTTATGGTATGTGTATATCCTAAATATGGTAAGAGTATATCCTAATTTAGGTAACAAATATACTACAATATACACACAATATACTTTTCTTAATATACAATTATGTCCACTGTTTTGCTGCCCTATTTCCGTGACTGGCCCAACTCGTCCAGGCCATTTGGGCCGCCTCTATTGGCCGCCATCGTTTCATCGCTTTGTATACCGTGATATATACTGCAGTATATTCGGTGTATATCACGGTATATTACCTCTGCTTTAACACACTTGAGCCATAGCGGGCGGTCTTCGAACGCTGAGACTGTCCCTAAAATCTTCAAAGAGAACCCCTGGTAGACCCTTTGTAAAGATGTCTGCAATTTGATAACGAGACGGGACATGACATACGCGAACGTGACCCTTTGCAACCTTTTCACGGACAAAGTGAATGTCCATTTCGATATGCTTAGTACGTTGGTGTTGAACTGGGTTACCTGAAAGGTAGATGGCACTAATGTTATCGCAATATACCAAGGTTGCCTTCTCAATTGGACAATGAAGCTCCAAAAGCAAATTACGTAGCCAACATGATTCGGAGACCACATTCGCTACCCCTCAATATTCTTCCTCTACACTTGAGCGTGATAGCGTTGCCTGACGCTTTGCCGACCACGAGACCAAGTTGTTGCCAAGGAACATACAGTATCCAGAAGTCGACCGTCTGGTATCGGGACAACTGCCCCAATCAGCATCCGTGTAAGAGACAAGTGTGGATGTAGATGAAGGATATAAGTGCAACCCAGAGTCTAGTGTCTCCTGAATATACTGAATGATGCGTTTGATTGCATTCATGTGCTCAACCCTGGGATCATGCATGAATAAACACACCTGTTGAACCGCATACGTAATATCCGGTCTAGTAAAGGTATGATACTGGAGGGCCCCTGCCAGACTGCGATAGAGGGTCAGGTCCTCGTATGGTGCACCTGCTGCGGCACTTAGCTTTGAGTTTGCATCAACTGGCATGGAAGTGGACTTACAGGATGACATCCCAGCCCTCTCTATGATCTCAGCAGCATACTTTCGTTGAGACAAAAACAAACCACCTGAATGACGCTTGACGGCAATCCCCAAAAAATAACTCAAAGGCCCTAAGTCTTTCATAGCAAACTCAGAACTGAGCATGGTCATGATAGACTGGCGCAAGGTATCGGAAGAGGCAGTCAAGATGATATCATCCACGTACAACAAAATGTAGGCCAATGACGAACCACGGCGGTGGATGAACAAGGAATTATCTGACCTGCTGTGAGTGAACCCAATAGTCGAAACAAAGTCAGCAAATTGTGTATACCAGGCCCATGGAGACTGCTTAAGCCCATATAATGACTTCTTCAACAAACAGACATAATGAGGGCGGTTGGGATCCCTGAAACCCAACGGCTGATGAATATAGACTGTTTCCTTGAGATCACCATGTAGAAAAGCATTCTTGACATCCAACTGATGAATTGACCAAGTCTTTGAAAGAGCCAAGCTAAGTACAGTGCAAATGGTAGCCGGTTTGACCACCGGACTAAACGTCTCACCACAATCAATCCCAACCTGCTGAGTCTTACCATCACCAACAAGTCGCGCGTTATGTCGAGCAAAGGACCCATCTGAATTCTCCTTACGAGCAAAAATCCATATAGACCTGATAATATTAATCCCATATGGACGGGGCACAAACTCTCACGTCTTATTATCAATAAGAGTATTATATTTATCAGTCATAGCAATTTTTCAATTAGGGTCATTTAATGCGGACACAAGATTGCGGGGCAATGAGAATTTAGAGACATCAGAATGTAAATTAAAATGTCTTTTAGGTGTAAAAATACCCCGCTGACTACGAGTGACCGGTCTATGACTCGAGGACGAATTGAGGGAATTTTGGGATTTTTCTGGGCTCGGGACGGACTGGCCAGCAGGCAGTGGGCCTGCTGGCCCAAATCGGTAACTGGAAGCCTCTTCTGGAGCGCCTGCATCGGTGGATCGCCCAATTGCCGGAACTGCTCAGCCATCGGAATTCTTTGGGCTAAGCAGATGCGTGGGTCCAATGGTAGTGTCTACTGGAGGATTTTGGGTGCGGGAGAAGTCCGAAAAATTTCGAATAATATACGGGGATATTTGGTCATCCAAAAAATTATACGACTTAGGCTCGGGAGTATGAACTTTCGTAAAAGAGAATTGAGTTTCATAAAAAATGACATGACGATTTATTATGATTTTCTTGGAGGATTAATCAAAACACTTATAACCACGATGATTTGACGGATAACCCAAAAATACACACGGGGTAGACCGAGCCTGAAGTTTGTTAATTGTGGTGGATGGGAATAACGGATAACATAAGCACCCAAAAATCCGAAGATGAGAATAAGAAGAGTTTTTATTATATAGGATTTTGAGGGGAGAAAAATATGTTAGACCTTTAGACGGAATTATGTTAAGAAGATATGTGGCCATTTGTAGAGCATGATGCCAAAAATATGGAGGTACGGAGGCATGAATTAAGAGAGTTCGGACAATGTTATTTATGGAACGAATTTTGCGTTCGGCTTTTCCATTTTGTGAAGATGTATGAGGACACGAAAAATGAAAAGTTATCCCATTATTAGCACGAAACTCCCGAAACTCCCTATTGTCATACTCTTTTCCATTATCACATTGAATATTTTTTATTTCTCTTTCGAATTGAGTACGAATGAACGCTCTAAATTTGATGAAGACAGAAAACACTTGTGATTTATTCGCAATTGGAAACGTCCACAAAAATCTAGAATAATCATCTAAAAAGAGAACATAATATCGATGACCCAAGGAACTAAGAACCGGAGACGTCCATAAGTCGCTCTGAATAATGTCAAATGGCATAGAAGTATGAGAATTGGAGTCTACAAATGGCAATTTAACAATTTTTCCTAATGAACAAGACTGACAAATTGGAGTACGACTCGTACCCTTACAAGAAATAAAACTATTTTTATCTAAAACTGATAAAATAGAAGATCCCGGATGACCCAGACGAGCATGCCACATGGAAGGAGAGATGGTCGCAAAGTCGACGGCAAGATCGGACTCGATGGATGGCAAACCGGCATGATAGGATACATATCCCCTACTATTACACCTCATGAGATGACTCCCGGTCTTGAAATCCTTCACAGAGAAACCGAAAGGATCAAATTCAACGTAAATGTAATTGTCATTTGTGAACTTCATGGACAGACACTAAATTTTTAATCAATTTAGGAGCATGCAAAGTATTTTCAAGAGGAGTGGTGGATTGGGAGACAACGTTCGACCATACTCTAGAATTGGAATAATCGCCATTGCCAACAATTATCCCAGAGGGTGCTCAAATTGGAATAAGATGAGAGTACCGATTCTAAGTCATGTGAGTAGTGGCACCGGTGTCCATATACCAATTTGGGTCCGGTTGAGATAACCCCAGGTGTGTGCATTGCGGCCGATGTCGGTTTGAGTGGGGCTCGCCGCATGATGGGCTTATGAGGTCGGGCCCAAGAACTCCTGGCCATGGTGGAGTTGGGCCGTAGCTTCATTCTTTGCCGTTGTTGGGCCATCGGCGATGGCCGCCAACTGCCGGGTGTTGGGCCTGGGTGTTGGCGGCCGGCGGCATTGGAACTCGCTACTGCGGTACGGGTTCCATCGCCATGGGCCCCATTCTTTGGGCCAGGGTGGTGGGCCTTCGTACCTGGCGGGACCTACCGCTTTGTTTATTGACCACCGGAACCGCCACCGAAACCGCCGCATTATCCCCCGCGGTTTTTGTTATTATTTTTGCGATTATTCTTGCCGCCACCATTATTATGGTTTTGGCCCGAATTATTCACAAAACCCGAAGAACTAGGAGAGGAGGCCACCATGACGACTGGGCTTGCTCCGGTAGCCGCCTTTTTAGCCAAACCGACTTCTTCCAACGTAAGCATGGAGCGGGTTTGATAGAAGTCGGAAAGAGGGTTGCTTTGGCGAAGGAGAGTTCCCACACCATTATAGGCCTCCGAAAGACCGGCAACCAACTGTAGAACTAGACGATTATTTGTTATCGGTGCGCCAACATTACGGAGTTGATCTGCCAACTCCTTTAGTTTCTTGCAATATGCAGAAACGTTTGGAAATTCGTCTATTCGAACGAGAGAGAATTCCTGCTCGAGTGTGACGACACGTGAATGTTGGTTGTTTTGGAATATGCCACGCAATCTATTCCATGCAGCTATAGCCGTGGTATCCGGCTCAATAATCGTTTGTAGAAGGTCCACCGAAATAGTGGCGTAGATCCACCGGAGAACGGTAGCATCAAGTGTAATCCATAACTCAGGATCCTCCGCAGGAAGGGGTCTAGCGGGAGGAATGATGTGATGAAGAACTTGATAAGAGATAGCGTGAATTTTAAACAACTCCGCCCACGTCGCATATTGGACGTTTTCCATCTCAAGGACAATAGGGATACTGCTCTTGATATTGGACACCATGAGGGCAGGGTGATAATTGTTCTTAGACATATTGGAAGAACAAAGAAGGAAGGGAAATTTAAGAGAGGTGTTTTTGAGAGCGGAAGACGAATTTTGGAAGAGAAACCCGAAGGGGGGGGGGTGTCTCGGCCACAAGGAAGACAAAAGTTGAGAGAAAAACTTTTGTTTAGACCTAGTCTTTTGATACCATGAAAGAAATAATCCCCTTGATTATTTTCATTGATTGAATAGATATATATACAAGTTACAAAATAGGAGAATCTTATTCCTATTCTATTTCTAAAACATTATTCTACCATAATTCTAACTATACAATTTATGGTATGTGTATATCCTAAATATGGTAAGAGTATATCCTAATCTAGGTAACAAATATACTACAATATACACACAATATACTTTCCTTAATATACAATTTTTGCTGCCCTATTTCCGTGACTGGCCCAACTCGTCCAGGCCATTTGGGCCGCCTCTGCTGGGCTGCCTCTGCTGGGCTGCCACTGCTCTACTGTTGGGCTGCCACTGTTCACTGCTTTGTATACCTATGATATATACTGATGTATATTCAGTGTATATCACAGGTATATTACCTCTGTTTAACAGCTTCGATTTGAATGGAGGATGAACTCAAAATTATAAAAGTGAAAGTGTTTCGTTTAGATGAGGGAGAGAATGGAATGCAGGTAAGTTAGGAGAACCTGAAGGAAAGAAGAAGTTTTGAAGTATTTTCCTGGAAAGTTTAAACTTTGTTGATTATGAAACAGTATGGAATCCAATTACTCTTAGTTTCGTTTTCATTTTTTACTACTCTTATTTGCTAAATCATTTATGTCAAAAGGCCTTCTTAGGTCTTAATTTCCAAGTTTTGGATTGTTATTTACACCTCTTTTCATTATTTCTTGCCCCGTTGATTTACTGGTACATCTTCAATGTACTTTTAATAAGATATTTAAATCCTTATATAGAAAAAAAGAATGAAAAGAAACAATGCCTTGACAGAAGTCCTAAATACCCTGCCAATAGTTTATAACTGAACTCCATTGAACTCATCAAGGCTTATTTAATATATAGCAATGGATTATTCTATTAGGATGATGGACATATATGGAGCATTGAGTTGTAAATTGTTAATTGTTCTTGCCAGTTAGATTTTTCTGTTTGATCGAAAATTATGCAAAAGCGGCCTTTTTCTCTTGTTCTTACTCATTGATTTTTGTATCACACTATTCAGGAAAGGGGTTTGCATATTTACAAATATTAATAATTGTGTATGTACATTTTGTAGTGGTATGAAACAAATTCAAAAGGCCAACAGATTTTCTGTAAAAGTTGGCTACCAAAGCCAGGTGTACGAATTAAAAGTGCTTTGTGCTTTTCTCATGGATATGGTGATACTTGCACTTTCTTCTTTGAAGGTTTGTTATTATCTCTTGATTGTTCTGCGTTTTAATTACTGTTTTTTTTAATTATTATTCCAAGTAGTAGCCTTTTATATTCTTTTGTATGATATATTGATTTTCAGGTATTGCAAAGTATATAGCGGCTGCTGGCTATGCTGTCTATGCCATTGACCATCCCGGTTTTGGTCTATCTGATGGTTTGCATGGATATATTCCTGAATTTGATGGTATAGTTGACAATGTTAATGAACAGTATGTGAAGATTAGAGGTATGCCACTGCAGTGTTGCTGTGAGTTTTTGCTTTGTCTTAATTTCCTAAGATAATGACAATCACTAATTAAGGTGTGTTGCGAATATTTGGAATTAGCTACGAGCTTCGTCGCTAAGTTGTTCGTAACTAACATAATTTTTCAATAATTCATCGGTAAATAGAATTAGCAACGGATTTTGCTGTTTAGCTATGGAATTTGTCTGCCGCTAATTCCTATTTTTTAGTAGTGTTCGTTGAAAAATTATATTATGTAAATAGGGTTTTTTTTAAAGTATAAATATAACTGTTGAATCCCCTTGACAAGATATTTTTTTGAATCCCCTTGTGGGAATTCCTGGCTGTGTCACTGAATGCAAAAAGCAAAGTCCATTTGACCCCAATCAGAGTTCATTCACGGCTTATTCTAATTTTTGTTAGAGCATGCTTCTCCTCGTGTGACAATTTAATGAATAATTTCTCTTGTGATGGAGCAGCTAGGCCAGAAGTTAGAGGGCTTCCCTGCTATATATTTGGGCAGTCGATGGGAGGTGCAATTGCTCTGAAAGCTCTTCTTAAAGAACCACGTGAATGGGATGGAATCGTCCTTGTCGCGCCAATGTGCAAAGTAATACTATTATCTTTAGCTAGACTAGCTAACTTCTTATTCCATTTTCCGGTTTCTCACTTTCTTGAGCACATTTGTTTTATGCTGAACCAATGTATTTGTCATTTTCTTCGGTATCTCCTAAAAGTTCAGAATTTTCAAAGTGATTCACAGTAGAAAGAATTTATGTTTCCTCTCAGCATTGCCGCGGCATTCTATGTTTCTTGAAATTTATATTTTGCAAAGTATTGTGTTTGTGGAATATTGTGCTGACCCTCTTGTGCTGCTAAGATTGCAGAAGACATGACGCCACCAGTTCCGCTGCAAAAAGTCTTGATATTTTTGTCTAACATTATGCCACAAGCAAAGATAGTCCCTACGAAAGATTTGGCGGAATTGGCAATCAGGGAGTTCAAGAAAAGGAAAATGGTATGCCTCTATTTACTCTCTTATGTTAAGTGAGGAAGACATCGGCGAAGCCAGAAATTTTGCTAAGAGTGTTCAAGATTAAATACACACATATATAGTTACTTTTGACCTATATATGCAGTATGATTTTAGAAATACGCATTATAATTATGCGACAAAAGGGTGTTCAACTGACCACCCTTTGGTGGAGGAAGAATACTAGCCAAATGTTGACTGCTCGAGTCTTCTGTTTGAAGAACACTATTTGTGTACATAGTTAGCTTGGACAAGTAACTACGGAGATTGCAGAATTTGAGAAGAAGAAACAAAAACTATTTGTGTGCATAGTTAGCTTAACAAATAACTATGGAGATTGCAGTATTTGAGAAGAAGAAACAAAGACTAGTACGCAGTTGCAAGAAGGAAAAGAATACCCACGGCCATGGCAAAAACATATGATAGCCTCAAGCCTATAGTCTGTGGTAAACCCTTCAAAGATAGAAAGCCATTGTCCTCTTTTAAGGCTGTCTTGTTCCCTTATTGAGATTGTCTTTCACTTTTTTCCATCTAGAGTTCTTATACAATCTTGTTCCGGAATACCCCATGTGACCCTCAGCATGATGGCGTAATCTGTGACTAGGGGTGGCAAGATAAAAATTGGGCTGATAGGTAGCCCAAATTGACCACACACCTTCTCAAAATATTTTTTAAAACAATTATTTCTTTTATTTGATATGTTATATATAGTCATAATAAAGAAAAAATAGTTTTTTTAGGTACTTAAGAAATTATAAAAAGAAACAAAGAAATTAAAACTTAGTAAGAATTGGGCGGGTTGGGTTGTGACCGGCATTTTAGCCCACTTTAGGGCCAAGTAACAATTGGGCGGGTCAATGACCCACCCATGTATTAATTCAGCCCATTATGACCTGTCCAAATCCGGCCCAACCCGCCCATTTGACACTTCTATTTGTGACCTGCAGCTTTGAGGATTCTATCAGTCTAATTATATGATATGCACATTGATGTTCAATGTATGCTTAGCAAAGGTCTGTATTGATGTTTTACTGAAGCTAGTTCTTATTTCATTCTCTTCCAGGCTCCATACAATGTAATCTCTTACTCTGATAAAACACGAGTGAAAACTGCTGTGGAACTCTTAAATGCTACAAAATACATAGAATCACAGGTGGAAAAGGTTAGTAAATATCCACGATTTAACGAAGCACTATCATTTTCTCCAGCTTTGTCCGAATGAATTAACAGTTTGTATGTATTAACTAACGCTTGCAGGTGGCATCCCCAATGCTCATTCTTCACGGAGCTGCAGATAAAGTGACTGATCCTCTCGTGAGTCAGTATCTGTATGAACACGCATCCAGCAGTGATAAAACTCTTAAGCTCTATGAAGGAGGTTATCACTGCATTCTTGAAGGTGAACCCGATGACCGGATTCTTACTGTGCTAAACGACATTATCTCATGGCTTGATTCTCGGTGCTCTGCGAATTAGGCGTCGGTTTTAAAAGGGCTTTAGCAGAGGCATTTCTTGTTGAAACCAACACCATTTTTCTAGCTTAGGAAATATTATTGCTACACAATAAGATCAAATTCATTGTAGCATATAGGCAATTTTTTGATACTGCTATTGTTATTGAAGCTCTGATGAAACTAAGGAATTTATCGACTATGAAGTGTTCAAGTTTTTGTGTTGAGAAACTACATTATACCAATGTCTTTGTAACCCTGAAGTTAATCTCAAAAGTATCAGTACAAATGGAAGTGTTCATTGTACTTCCATTTATAGCATATATCCCTTTTTTTTATTATTTTCTTGATAATTATAGCAGCTTACTTGAGTCGAGGGTCTTTTGGAAACAGTCTTTCTATCTGTCAAGATAGGGGTAATGTTTGCCTACGCTCTACCCTTCTCGGATCCACTTGTGGGATTACACTAGGTATGTTGTTGTTGTTGATAATTGTAGCAGCATTTAATTATAGACATAAAGAGTTGCAATTTATTTCATAAAATTGAGAAGAAAAAAAGGTTGCGGTTATGATTAGGTAACTGAGAGCACTTTACTTGCATCCTATATTTCATTTTTATTTGTTTGAACTGTGAATACATTTTTGAACATGCACATGAAAGATGCATTTCCTCTTAATTGCACCAAATTTTGGACATATTTGTTGAGCAAGTCATATTACTAGTCAACTTCTGTGCTGTCCTAGTTTCAACTGATTTATGTTTGATCCTTTCTGGTACACATTGTAGAATGGACCAAAGCAAATAGCTCTACTTGCTCAAACATCTTTGGGACCAAACACTTGCCATTAGTTCACTTAACTATGAAGGATTCTATCTCATATCTATAAATGGCATTCCCTGTTATTACGGATGTCAAATGGGCGGAAAGAAATCTCGATATAAAATAAATTGAGTTAATAAATGGGCAAATTATTGACCATCCCAATAAATGCTTGGGCTGACAAAATAATATTAGATCAAAATTGGCTAAACAATAGATCATAACCCAACTCGCTTAGCCATTACTTGAACTAAAATGATTTTGGGTTAAAATTAGCTAATAATGGATCATAGCCAAATCTGTTCAACTGGTAAAGTTGCTGTCATGTGATCAGAAGGTCATGTGTTCAAGCCGTGGAAACAACCTCTTGTAGAAATATGAGGTAAAACTACGTACAATAGACCCTTGTGATCCGGCCCTTCCCAGGACCCCGCACATAGCGGGAGCTTAGTGCACCGGGCTGCCCCAATGGATCATAGCCAAATCTGTTCAACTCTTATTAAATTTTAATTTTCTTGTGTGTTTCTTATAATTTATTTAAGTACTTAATAATTCTTTTTATTTATTATGACTATATATAACATATCAAATAAAGAAAATATTTTGAATATTTTTTGATAAAATTTCTCGTGGATCAATTAAAACTATATATTAGCCAACTCCAGATGGGTTGTATCATATGGGTCACTATCAGTTAAAATTGATAAATGGGCCAAACTTGGTTGGATTGGCGTATCACATTTTTATGGCCACTTTTGCCACTATTAACCATTACCAATAAAGTAATTGTACGGTGTCCCTTCAAATGGATTGTTCATTAAATTTTGCCCTTCAAAATTGAACTTATGCCTATAGAGACATAAGTTTTTTACATTACTTGTGGATATTATGATGTGTAACCACGCCCCTATAGGCATGAGTTCAATTTTGAAGGACAAAAAAAATTAAAAACCAACGCATTTGACGGGAAAAAATTAAAGACAGCACAAAATAGGATTGAAAGTGCAAATGACCAGTTACTAATCCACCTCTATGGCTTAATGATATAAATAGTAAGCATGTCAAATGGGTCGGGCCGGGTGGCCACCCATTTAAAAGTGGGCCACACCGGGCCGGTACGGGCCTAGTCGGGCCGTTGTTAAGGGGCCTATTGAGGGTCGGACTTGGGGACGGTAAAGGGTGTCCGGTCCAGCTCCTACCCGGATAGGGGTGCATTAGTGGGCTTAATGGGCCGAGGCGGATTTTAGTTAATGGGCTGTGTCAGGTTTTATTTTATTTTAAAAAAATTCTAATACTAAAATACATTTACATTTATTAATAATAATAAAATTAATATTTACATCTAATGATAAAATTGCTAAACTAAAAAAATTAGTGGTTGTCCAATTCAAAAACCTAGCTGTGGTAAAAAAAATTAAAAAGTAGTCTTGGCCAATTTTATTTGAACCCTTAAATTTACGAATAATCTACACTGCTCTATTTCCAAACTATAAACACCCATCTAATTTTATGCTACACCGACTTCTATTCCAACACTTCTAACGAAGCATCATCTTCTAAAAGACAGGCACAAAGTGTGCTTACCACAGGTGTACCTAGACTATCTATTTGGTCTCAAATAGCACCTACCCAAGGAAATACAAACTTTGATGAGCTTAATTTTTTTTCCAGACAGCCGGCAGAGCCCTCTGAATATGGAGTTAATGCACTGGATTGGTGGAGGAACAACATAACGCAATATCCCGCATCAGAAAGCACATTTAGCCAAGAAAGGTAGCAACTCGGAGACAATCAACACTCATTGAGTAACAACGCCATGAATGTTCTAGTTTGCTTTAGAGATTGGATTAGATCAGAGCGAAGAAATAAAGGAATAAGTTTTAAGTTCGACTTTAAAATTTATCTATTAATGAAATTAAAGACTCACTGAGCCTTTGAATTTCTTTTCAAATTTGTATCATAATTTGTATATATTCTGTTTTCAATTCCGTTGTTAAAGAACAAGAGAAGCAAAGTATTCTAACTATGTACCCAAGTTAATACTTGATTTAATTTATTTATTATTATTTTTTTGGTTAAAAGATTATCTATTATTATTTATGTGTAAATACTTTAGTTCTAATTTATTAATTTATACTTTAGTTCTTATTTGATTATTTTATGTTGTTTTCTTTATACTTCTTGATTGTCCATATGCATTCAGAATGGACACCAAAAAAGTGTCCAAACTACAAGTAAGGGTGTCAGGTTAAAACTTAAACCTCTGTTTTGTTATTTAGCATATTTTTATGTTTCAATGTCGAACAAGAAAAAAAAAAGAATTTAGCTTCTTACAGAGACTTGAAGATGCAATAGTATGTATTTGAATGTGAAATGCAGATGCAACAATATAACTATGAAGTATAGTAACACGATTATTTTATTATGTAAATATATCTTTTTTTAATTTGAAGTGGGCCGGGCCGGTGCTCCAATGGACCATCAACCGGGCTCACTAGTAGGCCGGGCTATTGGGCTGTCCACATTGTCCGGCTCACTCACCTAATAAAACCCACCTAGCCCATCCCCTACCCCCTTAGTCGGGTCCATGTTGGGCCGGTGGTGGGCCGAGTTTACCAAGCCGGGTCACGACTGGCCCGATCTACTTGACATGCCTAATAAATAGGGCATCACGTTATTACAACACTTTTAGGGACAATAATTGATGGAAGAATACGACAAAAATCACATTTTTTTTACTTGTCCTTGTGCCCATGGCCTACTTGAAACACCATCGGTACATTTCAAGATAGAGGTAAGATATGTCGATACTCTAGCCTCTTCAAACCCTATTTATGAACTTTCACTGAGTATGTTATTGCAGATACGGGTCTTTTCCCCCTTTTTTTCCCATTTAACCATTGACTTGGATTTTAGTATGATAGGGCCATTAAAAGGGATATGCCAAAAGTTCTTTATTCTCATGATTTGAACTCGAGATCTTTAATTAAAAGCATAAAAATTCAAATAATCCTACATGTTGAGATGATTAAGTACATGTGCTCTTTTTAATAGCTTAAACTTCTAGATGAGATATTTACACACTTCAATATCGTATTAGAGCAGACAATGGTCCTAAATTTGAATCTCACCGCAACTCAATATTAAGAAGATTTTTCCCGTTTTCCCCATGAAAAAGGCTCGTGCAGGAGGGCACGTGATGACTGATGAGACAATTAATTTGACAATTAAGTCAAGGAGATTCAACATCAACTATATATACATAAAAAAATAATTTTGATCTTGTATATACAATATAATATTTTGGCAAAGAGTTTTCAGATGAATCCCCTTGCACATGTAGCTCTGTCATGCTAACAACTTAAGATTTTAGACGAGATGGTCACACACTTAAACTATATCACCACATCTCTCGATGATTATTTCATATCTTATTTTCATTTTAAGCCTATTGAATATTAATTGGAAACGTGTTCTATTAGATGCCTTCGTAAACTTAAAAGTCAAATATGCAAGTATGGGCTTGTCTATCTGAATAGATATAAAAGGGTGAGTGCTAAAGACATTCTTGTGAATGAAACTCAAAACCACGTCAGTTTCAAAAAAGGACAATAATCTCTTAGATGGAACTTCAGCAATAAAACACAAATCATGTAAGACAATATAATATATACATGCAACTTGTATACAGTACATACATGCAGAGAGAAAGCCAGAACTTGTGTTCATATTTGATAAGGATGTAACAAGCTAGCTAGGACTTATAATTTAGTAGGTGAAAAACCCTATGAACCTAATTATAAGAGATAAATTACAAAATAAATAAATAATAAGGAATTGAAAGAAATGATAATGATTGATTAAAGGCGTGGCATCAATTTTGAAACCACAATGATCTTGTAGTAAATGAATAGTCTTTTTCGTCTTGAATTTCGTTTGTATCCAAACTTATTTCCATTGGTCAATGTAGATCTTCATTACTCTTCTCCCCTTTCTTCCAATAGATCTTAAGAATTTATCGCCTATGTTATCATCAAGCTTAAAAGTGTGCGCACCATGTATAAACTTGTATTATACCTTATAAAGTCATTCATTTTTATTATAAAAAAAAAGAGTAATTCGCGAAGGTTAATTACTCCATTTTTATAGTATTTTTTCTTCCATTTCGATGTTAGATTCACTTAAAATATTATGTAGCACCCTTTATTCAAAAGTTTGTCAGCCAAGAGCTAGTTAGTCCTTTTCTTGACATGTCTTCTTCGGCTCGTCCTCGGCGATGGACGTTACAACATACTTAAAATATTTTTCATGTGAACATATTAATTTCTTCTGTTGCAAATCTGCTGCTAAGAATATTTCACAAGAAAGTTGATGTGAAACATCATCCAATCAAAAGATGCTGCATAGTCTAATAGTCATGTTGTTATATAATTAAATAAAGGCTTAATACATCGACAATTTCTTAAATTTGCTATAAGAAAAAAAATCCTTACTTTCCGGTTACTATACCTAATCGACATTTGAAACTACATGGAAATTTATTTTAAAATTTGAACCGAAAGTATCAAATAGTAACACTTTATCATGTGTACGTTCAAGTGCTCAATTGGAACAACTAACAACCTATAATTTGACAGTCTAAATGAAATTTACTGGAAAATTTATGGGGTTATCAATGTATTAATTAAGCCTTAAATATACAAAAACTTAAGCCGTTAAAGAGGTAATTTTTTGAGTATGTTGAGCTAAGCCAGCCCATTACACGGTCAAAATTTAGAAAGTTTGAATCTCGAAATTTCAATTGTGCAATATAAATTAGGACAAGATAGTATAATTTTGGGAGTGAAGCGAGAGGCGGATTCAGGATTTAAACTCTATGGGTTCAATCTTAAGATTTTTAGCATTAAACCCATTAATTTTTTTAAGTTATGGATTCATATATGCTATTTATTATAATTTTAATAATTTTTTATACATAAATTTATGATCCGTATTTCATTTGAACCCCATCTTACATGGCTACATACGCCTTGTGAAGTTATTCTTCATGAGAAGAAGAAAAAAAGGAAGAAAGAAATGAAAATATACATGTTTTACAATCGTCTTTTTCCCACTCTTGTAACAAAATTTTACATGTTTGTTGCGGTGCATGTGCGTGTGAATAGTACGTACAATTTTCACAAAGATGGTCACCCCGTAAGTTGATGAACTTTAGATGTGAAGAAGCACTGTTTCTTGCAAAAATGTTTGCAGCTTTGACCACCAATAGCTTTGCATGCATAAAAGTGCACCCACTATACATGTTTGTCTTCGTCATATATCTATCAACTTAGGGTGTGTTTGGTATGCGGAAAATATTTCCTGAAAAATAAAATGAGCGGTCAAAATGTTATGAAAATAAAAGCTTCTTTAGAGAAATAACCTTCCAGTAGTATATAGGTAACGTTTCACATTGATTATCTCCTCGCTCCCTCCCACCCCTTAACTCGCACCGACGACAAATCACTCCCCCCACCCCCTACTCTGCCACATCTCCCACCACCTGATCACCCCTTCCGCCACCCCTCAACTCGCACCCTAACCACTACCCCACCCCCATAGTGCACTCCTCATGCTACGTTCCGTAAGTGGCATTTCATGTTTTGATTGTTTCATTTTCATCATTAGTGGTTGGTTTTTCAAAAGATGGTGCAGCAAAAAAAGTTGGAGTGACTGAAATTATTTCTCTTAAACTTTTTTAAGCACATAATAATATTCCAAAAAATCTGAAATATCTCAACAACCTAAACTATCTAATAGAAATTCAAATTTAAACAAAGCAGAACCTCCTTCAACATAACTAAGTTAAACTACTTTTATTATAATACTAAATCAACAGTAACAGAAGCAATTTTAAACATCAACACCCCACCACCACCCTACCAATGATCCCTACCCCCACCCTCCTCCCTCGCCACCCCCACCCCTTGTCATCTCACCCATCTCATAGTGTTTGCTTAGATTATATATAAATATTTGGATAAGTCTTTACATACTTATGAAACACCAGAAAATAAGTAAAAATCCACTTATTTCCCAAGAAAATATTCTCTACAGAAAGAGCATTCTCCTTCGCACACAAACAAACCCTTAACGTTGTTTTCCCCTCTATAAATATGTGAACATACATGAAACAAGAAATAAGTACATGTATGATAAAAAAGTGTAAGCAAGTATTGGGAAGATGAAATAAAATTTTAGCTAATTTGGGTATGATTGAAGAAGGGCATTGGGCAAAGCATCTTCAAAAACCAAAGCAATATAAACAAATAAAGTACCACACGAGAGCTGATGATACAGAATTGTACTAAGAGGGGTATCTATTTCCTGATGAAGTATAAATGAATTGTATCTCTCAGTTTTTGGACCTTAGTCTCTTCTTGGAAATTATTCTTTGGTCGATTTAAACATTTACTTGGTCATCTATATGTGTACGTGTGAATGTTTTTTTTTCCAGAATTATTCAGAATTTGGAAAGGGTTAATAAGATTTTCCATTGCATCTTATATCTACTCACTAGTCACTAACCAATGAGTACATGGGAGAGTGAGTCTCAATTATATTAGTAATATTGACACATGAGAAAAATTTTAAAACAAAAAGAATAAAAATATATGTAGTGAAGGAATATGTTCCTTGATTGTATTTATCAATAATGTATAATATATATAGTAGTACAAAAATATTTAAACTAGGTAACTAATCAACCTAATTACAATAGAAAATATAATTCTACCTAAAATAGGAGACCTAATTACAATAGGAATACAATTCTACATAAAATAAGAGATATATAATTAATGAAAGAATATTCAGAAAATATTCTATTACACCCTCGTAGTTGAAGCGGGAGGTTCACGAACACTGAGACTGGCTCGAAAATCACCAAATAGTATGCGCGGAAGTCCTTTGGTGAAGATGTCGGCAATCTGATATCCGGAAGGAACATGAAGGAAACGAACTTGACCACGAGCCACTTTTTCGTGAATGAAATGAATGTCCATCTCAATGTGTTTAGTGCGCTGATGTTGGACGGGATTTCCGAAAAGATATATCGCACTAATATTATCGCAGTAGACCAGTGTTGCCTTTTGAATCGGGAAGTGAAGCTCAAGTAGAAGGTTACAGATCCAACAAGACTCAGAGACGATGTTGGTGGCACCTCTGTACTCTGCTTCGGCACTGAATCGGGATAGTGTAGGTTGCCTTTTCTAAGACCAAGATAATAGGTTATCTCCGAGGAAAACATAGTAACCAGACGTGGAGTGTCGGGTGTCTGGACATCCACCCCAGTCAGCATCAAAATAAGCAGTGAGACCAGTGAGCGAGGACCTGTATAGATGTAATCTGAAGTGAAATGTAACTTGGACGTATCGTAAAATACGTTTGAGGGCATGCATGTGTGCTTCCGTCGGATTATGCATATGTAGACATATTTGTTGCACGGTATAGGATATGTTAGGTCTCGTAAATGTGAGGTACTTCAGGGCCCCAGCCAGTCTACGATAGTGAGTCGGGTCTGAATACCTGGAATCAGCGCTGAGCTTGGAATTAGTGTCTATTGGCGTGTGGGATGGTTTGCAAAATGTCATGCCTGCACGGTCAATGATCTCTTCGGCGTACTTCTTCTGACACAGAAATACCTCCAGAATGTCGAGTGACAGAGATGCCCAAGAAATAACTCAGAAGGCCCAGATTCTTCATAGCAAACTCAGAGGAAATGAGAGACATAATGGATCGCCAAGAGCATCAGATGATATGGTGAGGATGATGTCATCAACATATAATAATAGGTAAGCCATGTGTGTACCCTTGTTGTAGATGAACATGGAATGATCATATCTGCTGTGTGAAAAACCGATAGATGAGACATAATCGGCGGACCGCTGGTATCATGCTCGAGGAGCCTGTTTCAGTCCATAGAGTAATTTTCGCAACAGACACACATAATCTGGATGAATAGGATCCTTGAAACCCATAGGCTGATGCATATATACCGTTTCATGAAGATCCTTATGTAAGAAAGTATTCTTGACATCAAGCTGATGAATGGGCCAAGACTTGGATAGAGCAATGTTGAGGACGGTCCGAATGGTTTCGGGCTTTACGACTGGGCTGAATGTTTCATTACAGTCCACTCCTACATGTTGAGACCTACCATCACCTACAAGACGAGCCTTGTACCTCTCAAAAGAACCATCAGATTTTTTTTTATGTCTAAAAATCTACATAGAACGAATAATGTTAGCATCAGGTGGACGGGGTACTAGGTCCCACGTATTATTATCAATAAGAGCATTATATTCTTCAATCATTGCGGCTTTCCAATTAGGGTTGGACAAGGTATCCTTCGGATTTTAAGGGACGGGGGAAGGGACAACTAAAATAGATAGTGTTAAACAGCCGTTTAGGATTATGAATTTTGTGCATGGCACGGGTTTCCATGGTCCGAGAGTGTGTCTCGTGACGTGGGATGGGAGGGGGTGTGTCGCGGTACTACCGGGAAGAGGATGAATGGCAGGGGTGGCAGGATCGGCTGGCGATGCTCGGTTTGCCGAAAGGTGGCTGCAGAATCACCATGAGGCAGGCTGTTCTGAGCCACCATCAGCAGAACTAGGTGGGCAGTGTATCCCAGACTGTCCGAGGTGGGGGTGGGTGTCGGGGTCTGGGATGGTAGACTATGTAAATGATGAATTAGAAGAGGGTTCATGCCATCATCTAGGAAGTCGTAGGTATGCCGAGGTGGCGAGTTTAGGGAGGCAAAGGGGAATTGAGACTCATCAAATAGGACATGGCGTAAAATAATAATTTTACGGCTTGACAAGTCATAGTACGATGGTCAGTCGTACTTAAGATAGGGGACGTCCACAAATCATTATGTATGATATCGAAAAGTAGTAAAATACAATTTATTGATGCAGAAAATGGCAATTTAACATGTTTTCCAAAAACGCAGGATTCACATATATGGTTGCAATTAATAAAATTATTTTACCTTAGGGAGCGTAAAATAGAATCTCCCAGATGTCCTAATTTAGAGTTCCATAAGGAAGACGAAAGAGCATCAAAGGTTGATGGAACTGAGATTGTATTATTGACGGCGTTTGAAATAAGGTAGAGATCTCTGGTGCTGTCACATCTCATTATTCGTCTCCCTGTCGTAAAATCTTTCACAAAAAAACCAAAAGGATAAAAGTCAAGGGAACCATTATTATCAGTTGTGAAATGTCGCACATAGATTAGATTCTTAATGAGTTTAGGGACATGGAGGATATTTTTAAGATTAGCGGTGGATGTGGTGGGGATAAGGATGAATGACCAAAACTGCGAATGGGAATGCCTTGTCCACTACCAACAATAATATTCTGATTTAAATTACTTAAATTGGAATAAGACGAAAGAGTACCGTGTGATGCCGTCATGTGAGATGTGGCGCATGTGTCCATATACCAATTTTCGTCTGGAGCGTTGAGTGACATTGTATTCATAGCTTCCTCAATGTCAGTCAGTGCATAAGTTGAGGGCGGGGGCCTGTGCTGTGTAGGCCTGTCGGGGACGTGGGCCGAGTATGCCAAGGTGGGCCTATCAGTTTTGAGGTGGAGTCCACGAGAAATTCCGATACGAGCTAGAAGGAGAGGCCCATGACGGTGGGGCATACATTGGGTAGGCAGCCCACGGCGGAGGCTGCTGGCTGTTTCCTGTCGGTGGGGACTGCCCCTTCCCACCGTCGTTGTTGCCGGAATTCCATCCGCCGCGGCCCTTGTCGGACTTCCTGCTCAGGCGGTTGTTGTGGGTTGCTGCGGGTCCTCTGGTCCTCGGGCCGACGGTTCTGGTTGTCGGAGTTGGAGGCCCTACCGTCGGCAGAGGGTCCGACGGTGGTGGTGAGGGAGGCGTCGACAATGCTGGCTTGAGTGGTGTTGTGTTGATTTTTATGTTTTCTCAAGAATAAACTTTGAACGAGCCTCATAAAATAGAGGTAACGACGTGCATTGCTGAATGATGGTGGCAACGCCGTCATATGATTCGTTCAAGCATGCAATAAGTTGCATGACCAATCACTTATTAGGGACTGGTACATCGACGTTGGAGAGTTGGTTGGCAAGCATATTGAGTTCTTGACAATCTGCAGACACGTTTGGGAAATCGTCCATATAAACGTCCTTGAGCTGATTTTCAAGGTATAACGCTCGTTGAGTTTTGTTGTCATGGAAAATACTTCCCAAACATTCCCACATTTGGTGGGCAGTGGCATCGACTCAATGATGGTGTGCAACAGATCATTAGAGATTGTGTCGAATATCCACTGGAGAACGGCTGCATCCAAACGAGACCAAAGTGCATCATCAGAAGTCAAAGCCGATGGTAGGGTCTGTGGACTTCGGTGTAGGAGGGATGATGTGGTCGATAACTTCGTAAATACGATAATGGATCTTAAAAAGCTCCGTCCATGAGGAGTATTGACCCTTTTCCATCTCAAGGGTGATAGGGATGAAGGTTTTGATGATGGAATTTAGTTTTTTCAGCCAAGGGAGATGAAATTTAAGAGGAGAAGGGAGAGAGAATGACTAGAAAAAAACACCTGGGTTCCGTGGGGATGGCGGCCGAGAGCTATGGTCAGCAGCGACGAAGGTATTTTTAGGCTACTGATACCATAAAGGAATATGTTCCTTGATTGTAATAATCAATAATGTACAATATATTTATATATATATAGTAGTACAAGAATATTTAAACTAGGTAACCAATCAACCTAATTACAATAGGAAATATAATTCTACATAAAATAGGAGACCTAATTACAATAGGAATACAATTCTACCTAAAAGAAGAGATATATCATTAATGAAAGAATATTCGAGAAATATTCTGTTATAAGGTTACATTAGTTTAATATAGATCTTTCATACCTAACTCCAGTTTTAAATATTGTTTTAGTACTCGATGTTATTTTTTTTTCAAGTTGTTGTGAAAGTCAGTTTATATCTTGTTACAGTCAATTAGTTAAATAAGAAGTTTTCAAGCAGTCTGTTGGGTGCTAGGGTTTGTGGTTTTACTTAGAGAGAACACACTTTTAATTCGTTAATTATTATGTTTAAGCATACATTTTTACTTGTGTGTGTCTGATTCTTTTTCGTGAAGTAACTTATAAACATACTTTTTACTTTTTGGGTGATATAAGAAAAAACATTAAATTAAAGAAAAGAGCAACAACAAATTCCCACCCAAGTCACAAAGATTTACGTTTTTTGTTAAGAGTCTCACATCGGATATAGAATGGAAACATGGACTCCTTATATGGACTTGGACAATCCTCACTCTACAAGCTAGCTTTTGGGGTTGAGTTAGACTCAAGATCCATTCTTTACATGGTATCAGAGCTAGGGTTTAGAACATGGTGCCGGGTGAGTGAGGTGGTCTGGTTAATCGGTACAGTGATGATTGGTGGGGTGGTTGTCGATCTGGATGGGTCGAGGTCGGGAGAAGTTTCTGGGTTGGGTTTGGTCGCCGGTCTCGATATATCGAGACTGAATGGGGATGATAAAGTGGGGTACGGTGTCGGAGGTGGGAGGGGTCCGGTAATGGGGTTAGGTGGTTGGTTGCCGGTGGTTGGAGTGACTGCGGCTTGGTGGTGATACTGCATAGACGACGTATGTACAGGAATGGTGACCGGTGTAGTTTCTGAGATGGGGGCTGACTACCGGTAGTGGTGGTAGTCGACGGTGACGGTGACAGAGGTGGGGCAGGTGACTGAGAGTGACCGGCAGTAGCGCCGGTGGTGGCAGTGGTGGTATGCAGAGACGGAGACGCTTGGTCAGTGGTAGCAGTACGACTGAGTTCCGTGAGTATGACGGGAGAGATGCCAGATTCATCTAGAAAGGTATAGTCCGTGTTTTGGAATTTTTAGACGTGTTTCCAAATGGGAATATTGTCTCGTTGAACGTAACGCGATGAAAGACGTGAATTTTATGAGTGGATAAGTCATAGTACAGATAGCCCCTATAATTAGAAAGAATGCCTACGAAGACACACGGGGTGGTACAAGGTGTTAATTTATGAGGAGCAGTGGAGGCAAGATTCAGGTAGCACAAGCAACCGAAAATTCTAAGGTGTTCATATGAGGGGATCCGACGGTAGAGAATTTCGGTGGGGGATTTGTTGTAAAGAGTACTGGTAGGTAAAATATTAAGGATATATTCTACCATTTTTACTGCATAGACCCAGAACGATGGGGGAGAGATGCATGTAAAAGAGAGGTAAGAACCATGTTGTTGATAGTACGGAGGATTCGTTCGGCTTTTCCGTTTTGGGGTGAGGTGTGGGGACAGGAGAAACGAAAGTTCATGCCATTATTGGTGCAAAAATTATGAAACACGGAATTATTAAACTCACGACCGTTATCACATTGGAATGATTTGATAGATTTTTCAAATTGTGTTTTGATAAAGTTATGAAACTTAAGAAACTTGATATAGACTTCAGACTTGAACTTTAGAGGGTAAATTCATATAAAGTGAGAAAAGTCATCTAACAACACAAGATAAAATTTATGACCCAATGAACTAATAGCAGGAGATGTCCATAAATCTGCATGAACAATATCAAACGGAGAAAACATAACACTTAAAAATACTGAAAAGGAAGGCGAACGTGTTTGCCTAGAGGGTAAGACAAACATTGTTGGGTAGGTTTCCCACTAGAACAACGAATTAAATTATTTTTCCGAAGAAAATTAAAACAGGGGCTCCGGGATGTCCAAGTCTATTGTGCCAAGTAGACAGAGAGATTGTTGCTAAGGCTGTGAGAGGGGTGACTTGGGCAGTTAGAGATGTGGGATGGGTGAGTTGAGTTAGGCTCAAGATCCATTCTTTACATGGTATCAGAGTCAGGCTCATTCTAATTCTTTGTTTACTGATGTTGGGCCCCCAAATTATATTATCCACACTCCAGTTAACAAAATCTGGGTGTGCGGGTGAGTGTTAAGAGTCTCACATCGGATATGAAATGGGAACATGGACTCCTTATATGGACTTGGACAATCCTTACCCTACAAGGTAGCTTTTGGGGTTGAGTTAGGCCCAAGATCCATAGGATTGTCTAAGTCCATATAAGGAGTTTATGTTTCCATTCCATATACGGCGTGGACTCTTAACATTTTGGTTAGCAAGATTATTCCAATTGAAATTTAAACAGTGAAATTACTGTAAGGGAATAAGTGTCATGACAAACAAATGTCAGAATACAAAGCATAACCTAATGTACAAAGTCTTATGGTATACTGTTAGATCCAATCTTTTCTACTCTAGTTAAATATACAAAGGAAAAAAAGTTTTAACCTAAGTCCACTAATTATGTATTTCTTTTATTGTCGCAAAGTAATTTGATATTTTATGGAGTAGCATGTTGCATACAAATAGTGGGAGAGTTACTTTGCTCATACTTAGCTGAAAAATCACAGTGTGATTTTTTTCTTGTGTTTAATGTTTTTTATATTTTGATCACCATGAGTGAAAATCCTTATTCAGCCATTGCATGTAGAGGCACAACGGATATTTTCAACGCATAACATAAATGCATATATGAAAAAATCACTAGAATTTCAATAAATATAAAGTTATGAACCCATAATTTAAAAAGTAAAATATGTTCAATGTAAAAAATCTTAAAAGTTGAACCCTAGAACTCAAATTTTATATATCCGCCTCTGATTACATGTTTGATTTACTAGGTAACTGATCTCACTTATTATAAATAGTTACTCCCTCTGTTCCAAAATTGTTGTTTTACTTTCCTTTTTAATGTTTCAAAATGATTTTTTTTTGGCAACTCTTTTATCCAACTTTACACATGACATGTTGAAGACCACAAGATTAAAAGAACATTTTGATACTTATGCATATCTTTAGTTAACAATCACATGATTTAAAAATCTTTTTTAATTTCTTAAATTATGTATCAAGTAAAAATCAGAAAATCATTTTGATCAACAAGGGAGTAATTGTTTTTCAAAGGCAAATGTAATAATATTAAATTACTTTTAGACTGTGTGTACCATTAATGAAACTAAAGAGAAAATGCAGCAGCTTTAAACATATCCCTAAGAAAATGTGGGTTTGTAGCTGTTGGCACTTTCTTTTCTTTCAGATTTCAAAAATCTTTTGAGACAGTTTATTCATGCAACTTTTCTAGTGTAGTCTCTGCTCTCTAGCAGCACCTAATTTCCCCTTCCATTTCTCCCAAAATTCTTAATTTCTTCCGTCTCAATTTATATGATATATTTTTTATTATTTAAAAAAAACACATTCGGTTGTTCGATAAAAGTATTTATAACTGCTAGCTAATACAAAAATAATATATCCTAATTATACAAGTATTATCAAGGTCGAAGGTAGAATCCTAAAACGGGTTCGGCCGAACCAAGTAAATCTTGTTCAAACAAAATATTGTATCAAGAAATTTATTATATATGTATACATATTAAATTTAGAGCTTGATTTTTTGAACATAAAGTCATCATTCTAAAATTAAAAATTTATAAAATGAAAATCATGATTTCACCTCTGTATATTATACATTTGTTAGCTTTTTTTTGGGCGCACAACTATTTGAGTTAATTTTCCTTTTTCATATTTATAAATAAATTTTTAATTTTAAACTTTTCATTTTACTTTTAATGAGATAATTTATAGCTATACAAATATCTATAATTTTTTTAACCTACAGTTTCAGATATGTTTCTTTTTTCCTTAAACTGTGTGAAGACGAAGATCCAAGATTTTTGATTTATGGGTTTTAGATCATAATTTTTTAATTTATTGAATTCTGAATATATTATTTATACACAATACTGTTTGAGCTAATGATGCTAGATGCCTCCGAACCCGCAGCTAAAGGGCCGGCTCTGCCTCTTTAATTATGTGCACAGTCAAAGTGCATCATTTAAATTGCTATAGCGGAATATGATATATCAAGTCGTATGTTGGAATATTTTTTTGAAAAATATTTTTTAGTGATTAGGTAGTAGGTATCTAAGTGGCTAGTAGCTAAAGGATCTTTGTCAAGCAACAGTGTTGTACCTTTCCTCAGTACAAGTCTCGGGATTTCAGCTCTAAACCAAAAGAGAGAGAGACTCAACGTTGAGTGCTTCTGTAGCTCTCTAGTTGTGCAACAGTAGTAAAGCAGTAGGTCCGCAACAACACATTAAATTGTTGTAGGGTTGTTTGGTTCACCAATTCATTAGGCAAAAATTACAATATAAATATTGTTAAAATATTAATTTAGGAATTACTATTGGAGAATTTCACATTCTGTTCCGAATAACTTATGTAGGTATTGTAATTGGGACTAAAATTAAATATATAGAAGTGTACACTCTCTAACTGTTTTATAAGAGAAATGGTTGTTGGAAATTTGCCTTTGGTGGGGATGTGCGTCCACCCGTATTTAATGACTTAAACATTATGATTCCGCATGTTGGAGTCTTTGTCTCTTCACACGTGCATAATCTACTAAGTGAGTAGATGACCGTATGACCAAGAATAGTCAAATTTCATTGAGAAATGAAAGAGATATTGATCCACAAAGTAAGGTGTTTGAGGCATAAAAATATGGTATGGGACAAATCTACCACATCGGTGGAAAAAAGAAGAATTGTTCTATTTATAAGTCTCAAAATTGGCTAAGGGTTTGGGACCCCAAGGGGTAACCCATGTGTTTGAAGGAGGGGGGACCTAGATGTGCTTAGGTTCAAGGCTAAGCCCACACGTGCGCCGCCGCCGTCCGCCCGTCCGGCTCGGGTCGTGGGCCTTGGGCTTTGGGCTTCTTCTGATAGACCCCCAAATTGTTTAATAATTACAGTTTGGTCCATGGAGTTTCTAGAAAGATGAAATTGGGAACGACGGAAGGCAAAAAGTTTCTGCCTACCGTTTGGATTGGTTTTTGGAACGTTAAAACCATTAATCTGCACTTTATCACCTCCCTAAAAGCTCCTTCAAGATGCACATTAAATCAGTCATTACTTGACTGATTAACTCCCTCCATAAACAGCCATTACTTGGCAGTTGAGGAGTCCCTCACCTTATGCTATATATTGGAGCCTTTTGGCTCAATTGTGGCTGGACAGAAAATGAGACACTATATACAACACGTAAATGAAGAAAGCAATCAAATTACGTCTCAGAACAAAGTGAATGAAAACTCAAAACTCTTCCTTCCTTTTCCGTTCTTCAGCAAGTCATTTCGTGTTTTGTTTTCTTCGTCAGAATCAACCTATTTGCTTTGTAGTGTTGATTAGTTGTTGTTTTATCTTGGGAGACTATTGCCCGTTAACGTAAAAGCATATATACGGGGCAATCTTGTCTTAAAGACAGAGATCCATCTCTCGACTCAGCCCACAGTTGTAACAATCCAGATTTAGTATTTCTTGATTTCAGGTTATCAAGATTCAGGACTCAACAAGCTTGCGACAGTTCTGAATATTGGCTTGTTTGTTTATCCTTTCGAACACTTGTAATATTTATTTACTTCCCGTACTGCTTTAGATATCCAACAGTTTTAAGACAAGATTTCTATTAGAGTTCGAAAGATGTCGGTCAAAAGTTGTGTGACCAAATCTGGATATGGCTGTGGGTTTTTGGTAGAAGAGAGTTTTGATTATGCTGTTGAAGGTCAACGTGTTCATGGTGTCACCGCTCCTGAGAGTGGTGGGAACAAGCGCCCACGAGAGGCAAAGGATGTCAACTGGGACAAGAGGAAAAGGCTGAAGATGTAGTTCTATCTTGTAGCAGAAGGCCTATATATGTCCCAGACAAATGATGCGAATTATGGTAAGGAGGAAATAGACACTCAGTCCGATGAAGTGGGCCAGAATCCGAAATTGGGATAAGTATTTTTTCTTCCTTGTCAAAAATAAGATTAAATGATGTCTGATAAAAAGGACTTAAAGTAAGGAGGAATATGAAAATGTTTTCCGATTATAATTTATATTCCTTACGCTTTAAAATCAGAACTTTAATCTCATCTTCCTTCCCGTTTAAATATTGGATTTTGTAAACGACTTAAAAAAAGATTCATTTTATTAAGTGTAATTATTAAAAGTGTGTAAAGTATGTTCGCACATACGAGGGAGAAAGATCCACTGACTGTGCGAAAACTGTTACCACTCTTAAGTAAGCGCTAAGAATTGTCTGGGCACCAATCATAAGGGAAGAAGACTAAAATCTAAAGACGTTGAGCCTGTCACACTATTTGGCAGAAGATCCTTCATAGGATGATATTGGACACTCAGTCATACAAAACCTACGGGCGACTGGAGTAGGGCCAAAATTCCTTTGATAGGATGATATTGGACACTCAGTCATACAAAGCCTACGGGCGACTGGAGTGGGGCCAGAATTCACTTCATAGGAAAAGTAATGGACACCTAGTGTGGTGGGCCAGAGTTTCCAGGTCTTAAATGATCTGAAGGCCAAAAGAAACTGGACACTCAGTCTGCCAAAGCAACTAGAGTGGGCCAGAGTATCCAGATCACATATGATCCGGTTATGCCCTAACCACGGGCAAGAGGTTGTTCATGTGAAACAATGCCACCTCTAAAGTAGAAGGGGTTGGAGAGGTTGTCCTCAATAGGACTTCGGGGAATGAGATCACTCTCTGATGAGGTGATACATGTCCCAAACTTGGTTTAAGGGACGTTGTTGGTCAATCTGGTTTGAGACTAGTCCAACAGGTCTGTAATAACTAAGAATGGTACATTATGTCTGTAGCCAAATGAATGATATATTTGTAATCTGTGCATCTATGCCATCATAGATTAAGACATGTTAAATAGAAAGTCATTCAAAAGCTAACGAAGTTGAGATTGTTGCCTTCTGTCGACATAAACCCTCAAAATAAATGTGAGGTAGGCGAAGAGGCAAAATCTGCTTTCCAAATTCCGTCAAAGGAATAGCGAAAGAAGCACCGCTCCTCTAGAACTTAGTCACACATACATGGGTGATTTGAAGTTTATACAAAATAAAGGGGGGAGACAAGTACTTTGTGACCTTCATTGATGATGGTATAACTTATTGCATCCTTTGTTTGTAGGAAAGCAAAGATGAAGTTGTTGAAGCGGATAAGCGCTACAAAGCAGAAGTTGAAAATCAACTAAGCCTACGGATTGAGAAATTCGTAGTGATAGAGGGGGAGAATGTGTAGCATTGTTCATCAAACGACTGCTCATTACTCACCTCAGTCCAACGGTGTTAGCCAAGCACAAAACCGTAAGCCCAAAATATGTGGGGCAAGGCAATCTTTACCGCTAATGCAATTCTCAACAGAACTCTGCATAATGATAATGATAACCATCCGTGTGAGACATGGAAATGATCTCACATACAAATGTTGTGATGTGGGGTGGCCTGGTAGAAGTTGGACTACCAAAACATGTCAAGTTGGACCTAAGACTGTAGATTGCATATCCACTGGATCTGCAAATAATAGTAGTGCTTATCGCCTCTTGGCGTCAACGAATGATGAATTCTTTGAAGATCACTTTCCTTGAGAAGGAAAAATGAGTTATTGCTCGAGGTTAACAAGAACCCGCGAGGGCCTGGCTGTCCGGAACTAGACGTTTCGCATCTACAGGACTCGAAAGTTGCTGACTATCCGGAACTTAATATTCCAGATCTACAGAACTCAGGGATTCTAGATGTTGAACCGAGACGGAGCAAAGAGCGGACAAAGACTCGTTCCAGGCCTTCTAGCTTGTATGGTTGAGAATGAACCATGTACAATTAACAAAGAATTGTCATCTCCAAAAAGCGCTGCTTTGGAAAGAAACTAAAGAGAGAAATATATTTCATCATATACAACCATACTTGTGTAATGGTCGATCTTCCTCCGGGAAAAGAACATTTGGGTTGTGGAAAAGAATACTCAAAAGTGAGTATAAAGTAGATAGATCTACTGACGAGTATAAGGCCTCGACTACTTGCACATGTGCTTCCCTGTGAATAACTTAACATCCATGGCCATTGCAGTCTTGCGTGACATAGATGTTGAAACAGGCTTCCTAACCGGAGAGTTGGAAGGGGAGAATCAGAGTTGGTTTGCTGGACTGTTGGGCTTCTTTCTGAACTTTCATTTTGGTCCCTGAAATGTTTACATTTTGGTCCTTGAAGTTTCAGATAAAACAGAAATAACGAATCTGACCACATAAACATTGACTCTGAAGTTAGAAAGCCAACAGTTGGAAAACCAACAGTCTGAGAGTGGAAGTCATATTGAAACAAAGTCTCGATATGAAAGATATGAGTATCACAGATGACATCTTAGGAATTGGGAATTCTCAGACATCTAACGGACTGGTCTAACTCCAAACTCAGTTGTGAGATAGTTGACAGTCTCGTTGAAGCCACCAATGGATATGAATCATATAACTGATTGAAATCATGGTGCACCCATATACAAGGAGCGATATACGCAGGTCACATGTAGTTCAATGTATGTTATACACTACAACCGACCTGGTATCCGCCTACAAAGCAGATCAGTTGAACTAAGGTTCAATGATGATTTTAATAAATGATCAATAGATGGCGTTGAGTCGGATATGGCGATATCTGAAATATTCGCTTATCTACGGATTATGGTATTCTGGATGTCCATCGGTTCTGGGAGAACATAGTGATGCAAACTGGACATCAGATGTGAAGAACACCAAAGCCACAAAGAAATGTGTATAATGGGTCTTGGAAAAACCTCTAAGCAAACTTGCATCGGCCGATTCATGATGGAATCAAAGTTTATCGCTTTATACAAAGCATGAAAGAAGTTGAGTAACTTCACGACTCCTTAGAGGACGTCCCTTATTGGGAGAAACCTGTGCCTTCAGCAGTTATACACGGTGGCTAGCCGGTCGACTTCAGAAATGACACGAATGATGGCGTCTGGACATAACTATAAGGATCTGTCGGAGACATAAGACCGTATGTCAGTTGATCATCACGGGTGTCACTTCCTTGATTACTAATCAAAGGATATAGCGGACCCTTTATCTAAGGGATTACTCGGAGATCAAGTGTTCTGCATGTCTAGGGGAATGGGCTTAAAACCCAAACAATACGAACATTTGCGGTGGTAACCCAACCATACTAACTGAAGATCCCAAGAATTTGGTTCAATGGAAAAACTAAGTTGCAAAAGGTTCAGTTGAGCGCTTCGGTGGAAGCAAGAGCACTTCGAATGATGATTTCTGTAGGGAAACATGAATCCAAAATTATTCCCGCGATAGACATTAAAGTGCTACCTGCATGGTGGGTAAAGGATAAGCTTCCAAACCTTTAACGATCCTCAAACGGTTGAGGTTAAGGTTGGGGAAACTTTAAATGATTCTTAACACTTGTGAAGTGGGGTATAGCAGGATACCTTGTAGGAGATCACCTATTTAAGTGCGAGGACATGCCGTCTCAAATGAACGCACTTAAGAAACCAAGTGTGTCCATGGCCACAATGGACAAAACAATAAGAAGAAAACGAATAAGGAGAGTTATTGTGTTGGTATTATTGTCTTGGCTTACAGTAAACACTGACGGTTCAAGACATCACGTTCACCGCGCAGTAAGTAGTCCGATGGTATTCAACTAGAGAAGGTTCAAAGCAGAAGCTACCTCTCCTGATGCAATATCTTTTCGCTGAAAGATTGCTGAAAGTAGGCACCATGTGTGTGCGCCAAAATCTCTTTCAAGAGGGGATTGTTGAAAATTTGCCTTTGGTGTGGAGGTGCGTCCACCCATATTTAATGACTTAAACACTAGAGTTTCGTATGTTGGAGGCTTTGTCTCTTCACACGTGCATAATCTACTAAGTGAGTAGATGACCGTAGGGCCAAGAATCGTCAAATTTCATTGAGCAATGAAAGAGATATCGGTCCATGAAGTAAGGTGTTTGAAGCATGGAAATATGGTGTGGGACAAATCTACCACATCGGTGGAAAAAAGAAGAATTGTTCTATTTATAAGTCTCAAAATTGGCTAAGGGTTTGGGACCCCAAGGGGTAACCCATGTGTTTGAAGGAGGGGGGACCTAGATGTGCTTAGGTTCAAGGCTAAGCACACACGTGCGCCGCCGCCGTCCGCCCGTCCTGCTCGGGTCGTGGGCCTTGGGCTTTGGGCTTCTTCTGATAGACCCCCAAATTGTTTAATAATTACAGTTTGGTCCATGGAGTTTCTAGAAAGATGAAATTGGGAACGGCGGAAGGCAAAAAGTTTTTGCCTACCGTTTGGATTGGTTTTTGGAACGTTAAAACCATTAATCTGCACTTTATCACCTCCCTAAAAGCTCCTTCAAGATCCACATTAAATCAGCCATTACTTGGCTGATTAACTCCCTCCATAAACAGCCATTACTTGGCAGTTGAGGAGTCCCTCACCTTATGCTATATATTGGAGCCTTTTGGCTCAATTGTGGCTGGACAAAAAATGAGACACTATATACAACACAGAAACAGAAGAAAGCATTGAAATTCTGTCTGTAAACAGTGAACAGAAAACTCAAAACTCTTTCTTCCTTTTCCGTTCTTCAGCAAGTCGTTTCGTGTTTTGTTTTCTTCGTCAGAATCAACCTATTTGCTTTGTAGTGTTGATTAGTTGTTGTTTTATCTTGGGAGACTATTGTCCGTTAACGTAAAAGCATATATACGGGGCAATCTTGTCTTAAAGACAGAGAGTCATCTCTCGACTCAGCCCACAGTTGTAACAATCCAGATTTAGTGTTTCTTGATTTCAGGTTACCAAGATCCAACGCTCAACAAACTTGCGGCAGTTCTGAATATTGGCTACTTGTTTATCATTTCGAACACTTGTAATATTTATTTATTTCCCGTACTGCTTTAGATATCCAACAATGGTTACATCAGGAGTGGAGCTAGGTTGGGCCAAGGGTTCATCCGAACCCCATTCGGTGAAAAATTATACCATATATATACAAAGATAAAATTATTTTATATATATATATATATATATATAGTAGATGTCGAATCCCCTAAACTTTTTCGTGTGTTTACTTCTTTATATTTTTTAACCCCATAATAAAATTCTTGGCTCCGCGCCTGGGTTATATATTTCAAAAGGTATTAGCAACACAGTTTAATTCCTCTATTGTGTAATTGCGTCCCAACTTATGTAATCGTATTTGATTAGGTACAAAATTTAAGAAACACTACAAGAAGAAAGGCATTTGGCAACAACATTTTTGTTACCGTATGTTGAATGTTGTTGCCAAAAGTAATTTTCGCAACAACAAAAGTTGTTGCATGCCGTTGTAATTACCTCCGATGCGAAAAGTTTTCGCAACAACAAGTTTTTTTTTGTTGCCATTTATGTTTTTAGCAACATATTATATTTTGGTGCCATTTACGTTTCTTAGCAACAATATTGCTAAAAGTTTATTGTGAATTCTATACTTTCCTGTAGCGAAAGAAAAAGAGACTTTTGAAACTTCTGTGGAACATGCGATTGACATTTTTATTGCTATAAAAACCATGTCGTCATTAAAGGTAAAAATGAGAATATTTAAGTCAAATATTTATTAAATAAAAAAATATTATTCTTTTTGTGACTAATAAAAAAAGATAGCATGTCACATAAAATGAGGCAGAGGAGTAGTATTCTGCGTATGCGAAATTTTATGTTGTGATTAGTTTATTAATATGATAGAGCAAACAACCCTTGAGGACAATGAAAGAGCCATGATTTTCACTTATAAGATTCAAAATATAAAGGAGTAAATACAAGAAAAAGTAAAACGTTAATATCTAGTAGGGCAGTCTGGTGCATTAAATTTCTGTTAATATCTAGTAATATATACCTAAAACATAATTTAACTTTGTATATATAATATAATTTTTCAGAAAAAAATATTAGGAGGAACCCCTTTCGCGCCTAGCACCATCTTGCATAAATATAACTCCAAAATATATTGTGCCCTCAACTTTAATATCAGAAGTAACCATGACAGTTTTCTTTAACAACACACATTAAAATTATCTCAGAGCTTCTTAACTTCAAATTGACCAATGGACTTATATTAGTACAGCAATATGATAAGTAGTACTCTACTAAAGTACTTTTATGTTTTTAAGTGCCATGATAGAATTCACAGGTGCTGTTGGTCCTATTAGAATCTTTATGGATTCATGTTAGGACCTATAATGCTTAGGGGTTTAGTGGCCACAACTATGAAAAAAGTTGATATTGTTGACCTGCCAATAGAGTTGCCAATTTTTTGCTGCTTTCATTCAGATCACAGACCCCCTATTAGCTAGAGCTTTTAATTATAACTAGACTAGCTGATGAACTTGATAAATCTTCTCATCTACTTGTTCAAAATCATATGCAGCTTTTGGCCGTTTCTGCAAAAAAAATCCCGCAGCCACCCTAGCTTCAATTTGGTAATTTTTGGGTACATAAAACCAGCCTAATTAAAACGAACAGTTGAAAGCCTATATTATTCATAGTGTTTAGCACAAAATTAAAAAGAACTTGACACTAGACCATGTATAGTAGTGCCAATGGTGTAAAAAATTGTGATACTGTCATGTCACATTTATCGGTTATTAACATGCAAGTCGTAACCTATCTTATTTTCAAGTTCACGCGTTTCACTTTTTATCGAGAGTTACCAGTATATATCTATGTTAAACTCTTCAACTTAGTATTATATTTACCTCGTAAAAATTTTAAGGTTTTTTGTAGTGGTCGCATCAGCATAATTGGTTGTAAATACTACCATATTGAAAAAGTTCTTTCCTTGCAAATGTTGTGAATTATGTTTCCCCAATTTGTGTCCCGAACTTTAATTTTGCAGAATTGGAGTATTTACAAGGCACATTTAGATAACTATATATCGCCTTCCATGATTTTCCAAGATGTGGTTTTCGAATTTTTGCGTATTTTTGCCGAGGTCTGGGGGAGTCCTTGACAGTTACCTTTTTGAAGGAGACATTGTGTCTCCACTCCCCGAGTATGATATTCTTAAGTGAGACGAAAAATCGTGAAAGATTGGTGCTGAGAGTTCAGAGACAACTAAATATGATGCATGCTATTACTATGGATCCGGTGGGATTATCGGGAGTATTATGTTTATTTTGGAACGAAGATATTCATGTATGTCAATCTCACTCATCCTCTTTTTATATTGAAACTTATGTACATGATATGGTATCTAATTATAAATATTGGTGTGTATTTGTATATTTAAGTACTGATAAAGCTACTAGTAGAACTCAATTGCAAGAACTTAATGTTAAATCGAGTAGTTGGGGGTCTCTTTGGGTTATGGCGGGATATTTTAATGATATCATTGATAATTCTGAGAAGTCAGGGGGTAGAATTAGAGAGACTACATCTTTTAGAGATTTTAGAGAATTTTTATGGGATGTCGGAGCTATAGATTTAGGCTTTAATGGAAAATCTTGGACTCGGTGGTGCTTTAGAGAAAATGATGGTATTATTCAAGAGAGACTCGATAGAGCAATATGTTCCCCGGATTGGAGACTAGAGTTTAATCAGGCAAATATTCTTCACATAGAAACGGAGGCTTCTGACCATACTACTTTGCTAATAAATTCAGAACCTAGCCTTAGAAGAAAGAAAAAAAAAATTATTTCGACAAAAGTTGGAGCGAAAAGGAAGAAGTGAAGGTGACTATAGAGCGTTCATGGAATAGGTATATGGGAGGGTTCAAACAATTCAAAGTTAGCTTTAAATTAAAGAAATATCGAGTCTCTTTGCTAGCTTGGCTACGAAGGGGAAAGGAAAATTCTAGGATTTTTTTAAGGTATTAAAGATAGAATTGTGGATCTTAAGAACGATTCTAGGGATTTTGATATTAATAAGCTGAAGTTGCTTAGAAAAGAGCTAGGACATGCATATAAGGATGAAGAAGCCTATTGAAAACAAAAATCTAGAGCTCTATGGCTCCAGGAAGGTGATAAAAATACTTCTTTCTTTCATATGAAAACCATCCAGAGGTGTGAGTGTAATAATATTAAATAAATTCAATTAGACGATGGAAACTGGGTCTCTGAGCATAGGGATATTGTGTAGGAAGTAGAGATATTTTACAATCATTTATTCACTACCTCTAGACCTAGTAACTTTGATCCCATTTTGAGTTTAATTCCTCCTTTAGTTGATAACATCGTTATCGATAGGCTTATTAGAGATGTAACAAATGCTGAAATTAAAAAAACTATTTTTGATATGCATCACCTTAAAGCACCGAAAGTAGATGGTATGACTCCGTTTTTCTTCCAGAAATGGAATATTTTGTCGAGTGATATTTGCGAAGCTGTTAAAAGCTTCTTTCATTTAGGTTATCTACTACCTTATTGGAATCAAAACATATCTCCCCAATATTATTTCTCGTAATCAATATGCTTTTGTTAAAAAAAATACAAATTGTGGATAATGTGGTTATAGCTCATAAATTTATTTCACCTTTTGAAGAATAAAAGTCGAGGGAAGGAAAAGTATATGGCTCTTAAACTAGTTATGGCCAAAGCGTACGATCGAGTAGAGTGATTTTATATCCAAAAAGTACTTCTTAAAATGGGCTTTTATGAGAACTTTGTCACTTGGATTATGCAATGCATTACTACAACGACATATAGATTTAATGTTAACAGAGATGACTATTCCCTTATTTTTTTTGCTATGTGCGGAAGGTCTTTCTAGAACTCTAAATCAAGCGGAAGTACTTGAGGATATACAAGGGTTAAGTTTAGTCAAATGTGGACCTACTATTAACCATTTGTTTGTCGTTGATGACTCATTTATTTTTTGTATGGCTAATGTTCAAAATTCTACAAAAATTGCAGAAATTTTAAGAACTTATGAAGATTGTTCGGGTCAAAAGATAAATTTTGAGAAATCGGCTATATTTTTTAGTAAAAATACTTCTGAAATTGAGAAATATGAAATTATTACGGAGCTAGGACAATTACAAAGAAGTAACTTGGGGTTCTATTTGGGTTTACCCGCGGTAGTTGAAAAATTGAGAAAATATATGTTGGAATTTATTAAAGATAGAGTGAAGGCTAAAATAAAAGGTTGGAAAAATATTTTCTTAAGCCCTGCAAAAAAATAAGTGATGCTTAAATCTGTATTATCTGTGATTTCTTCTTATGCATTATCATGTTTTCAATTTTCGGATACTTTATGTGAGGAGATCACTACTATTTTCTCTAATTTCTGGTGGGGTCAGGATAAGGATAGGAGAAAAATGCATTTTGAAAAATGGGAGAACCTTTGTTTAGCAAAATCTAAAGGAGGAATAGGATTTAGAGAGCTAAAATCTTTTAATCAAGCTTTGTAGGCTAAACTCGCTTGGAGAATTTTGACTCAAGAAGATTCTCTGCTTTTTAAAATTCTCAAAAGTAAGTATTTCCAACATACGTCTTTTCTTAAAGCTATGTGTTCTTCTACTAGTTCATGAATATGGAAGTGTATTATTTTGGGTAGAGATCTTTTACAAAAAGGTATTAGATGGTGGGTAGGCTATGGTGATAGTATTAAAGTTTGGACGGATCCTTGGATTCCCAATTCATGTGGATTAAGGCCTAGCCATTGTCATGCGCAAATGAATATAGACTTAAAAGTGAATGATCTTATAGACTATAATACACACACTTGAAAGATACAAGATTTACAAAATTGATTTTGTGCGGAAGATATTCATGCAATAGTGTCTATTCAGATATCTAACTCTAGGTCGTCGGATAGGATTATTTGGTATCACACTAAATCTGGCAATTATGACGTAAAATCGGGATATCATTTAGCTAGAGAAATTGTTAGATGTCGAGAAGTTAGCAATGATAGACCTCAATCGAGTAATCATTCTTTTTAAATAAGTTCTGGGATTTCTTATGGTCTATGAATATCAAAAACAAATATAAGCATTTTATTTGAAAATGTATTCTGAATGTGCTTCCTGTTAGTCATGTTATTTCTAAAAGATTAAGACATACTTGTGATGTGTGTAAGGTTCGTGGTATGAAAAGTGAAACTATTGATCATATGCTCGATAGATGTCTAAAGCACAATAGGTTTGGAGAATTTGTCCTATTAATTGACCGAATATCGATAATACTATGGATTTTGGGAGATGGTGGAATGATATTTTTATTAATGCTAATCAATATCCTGATTCTATTGATCTTGCTAAACTAAGTGTTTCTATCATGTGGCAAATTTTGGAAGGGTAGAAACTCAATAAGCTTTAATGGAGATATTAGTGAACTAATGATATTGCAAACAAGGCACTTTTTTATTTTCATGAATATGAAAATAATATGTTGTTGGAAATTTGTCTTTGGTGGGGAGACGCGTCCACCCGTATTTACTGACTTAAACACTAGAGTTTCGTATGTTGGAGGCTTTGTCTCTTCACACGTGCATAATCTACTAAGTGAGTAGATGACCGTAGGGCCAAGAATCGTCAAATTTCATTGAGAAATGAAAGAGATATTGGTCCACGAAATAAGGTGTTTGAAGCATGAAAATATGGTGTGAGACAAATCTACCACATCGGTGGGAAAATGAATAATTGTTCTCTTTATAAGTCTCAAAATTGGCTAAGGGTTTAGGACCCCAAGTGGTAACCCATGTGTTTGAAAGAGGGAGGACCTAGATGTGCTTGGGTTCAAGGCTAAATCCACACGCGCGTCGCCGCCCGCCCGCCAGTCCCATCCGGTCCGGGCTCGGGTCACGGCCTTGGGCCTTGGGCCTTCTTCTGATAGACCCCCAGATTGTTTAATATTTACAGTTTGGTCCATGGAGTTTCTGAAAAGCTGAAATTGGGAACGACGGAAGGCAAAAAGTTTATGCCTGCCGTTGGAGTTGATTTTTGGAGCGTTAAAACTCCATTAATCTGCACTTTAACTCCTCCCTAACAACTCATTTCTGACTAACTCCCTCATCTATTTCTTGGCTGATTAACTCCCTCCCCTTATGCTATATATTGGAGCCTTTTGGCTCAATTGCAGAGACTAACAAAAAAACACACAGAGACAAAACAGAAAAGAACAACTGAAATTCTGTCCAAAAACGTGAGCAGAAACGTGTGGACAAACAGAGAACTCTTCCTTTCTTTTCCATTCTTCAGCAAGTCATTTCGTGTTTGTTTTCTTCGTCAGAAACAACCTATTTGCTTTGTAGTGTTGATTAGTTGATGTTTTATCTTGGGAGGCTATTGCCCGTTAACATAAAAGCATATATACGGGACAATCTTGTCTTAAAGAAAGAGAACCGTCTCTCAACTCAGCCCACAGTTGTAACAATCCAGATTTAGTATTTTTTGATTTCAGGTTATCAAGATTCAAGACTCAACAGGCTTGCGACAGTTCTGAATATTGGCTTGTTTGTTTATCCTTTCGAACACTTATAATATTTATTTACTTCCCGTACTGCTTTACATATCCAACATATGTTTACTACTCTTTCTCATGTGCTTATATTTGACTATACTAATGATAAAAGTATTAATATGGCACAAGATGGTATTGTTATATTTGCATATGCTAACCTACAAAAGGAGAAAAAGATGGCAAGCATTGGAGTGGCGGCTATGAATCGCTTTGGTCATTTGCTTCAAGCCTTTGGTACTCCAATTCAATTTGTTGGGAAAGCCATCACCGCTGAAGCACTAGAAACTCGGGAAGCATTGGAAAACACTAAGGAAAATGGATGGTCAAAGGTGCATATCTTGTCGGATGGAAAAATTGTGGTGGACACGATACAGAAAAGAAATGTAGCTTCATGGGAGATAGAGACGACTTGTGAAGATATATGGAAGTTTATTAGTTTCTTTGACGATGTGCATGTGGTATATATTCCTAGATCTTGGAATATGCTAGCACACAATTTAGCAAAATTTTTATTTCGTTGTTACGTAAGATTATTTGAGTTTTAATTTTCCTTTGTTGGATTGTAACTGGTGCTCTTCATCTTTTAACTCTTTGAGACAACTTATGCATTAATACAATGAAGTGGTTTGTTGTTAAAAAAAATCACATATTATCTTTTATCACAATAAACTAACTAAATGTTTACATTTTATAATGGTGAGATCACATAACTTTAATCACTATAATATCAAACGGACATCAAGGTGACTTGTGATTTTATTGTTATATTACGTAAAATTCAATTAATTTAATAGACGAAAACTAGTTAATTACTTTAATGTGGTAAAACTAGTTTTATGACTTTATTGTACAGAAAATTCGGTGACAATACAATGCGAAACTAACAGATATTTGCTTTATCAAAATTTCCTCCTGATTTCGAATTTCATAATTATTTGACTGATAAAGAAGAGGAACAGATACATGAAACAGATGTGTCTTTGTGTGTGACTGTTTAAGGAGGAATAAAATTTCTAATATTAAAGCCAATCACTGGCTAACAACAGTTCCTTCAAATTATTAAGAAAGAACTTGGAGTTTTTTAATTAGTTCCATCTTCTAGTCATTTCATTTGTACTTTATAACATTGAATCATGGGATATTTTATGACATTTTTCTTTATGTTCTACTTGAGTTTGATGATAAGAAGACCAGTTAGGAAATAATGGCATACGACATAAATTCTTAGCACTCACAGGACCATTCTATTCCAAAAAATAGGATGGTACATTTCTTTTTCCTTTGGTCATTATATTGCCGCGTGTTTAAATTGAGAAGACATAGTATACTACCACCGAACTCAATGGGACATATTTTTATCGAAACATAACATAATTAAATAATGAAATATATTTATTGTAATAATTTAAGCTTTTAGATTAGATTGTTACATACTTCAATATATAATCAGATTAGACATAAGGTTTTTGGTTCAAGTCTAGTTGTCACTCAAAACACAAGGAAAAAATTATTCAATGTACAATCAGACCTCTTTATAACAGTCATCTTCATTTACAACATTCCACTATAACGGTCAAGTTTTCTTTGGGATTGAGTTTTCATGTTATGTTATATTATACGTTCTTTATAACGACTTTTCGCGATTACAATAAAAAAAATATCCAGACAAACTACGTCATTGATTTGACTGTATTTGACATTTGAAAAAAGAATTATGCCTACAATATTGTGAGGAGCCATGCTAAGACATGATACACTTAAGTAATTGCAAAATATGATCTCTCTAAGATTTTAAATTTTTTGACTAGATGTCACACACTTAAATCAATTTATGTGTCTTACTTTTTTTTAAATTTAGATTTCAAAAGAAATGTCACTTCTATATATTTAGTAACTCTCTAACTCTATCATCCCACCTGATATGTTGAGCACCACAAGATTTTAGGACATTATGGTGCATTATATATATCTTTAATCTAAAATCATAAAATTTAATTTTATTTTATTTTTAATTTTGTAAGCTCGTTATTCAATCAAACTAAAACACATAAAATGATCGAAATAGAGAAAATACTAATTTTATAGCTTGCAGGGAGGGGGAAGAGGGGGTGTGGGGTAAAAGAGAAACCATGTATAGAATGACAAGTAATGCGAAAAAGGGATGTTTTGTAACTTTGAGTTGAAATCTAACTTTGTTGTCCCATGTAGAGGAGCAAAATCTAGTTCCACATACAACATGTTTGTTGTACCATAGAGTTACTCTCCAACCGGATCCTCTAGCTTCAAGCCAAATTCTAGACATCTATCTAGATTTTATATGAGTGCAAATTGCTCAAAAGCTGTTTTCAGAAGAAAAAAAATCCAGAACTACTCTCTCTTTTCTTGACCCCATTTTGTCAGTTTATTTTTGGATTCTCTTTTTAACCCTCCTCTCAACATCTCTTTTACATTAAATAGTTTACGTTATGTGTACTAATAATCTATAAATTTCTTAAAATTATGTAAAATTGACTTCATATTAAGACACGGAAAATAGCGTGATAAGTTGCTATAAACATTTAAATTACACTGGTAGTGTAAAATATTCCCTACGATACCAGTGTACAAAACTTTAATCCTACATAAAAAAGATCATTAAAACTAGCTAGCACTCTCTTAGTCACTCACTTGGAAGAAGGAAAACAAATTAAACATAGCACAATAAAAAGTTTTAAAAAAAACAGCTACTAAAATCCATCTTGAAACCGATCCAGATGTTGTTGTTTCCCAGCAGAGCTACTTCCATTATTGCCAAGTCCAAGTCCATGCCCTATAGGTGCACCAATGCAAGTGTAATTATTATTGTTGTTGTTGTTATCAGGCGCCAGAGTTGATCCCATGAAGTTATTAGGAGTACTAGTCGAGTGTGTGTTGGATCCTGATAGGACATGGCCGAGGAAGTAATCGTTTGTTTGGGCCGGATACTGATGAGAAGAGAACGAAACCATACGCGGAGAAGCGTACATGTATGGCAGTTGATGTGGTGGTTGTGGTGGTGGTGGTAAGAGAGTGGTGGTGGAATTGCCTGAAAATAACCTTGTTGTTGGATAAAGTGATGGTGGTGGTGGCCTATACGAGAGTGTTGGATCACCAATGTTTGTTGATTGATGATAACCTCCTCCATGAGGAATTGGTTGGCAACTGCAAACATGCCAAAAAAAATTAAGAGTTTAAGTTCTATATATTTTACTTAATAGAGAATTGTGTTTTTCAGACGTCATTTGTAAGATAATCAGAGGTATATTTCTAGAATAAAGTTTAATTTTCTCAGGCAACTTGCTCAAGAAAAACTATTCGGATAAAAGATTGAATTAAGATAAAATTCGATCAAACTAAAGGTATTGAACATAACAAACTTCTAATTTGATGAAAACAATAACTTACCTACTATAACATGTTAAAATATATTAGTAGCATAAAAAAATTTAGATTATAAATATATTTATATAACTTAAATCTGAAAATAATACTACTAACCAAAAGAGAAACCCCGATGAAAATCGTTCTGGTTGAAATTTGTCACTAAAGTTGAAATGAAAAGTTTAAAAGTTAAAAAATTTCCTAAAAATTAAAATAAATAGATTTAGTGAAAAAATAAAGAAGCATACCCTAGGTGATGAGGAGGGATTAGGTTATCGTTATTGAAGACGAGTTGACGAGCCCGGTTCAGAGTTTCTGTCTCCCTCTCTGTTCAATACTCAAACAACAAACATCAAAATCAAAAATCAAATCAGAGGATATTTGAATGAACCTTTACCAAGAATATTACTCCATTTATTTTCACCCAACCAACTGTTACTACTACTTTTGTATGAAAACAAGATTGACATGACTACGCCTCTGGGAATAAAATCATTGGCCAATACTGTTAAACCTCAAAATCATAACCCAAACAAAAAAAAGAATATTAAAAATGCTAGTTCCTTCACTTTACTAATTCAATTTTGCTGAAAATTAACCTTGTCTTGTTTCCTTTTTTGTTGGCTGAATTTAAAAGTAAAAAAAAAAGTGAGAGAGTAAAAGGTAAAATACTTTTTACGCAGCGATGGAAGCAAGATCTCTATACACACGTAAAAGAATTAATTTTAAATATATGGTATAATTTTTTCGGCGAAGGAGTTCAAATGAACAGTCTTCAGCCACTACTACTACTATCTGGTCACATTATTTGTAGTTTGCCTTAAATTCAAGATCACAAATCTTTTATAAATATTTTTTTCAGTTTTCTGAACCTAAGTGGCCCATATTGGATCCTTTCGAATTCATCACAAGTACTGACAACCTATATATATATATATATATATATGCCAAAATGGTCCTATTGGATCTTTTAAAACCATCACAAATAAGACTGACCTATATATCTTTGAACAAACATGTTGGAACGTCATATTGGATCATTAAGAACCATCACACACTATATATTTGTGAACACAAATATTGTATTGTCTACTAGCATCTAGAAAAAGGTGACTCATACATATAGCTGACTCATTTTCAAACATTTTTTCACTATCGATATATATAAATTATTTTAAAAATTTATTGAATGAAGTGAAAAGACAAGTAAATGACTTGCCTTGGCGGTGGCGGTTCATATGTCCCCCAAGAGCTTGAGATTTGCAGAACTTGAGGGAACAAAACCTACACTCATAGACTTTACCACACTCTTCTTTTCCTTCTTTAGCGCCGCTTTTCTTTTTTCTATACCCTCCTGCAATGTACAAGTTCAAGAAAATTAAATTTGCTTGATGAGACCAATCAAAAACATAACAAAATTGAATAAAACAAATTAATTTCTTTAATTGGTACTACTAGGGTTTTGCAATATAAAGTAAAAAGATTGCTACAAAATACACAAAGTTACTTTCTTGCTCTATCAAGGAGAAGATGAAAGTGAAAATTAAAAAAGGAGTTGTACTAGTAATAGATTAAACAAGCTAGAAGCTATAGCTTGCATGAGATTTTTTGTTATTATTTTTCTCACTAAATCGAAAAGAAAAAAAATAGAGGAAAAATAAAGCTTGAAATTTTCATCATCATATTTTAACCCCTCTTAAACTAAATTGTAGTAGGTGGCAAAGGCTTCTGTATGCCAGGGCGGAGCTAGAGGGGTGGAAGAGGGTTCAGATAAATCTTTTCACGGGAAAACTATAATATATATATATATATATATATATATATATATATAAGGTCAAAAAAGTATTTTTTTTATTTATGTATAGTAAATATTGAACCTCTCGATAAAAATTCTTTCTTCGCCATTATTGGTACAAGAAAAAAACTTCTTTTTAATTTCAAGAAAACAAATGAAAAGAAGTTGATATGTAGTAGTAATAGTAATTATATGGCGAAAATTAAATCTTGAAAATTTTCATCTTATTTTTTTTCTTTGAAACAAAATTGTAGGTGGCAAAGGGGTTCTTTTGTATGGGGGAAAAAGTTTTTTTGTCAAATTAAAAACTAAAAGAAAGAAAAGAAGGCAAGTAGATAATAGTAATTATTTTTACCAGAAAATGAAGAGCTACCTTCTAGAACTTGTTTACCATCTCTACAAAAGTCATCAGGTAAGTTGTTGAGGTCAAGGGGGTTTCTTTCTGGACTCCTGCAAAAACATATAGACCAAAAGTTTAAGAAAAAAATAATAATACAAAGAAGAAGCAAAAAGAGTTAAAATTAAAAGGGATTTAATTAAGAGAAGTATAGTATAGTGGGGTGAACCCTACATGATTGAACCGACAGAGAAAGACAGAAAGGAAAAAAAAATTATATGAAGATAAAACTTTGAGTTTTGGCCAAATTATTATAAAGACTTTCAGTTTGGGACTGAATTGTATAGAGGGCTATAGTTGGAGTTTGAGTTTGAGAGACTTTGAGTGATGATGAAGAAAAAAGGTTGAGGGTGTTGTGGGGCTTTGAAAGTTGTCTATCAGTTCTTTTCTGCCAAATCTCTCTCTCTAAAATTGAACATACATATGCAGATCTAGGGGCTCTCGTGACTTTTTAAAGAGGAGTATATGTGTGAAAAAGGGACCACGTATCCCGGGCTCGTGGTGGGATGGATGTTTAGGTTAGAACTGCGATCAAGAATAGAGAAATTCTTGACCGCGCGATAGAAGCGGGTTCAAAATTTGAACGTTATCGTTCGAGTTTGAAATTATAACGCTACTCATTTTATTTAGGCATAACACATAAATAGATCAGTTGGCAAGTATATATGCCTTCCAACTTTAGGTGTGCACAAATAGACACCTCAACTTATATAAAGTTGAACACGTAAACACAAATGTTGACATGCCATTGATGTGACACATAAATTTTGGAAGTACCTAGATGATCATTTTTTAAGTTGGAGTGTTCAACTGACAAAGTGGAGACAGATTGAGATGCATACCCAAAGTTAGAGAGCATACTTGTCAGTTGAGGCCAAGTGTGATGGCCTGTTTATAATGTATTATGCCTTTAATTTACTAGGTTTGAAGTTTGTTATTTGTAATTACTTAGCCGGTTTTGTAAACATATCTACAGGGTTTGAGTTATAATTACTTGGTTCGGATGAAATCATGTGTTACTTACTAGATCCACCCTTGCTGGTTGTAGAAATTACACCCATTGATCACTTTTCGATCATGTCTTTGAAAAATAGCAATTGTCATGGAGTTACAAATTCCGCAAGTGAAATTTTAGGACATTATCATGTAATTTCACCTGTGAAAATTTAAATTCCATAACAATTATTATTTTTCAATTACGTATATAAGCTGAAAAGCGGTCATCTCTAAATATTAATCTTGCTGTTAGTGAATGTTCCTCCCTTTAGTTAAGTTCTACATAACGTGAAACTGAATTTTATAAGAGAAAGGGTTGATGGACTACAGGTGGTAATGGTATTTGTCATTTGGTCAGGATAGAGGTGGGGGGGGGGGGGAGAATACGAGAGGGACATTACCTTTGAGTTTTCTTGGCTTACATAAAGTGGCTAGTTTTATTGCCCTCGAACTACTAGTCTCGCTTGTCCAAATATCATCTTTCAAATAATTGTTTTAACAACTAAAAGACACAATTCCAATATGGTTATCCAAGAGTAGTAAATTTTGTTAATTAGTGCTATAGTTCCTTTTAAGTTTTGCATTAGAATTGCTAATTTTACCTTTTATTTTATACTCACTACTCTTAAATAAAGGGTACATAAGATTTATCAACATGTTCAACTTTTTACTGCAATGGTGTTACCTAGCTTGCAAGTACCTAAACAACATTTATCTAAACTATTGCCTACTCTTGATAGTGATAGGTGCAAGGAGCCTGGTTAATTAACTATTTTCTTTAATAATCGTTCTATCACTTTGAACTTCTCTTTCAATTTGGCCCGTCAAGTTGCTGTGCACTTCCTTTGTTAATCAATTCAGCTCATCTAGTCACTAATGTTGCTCCATATATAATCTCCGTCTTCCTCCATTAGCTACAGGCTAACTAATCTTCGCCTATTAAGCGATTTCGTCTTCTCAAGAAGAAGAAGAAAAGATTAAAGGCTAATAGAGAATTATTTTTTATCGAAGTGCAAAACCTAAAACAGGATTACACTCGCATGTAGGAGGGTGTTAGATAATATAATTGTCACGTATTAGTTGTGCAAAAATTTCCAAAGGAATTTGTAGTTCCCTGAGCTACTCTATATATTGCACAAGTATTTTGGGTTGAATACTTAGATTCTTTCATATTATGATTAAGTGTAGGTTAAAAGTCTTAAATTCAAGTCGCACCATCGCTCTAAATTCGGACCAAAAAAAATTACTATGTGCTAGCCTAGGAAAAGAACTGGGCCATCATGTGACCTGATGTATTAAGTAAATAAAAGTGTATTATCTCTAACAATTTAAACTATATAAGATTGTTACTGAAAGTATATGTATGTCCTAGAGACAATCTATATTAGGACAAATGTATTTTATATACGTTCGTATTATTATTAATGGAGATTAATATTTTGGCATTTGTAATTATTGAATTATTAGTTGATTGTTTGTAATATTCTATAATATGCATCCCTAGAGGTTACGTTGTTATTAATAGTGTGAGTTATTAATATTATAACGTAACTCTTAAAATAGTCTCGACTAATGATCATCGAGAATGGGATATCGATGATATGTGATAAGTCGACATGTGGTCTGCATCACATCCTTAGAGGATGTAGCATGTCTCACCTGCTACGAGTAATAGCTACTCGTGATGGACACATGGATACTTTGGAAGTATTGGTATACCCTGCTAATATATTGTTTGTTATACATGTCTAAAGTATGATCAACGTGTGGGAGATAGAAGTCCTTAGACTTGAGGTCAATACACACCTTGTCTACAGAGTAATATACTTTGATCCAGTCCTAAGCTCAAATGCCTTATAGGTTGAGATACAGCTTGTATTGAGTACATTACGATGTGGATTAAAGGTGGTAGTTGAGACAAGATTAGGATTCATTCCTCAAGTGTATATTCGAGAGAACACTCAGCTTCTCAATGATATTGGGTTGACTAAGTCGTTGACCAACGCAATAGACATATCTAGAATATGGTCTTGTTGTCAACCAATATAGATGAGATATAATGATCAAGCCATTTTGATAGACACTTGACAAATCCAAGCTTGATCGAGTGCGTCGAGAATTAAAGGATTTTATCTTCCCACATAAAGGTTCAGTTTACTGGATTCGTGTAAATATACTTCACATATTGAGTTCGTCTTACGGCGTCGTCTAGGAGTTCCGTGTAGACCCTAATATGATTAGTGTCGTTATGTGAAGACATGTAGGGTAACACTATGTCAATTGTTTCTTCGATCTAATGGTGTATTGAGAAAGTGTTAAATATTCGATTTGGAATTGCGATATTTAAATTAATAATAATTATGGGATAATTTCTATTTGATGGACATTATTTAATTAAGTCAAGATTGAATTTTGGATTTAATTAAAATGTGCTAAAAATATTTTGTGAAAATGGCGAGGCGCCGCGGCGCCCAATGGGCAAAGTCGTGGCGCTAATTGGGCAGCATGCCAAATCAGATTGGCCTGCTGCAATTCGTTTTGGGCCAGGCTTTGAGTCCAACCCAAAATCTGAATTTTCCCCTAATTTCACATGTATATATAGCACCTCCTCATTCATTATTAGATACATTATTCATATATTATTCTAAGTCTTAGAGACCTAGAATAAAACTCTCTTGAACCTCTGCCGAATTTTTTAGCTGTTCGAATGAGGTATACATCAGAGTTCTTGGAACTTGCTGTCGAGGATCAATTGCGTGCGCACCCTTGGAAATTACTAAAAGACTCCAGAGTTTTCAAACTGTAAGTATTCTATCAAATTATTACAGTTATATACATGTTATGTATTGACGTGTTTTATATTACTACATAATCATCCTACAGTTCGTCGCTTGTTGGGTTTGAAACACAAACTTTTTCAAATTCCGCTGCGTACACGAACCCAACGAAAACCTACAGTGGCATCAGAGTCAGGGTTGTTTTGTGTGATTATGTAGTAATCATTGATAATAATATGGGTTAGAATTTGTTTAAATCTGAAATTTTATGTCGTTTAAAGCTTGAAAACCTAATATCTTAAAGACATATCATACTTGTCTCCCAAACTATTAAACAATGATGTAATCGAGGAAGTCATTCTAATCTAACTCTTCTAAGTCGATGTGCGTAACCGGTTCATTGCGAACATGGTGCACTAAAGCTAAGAATGAGAAGGGATTGGATGATGGTCGATGAATGTGTTGTTTGATAGTGAATGGTAACTAAGATGAATCTGCAAATCTGACCCTGAACCAGTTTTAGGATTTCGGAAATGCATATTTTGTGTGTCTGAGACGGAGGCGCCGCGACTCCATGATGGAGCACCGCGGCGCCACCTAGGGTTTGACAAGACGCCACAGCTCCATGGTGGAGCGCCACAGCACTGTTCATCCCGACGATTTTTTTTTTTGAATTAGAAACTGAAGTTTTAAAAGTTTCAGATTCTGATAATCTGAAATTAAAACTTTTTCAAATAAGCAGATTTGGTCCTTTGGGTCAAATCTGTAATTAATTTAAATTCTGGAAATTACAGACAGGTCCCTGAAATCTGAAAATATTTTTTGAAAATTAAAATTGAATTTTCTGAATTTAAAAGGGTTCAAAATTGAAATTTTAAATTTTTGAGGGACTAAACTATAAATTCTGAAAATCTGAAATTTACAGAAATACCCTGAAAATCAGTTTTTAAAATCAGAAAATGTTTAAGGGAATGTTTGGATTAGACTTAAATTTTAGAGTTTAAACAAGTTAACCCATGATTATTATTAATTGTATATTATTGAAATATATACGAACTATATGCTAAGTGTTTAAATGCGTACATTTAATTATTAGCATAATGTCCTCTATAACTGTCTGGGTAGGCGGTGCCCAGTAACTGATCAAATCATCTTATATCATGCCTATTGGGTTGATAGTTCCCAACTAAATGTGTTTTTAGAAAATGCATGATTAAATGTCGTATTGGATAGGACAAAATTGTTGATCTTGGTTAAAATCTCCGAAACTAAAATGTTCCCCAAATTTTAAATACAAGTCTAAATTAAAACACGTCGTCCATTATAATTGTTAGAGTGCAAGATCTTTTTCGGCGATACGAGTATTTATGCCAAAGCATTTGCTCTAAAGTCTGCGAGGACCCAGACTCTTTCATAGATGTGTTTTGAATGTAAAGATATATGATAAACTTTTATGAGTATTTACACCAAAGTGTTTGCTCACAAATGCCAAATTTACTTAGATACATAAACACAGTTGTGTAATGGGGTTGACTTGCTTAGACAAATCTTGGCGCCAAAGTGTCGGACTAATCTAAGGACGCAAGATTAAATATAATATTTGATCAACCAATAGTTGAAAATAAGTTTTGCAATTGATTTAGAACCTACCAAGATGTGTTATTGAAGTTATCAGCCAAAGCAAACGCGGAGATAGCATAGGCTTGGATCTTGGCCCATTATGACCTTAAATTAATATAGGTTCGTATTCTACCATAGGGTCGTAGAAGTATGTTAAAATAGTGGGAGCTAATTAAATAAAAGTTTATGTTGATTAGCCTAAACGAATGTTTATAACAGGAAATAAATTTGAGTTTAATTTCCTGTCTATCTAACTCTTCATATTATCAAAATGTCGAGCCTATCATTGAAAATGTTGATGGAAATGAACAAATTTACTGGACCCAACTATCTAGACTAGCTAATGGATCTGAGAATTGGTCTAAGGCAAGAAAAGATAGAATACGTATTGGACAAAGTATTCCCCACAGTCCTTGTCGATGATTCGGCAGAATATGCCACATTCGATAAGGTAGCCTACCAGAAAAACCTAGATGACGCCACTTCAGCACAGTGCGTGATGTTGTCTTCCATGCCAGTGGAGCTTCAGAGACAACACAAAAACATGGGCCCTAACGAAATGCTCGAACACTTGAAAAGTCTCTACGACTCGCAGTCCCGAACTATGGAATATGAGTTGTTGATAGAACTCTTCAAGTGTAGCTAAATGAATGGATCCAAGTGTCTCAGCATGTGTTGAAGATAATAGGGCTGATAGAAAGGTTGGCCTCGATTGGTATAAAGCTGCAGAAAAACGTCGCTTCCACCCTCATCCTGAACTCTCTCCCTCGTTCGTTCGAGAATTTTATTGTAAACTACAATATGAACGGAACAAAGGCGAGTCTGCCGGAGCTGCATAACATGCTCAAGACCTTTGAATCTTCAACTACCAAAGGCAAAGTTGTGCTCATGGTGAGATCTACTAGTCAGCCCAAACCGAAAGGTAAGGAATGGCAGAAGAAGAAGGGCAAAGCATTCGCTGCGCCCTCAACTACGAAGCCTAAAGAAGGTGTGAAGAAGAAGAAGGTGAATTCGGCTAAGGATGTATGCCTCAACTGTAATAAGAAAGGGCATTGGAAGAAGGACTGCACTACACCAGGAGGAGGAAAAACACCATGTGCTTCTACCTCTAGTGGACAAGGTATGTACGCCATTGAAATAAAAATGTCTATGAATAACTCTCATTCCTGGGTATTGGATACCGCTTGTGGCTCACACATTTGTACCAATGTGCAGGGGCTAACTGACAGCATGAAGGTTAGACCAAGAGAGGTGGACCTACGCGTTGGAAATGGAGCACGAGTGGATGCTGAGCGCGTAGGAACTTATAGATTAAATTTGTCTTCTGGCTATTGTCTAGTGTTAAATGATTGTTACTATGTACCCTCGTTAACGAGGAATATCATTTCTATCCCTGTTTTGAACATGAATGGTTTTCCCATATATATTTATAATGACAGTCATGTACTGTCATTTGATAATGTTATATATTGAACTGCTCCTCTTGTGGATGGATTATATACACTAAACTGTAGTCGAAAAATATTCAATGTACAAAATAAATGAGCTAAGATAAGTAATAGAAACTCTACCTACCTATGGCATTGTAGACTTGGTCATATCAATGAAACAAGGATAGCAAGGTTAAGGAAGCTTGACTTACCTCGAACCATCTGACTTGGAGTCTTATGGTAACTGCGAATCCTGTTTGAAAGGTAAGATGACTAACAAGCCACTTTCTGGGAAGGGTGTGCGAGCCAAGAATGTGCTTGAGTTGGTACATACTGATGTATGTGGACCATTCTCGACTCAAGCTAAGGGGGGTTTCCCTTACTTCATTAGTTTTACTGACGACTTCACAAAGTATGAATATGTGTATCTTATGAAACACAAATCTGAGGCCTTCGAAAAGTTCAAGGAGTACAAGTCTGAAATAGAGAAACAACTCGCAACGAGTATCAAGACCCTTCAGTCTGATCGATGAGGTGAATACTTGAGCAAGGATTTTCTAGATTACTTAAAGTTACATGGAGTCCAATCAGAATGGACACCTACTGAAACACCACACATAAATGGTGTTGCCAAAAGAAGAAACCGAACCTTATTGGATATGGTTCGATCCATGATGAGTTTCTCAGCTCTACCGACATACCTTTGGTGACATGCTATACAAACCTCAATATATGTTCTAAACATGGTTCCTTCCAAGTCAGTAGAAAAGACACCATATGAGATATGAAAGCCAGCTCTTAAACATATGAGACCCTGGGGGTGCCCTGCATATGTTAAGAAGATGCTCACTGACAAGTTGGAATCCAAAAGTGAGAAATGTTACTTCATGGGGTATCCAAAGGAAACTAAGTGATACTACTTCTATCTTCCTGGAGAACATAAGGTCATTGTTTCCAGGAACACAACTTTCCTTGAAGAAGAATATGTCTACAAGGAACATAGTTGCACAGAGATAGAACTTGAAGAAATTCAAGAACCGCGAGATAACACAGAGATTGAATCTTTGCCGAATGACCAAGGCAAGAATTCAGTGGGAGTATTTGGAGAAGATTCGGTACTTCAAGTACGCCCTTCGGCCAGTAGGAGTGTTACGAGGAACAATGGAGAAATGCAAGATCCTCCTACACAGCCTTTGGGAGTAGATGCAATGGTTGCACCTACTCCCATTCAGGAAATACATGAAAATGATATTCATGAAAGATCTCAAGTTAGTGGATTATCCAACACACAAAAACCCTCTCACAGTCAGAACATACCAAGCATTAAACTGCAAAACAATCAACTCCGTAGGTCCACTAGGACTCATCGTCCTCCTAAAAAACTAAATCTACTTGTGGAAACACATAGTGAGATAGATGTTCTTTATAACGATGAGCCTACAACCTATAGCGAAGCAATGTTGGACATCGATTTGAAGAGATGGCAAGAAGCCATGAAATTCGAGATGGAATCTATGTACATCAATCAAGTGTGGAACTTGATTGATTTGCCAGCTGGGGTTAAACCCATAGGATGCAAGTGGGTCTTCAAGAAGAAGATCGATGCATTTGGCAAGGTACAGACTTATAAAGCAAGGTTGGTGACTAAAGGTTATAATCAACGGTCTGGGGTCGATTATGATGAAACCTTTTCACCTGTTGCTAAGATTAAGTCCATTCGAATTTTGCTTGCAATAGCTGCATATTATGACTATGACATTTGGTATATGGACATCAAAACTGTTTTTCTCAATGGTAATCTAGTTGAGGAAGTGTATATGAAACAACCTGAGGGTTTTTCATCTGAGTCCAAACCAAATGATGTATGCAAGCTACAGAAGTCCATTTATGGGCTTAAGCAAGCCTCGATGAGTTGGAACATTTGTTTTGACAAGGCAATCAAGTCATTTGATTTTGTCAGAAGCAAAGAGGATCCCTGTGTTTAAAATAAATGCAAGGATGGTAGTATTTCCTTCATTATTATATATGTAGATGACATATTGATAATGGGAGACAATAAGACTCTCTTGCAGTCAGTCAATGAGTGGTTGTCCAGTACCTTCATAATTAAGGATTTAGGTGAAACCGGTTACATTCTGGGAATTAGGATCTATAGAGATAGACCTAATAGATTGTTGGGGCTGTCATAGTCAGTCTACTTAGACAAAGTGCTTAGACATTTTTCTATGGAAAATTCCAAGAAAGGCGGTATATCTATGGGTCAAGGCATCAAGTTATCTAAGAAGGACAGTCCTTCTAATGCTATAGAACTTGAGCACATGAAGAGGATCTCATATGCTTCGGCTATAGGATCGATCATGTATGTCATGACCTGTACTAGGCTAGATGTGGCCTTTGCACTTAGTATGACTTGCAAATTCCAGCAGAATCCTGGGGAAGAAAACTGAAAAGCAGTCAAGGGTATTCTTAAGTATCTTAGATGAACTAAAGATTACTTCTTAGTCTATGGTGGGGAAGAAAAGCTAGCTGCTACTGGGTACACTGATGCTAGCTTCCAGACGGATCTTGATGACTTCAAATCTCAGTCTAGATACACGTTCATTTTCAATGGTGGAGCAGTAAGCTGGAAAAGTTCCAAACAAGCTACAACTGATGATTCGACAACAGAAGTTGAGTACATTGCTGGATCGGAAGTTGGTAAAGAAACTGTATCGATTTCTGAGTTCCTGAAGGATCTAAGGGTAGTTTCGAGTGCCAGTAGTCCAATAACTATTTATTGTGACAACACTGGTGCGATTCCACAGGCTAAGGAACCAAGATCAACAAACAGAAACAAGCATGTACCAAGGAAATACCACATACTCAGAGAGATGGTGGAGACTGAAGAGATTAGATTAGACTATGTTCCCACAGACGATAATCTAGCTGACCCATTCACTAAACCATTAAACTTAGTCAAGCATAATGGCCATTTTTAGAATATGGGCATTAGATATATTAAAGATTGGCTCTAGGCCAAGTGGGAGATTGAAAGTACATGAATGTCCTAGAGACAATCTATATTAGGACAAATGTACTTTATACACGTTCATATTATTATTAATGGAGATTAATATTTTAGCATTTGCAATTATTGAATTATTAGTTGATTGTTTGTAATATTCTATAATATGCATCCCTAGAGGTTACGTTGTTATTAATAGTGTGAGCTATTAATATTATAATGTAACTCTTAAAATAGTCTCGACTAATGATCATCGAGAATGGGATATCGATGATATGTGATAAGTCGACATGTGGTCTGCATCACATCCTTAGAGGATGTAGCATGTCTCACATGCTACGAGTAATGGCTACTCGTGATGGACACATGGATACTTTGAAAGTATTGGTATACCCTGCTGATATACTATTTGTTATACATGTCTAAAGTATGATCAGCGTGTGGGAGATAAAAGTCCTTAGACTTGAGGTCAATACACACCTTGTCTACAGAGTAATATACTTTGATCTTGTCCTAAGCTCAAATGCCTTATAGGTTGAGATACGGCTTGTATTGAGTACATTACGATGTGGATTAAAGATGGTAGTTGAGCCAAGATTAGGATTCATTCCTCGAGTGTATATTCGAGAGAACACTCAGCTTTTCAGTGATATTGGGTTGACTAAGTCATTGGCCAACGCAATAGACATATCTAGAATATGGTCTTGTTGTCAACCAATATAGATGAGATATAACGATCAAACCATTTGGATAGACACTTGGAAAATCCTAGCTTGATCGAGTGCGTCAAGAATGAAAGGATTTTATCTTCCCACATAAAGGTTCAGTTTACTGGATTCGTGTAAATATACTTCACATATTGAGTTCGTCTTACGGCGTCGTCTATGAGTTCCGTGTAGACCCTAATATGATTAGTGTCGATATGTGAAGACGTGTACGGTAACACTATGTCAATTGTTTCTTCGATCTAAGGGTGTATTGAGAAAATGTTAAATATTAGATTTGGAATCGAGATATTTAAATTAATAATAACTATGGGATAATTTCTATTTGATGGAAATTATTTAATTAAGTCAAGATTGAATTTTGGATTTAACTAAAATGTGCTGAAAATATTTTGTGAAAAGGGCGAGGCGCCGCGGAACCCAATGGGCAGAGTCGCGACGCTAATTGGGCAGCAGGCCAAATCAGATTGGCCTGCTGCAATTCGTTTTGGGCCAGGCTTTGAGCCCAACCCAAAATCAGAATTTTCCTACGAGATTAATGTTCTACTGGTCTCCTTAGTTTATTCCTGAAATCTCTCTTGCACCAATTTGAATTTAGCTGTATACTTAGACCAACTAGTTTATCGAGGAGACTCTTTATGCTACTCCATCTTTCCCAATTTATGTGGCGCTCTCTCTTTTTTTTGTCTAAAAAAAATGACACATTTCTATATTTAAAAATAATTTTATTTTATATATTTTATTTTTATTTTACCTTCAATGATCTGATTTACAACTACAAAAATGTCAACATTTATTTTAGACCACAAGTATGCTTAGTGAGTACGTGTATAAATTAATATTGTTTTCAAATTTGTAATGTACTTCAATACTGTTAAGACTTTCAATCTTGAACGACATTATGTATTGTACTTGAAAAGGTGCACGCACATTCGTTGTAGTATATAACTTATACTAGTACGAAATATCCATAAGATAGTTAAAACAATGAAGGAATGAGGGAGGTAAATGAGAGAGAAATGAGCATGAAATATATTTACAATATAAATGTCCTTTGTACATGTAGCTACCATCAAAGTTAAGATGTCCTTATCAATAAGGTTTGTGTACATAGTCGGCCAACACTAAGATTTTAAGTTTATAAATTTTGAATTGTAATTTATTGAGTTCTATTTAGATAAATTATTTATACATCTTAAGTGTATTTTTAAGCACAAAATTAAAGTAGGTTATGGGTCAAAGTTACTTGGATTATGTCGGAGTCGTAAGCAGAGACCGAGCCAGGATTTGAACTTTCTGGAGTTCGGGATTATATGTCAAGAACTTCAAGTGCTAATAAATGAGTTTGAAATTTAATATTTGTACATATTTAATAGAAATTTTGTCAGGATGCAGAGTTTGAGCTAAAGCCACTGAGTTCAACCAAACCTATTTATAATACTCTCTATCTGCCATATCCCGCCCGTAAGTAGAACTGTGTCTCCGTCCCTGTAATAGTATGATATATATATCCTTTGTGCATGTTGTAGCTAGCATCAAAATAAAGGTGTCGTGATCAATGAGGGTTGTGTACAAAATTATAGAAGAAGAGACATTTATACCTGAGGACAATATAGACAAAACTTAGCCTTACACACAACCCTGTTTTGTCATAAGTGATATCATGTCAATGAAGGGCATGCTCAAGATTATGAAAATCCAAATGGCCCTTCTAGGTCTGTTTACTGCATATGCAGTACTTATCTCAAGTTTTCCATTGTCTCATTGAAGTGTTCCTATCAACCACAATATACTATGTACTACCATCTTTCCCTAATGAATTTTTTAGGTGGTGTTTTGTACTTTTGTCCATGCTACCTTTATGTGTTTGTCTGATACATCACTATGTAAATCCGTCAAATTTATCCTCCGTCACATTTTGAGTCTGTTTACATTGTATTGGTGATAAATTAATATACGGAGACGAAGACTATTTGATCAGACATGTGACAAGCGCGGAAGAAACTCACATCAGTCGATGATGACTGCTTGGCCTAGAGATAACGAACCTTAACCATCCGTGAACTTGGTCCGGGGTACGGTATACATGTTTAACCCTAAAAAAAGGTACAGTTGAATTTGTAAGTGGTTTAAGAATATGTGAATTGATTTGCAATAAAGATAAATAAATAATTAATAGTAGATAAGCAAATGAAAATATCAAGCAAGTAAATTAGCCTGGAATGTGATGAACTTGATTGAAATGACTTGACCAGTTTGTTATGATCCTAAGCTGATTTTCTTCGGGTCCGAGCCAACTGTGAGAGCTTTTTACAATTGTGATTACAATGAAATAATGCAAATATCAGTAATGAGAATGGGATGCCCTTCCAACAAGAAGGTTGGGCTCCTTTTATAGCTAACACTACAAGGCACTTATGCCCCATAATCATTCCCCCATTAAATGTAATTAAATGATAATAACGGTCACTTAATGAGCAAATAGTAACGGCTGGTGTCATATCCAAAATGGGTAGGAGCTGAGCTCCTTCAGTCTTCCACCTGATGTTACCAGGTCCGGTCGCTATTCGGTGTCACCTGGTTCAGCCGTCAATCAGTCTTGTTATGATACCCGAACTCACCACTGGTTCAACCCGCATCCGGAGCAAAACATTGTTACTTCCTTCGACTTTCATACTCAAACCATGCCACGTGTTGTGCTGGTTTTTATCATATACAGTTAGTCCCCACACTTTCCGGATCTAAGTTTACCGAAGTGATGGGAAGTAGAAATGATTTCTTCGATATCTTCTCTTGCAATCTTTCTTTCAAATTACTTTGAAACAGGCAGGAAAACGAAACGCTTCCAATTCACAAAATCTGACTCATTTCTTATCAACCTATGACTTCGGACACATGTTACCCTCTAGCGGTATACCGAGGTAGCTATAAATGTTGTTTTGGTTCGAGAAGAGTAAGGTACAAAATTTTCCATTTACTATGTGAGTAGAATAATAGCTAGTGCGGAAACTAGATATCCTCATTTAGAAAAATTGGAATTGGCATTAATAACGGCTCCTAGAATACTGAGATCATATTTTCAATGTCACCCTATATGCGTAGTAACAACTTACTCGTTAAAGAATGTAATGGATAAACCATAATTGTCCGGCATGTTAGCCAAATAGACAATAGAAATTAGTAGGTATGACATAGAGTATAAACCAAGAACCGTTATACAGTCTCAGGTTTTAGCAGACTTTATACATGAAATGATTTTCGAAGTAGAGAGAGAGCTTTTATTAGCCTCGGAAATAACTTCGGGGGTCTGAACTTTATTTATGGATCAAGCTTCGAAAGTAAAAAGGCCCGGACTATTTTTCTAAGTGGGTTGAAGCAAAGGCCTTCAAGAAATTTAAAGAAAAGTAAGTCATTGATTTCATTTGGGACCATGTCATTTACCGATTTGGCATACCAACGGAGATCACTTGCGATAATGGTCATCAGTTCGTTGGGAAAAAGGTAAACGATTTTCTTGAAGGATTGAAAATTAAGAAGATAGTGTAGACTCCGTATCACTTGAGTGCAAATGAGCAAGCGGAGTCAACAAACAAAACAATCATTCAAAATCTGAGAAAAATGTTAAATGAGTCAAAATAGGGATTCCCCGACGAACGAATGCAATACATGGAAGGCTTACGGATGTAGTACTGGATGACTTTACCTACGACATTTCCTACTCCTACTTTTCATACAAAGAGAATGGGCAGGATGAAAGGAATATCATCCTAATGAAAGCCTGATTTTTTCCCTTATCAATAATTGAGATGCCTGGTTGTGCCAATTTCCCTAGTTTACAATATGACTTTTATGCCTGGCGGCAAAAAGGCAAGTGGAAAGAGATTTTACCGGAGGTATTGTGGGTGTACAGAACAACGTCGAAGTCCAGCACCAGAAAAATGCCATTTTCTTTAGTTTATGGTGTAGAAGCATTAATCCCGATGGAAGTAGGTGAGCCGAGCTTAAGGTTTAGTCATGCAACCGAAGAATTCAAAAATGAAGCTATGACCGTCAAGTTCGATTTAACGAATGAACACCGTGAGTTAACATTGCTACGATTAGTAGCTCAAAAGCAAAGAATGGGAAGATATTACAACCGGAGGACTAATCTTAGGCATTTTCAAGTAGGGGACTTGGTTCTACGAAAAGTAACTCTCAACACCAAAAAGATCTAATGAAGGGAAATTGGGCCCGAACTGAGAAGGTCCCTACAAAATGTCAGGAATTACCGATAAAGGTTCGTACCTGTTGGAAGCCGAAGATAGTCAGAAGTTTCCAAACAACTGAAACATTGCACACCTGAAGCGATATTATTGCTAAGGTATGTCTTCGTTTAATTATCTAAACTTTATTTGTTTTGTTATTACTAACTTTTGCATGAAAAAAATTGGATGCATGATGCAAGGACTGAAGAGTTAGAATTAGGTCTGAAAATACATGTTGCATTTTTTTTTTCTCTTAGCACGGTTTTTAATGAGGCAACAATGTAAAGCGTGTTACTAAATAATTGAAGTTCGGATAAATACACTGGAGATTGGGGACTGGCCGGTAGTGTGAAGCAAATAGTGTTTGAATCCTCATGCTTTGAATGCAAACATTAGGGGACTAGGGGTGAGCGGGTTCGGGTACCCTAACTTTTTTGAACTATCTGGACCCTACCCAGTAAAAAATCGATTCCTAAATTTGCTACCCGGAACCTACCCGTAGCAATCATTACCCGGAACCTACCCGTAGCAATCATTACCCGGAACCTACTCGGACCCTGCGGTTCCGGGTAAGTTCCTGGATACCTTGTAAATTTTTGTGTATTCACTTTTTCTATGAAACTAAGTAGCCAAAACAGAACCATAACCAAATATCCATATCAAATATCATAGGTGCACCGTGTGCAAATTGAACGTACATGTAAATGTCCAGTAAGAAAATATCCAAAAGAATAGAGAAACTATCAGATACCACAGAAAAATCCTATTCGCAATAATAGGAAGCTAGCTAGAAGTGTTAAACTGTTATTAAACTTCCATTAACAAAATCATGGTAGTAATGTGTATTCAGAAAATGTGTTTCAAAAAGCTAACTGAAGGTGAAAACAAAAATTGCAGAAGAAAAATTTATAAACAAGACAATCAAAATCAACCGGGTTAAGCACTCTCTAACATAGTCCACATACAGTCGTACTTTCTATTAGGTAATTTTGCGAACACCTCTAATGCAAGTCCGGATGTAGTATCTAAAATAACAAACTCAAAATTCATTGTTATTCATCTAGGAAGAGTTCAAACACATGAAATTTAAGATTAAAACGTGAGAAAGAGCAAAACAGAAACGTAATAATATATCACCAATTAGCCTACAAAGGAAGCTAAATCTTTCATCCAAAATTCAAAACATGTTCGAATTAATAATTAAGAAAAGTAAAAGGGAAATCAAGCAAAACAGAACTTACCTTATGACCGATTAAGCGATAACAACGATTATTCGGAAGGAGCAACAACAAATAACAGTCGAGGGAAAATACCAAGGAGACGAAGAAGAAAAGCGAAGCAGGGGAGTTTAGAAGGCGAAACCGATGAGCTTTTCAGAGTGATATTAAGAACCCAAACGATCGTTTTCAGAGTGATATTAACAATGATTTTTAAAAAATAATAGAATTAAAAAAGTAAATATATTTAATATTTCATAGATTCTGGGTATCGGTTCCGGGTCTGGGTACCCTGTCTCTATTTGCCAGAATCGGAACCGGACCCGACATTGATCGGTTTTCATAATTTTACTACTAGGAACCTACCCGTTATTATAATATATCTACCCGGAACCTACCCATTAGTGTCGGTTCCGGTCGGGTATCTAGGTACCATGTACCCGTGCTCACCCCTATAGGGGACTGCCATACCCTCGGTAAATAAGTTCAGAGTTCACTGCTATACCCTCGGTAAAGAAGTTCAGAGTTTAGAAAAATTCGAAGTTGTGAAGAAATTACGAAGTTTTCTTAAGATTTTAGGATTATGAACTTTTGTAAGGGTAAAAGATCGAATGAATCTTGCCCAGTTGATTGATCGAAGCAAATTTGAATGAGTCCTCTGGGTCATCCTCAGAACTGTAGTCGTTCAGCTTGCGGTAGGCTATAAGCTCGACATCTTCAGCTTCAACAATTTTGGCATCAATGTTCGAGATCCCATTTTGAGCCTATTCCAAAGTATACCTTCGGAGATTCCAAGTTATGTACTCGAATCTCAGCACTGTCCGGGCTGCCTCAACCTCTACATCAGCTCGAGCTTGGTCTCTTTCGGTAAAGGCCTAGTGAACCAAGTGAAGCTTTTAGTATCACTTTGATGGATCCATGAAAGATGAATGGGGCTTTATGAACAGTTCTCAGCAGTAAGCCCATTTTAATGTGAATCATATGCCTTGTGCTTTAAGATGGGCCCCAAGGGATTCCATGAGCCCCTTCCCCAAAAAGGGCCGTAGTGTTTGTATTGTGGGCCTAACTTATGATCTGTCAAGTCCTTCATGGATCAGTTAAGATGGGCCCCAAGGGATTCCATGAGCCCCTTCCCCAAAAAGGGCAGTAATGTTTGTATTGTGGACCTAACTTATGATCTGTCAAGTCCTTCATGGATCAGTCCACACAAATGATGATTATGGAGTTTTTATTTGGGGAAACAACACCAAATACCTCTAAAATGCAAAATAATTATCCGTCTCATGCTCCTCCTAAACTAATTCGCTTCTTACTCAACCGATCGAAACTATTTACCTGACATACCCCCTCGTCCAAAATCCTTCCTCCATGATATCATTGCAGTATATTCATATATCATGATGGTATCATGTAGGACTAAGAAAATGACTGAAGCAGTCCTCCATGACACCATTTCAATATATTTATATATCACAATAGTATCTTGGAGGACTGAGGAGTGTCTCATTGAAGGACTGGAGCAGTCATCCATGATACCATCACAGTATATGTATATAAGATGATGATATCACAAAAGTTTTTTTTCAAGAAATGTGTCTTTTTGAATAAATGAACATGATCATCAATGTTATCATCTAAAGTATATATATATATATACCATGATGGTATTATAGAGGACTAAGAGAACTATAGAAAGACTGAAGTAATCTGTCATAATACCATCTCAGTATCTTTATATACTATATTAATATCTTAATTGAGGACATCTCGGATAAATAGTTTTAACCTTTTAGGGGTATAAAAATAATAGGAGTAGAGACGGATAAATATTTTGCCTCCAATGAACATGCGTGATCTTTCCCCTTTTTATTTAGGAATCTAAGAATAAAACAGACTCTGGCCCTTCCTATTTCATTAAGCGAATAAAAATGTGGTTAAAATTTGAACTTGTGATCACTAGTAGGAGTTAATTTATGAAAATGTTCCATTTGAGGCTCTTATTTAGATTTTGTTCCTATTTTTAAAAATTGTACGAATATAATTTTTAATAAATCACTCTTTCAGAAAATGTTAGAATCGGGTTTAATGTTCGCTCATGTATTTTTAATTTTACAAAAAAACATTAAATTATCATATAATGTTTGCAATAATTTATCACGTTCCATGATCTAACAATTTCTAATAAATTTTTTAGTTTACTCAAAAGAATCTTTAGACTATGACTAAAAAATCCATAAAATACAAGATAAATAAAAAGAGATAATTTACTAAACAACTATCCAAAAAGGGTTAACCAGGTGAAAATTTCTACACTAGTAGGCATTGTTTGATTATCCATATTAATTGTATAATCCTAATATAAAACTGCTTAATTTTCAAATTTTATCGGACGAGCTCGTTACATGGGATTTACCTATAGTGTGATTTAATTTTTTTTGTGTCTGCAGACTATTATATTGGAGCGAAGTTTACCTCAGGCAAGAATAGCAATTGAAGATTCCGTTGTCAACTAAAAAACTAATTCTTTTTCAAATATATTTCATTATAATAAGTTATGTCCTATAGTTCTCTTTTTTTTCTTCATGAAATTAACAAATTGGTGACAGAGTAACTAATTTATAAATAAATAAAAAGACCCTCCTATAACCATCCCCATCCGTTAAAATTTCATCACAATTTGTTTTGCTCGTGAACACTGAACTGAATCCCCCTTATCAAATCAACAATGGCTTCTTTGCTATCCATCTCCTCCACACCACTTACAAGAACAACAACTCCACTTATCTCCCACATCTCTTCATCATTCAAGGTAAAAAAATTCTCTTTCTTTTACCAATTTCATTTGCTTATATCTTGATATTTTGTTGTCATATTTTTCTTGCAACCTGCTTCCAAAAACTTTTCTCTTTTGAGCCGAGAGTCTATTAAAAACAGGCTCTCTACCCCACACCACAAAGGCAGGGGTAAGTTATGTCGTATATACTACCCTCCCGAGAGCCCACTTGTTTGTGGCATTACACTGCTATGTTGTTGTTTTTCCAATTTCCGTCAATTATTTTACATTCTCATTTTTCCCCATATCAATTTTTTTCAGGGCAATACAAGAATCTTGAAGTCAAGTTCAAATCTTTTTACTTCAATCAAGTTAAGCAAGTCAAGAACAAGAGCCCCATTTGTTATTTTCAATAAAGTTTCAGTCGTTAGTGATGTTGGTGATGATTCATCAAATGGGAGTGTTAGATTTAGGCTTAATAACTTGGGCCCACAACCTGGGGCTACGAAAAATAGGAAGAGGAAAGGTAGAGGACATTCAGCTGGACAAGGTGGTAGTTGTGGTTTTGGAATGAGAGGTCAAAAATCAAGGTCTGGACCTGGAGTTAGAAAGGGATTTGAAGGGGGGCAAATGCCTCTTTATAGAAGACTTCCTAAGTTGAGAGGAATTGCTGGAGGTAATCTGTTTACATAGCTTCAACATAATTATGTTATCTTGTTTGTTTCTGTGTGCTTTGTTATGCGTTACTTGAGCCGAGTATCTTTCGGGAACAACCTCTCTATCTCCACGAGATAGGTATAAGGTCTGCGTACACTCTACCCACCTAAGACCCCACTTGTGGGAATACACTGGGTATGTTGTTGTTTGTTTGTTTGTTTATGTGTCCTTCTGCAATGTTATAATTTTGCATTGTATAGTTTATGGATAAGTCATTTATGGTGGAGTGGCAAGACTTCTTCGGTCCTTAACTAGAGGTTTCAGATTCGAGTCTCCTAGGTACAGAGTCGCCTATGTTAAGGGAACGTTTTGCCTCAATGTGGGACTTCACAGCGCGAATTCGAATTTAATCGGACCCCAATGCAGGTAGCGGACATCGGATGAGAAACCAAAAAAAAGAGTCATTTAGCTTGTTATAGAATTTATAGCTTTAGCTTGACTATGGGTGTGTAAAATGTTTTCCAGGAAAATAAGTAATTTCTTACTTATTTTCTTGTGTTCGTAAATATATTTTTAAAAGCATTTGTGTATAATCTAGACAAATACTATGGGAGGTGGGGTGGGAGTAGGGGTGGGTCTGGTGGGGATGGGGCTACGGGGGTGGGGTGGGGTGAAGATGAGATGTGTTGGAAGGTGGGGTGGACACAATCAATGTGGAATGCCACTTGTGAACTTGTTTTCCCTGCTTCTACTAGAGAAGTCATTTTCCTCACTTTTAAGGAACGTGTTTCCCTAGAGAAAAGGTAGAGGGCATTCAGCTGGATAAGGGGGTAGTTGTGGTTTTGGAATGAGAGGTCAAAAATCAAGGTCTGGACATGGTGTTAGAAAGGGGTTTGAAGGGGTCAAATGACTCTTTATAGGAGACTTCCCAAATTGAGAGGAATTGCTGGAGGTAATTTGTTAATATTGCTTCAATATAATTGTGTTATCTTAACATATATGTGTTTGTTGTTTGTTTCTGTGTCCTGCTGTGGTGTTGTAGTTTAGCATTGAAGAGTTTATGGATAAGTGCATTTGGTTTTTATAGAATTTAGAGCTTTAGCTTGACTATGGGTGTGTTTGGTAGGATGGAAAATGTTTTCCATGAAAAATGTTTTCTTGAAAAATGTTTTCCAGAAATATAAATGGGTTTCTTACTTATTTTCTTGTGTTCGGTACATAAGCGAAAGCTATTATCCTAAAAATATCTCTACAAAAAGGGATTCCAATCCCATCTTATTCAGTTGGAAGTGATTCACTCACTTTTCTAGTATGGAGAACGTGAAAAGGGTAAACTTCGAGGCCGGAAGGCGAGTCAGAATTGCTTTTCCCCAAAGATGCCTCCAATCTCTTAATAAAGGTATCTTCCTGGTGACAACAGTGGCATCGGAGCAGCATCATTCATTCGCAAGTTAGAAGGACGTCTTCCCCAAGTATATAACTTAAGCTTTACACAAAAGGAAACGCGAGGGCCCAAGTCTTTTTTTATGCTGGTTCGTTGCGTCTCTCAACTCTAGGGGTCCTGCTCCTCTAAGCTAGGACATCTAGATTGGCACGGATAAAAGATCTAGAAATCGGCCTATGAAAGGAGGTAGAAGGAATCGGTAATCCAGAAGATAAATGCTCTATTGATCATGTATTTGAGCAAGAAAGAGCTATTGAAGAAATGAACTAATTGACCCTGCCTTTCAATCGTTGATCTCTTATGAACCAGCACTCGAACTTGGAACAGAAGGACTTGTCTTTGATCGTAGGCCAACCCTGATACCCGCACGTAAGCAAGCATTCCTACCTAATACTCCTAACCACCTCTATGGAAGGTGCGCTCCATTGAAAGATAGATCAAGTCCAGTGGGAAATTGGAATTGGTTAAATTAAAAGGGGCTGCTACCGGCGAACTAGGCTTGTTGTAAATAGTCCGGATTGATCAAATCTAGACTTTTCAACCTTTATATTTTATATATAGGGTGGGTGATAGCATTACGCGATATGATAGCAGTCACCTGGGAAAGTTGTCCCCAAAAGTCCTTCAACTCTTCCTTACTCTACTCTAAATAAGGCTTGCTATATGCTTAACACATGAAATTAGAATGAGGAGATCGATTCCTGCTTACTTCCTACTTGTTGTCGATTCATTCATTCTCTTAGCCCCCTTTTTAGCACTTACTCACTGGAAGTTGGAGGTGGAACTATGGGTCCCCTTAACCAAGCCACTGCCCTGTCTACGCCTAGCCGACGCCTTTCCCTCGGTCTTTGGGAAGCGAGTATGAGTTCCCCTTGGGCAGCCTGTGACTGCATAAAAGAGTGCCCTTCTTTCATGTGTCCGATCCCCCTGGAGGCAAGCAAGCATACCGTTAAAAGACTTGTAAACCAAATGTAGCCCTACCTGAACCTATGGAGATTTGCTAGTGCCTCTAGTGGAGGGATCTTGAAGAGAGTCGTACTTCCGCAGAGTATGCTTTGCTCAGCTGCTGAAAATGAAACGACCTCCCCTATTACTGGGCCGGAAAGCATGAAAGAAGAAAGCAAAGACTCAGACTTGTAAAAGCAAGCAAGGGGTGATTATCCTTAATAGTGTGGTGATAATCAGGGGTTAGCAGAAAAGACAAGAGAGTCGGGACTTAGACCGGCCAAGGTTATAAGTTGGGTTGCGTAGATGACCGTAGTAGCGTAGAAAGGATGCGAGCGGGGGAGACTTTTCATCCTTCAAAAGGTCAAATTCAATAAGGAATGCTAGTTATCAAGCGAGCAAGAAGGATCACATCCACCTAGAAAGGCTTGAGGAAGATCCCTCGAAGTAACACATTAATCTCATCTAGTCTCTTACTATCCCATAGTCTATCAAAAAGCCTGATATTCCGACCTCCTTTGGACTGGTTCTTCGGTCAGCTGAGGAAGACCTTTCATCAAGGCCCGATCCCGCAAAGCCGGACACATATGCGCTCTAAGGTCTTTCCTTTTTCCCTGACATGATTCCCTTGCATATCCCTTTCTTCGATCCCTTCCCTTGCGTAGGATCTTGAGGCAGAAGGACCTCGTGATTGAATATCAAAGAATTACGAAATTTGACCCCCTTGTGGGTGATTACATTTGAGGTTCTAAACTATAGTTTTTCTTGACTGAGATTGGCCTCTGATAGCGGATCAGGGGGAGGGAAAAGAGATCAATCAAGAGAAGCCCGCTTCTCACCTCCCGAAACCATCCTATCTGGCCTCTTGCCACCTCCCGTTCCGTTGGGATACCTGTTATACCAGTTATTCCTTCCTTTTGTCTTAGGATTTGTTGCCTGCCTCAATGCCTGCTGTAGGCGATATTGGTATATATCCCTTGCGGAAGTCGGTTTTTCAGTTGTTTGATTTGCCAGCTTTGGTCAGCTGGACTTTTGATAAAGATGCGCTCACAAATCTTCGTTTATTCTTTGTTTGGTGGGCTGGCTACATGCCACTTAGCTCGAATAGATCTGATTTGAAGGCTCACAATCATCCAATAAATTTGGTAGAAATTCCACAACTCGGGCTTTTAGCTGGTGCTCACGCGGAGCTTCTAGAACAGTCTCTACGTGTTTCAGATGCTCCTACCAGGTCTTGCTGTAAACCCTACCAACGTGTGATTGTTTTATTCATGAATTATTTACTATACCTCATAAGTAATTCTATTCGATAGACTAATTTCAGTCTTTCACGAAGCGGCCGGATGTTAGAGTCAATTCCATTGTTGGTTTTACCATTAAGTGAATGCGGTAGAATTTGAATCAACGACCTAAGAGTCTTCTTTTGCCTATTGTAGTTACCTTGATGTGAGAAATGGTCCTCCTTTGTTTCAAGATTTGATATCGAGAAACTCCTGCTCATATACATACTAATATGATCGCCACCATGTCATCCCGTACACACCATCAAGCAACTACTACTGAAGCTATCAACTCAATTCTCTCTATTGAACTTTTACCTCTGTTTGCTACTATGGCACTCCGTCTTTCTACGCCTCTGTTTGCTTAGTGAATCTAGCCATTAAGGCTTGGTCTTCAGTGTACCATAAGGTATCTGCGGATCTGGTTAGAGTTGTTGAAGCAGGGCCCAACATCCGTTTTCTTGCTTTACGGAACTACATGATCAAAGGGATCCTGAGGGAACTAGACCTAGAAAGAAGGAAGGGATTGGCTAATGGCAAGAGAGAAATAGCCACTTAACTATACTGATTCCGTATGCCTTCCTCCAAAAGTAGTGAACCCTATGCGAACTAAGGGCCTAATTTCCTTCTCTTTGAAATGCCAAATCGATTTGCTGATTCGGTAGTGGACTTGTTCAGCTTAGATAGGATTGGATGAGCTGAGAAATGGAAATGCCAAATAGCTATAGTAGACTTCTTCCTGATCTTCTTCGGTAGTCTATTTGAAGCTTGAGTTTCGGAAAAGCACTAGGCACTCAAGCCAATAAGGGCTATTCTTGGAGAAGACCTGGCCTTTAACCGCCTCTCTGATTGGAATTGAGGGCTGGCCTCTTTGACTCGGGCAGGGGAGAGCGCGAGTTTCAACCACTCTTTCGAAGGCAGCAAAGCGGCACACAGCAGCTTCGTCTCGACCAGTCAACTGGCATGGGAGAAATCGTTCTATCTATTAGTTAGGCATTCAATTAAGGACACTTTTATTTTAGTAAGGCGGATCGGCGGAAAGTAGTACTACACTAGGTAGGCTGTTCCCACAGTAGCTTTAAGTTCCAGAGATTGTATCGAATTTCTATCTGCAAGTCGTAGAGTAGTCTAGTAGCTGACGTGCCTGTAGTAGTAGCTTATTCTCCGTGAAGGAAGTTTGGTGCTTTCTTTTCTCATTCCGTTCCTCCGTCTTGTTTTGTTCTTTGAGCCGTCTCTAGCAGGTAGGAAGGAAGAGAGTCAAGGGCAGCTCTTACCCTGCCAAGCCAATCTAGATGTCTTACGCATAACACAAGCTAAGCCGCTTCCAGTGAAAGCAGTAATGAGGTAGCTCAATAAACCTAGCAAACACCGGCTAGATAAGTAGGGCAGGCTGCTAACTCAGGGGTTCTTTGTCGATAGAAGGCATTCGCGAAAGTCGCCGATGAAGAGAAGCTTTACTAAAAGAGGGCTTCTCATTATGTGGATACAAAGGCTTCAAGTGGTGCGGTTCCCACAGGAATTGCAAACACCTGAAGAGAGCGCCCGATACGATATCCTTTTTTCCCTTTTTCCTCTAGTAGTAACTTCTTGCTTTGCTTACAGATGGATATCTAGTGGGTAAAGATGCCTTCTTCCTGTAGCAGAAAAGTTAAGCCTTCCCTTAACCCCACTTTCTCTTACAGGTTCGCTAATCAAAGGTGTCTGGTTCTCACAATCTTGTTAGACAACCAACTCTAAGAAAAGACTTTCTTGCAAAAGACCTTCTAAAGAGCTCACTTCAGCAAGATTCCAAGCTCCAGTGTGATTGTTCCTACGCCTGAATCTAATGCAGATGAACTTGTATTGTAAAAGAGAAGGAGCTCAATCTGGGTCACATGTATCCGTCCTGGGGTACAAAAGCGCCCTCATATCTTTGCGAGGACAGAACTCAAGATAAAATCAAAAAGCTAGAACCAAACTCTTGATTAGGGATCATCATCCGCTTTTAAGCTCGACAACGGCAGAATCCGTATTGGAAACCTTTCCCATAGAAAGGAAAAGTTCTCAAAACTCAACAAGGCTCGACGCGAAAAAGTGTTTTAAGGCGCGTTAATCAGGCATCCACGGGTTTTTCCCAAGCCAAAACCTACTCCTAAGAAGTTGTTGGATCGAAGTAGTACATTATACATCTGCCCGCCAGCAACAGAGGGGGTTCGATTCCCCTTATACGCGATGTGGCAAAAAAGACTGATTCTTTGAGAACACGCGCATAAGCTTTTTCAAAATTTGAGTCGGAAGTGTCTAGTTGTAACACTTTATCATGTGTTCAGGTGCTCAATTGTGACAGGCCAAGTGTCTAAATGAAATATGCTAACAAGTTTTTAAGGGGTTGTCGATGTATTCTGCCTTTTGTGGTGTTATAGTTTAGCATTCAAGAGTTTATGGACAAGTGAATTTAGTTTGTTATAGAATCTATAGCTTGGCTATGTGTGTTTTTTGTGTTTATAACCGTGGTGTTCGGGTCACCTTGCGTGCACTTAATTCCAAGGGATACTTGCTACCTCCTGCCAGCACAGTCTATCGATAAAGGTTTGGATAAGTGGAATTGAACCTGAGTCCTCATGGCTCTCAACTCACTTCATTAACAATTAGGTCACTCGCTTGGGTGCACTCTGTGTTTCTTTCTTAGTTTCTTTACAAACATTTTTATTTTTGTTCTGGTTCCATATGTGTCACTACAGAGTCAAATTTGGATAGGATGATAAAAAGTCTTATCTGCATCTGGTGGAGATATGCATATGTATACCTGCCAATACTAAGGGTTCTTCAACCATATTGATGATTAATCTAAAGAAATTTATTTACAATGATCAACATATTGCATTAAGAAACAAGTACAAAATGAATAGCATTCTAGGAACTCTCACTCAAACAAGGGCTTCATTTGCCGTAGTAAACGGAATCAGTGGACATAAAGCACTTCCTTTTCTAACCTCCCCCTAGCGGGAGAACTTATTGTTGGTATTCTATTATAGTAAAGCAGTACGGGAAGTAAATAACTATTACAAGTGTTCGAAAGGATAAACAAATATTCAATATTTAGAAATTGAATCTTGTTGAACAAATAGGCCAATCTTCAAAACTGCCGCAAGCTTGTTGTGTCTTGAATCTTGATAACCTGAAATCAAGAAACAACTAAATCTGGATGGTTACAACGTTGTGTGTTAAATCGAGTGATTGCACTCTGTCCTTAAGACAAGATTGCCCCGTATATATGCTTTTACGTTAGCGGGCAATAGTCTCCCAAGATAAAACAACACTTTAATCTCAACACTACAAAGCCAATAGGTTGAGTCTGACGAAGAAAACAAATATGAATTGACTTGCTGAAGATATGGAAAAGGAAGGAAGAATTTCTATTTTCTCTTCTGTTTTGTCTCTGTGTATATAGTGTCTCTGTTGTGTATATCTTGTGTATATGAGTGCCTTTCCTCATTGTTTTTCGTCACTGTTTGGCAGTGTTTTAGTTCACTGAAAGTGCACTGTTTTTGTGTTGTATATGCTATATTTCTGTGTCTGTCTCTTCTGTTTTCCAGTCACGAATTGAGCCAAAAGAGGCATCAATATATAGCATGGAGGAGGGCTGTTCAACTGCCCAAAACATGGTTGTTAATGGCCATTAGGAGGGCTGTAAATGGCAGGTTTAATGTCATTAGTGTGGCTGTTCATGGCCTTGAAGGAGGGCTGATTAAGGTCATTGAAGGAGGGCTGTTAATGGAGTAGTTAACAGCCAAGTAATGGCTGGTTAATGCTCCAAAAACAGTCCAAACGGTAGGCAGAAAGTTTTTGCCTTCCGTCACTCCCAAAATCAACTTTTCAGAAACTCTAGGGACCAAACTGTAAATATTAAGCAATTTGGGGTCCAAAAAGATAATATCAGAAAGTCCCCACAGCCCACGACCGGTGACCCGAGCCCGAGACCGGACGGGACGGGCAGCGGCGCGCGTGTGGGCTTAGCCTTGAACCCAAACACATCTAGGTCCTCCCTCCTTTAAACACATGGGATACACCTTGGGGTCCCAAACCATTTACCACATTAGAGGCTTATATAGAGAGTAATTCTTCCTATTCCCACCGATGTGGTAGATTTGTCCCACACCATATTTCCATGCCTCAAACACCTTACTTCGTGGATCAATATCTCTTTCATTTCTCAACGAAATTTGACGATTCTTGGCCCTACGGTCATCTACTCACTTCGTAGATCATGCATGTGAGAAGAGACAGAGCCTCCAACATGCGGAACATTAGTGTTTAATTCATTAAATATGGGTGGACGCACCTCCCGCCAAAGGCAAATTTCCAACACTTAGCTTAAAAGAAAAAGGATTGGAACGTTCATACTAAGGAGGGGAGAAGGCCCTCGAATCGAAGTGCTATTCTTTCTTTGATTTGGAAAAAGTATCAAAGCCTTCACCTTCTAGTCTCAGTGTAGCACGTGAGTAGTCTTCACTTTCTGATTAGCCATAAAGTTGGCTTGCAAGAAGCGTGAACCAAGTCCAGGATTCAGACTAGGAAGTGCTATTTTATCCTATGCTTTTAACATTCTCTCTGAAAACTAAAATATTGTTCAAAGAAGGTGATTCATAGTCTGTTTTCAGAGTATTATCATTCTATGCACCATTCCAAGGGTTCTCCTTTAGCAACTAGATGAAAGTGGGTCCATGAGGAAAATTAAGAATGAGAAACCCTTATTTGGCCAAATTTTCTTTGTTGCAATGCCTACTAAAATAAGTCCCATTTCTACTCAGCATAGTCTTTGGAACTAAAAATGAACGGGTGCACTATATTGTGCTGACATGTGGAATGACTTAACTACACAAACCTTTTAGGTAAGCTTTTTAGCTCCAACCTAGTCAAAGGGTTTGATTCCCTTTGTATAGGTTGGGTTACTGGATGTTGTATCCTCCTAGTAGATTGGTCTAATTAATTTTGTCAATACATCAAGTTGTTGGTATTATTAAGCGGAGTCATATAGCCTGTTTGGCCAAGCTCTAGGAAGGCAAAAATGTTTTTTTTTCTTTCAAAACTTATTTTAAAAATTGAGGTGTTTGGCCAAGCTTTAAGTATAAAAAAATGTTTTAAGCAGTAGCAGGAGCTGTGTTTCAGAAGCTACAAAAAGTACCTGAAGCATTTTTGGAACATTGGCCAAGCACATAGTACTGCTCTAATATTTGGCAAAAGTGACTTTCAAATTGATTAGCTAAACGCAAAATGCTACTCTCTAAAAATACTTTTCCGAAAAGCAATTCTGACAAAAAGCACTTTTCAGAATAAGCAGATTTTTGAAACTTGGCCTAACAGGCTAATAGTTATCGTTTCATTCCGGCATATCCGGCATAACTTGTGATCATTCACATTATGTTATCCTGAGCCTTGATAGATGCCTGAAGTTGCATGACAAAAAGGAAGTTTCTACTTTTCTTATTCTTTTTATACTTATTAGACCTTAAAATGTGTCTATTTTGTGATAACTTTGACTATTTGAGTCAATTTTAACTTTAATAACTGAAGTAATTGATAGTGCTCTTTGTAAATCTTACTACAGGTGTTTATAAAAGTTAATGTAGACGGACAAATACCTTGTCTTTTACTATCCTATTTTAACAAGATCAATATGACCTTCAAGTATCACGCCTATTAAATAGATTAGCAGAAGTTTCTGAAGGCACAAACTTGTGTTTATGTAAGATGAAGTTCATTATTTCTGTGCAAAAAGTATAGTTACTGAAAAGGAATACCTTGCTGGGTGTGCCAAGCGCATGTTCACTTTTGGCCTTGATTCTCAGGAGATTTCATCATATCATTGAAATAAATTCAGTATTAGGCTGATCTTTTAGAGCTCAGGCATATTGGGTACATGAAAAATCGTAAATGCTTCCCACCTTTCTGATTATCCTTGTTCTGATATCACGCGTTGTCTTTCTCTCGTGGTATTTTTGTTCAAAAAGTAAGGTAACCTATCTGATCAACCAACTCTACCCCTTCACTAACAAAAATAGCACCTCTCCTCTTCAAAGAAAAAAATTTGGGTTGGGGTGGGGGATGCGGTGTCTGATATGGCTCATATATGATTGATTGCATAGTAAGGTAACTTGGTTCTACAGCTGTAACATTTACTTTCCTTATTAGTTAGTTTATCATTAGTCATTTGTTGTATGGTGGATTCAGTATGAGACTTCTAGTATCTATAAGCTCAGTAGTTTTATCGAATGAGCTAAGTGCTGCATAGTTTGGGTTGTTTGTTGCTTTCTGATGTTTTTCCACTCAGGGATGTAACTCCCCGGTTTCCCTTTATAACTTATTTTTTTGCACCTTTGATGCTATTAAAAGATTTTGCTAGAAGTATGAATTTAAAAGCTTTTCAAGATATCAAATGAAAAAAAAGCTCTTTCTCTGCTGTTGCTGGTGCTAATAATGGCAACAAGTTCTTCCCTGTTTCAAGAGGCGGATCCAGGTTTTGAAGTTTATGGGTCGCTACAACAACCTCATGTTAATATTTTCTGATCAAGTAATAAGATACAACCTCATGTTAATATAAAATAGTACTAACTGGGTTCACAGTCAAATATTTATAAATAATGTGTGGATTGCTTATTATAAAAGAAATACAGGGTCCAAACAAAAGTTACTGGGTTCATGTGAACCTATACCTTAAACGCTAGATTCTCCCTTGCCTGTTTCACATTTCAGTTTATCATGCTAACATATGCATGTATGTAAGCATATCAAATTTATTAACCTAAGCTCATTAGTTTACCCTGTGTAGAAGAGTCAGATTAATGGAGTACAGTGTTGTTTGGTTATACATGAAGCTAATCTGACCATCTTAATATTGTAAAGGCATGTCCGCTGGACTTCCCAAATATGTACCTGTGAACTTGAAGGACATAGAAGAGGCAGGATTTCAAGAAGGGGAAGAGGTATCACTTGAGTCCCTCAAGCAAAAGGGTTTAATAAATCCTTCAGGGAGAGAAAGGAGACTTCCACTAAAGGTATAATAGCATTTATCTTTGATGCATTTTGGTTCCACAATGAATCGTCGTCATTTAATCAGTGAATGCTTATTTTCTTACTCCATCACTTGATCAACTAAGTGATCTGGAAAGTTGGAATTACACGAGACATCACGACTATTTGCACTCGATTAAGCTGCGTCTCGGAAAATAAAAGGAGGAAGAAGGAAACACAGATTTTATTTTTGACATGAGTTTTCTGATAGCATAAATAATCATGTTAGTATTAGGTCATGGCTAATCCCGAGTTCAAATCCCAGCAGAAGCAAAAACACTAGGGTATTTCTTCCCATTTGTCTAGTCTTGGTGTGCAGAGTTACCTGGTAGCTGTGTTAGTGGGAGGTAGCAGGTATCACTATTTACAAATGCTAGGAAAAACAATTTGGTCTTTAAATGTATGAAAAATTAAACGTTGTCAAAAGGGGAAGAAACAAGAAATTATTCCATTCATTTCTATGTGACACTCTTAAATTAAAGAAATAAATTATTACAATATGTATTTAGCATATTCCTAGAGTTATAGGTCAATATATAGATAAAGGTGTAGTGCTTTCTTTAAGTAAAATAACTATAAGAGAATAAAGAATATAAGTTATTAAGTCCTGTTCTCTTGAGTCTTGATGTGATTTTATGCACGAATATTTTTTCTAGTTTTCTCAAACCATAATTTCCATGGAACAATTTGGGATAGTTGAGCTTCCTCTCATTGGTTCTCCATACTTAGATAGTGTCTTCCCCAGTTAGTTCCCCTAGCTTAAAAGAGAAGAGGGGGTATTTATGCTTTCTACAATAGTCTATTTCTTTACTTGACCTGTGATTCTGCTAAGAATAGGCTCTTAGACTTCGGCATATGTTTTTTTTCTTTTTAATTACAAATAAAGTCAAAAAATTGGTCAAGTAAAAAACAATCACTAATCCACACCTTGCCCGGATTTTGAAAATAGTATTGTATACTTTCTTTGACTGCTTCAGTAGGCTGTTGGTGTTTGCTCTAAGTGGTTTTTCTTCCTCAAACGATATCTATCCCTTGTTTTTAGTTTATAACCGTGGTGTCGGGGCCAACTTGGTCTCAACTAATTGCACGGGGTACCTGCTGCCTCCCACTAGCACCGGTATCGGGTAACTCTATCCATCAAGGCTTTAGACATATGGGAAGAAATTACCTAGTGCTGAGAAAACTTTGGTACGAGTAACCATTGAGGTAGAAATGGCTTGGGTTATAATTCTTCCTGGCTCCCCAAATGTATGAGATGGAATATGGTTCTATAAATTGCCTGGATATCTCCTCTGCTTCTTTACACTTCAATTTAGCTGTTGTTTATGAATACCAAGGCTTTGTAAGCGCACTCTTCTGAGTTCGTGCAGCTCCTTAGTTCAGTCCAAGCGACCAACCATGCATAAATCCTAAAGTCCTCTTTTATCAAATTCAACTCCCCGAACCCAAATGTTTCACCTAAAGTAGATTAAACAACAAACTACGATGATTTATAGGTTGTATAACATAGTTCCCGATTTCTCCACTTTTGGTATACCTCTTGTATGTGGCCATAATTGCTTTCTTATTATGAATGAAATACTATACTTGATAAAAAAAATAACATAGTTCCCATAAGTCAAATGACATTATAGTGTAATAACCTATCTGTATTAACTTCTATAGTCAAGCCAGTTTATCAACGCCGTATTCCAAATACATTTTTGCTGATATAGTAAAATGTTGCTATAGATAACATATAATAATATAATATAACATGAAAAACCAGTTATGGAGAAAAATTTGGCCATTATAGTGAAATGTTGTTCTTAAGGATGGTTGTCATAGAGACGTCTGACTGTATAATATCTCCGGTTTATGTCTCATTTTCAGATCTTAGGCGACGGTGAGCTAAGCGTGAAGCTCAACTTTAAGGCCCGCGCCTTTTCATCGTCAGCAAAGGAGAAATTAGAGGCTGCTGGTTGTTCATTGACTGTTCTACCAGGTAGAAAGAAATGGGTAAAACCATCAGTTGCCAAGAACCTTGCTAGAGCTGAGGAATATTTTGCAAAGAAAAGAGCAGCTGCATCTGACTCAGCTGACTCCTCCTCTGCTTAAGTCAAAACTTTTGTTAGCCACACAATTTTTTTTGATGTTGAAGATTTTGGATTCTTTTCTCTTTAAGGCCATATATTCCTATTTTCCTATTCTTTTCCTTTTATTCCGGTATCGGACTGTGATAATTTGTTTTATTTTTTCGTGTAAAAAATAAGAATACTTATTTAGTATTCTCAAAAATCTTTTGAAGCACTCGATACTCCTATAGAATATGAACAATATCTTTTCAAGGGCTTTGCCCATTTTTCACAATTGTCAAATATTTGTAAAGGCTTCGCCTTATTTTGATACTCTTTTTTATGATATACCTGTATTTATATATCATCTCAGAGAACGGTATCACTTTGGAATTACATTCTTATTGAAGGATCATGCTTGTGTGACCAAAAGTTATGCACCATACAACAACAATAATCAGTTAGTGATATTACATAAGTAAATGTCACTCGAAATGTTAGACAACGTTTCAGCCGACATTCACCAACAATGCCTTTTTTTTTAGAGATTACAAAGACCAAGAGATTTCTTCAAACTAGAAAATCTCTCATGGTCCAAAGCTTTTGTAAAAATATCAGCTAGTTGATGAAGAGTGTCAACATGTTCAATTTTAACTAGTTGTTTTCAACTAAATCTCTTAAAAAATAATGTCTAATATCAATATGTTTTGTACGTGAGTGCTGAACTGGATTTTTAGAAATATTTATTCCACTCAAATTATCACAGTACAAAATTAAAATGTTGCTAGTAAATCCGTAGTCGTCTAACATGTGTCTTAGCCAAATCAATTGAGAACAACAACTTTCAGCTGTTACATATTCAAATTCAACAGTTGAAAGTGAGTCATTGTTTTGTTTACGACTATACCATGAAACAAGGTTATTGCCAAGATAAAAATATCCTCCACTTGTAATTTTTCTATCATCCACATCTTCAGCCCAATTCGAGTTACTAAATCCTATTAAGTTAGGATTAGTGTATTTGGAATACCAAATTCTCAACTCACATGTTCCAGCAACATATCTAATAATACGTTTCACGACATTTAAGTGGACATTTTTGGACAGGCTTAAAAACGTGCACAAATACACACACTAAACATAATATCTGGGCAATTAGCAGTAAGATAAATAAGACTACCTATCATAGATTGATATAATGTTGGGTCGACATTTTAACCAACATTATCCTTACATACCTTCTGCGATGAACCCATTGGCATTTTCATCTGTTTAGTCTTCTCCAAACAAAATCTTTTAACTAGATTCTTGGCATATTTACTTTTTGAGATGAAAATTTCATCATCACTTTGTTTTATCTGCAAGCCTAAGAAAAAAGTTAGTTCCCCTATCATGCTTATTTCAAATATTGATGACATAACTTCAACAAATGAATTTAGGTACGACTTTGAGGTCGACACAAAGACTATGTCATCCACGTAGATTTGAGCAATTATAATATCTACACTATATCATATAATAAATAAAGTATGATCAACTTTGCCACAGTTAAAACCAAATTCAAGAATAAAATTAGTTAAACGATCATACCATGCACGAGGGGCTTGTTTCAACCCATACAAAGCATTTTTGAGCTTGTACACATAGTATGGATGGTAAGGATCTTCAAATCCTTTTGGTTGTTCAACATATACCTCCTTGTCTAAATAACCATTTAAGAAGTCACATTTTACATCCATTTGGTGTAAAGTAATTTTCAGACAACAAGCAATGGCAAGTAAAAGCCTAATTGACTAAATTCTGGCTACATGTGCCAAGGTTTCGTTGAAATCAATTCCTTCAACCTGAGTATATCCTTGTGCAATTAGACGGGCTTTGTTTCTAACAACTATTCCCGATTCATTTGATTTATTTTTAAAAATTCACTTAATTCCAATTACATTTGTATTATTTGGACGTGAAACTAAGTCTCAAACTTCATTTTGAGAGAATTGTTAAAGTTCTTCTTGCATTGCTTGAATCCAAAAATTATCTTTAAGTGCTTCCTCAACATTATTTGGTTCTAATATAGATATACAACAAGAAAGACTTACCTCTTGGTATATGGTTGACATACACACATACCTTATCATTTCACTATAGTTGAGTGTTATTCCCTCTTGTTTTAATTCCTTCAAAAACTCCCTTATCACTTGGCCCGTTGGATGATTCTTCATAATCCTTGATGAGGGGTCCCTTCGAACTTGGTCTAACAATTCAGCACATGACTCCTCATCTGTGGTCTCTATTGCTGTTTTGGATGTTGCTTCAGGTGTGGCAACATCTGATTCTTCTGCAATCTATGAACTTTCCATTGTATCGACAATGTTATTTTCAATAGTTTTTCCTGAAACATCAGAAAAATCATCAAAGATAACATTTACAGACTCATGTACAGTTCTAAATCTCATATTGTATACTTGATAAGCCTAATTATTTTGTGAATACCCAACAAAAATTTATTTGTCACTCTTAGAGTCAAATTGTGCCAAATAATCCATGTCATTTAAAATATAATAAATACACCCAAAAATATGAAAGTAACGCAAGTTTGGTTTCTTTCCATTTATAATCTCATAGGGTGTCATCTTTGCAATGTCATGTTCTTTCGTTCTGCAACCCCATTCTGTTGAGAAGTTTTGGGGGCAGAAAACTCATGGAAAATTCTTTTTTTTCTCACAAAAATTTGTGAATGAACTATTTTCAAATTCCTTTCCATGGCCGGATCTAATCCAAAAAATAGGAGAATAGAATAAATTTCTAATTCTAGAGTGCAAGATTTTAAACATGTTAAACGTTTGTGATTTTTCTTTCAAAACATATATCCAAGAATATCTTGAAAAATCATCTACTATCACAAAGGAATACCACATGCCTCCTAGATTGTCTACTTCAATTGGAACCAATAAATCCATATGTACCAATTGAAAACATTGAGACGTACATGAATGTTGTCCGTCGTGTTGGACAACATTATGAGAGACACGGGTTTGCTTACCTTTCAAACAATATTCACAACCAGTTTTACCTTTATGGCTAAGTTTGGGTATGCCTCTAATGGCTTCATATGAGATCGATTTTTCTAAGTTGCGGTAGTTGACATGCCCCAACTTATAATGCCATAGTGTTGTGTCATCGATCTTAGCATTATTGCATGTCTCTTGTCTTACAACAAGATAACAATTGTCACATGTTCTTGTACCTGTCATGACACATATATCTGCTTCATTCATAACTTTACAAGCATTCTTATTAAATTTTACCTCAAGATCGTCATCACACAGTTGACTAATACTAATCAAATTAGCCATCAAGCTTTAAACATGTAAGACATTTCTTAAGGTAGGAAATCCAGGAACATCCAAGATCTCTTTTCCAACTATTTTGTTTTTACTGCCACCTCCATAAGTCATGTTTCCTCCATTGAATCCCTCATAGTTCCTTAGAAATCCTTTTGTACCTGTCATGTGGCGAGAACATCCACTATCAAAGTACCAAGAACCTGAAATGTTAGTTCTTAATGCAGTTATACAGACATTATAAGTTAAATCCATTTTAGGAACCCAAACTCTCTTAAAATCTTTTTTGCCTTTTGGCTCAGAAATGTAGCTTCGATATTTATCCGGAATGTTGGACAGCCAATTAGGAGACATTTTGCTCACATAATTTTGAAGTTTGAAACAATATAATTTTAAGTGTACAGGGGAGTTATAGTGATGACATACAAACTTCATATTCTTTGATATATACATATGCGAACTTATTATTCATCCTTTTTTATTTTACAAGGTGTATTTTCTCATTTTTATCAAAGAGATTAGAACATATGGTTTTAAGAGAGTTTTTGTACCCAATTCCTGCATGTGAAGGATTACTAAGGTTGAGTATCTCATTCAATTTTGAAGTCCCTGAGTTGAGCTTGCGGAAGATTGCTTCAGCTAAATCTAATTTTGAGCGAATCTTACTAAATTCAATATCGTTTTTGGTAAGTGCAACCTCAAGTCGGGTTATCGTGCCTGTTGATTCTAAATTCTCATGAGTTAAAGATTTTACATTTTTGTCAAGTTGCTTGGATTCTATAATTAAGGCTTTGCAAATACTTTATAATTAACTAATCATATCATATTTGCATTCAACTTGATCCATACAATTATCCTCACTAACAGAAACAGAACCACCAAAGCAATTAACATCAAAATAGTTAAAAAAATTCATACCTTTCGGATATCACTGAGGATGTTGATGTCGTTGAAGATGTTGGAGCAAATGTCGTGACATCTTAGACAACATTATATACAACATCTTCATTATCTGATAGAGATTGTTCGAAGACAATAGCCAATATAGCTTGTGTTTCAGTTTCTCAATCTTCTTCCTCTTCTTCTTCATCATCACTAAGAGAAACCCATAGGCTCTTACCAAATTTTCTAAGAGTGTTTGCACATTCATTAGCATAATGACCCCAACCCGAGCATGCATGACATTGCCCGGACTCAAGTTATTTGGGATCAAATTTGATACGATCTGAGTTGGTTCTTCTTAGTTGATTTCCTTTTTGTACATTTGGAAGGAATCTAATGGGCTTTTGATTGAAGACTTGGTTTTGGTGCTCTTTAAATTTAGATTGATTTCTTTCATTGTTAAACTTCCACACCATCGAATTATATTTTCGAGTGAGTAAGGCAACATTTGTACCTTTACCAATTTCTTCAAGATTCTCCCCCTCTTCTTCGATTTGAGTCTCCGAGAATTGAACTTGAAGTGCCACATTCTTGCTTTTATACAATTCTTTTTTATTCTCAATGTTTATCTCATACGTTTTGAGTATGCTCATCAAGGTATGCAGGTCCATTGTGGCAAGATTGTGAGCTTCTTCAATAGCACAAATCTATAAATTGAACTTTTTCGAAAGAGAACATAGAGCCTTTTCAACAAGTTGAGTGTTGGTTAATGGTTCACCAAGCATTTGACATTCATTTGAGATGTCAATCAACTTTTCAGAATAAGATTTAATATCATCCACTTCTTTCATCCTTAAACGTTCATATTTACTCATGAGCATGCGTAGCTTTGTTCGACGAGCACTTGAGCTACCTTCACAATGAATTTGTAAAGTATCTCATGTGTCCTTAGCCGTGGGGCAGTTTTGAATGACTTTGAACATGTAAAGATCAACCCATCCAAAAATTATATTCAATGCCTTTTCGTTAAAGCTAGCATTATTTGTTTCTTCTGTAGTCCATTCGGATTCAGGTTTAGCAATAATGTCACTTTTCTCATCCGGTGGCAACATTGGAACAACATACCCATTGGTTATAGATCTCCATGCATGAATATCAATTGATTTGATATGCGAACATTGACGAATCTTCCAATAAGCATAATTTGATCCATCTAAAATAGGAAGTCTACCAATAGTTGGATTTATCGGATCCATAGCTTATGACAACAAGACCAAGCACTTATTGTGTTAAGTGTTGACTCTGATACCACTTGAAGGATGTCAAATGCTATGAGAAATAAAAACAAGAGATGGAATAAATCGAATATCAATTCTGTTTCAGAATGTCGTCAATTATGTCGTCAGACACCAGTAACAACACTTAGTAAAACAATAACTTTAAAGAGTAAATGCAGCGGAATTTAAAGAACACAAATGTTTAAAATTTTCATAATTATATATATTATATAACTTATGATGGTCAATGACCAAATGTATTGTATATATATTATATACAAAATTACAAATTCCTTTCTTTACAGATTTACAAGATAAAATGGAAAGGAATTAAAAGTTGAAGTCGCAGATGACTTCTACCTGAAAAATCTAACTAAGTAGACATAGACAACCTCTCATTACAATCGCCCTTACAAAACTAATCTAGAATCTAAATAACAATTGTAATGTTGGACAGAATGTTGTCGACACACTCAGGCAACACTTGTGATTCAGATTTCTAAGATGAAATCCCGAGAGCTCTCTTGGTATTTTTGTAATCTGATTCTGGATGCTGATACATTGTTGTGGCCTCTCTATTTATAGTAGAGAGTTCCCTTGAAAGACTCGTCAATCAATTGTGAAAGTTGAGGAAAAGATGGGCAGCTTGTGGTAGATTAAGGAGTGAAAATCTCAACAACTTTGACTTGTTCCTTACTCGACTTCTTCCTCAAGCTTTGACTCTTTCTCCCACGTTTTACACAGCTCCAATTCACCACGCCTAAGTCATTTTTACCTCACAGTAAAATAAAATATTACTACTTAACGTGAAGACAAAACTGTTCTAAAAAATGTTAGTCCGAATGTTCATAACATTTGTCCCAACATATTTACATATACATATCAATACTCAGAGATATATGTTGGTACAAATGTCACAACACCAAATGCAACATTAACACGCATGATGGAAGACTTGCTACAAAATATGCAGGAAATATACCAGAGAAAAACAGTTCAATCGTTGTTGCAAAATTATTTTTTTCACATGTCTAATGCAATAAGGTATTCTGAAAAAGAGGAACACAGTGAGAGATAAGTAGTCCCAAAACTATTAGTTTTGCATTAAGCACACCTATAAAAACATGGAGAATAACAAGTGGATTGGTGTCTGACTGTGCTACATATAGGCTTCATACAACTATCTAGGATGAAAGCTCAGCTAACTAAGAACACCAATGAAGGCTAACCATCAACCTAAGCTCAAGTTTGAAAAATTAGATTGTCGTAAACAACTTCGTTTTGAGTGAATATTATTGCAAACAATCGGAAACGTTTCAGAGAGTTTATATCTGAAATTCGAAATAATTTGGTGAAGAATTAATGGTTTTTTTGGATGAATTTCAACTGCAAATTCGTTGTTTTTGAAGAAGAAGAAGATTGTTGAAGTAGAGGGTAATATTTTGGGTAGGGGTGGGGGCTGTGTTTAATTGGTGGGTCGGGGCAGGTCAACATGTAATTTTAAGTGAAATTGAAAATTGGGTTTGATTTGAAATTTTCATCCAAATAGGGGCATAGATAAAAACTTTGATAACGGGAGGGTTATTTTTGTTCATTATTGATAACGGATGGTAAAGTTAGATAATAAAAGGAAATAAAATGATATATTTAATCCTTTTTCCTAATTTAAAAAGTGTTCAAAATAGAGGTAGTCTTCTGACTGTTGCTGTCACAACTTTCATTTTCCTATTGTCTTAAATATATTATCTTGCTTAGATGCAATGCACATGCCTTAATTTGTAGATTCACTTTATTTACAGGTTGACAAAACGCCTCTGATTTTGAAAACAATTGTTCTTAAATGAAAAAAGAATAATAAATTATCATTTCTCCTTTATCTTTCTAATTAATAGGTTCTTGATGCAGACCAAATACTTTGAAGACAAAAGGAAAATTAATATATCCCTCGTTATATTTTGGGATCAAATGTACCCATATTGTTATATTTTAGAGTCAAATATATCCTCATTCGTTAAAGTTGTCTAAGATGGACATTCGATCCTACGTGACAGCCACACATTTGATGGGGGTGGATGACACATCACCTAGCATGCCACCTCAACACCCCACATCCATTTTACCCCTCCTCCCTCTCTTTGTTCTTCCAACACTAAAATTTTCTTCTCCTTCACCACCATTGCCACCGTCACTGCCACCCCCACCAACACTTCATTTGTCCCTTTATCTATTCTCCTACCAATGGCTTCATTTATGTTCCAACAAAGTAACATTGAATTTCAAACTTTAAAAACTCAACGAAAATCAAAAACTACTTTAGATTCAACCAGGCATGTCAATAGAAATTTAAAAAAGCATCAAATTTTAATCTTAAAATAGAAACCCAGATCAAAATGAATAAAGGAAGAAGGGATTGCCGAACTGATTTTAGCAATTGAATTACATCGGAGAGATGCTTAGGGGGAGAACTAATTTTTTAATACCTATTGAGTTTTTTTTTACTATCGACGTCGTTTTCCGATGACATAAACAGAAGAGATATATGAAATGATTATATGGGAAATATGTTCTTTTTAGAAGAAGAGAAAATAAAAATGGACAAATAGACCCTGATCATGTGCAAACCCCATTAGATAAAGAGATGGTCGTGGTGGTGGTGATAGTGGTGGAGGAGTACGAAATTTTAGTGGCGGAAGAATAAATAGAGCGAGGGGTAAAATGAGTTTGGGGTGGTGAGGTGGCATGCGACGTGGCATCCATCTCATCAAATGTGTGGCTGCCACGTAGGATCAGATGTTCATCTTGGACAACTTTAACGAATGGGAGACATATTTAGCCCCAAAATATAACGGTTGAGGTATATTTGATCCCAAAGTATAACGAGTAATATATTTGGCCCTTTTCTCAGTGTATATTTAGCCCTTTTCCGCAAATTAATTCATGCATCTGGAGGAAATAACAAAATCCCAGAACAACACAATTGAATGTGGGGTCTATTGAAAAGACTATTAGATGCATAATTTACTATAATTTTTTTAACCTCACCTTGAGAAAAAAAACCTATGGTTACAACTTACAACCAGCAGTTTTCAACAAGTCTTTAAGAATTATAAGAGCAAGAAATAGAACTACAAGAAGAAGAAGATGATATGTGGATAAACAGTCTCTTTGAAATTCATCCTTTTCAACGGATGTATGCCCCCAACATTCTCTATTAGCAAAGGCGCTCAGGAGCGTTTAAAGTACATGTCCATCTTACATCAAGGTTGTCACCCTATCTGCTTCAAGTGCCACCAAATAAATGGGAGCTTTACGTGAGATAAACCTCCGAGTCCAACAGTAAGATTGCAATGTGATGGTCTCATATGACTCAAGGTTTTAGTGGTAAAAACTTACCCCTATTCGGTATTTATATCAAACTCATATATGCATGACATGTATTTGCATATAGACTTTTAGCATTTAACCATATTTATTATATTTACTGAACATGTATTTCCACCTCATTAAAATACTGAGTAAATCACATAATTTGATGTAAACATCTAATATAGATAAATATTTACCGATTTTAGCCTTGAATAGTGGAGGAGATTTTAGAGGGGTAGACGTACATGACTCTTAAAAGTAAATTGTTTTTAAAGCAACAAGATTGTCTTACATCATGTCATTTGATTACCCCCAGAGGAAATGACAGTGTTTTAGTTTCAATTATTTTGTTTTTCTCTTTGCCCTACACTAGAAGAAAGTTTGTTAGGATATTATCGTTATGCCCACCAAAGATTTTTAAGGGACATAATTTTGTAGTGGCCAAACTTTCCTAGCCTCATCTAACTAAATTTAATAGGAATGAAAAATTGCACAACTATGTAGACATTTTCTTAACCCAACAAAAAGGGGAGAAAGAGAGCCAAACTTGTTGTTTGCCTTGTTAAGGAAATTAAGCATAACTCAAAGGCAATGGCATGTGATCATTACTATGATATGTCATTTTCTTCACCTAATCAAACCAGCAAAGAGCGAGTCAAAAATGGTTCCTTTTATGATCAAGCTCACTTTATTTAATCATTGGAAATTTCTTTTTGTCAAGAGCCTCTTAAAAAATATATAGTGTTCAGATCAGCTTAGCTCGACTAATTCATGGGAACAAGGAATATTTGTTACCTTCCACTAGTACAAGTACATAGTAATTGTGTCTATTAAAAATTGGGTAGATGAGAACAAATTACCTTTTTCTTTGGCCTCTGCTTGAATTTAAACATGAAACTTCATCATTCTCATCCACTTCATTGACCATATAGGCCACACGCTTAAGGATTTTGTCAAAAGCCTTAATTGCTTTCCATTTTATAAGATGGTGTTTGAATAGGTACAAAGTTTAATATGATTTTAGGTTATATGTTATAATTATTTAATTTGGTTGTGAATGATAATGTTTAACTATTTAGTTGAAAAGTTTAGTTAATATAAAATTTATTACACCCCAGCTCAAAATTGAAAAGATAAATAAATTTAAATTCTTAAGATGTGTGACACTATATAAAATGATGTCATGCATTTTTTAACCCCAAAATTTATAAATTTCATACAAAATTAGGTCGGTGGGAGCATATCTTTTAACTTAAGGGGCGAGTCGTCCATTAGGCTGAATTTACGGATAAAAAAGAGGAGGATTGAACAATTTTGGAAAGTGATGTCAATTTGGAGAATTTCCAAAGAAAATAAAATTGCAATTTGATTGTAATAACTTTTAGTTTGGGGAAAGCTCTATGACGCTACTGAAACGATAGAAAATTACTCAGTATTAAATATTTACACCAAATTCGACCTATTAAAATTTTGTATCAATTACTAAAAACATGAATTAATTGAAATTATTTGCTAACTATGCCTAAATAACCTAGAAGTTGTATGTCGCTAAACTTTTGTTATTTAACGACAAAAGTTGACGTCATTAATTATTATTTTTATTTTAGTAAATTTTGGGATTTGGTATAGACAAAATTTTAATACTTTCTCTTATATTTCAAAGATATTTGTCTTCTTAGTCAAGCATTAGACTAAACTTGGATTGTTATCTAATCATAATTTTGCTGGGGTTAAGTGACATAATAGGACAAATTAATTTTTTTTCTTTTTTTTTTCTTGGTAGGAATTAAGCGTGACATGGTTTATCATTGAGGTAACATGATAATGACTTAACATTTAAAAATGAAACATGAAAATAAACCACTAAAATAAAATTTAAACGTCTTGGCAATTTCTTTCTACTATAGATTTTGACAGTTCAAAAACAAACCGTCCACGTTGAGATTAGATAAGGAGAAAAATCAAACGTAATATGAATAGGAGTTGAATTCTAAACCTTATCAATAAGTCACATTTGCTTATCCACGAGCTTAACAGTGGTAAATATAAATTCAAGGAGACAGTAATTTACTGGATTTAAGACTTTAAGTTAATATATATCTTACCACTTTAAAAGGAGTTAGTACACTTTAATGTAGTTAGAAAGTTACCGATTCATGTCTACGGTAAAAAAACAAAAAAAAACATATAATAACAATAATTATGTATCTTCAGTCTCATAGTTGCAGTAACAGTAGATGTAGCATTACCAATAGCACTAATAATGTAGTACTAGTAGTTATAATTAAAAAAAAAAAGTTCTCTATATTTTTGCTGACACTTCAGTTTTTCATGGTTAGCAAAAAAAGGCACATATATTTTTTGAAAATTATTTAATCTTATTATCTCCATTTGACCTTTAATAACATAACTGTTGAGATTCTATGGTACTTTATAGAGCAGTACGGGAAGTAATAACTATTACAAATGTTCGAAAGGATAAATAAATGGTCAATCTTCAAAACTGCCGCATGTGTGTTGTGTCTTGAATCTTGATCACCTTGCAAAGCCAATGTTGAAAGCGCCATGCAAGTTTGTTGTGTCTTGAATCTTGATAACCTGAAATCAAGAAACAACTAAATCTGGATGGTTACAACGTTGTGTGTTGAGTCGAGGATAGCCCTCTATCCTTAAGACAAGATTGCCCCGTATATATGCTTTTACGTTAGCGGGCAATAGTCTTCCAAGATAAAACAACACTTTAATCTCAACACTACAAAGCCAATAGGTTGAGCCTGGCGAAGAAAACAAATATGACTCGCCTTGCTGAAGATATGGAATAGGAAGGAAGAGTTTCTCTCTACTCTTCTCTTTTGTCTCTGTATTGTATATCTTGTGTATACGTGAGGGTTTGGTCACTGTTTTTCAGTCGAAAATTGCACTGATTTTCGCTGAATATCACTCACTGTTTTGTGCTATTTTGTGGCTGTTTTTCGGGCCTATTACTTGCTGTTTTTCATCTCTGTTTGCTGCTTGTTTCTCACTGTATTTTCGTCTATTTTTTGCCACTGAATTGAGCCAAAGAAGGCTCAATATATAGCAAGGAGAAGGGGTTGTCTAACTGCCAAAACATGGCTGTTAATGACCATTAGGAGGGCATTAAAACATCCAAGTAATGACTATTAATGACCATTGAAAGGCTGCCCAACTGCCCAAGTAATGGGTTGTTAATGGAGGAGTTAATCAGCCAAGTAATGGCTGATTAATGCCTCAAAACACAGTCCCAACGGTAGGCTTTCTGCCTTCCGTCACCTTCCCAGAAACTTTGGGGACCAAACTGTTAATTTTGAAACTTCAGGGACCAAACTGTACATATGAAAGAATTTTGGTCCAAACTGTACATCTGAAACTTCAAGGATCAAACTGTACATCTGGCAGAGTTCTCTGGTCCAAAAATATAATATCAGAAAGGCCCACAGCCCACAGCCCACAGCCCACGAACCCGAGAACCCAGAACCGGACGGGACGGGCGGGCGGCGGCGGCGCGCGTGTGGGCTTAGCCTTGAACCCAAGCACATCTAGGTCTTCCCTCCTTTAAACACATGGGATACCCCTTGGGGATCCAAACCCTTTGCCACATTAGAGACTTATATAGAGAGCAATTCTTCCTATTCCCACCGATGTGGTAGATTTGTCCCACACCACATTTCCATGCCTCAAACACCTTATTTCGTGGACCAATATCTCTTTCATTTCTCAACGAAATTAGACGATTCTTGGCCCTACGGTCATCTACTCACTTCGTAGATCATGCATGTGCGAAGAGACAAGGTCTCCAACATGCGGAACACTAGTGTTTAATTCATCAAAGATGGGTGGACGCATCTCTCCGCCAAAGGCTAATTTCCAACAATCCCCTCTATGAAAGAGAGATTGTGGCGCACACACAAGGTGTCTACATTTCAGCAATCTTTCAGCGAAAAGATATTGCATCAGGAGTGGTAGCTTTCGCTTTGAACCTTCCCTAGTTGAAACCATCGGACTTACTTACTGCGCGGTGAACGTGATATCTTGAACCATCAGTGTTTAGTGTAAGCCAAGACAATGATATCAACACAATAACTCTTCTTATTCATTTTCCTTCTTACGTTTCTGTCCGTTGTGGCCATGGACACACTTGGATTCTTAAGTGCGTTCATTTGAGGCGGTCATCCTCGCACTTAAATAGGTGATCTCCTACAAGGTATCCTGCTATACCCCACTTCTCAAGTGTTAGGAATCATTAAAAGTTTCCCCAACCTTAACCTCAACCATTTGAGGATCTTTTAAAATGTTTGGAAGCTTAACCTTTACCCACCATGCAGGTAGCACTTTAATGTCTATCGCGGGAACAGCTTTGGATTCATGTTTCCGCACGTAAATCATCATCCAAGTGCTTCTTGCTTCCACAAGCGCTAATCGAGCCTTTGCCGCTTAGTTTTCCCATTGAACCAAATTCTTGGGATCTCCAATCGGTATTGTTGGGTTTCCACCGCAAAGGTTCGTATTGTTTGGGTTTTAAGCCAATTCCCTAGACAGCGAGAACACTTGATCTCGGGTAGTCCCTTAGTTAGTAAACAAGGATGTGACACCCGTGATGATCAATCGCCATCTGATCTTATGTCTCCGGCAGATCCTGAAAGATATGTTCGCACGCCGTCATCCATGTCCTTCCCGGCCGACCGGCTAGCCACGATGTATAGCTGGAAGGCACGAGTTTCTCCCAATAAGGGACGTCCCCTAAGGAGCCGTGAAGTTACTCAACTTCTTTCATGCTTTGTATAAAGCGATAAACTCCGATTCCATCATGAATCGGCCGATGCAAGTTTGCTTAGAGGATTTTCCAAGACCCACCATACACATTTACTTGTGGCTTTGGTGTTCTTCAGATCTGATGTCCAGTATGCATCACTGTGTTCTCCCGTAACCATTTGGACATCCAGAATACTATAATCTGTAGATAAACATTAACTCAGATATCGTCATATCAGATTTAACGCTTTCTACCGATCATGTATTAAAATTATCAGTGAGCCTTAGTTCAACTGATCTGTTCGTAGGACGATACCAGGTCGGTTGTAGTGTGTACAATACATTGAACTACACATGATCTGTGCATATCGCTCCTTGTCTATGGGTGCACCATGATTCCAATCAGTTCTATGATTCATATCCATTGGTGGCTTCAACGAGACTGTCAACTATCGACTAGTCTGTTAGATGTCATAGAAATCCAATTCCTAAGATGTCATCTGTGATACCCATATCTTTCATATCGAGACTTTGTTTCAATATGACTTTTACTTTCAGACTGTTGATTCTCCAACTGTTGGCTTTCTAATTTCAGAGTCAATGTTTCTGTGGTCAGATTCATTGTTTCTGTTTTATCTGAAACTTTCAGGACCAAAATGTAAATATTTCAGGGACCAAAATAAAAGTTCAGGAAGAAGCCCAACAGTTCAGCAAACCAATTCTGATCCTCTTCTTCCAACTCTCCGGTTGGAAAGGCTGTTTCAACATCCATGCCATGTAAGACTACAATGGCCCTGGATGTGAAGCTACTCACAGGGGAGCACATTTTACAACCCAAAGATTCTTTTTCCGGAGGAAGATCAACCATTACACAAGTATGGTTCTATATGATAGAATCTATTTCTTTCTTTAGCTTCTTTTCAAAGTAGTGCTTTTGGAGATGATAATTCTTTGTTAATTGTCCATGGTTCGTTCTCAACCATACAAGCTAGAAGGTATGGAACAAGTCTTTGTCCCCTTTTTGCTCCTTCTAGGTTCTACATCTAGAATCCCTGAGTTCTGCAGATTTGGAATATTAAGTTCCGGATAGCAAGCAACTTTCGAGTCCTGTAGATACGGAACGTCTAGTTTCGGACAGTCAGGCCCTCGCGGGTTCTTGTTAACCTTGAGCAATTACTCCTTTTTCCTTTTTCTAGGAAAGTTATCTTCAAAGAATTCAGTATTCTTTTACGCCAAGAGGCGATCAACACTACTGTTATTTGCAGATCCAGTGGATATCCAATCTACAGTCTTAGGTACAACTGGACCTGTTTCAGTGTTCCAACTTTTACCAAGCCACCCCACATAATTTGGGCGTACGACTTTGCGCTTGGCTAACAGTTGGGTGAGGTGAGAAATGAACAGTCGTTTAATGAACGATGCTTCACATTCTCCCCCTCTATCACTACGAATTTCTCAATCCGTAGGCTTAGTTGAGTTTCAACTTCTGCTTTGTAGCGCTTATCCGCTTTAACAACTTCATCTTTGCTTTTTAACAAACAAAGGATTCCATACATTGTACCATCATCAATGAAGATCGCGACGTACTTGTCTCCCCCCCTCTATTTTGTATAAACTTCAAATCACCCAAGTAGGTGTGACTAAGTTCTAGAGGAGCGGTGCTTCTTTCGCTATTCCCTTGACGGAATTTGGAAAGGTGATTTTGCCTCTTCATCTACCTTACATTCATTTTGAGGTTTTATGTCGACAGAAGGCAACAATCTCAACATCGTTAGCTTTTGAATGACTTGCTATTTAACGTGTCTTAATCTATGATGGCATAGATGCACGGATTACAAATATATCATTCATTTGGCTACAGACATATTGTACCATTCTTAGTTATTATAGACCTGTTGGACTAGTCTCAAACCAGCTTGACCAACAACGTCCCTTAAACCAAGTTAGGAACATGTATCACCTCAACTTAGAGTGATCTCATTCCCTGAAGTCCTATTGAGGACAGCCTCTTCAACCCCTTCTACTTTAGAGGTGGCGTTGCTTCACATGAACAACCTCTTGCCCGTGGTTAGGGCGTAACCGGATCATATGTGATCTGGATACTGCCCACCTGCAGCTTGCTTTGCGGTGAGTGTCCAACTTCTTTCTCGCCTTTCTTTAGGCCTTCGATCATTTCGCACTGAAACTCGACCCACCTTACTAGGTGTCCATTACTTTTCCTATGAAATGAATTGCCCCACTCCGTCAGACGGAGGCTTTATATGACTGAGTGTCCAATATCATCATATCAAAGCGAATTTTGGCCCACTCCACCGCCTCGAGGCTTTATATGACTGAGTGTCCAATATCATCCTATGAAGGATCTTACGCCAAATAGTATGACAGGCTCAACGTCTTTAACTTTTAGACTTCTTCCGTTATGATTGGTGCCCAGATAATTCTTGGCGCTTACTTAAGAGTGGTAACAGTTTTCGCACAGTCAGTGGATCTTACTCCCTCGTATGTGCGAACATACTTTACTCACTTTTAATAATTACACTTAAAAGAACGGATCTTTTTAAGTTGCTTTACAATCCAATCCTTAAACGGAAAAGAAGATGAGATTAAACTTCTGATTTTTAAAGCGTAAGGAATATAAATTATTTTCATATTCCTCCTTACTTTAATCAATTTTTAACCAGACCTCATTTAATCTTTATTCTTGACAAGTAAGAAAAACTACTTATCCCAATTTGGATTACGGCTCACTTGGTCACTTCATCGATCGAGTGTCCATTTCCTTCTTACCATTATTCGGATCTTTATGCAGGATAGATACAGGCCTTCTGCTGCAAGATAGAAGTACATCTTCAGTCTTCTCCTCTTGTCCCAGTTGACATCCTCAAGCTCTCGTGAGCGCTTGTTCCAACCAGTCTTGGTAGCGGTGATACCATGAACACGTTCATCATCATCACTCTCTTCTACCAGAAAACCATTGCCATATCCAGATTTGGCCACACAACTTTTGACCGACATCTTTCGAACACTAATAGTATTACGGGGCAATCTTGTCTTAAATTGTTGGGATTCTATGGTACTTTATAGAGCAGTACGGGAAGTAATAACTATTACAAATGTTCGAAAGGATAAATAAATGGTCAATCTTCAAAACTGCCGCATGTGTGTTGTGTCTTGAATCTTGATCACCTTGCAAAGCCAATGTTGAGAACTGTCGCAAGTTTGTTGTGTCTTGAATCTTGATAACCTGAAATCAAGAAACAACTAAATCTGGATGGTTACAACGTTGTGTGTTGAGTCGAGGATAGCCCTCTATTCTTAAGACAAGATTGCCCCGTATATATGCTTTTACGTTAGCGGGCAATATTCTCCCAAGATAAAACAACACTTTAATCTCAACACTACAAAGCCAATAGGTTGAGCCTGGCGAAGAAAACAAATATGACTCGCCTTGCTGAAGATATGGAATAGGAAGGAAGAGTTTCTCTCTACTCTTCTCTTTTGTCTCAATGTATATAGTGTGTCTCTGTAGTGTATATCTTATGTATACGTGAGGGTTTGGTCACTGTTTTTCAGTCGAAAATTGCACTGATTTTCGCTGAATATCACTCATTGTTTTGTGCTATTTTGTGGCTGTTTTTCGGGCCTATTACTTCTTGTTTTTTAAATCATTGTTTGCTGCCTGTTTCTCACTGTATTTTCGTCTATTTTCTGCCACTGAATTGAGCCAAAGAAGGCTCAATATATAGCAAGGAGAAGGGGCTGTCTAACTGCCAAAATATGGCTGTTAATGGCCATTAGGAGGGCATTAAAACAGCCAAGTAATGGATGTTAATGGCCATTAAAAGGTTGTCCAACTGTCCAAGTAATGGGTTGTTAATGGAGGAGTTAATCAGCCAAGTAATGGCTGATTAATGCCTCAAAAAACAGTCCCAACGGTAGGCTTTCTGCCTTCCGTCACCTTCCCAGAAATTTTGGGGACCAAACTGTAAATTTTGAAACTTCAGGGACCAAACTGTACATATGAAAGAATTTTGATCCAAATTGTACATCTGAAACTTCAAGGATCAAACTGTACATCTGGCAGAGTTCTCTGGTCCAAAAATATAATATCAGAAAGGCCTACAGCCCACAGCCCACAACCGGACGGGACGGGCGGGCGGCGGCGGCGCGCGTGTGGGCTTAGCCTTGAACCCAAGCACATCTAGGTCTTCCCTCCTTTAAACACATGGGATACCCCTTGGGGATCCAAACCCTTTGCCACATTAGAGACTTATATAGAGAGCAATTCTTCTTATTCCCACCGATGTGGTAGATTTGTCTCACACCACATTTCCATGCCTCAAACACCTTACTTCGTGGACCAATATCTCTTTCATTTCTCAACGAAATTAGACGATTCTTGGCCCTACGGTCATCTACTCACTTCGTAGATCATGCATGTGCGAAGAGACAATGTCTCCAACATGCGGAACACTAGTGTTTAATTCATCAAAGATGGGTGGACGCATCTCCCCGCCAAAGGCTAATTTCCAACAATAACTTACTAGAATCAACTTGATATAAAATTTCTCTTTTAGAATGAAAGAAAAGATGAAAAATATGGTACTCTCACCATCACTTATTTAAAAGAATAATTTAATACCTTATATATTTTTAACTTACATATCAAAAGTGTTCTTTACTTTTAAAGTAAAATTAGATGAAGAAAAGTACTTTATTTGCCTTAATTATGTGGTACACTTTTTAAAAAATGTCTTTTAAAAAGTAACTTTTCTTTATTTAGAAATGACTTAATTTCAAAATTCTCATTTTACTATTAATGAAATGATTTATAGTTACGGAAACGTTTAAGGCGACCAACAAGAATTGTGGTTGAGTAGGAAGTACACGTTCATCTTTAACCAGAGATCTCAAATTCGAGCTTTAGGTATGAATTCCTCTTTATTAGAGAATGTTTCAAACTCGGTATTGGATTTTCTGGCTCAAATATCAAACAAGTGTGATATAAATTGGTAGGAAAAAATAGCAAAATGATAAATGTGAGACTTTTCGATGTGAATATTTAAATAAGTATGATATAAATTGGTACGGATAGAACAAGGTAAGTTATCCAAAGGCAGGTGTGTGAACCTCTCTTATATACTTGTAATTTAAGCACATCTCTCTGCTCTATAGGCCCATCACTCCACACTCCACACGCACCAAAAAAATGAGTGCTGGAAAATGCAATTTGCTAAGAATGATGACTAGGTTTCTATCACTTCCTTCTTGTTCTTTGCTGCCATATGTAGTTATGTACAACTTCATTATGGGGTCCCATCCCTCATTAAACCATTATATTGCCTCTTCTAAGTTCTAACCTATTCATATTCTAGGTATTACTCCCTTTGATCAAGTTGTTTTACCTTTAGCTTTATGTATATAGATTAGAAAAGTGGAGTCAAAATTTAAAGTTTATGAGTTCGAATTCTAGTTCTTAAAGATATTCAGTTCTAAATTAATAATTTATACTTATTCAATAAGTTTTTAATACAAATACAGAAGTTCGAGCAAATTGTAACTGGAGCACTAGCTCCACCCCTAACAGGGCACATTAGAAAGGGATATTAACATTTTCAGCCAGCCACACGAAAAAAGATCACCCATGTTGATTCTTGACGTAATAGTTTGTAGCCATCGTCGATGTGTATTGATTAAACGCTCATTATATTTGCTATATATTGCATATTGGCTCAAATTTGTAAGCAATAAAGATTAAGATTATTTTTCTTGTGAGCGTTATTGAAATATTTGTCGTGTAGTCTAAAATTTTCTTTTTCTTTAACCATCTGATATCAATTCCCATGACCAATTAATCTGATTTTGCATCGGGCAGAACCCATTAAAGGAAAATTACTCCCTATTAGGAGTTTATTCGTTCTTAGGATTCAAATCAAAATCTACTAAATCAATAAGGTATCGATTAGATCTAGACATGAATCAACAGAATCTTCTTCATTTTAGGATTTGAAGTTTAAATTATTCGCTTTTGTGAATGAAAAAAATATACCTACCATCTTTTTGGATTCCTATCTGAATCAAATTTTGAATTTGATTAATTTATTAGAATTGATAAAATTAGGAGATAAAGGGGTCTCGTTCATCTTGCTGCACTTTTTGGGGGTGAGACAACTTTGGTTGTCTTTAGACATTTTTTAAATAGTTTTGTATAAAGGATTGTTTAAAAAATATTCTTTAGAAATTTTTAAAATTGGACCAAGTTGCTTTTTTGTTTAATTAGCTTTGTGCATGTTCAATGCAGCTCAGAAATGTAGGAAGTTCTTGAAATACATAGGACATATCACATGAGGGTAAGCATTAAAGTGGGATTTGTATGAAATTTTGTTTCTTTTTTTGGGTTAATAAGTTGTTTATAGTAACTCGTTTTAGGAAGATTTCCAAAATGAATGTGTTATCTCTTTTAGGATCATAATTATTTAATTTGCTACTTATTCACAATGCAGGGGAATCATTGGAGAGTTTATTTATGTAGATATTCCCCACACCACCTTCCACGAAATCTTTAATATAAAATAAAAAAGGTAAATAAAAAATTCCTTAAATTGACAAATTTTATTTTGTGCAAGTCGGAAGCATTTTATGAGCTAGGAACATAGGTCATAATTGGTTACAAATACTTTGATTCTTTGTGGGGTCGTTTATAATTTTGATGTCTTTGTGACATTAAAAATTGAGAAAACAAAAATTAATAAAAATTTTCGAAATAAATTATTTCATTATTGCAAATACAATGTTTGATTTTCTATATAAAACTCTGCATAACTTTGCTTTTTAAAATATTTATTTTGTTTATCTTTCAAACCAAGCGATTCGTGAATAAAGTTTGCCAAGTTAGACTTCGCAAATTTTATTTTGTGTAAGGATAGACATCACAAATTTAAAAAATTTATTTGGACCTCCAAATTTTCTTTGGTGTTTGTGCGCTATCTGCTAATTTCAAATAAATATACTTTAAATGATTGACTAATAAGTCTCTACCATAAACATGGCTTCACGCACTATGAAAATTCAATAAAGGATCCAAATTTGATTAGCTTTTTATGTTTAGATCTAAACCAAATTCCATTAAATCAGGCAATTCCTATAACTGGTCCCAAACATGCTAGATCTCTGCTGTATTTTAATTAGACATAATAATGTAGGCTTATAGGAGTATATAATTGTACGGTTTAAGATAAATTAATGCTGAACATTACACTTTAAAAGGACAAAAATTGAATATTTGCCAACTTGCCTCATAATTTGGCAAATATAATCAAAATTTTCAATAACCAAATTTATTTGAATATTTGTTGTTCATTTCAAGTGCAAAGACAGTTGTAAACAGCACTGCACTAGATTTTGTTCAATAAAATTGAACCAACTTATATAGCATAATAATTTCCTTTACTCTCCTAATTTTCCAAATGAATTAATGTTCCATGGGGTTAATGTTGATGTTTGCTGTTTTCTTTTTCAAATTTCAACTACTATATATTAATTACCTCGAGTAGTATTGCCACTGGCCTACACTTTCATTAGGAATGCCTAAAACGAAATATAGTTCTTCTAACGGTAAATTTATTCTTGCCGATTTAGTCCAAAAAAATTACGCACTTTAAACTTTAAAGTATATAAGACGTGGAAGTGAGGCATGTTGAGATAAAGGGTAAATGTCCGAATTTGCCTCTGAATTTCGTTACAGTGTTCAAATGTGTCATTAGTTAATAATTAGGGTAAAATATTTTTTCATTACAAGATTGATCCATATATATTTTATTCATTATGATTAAAATCTTTCCAACACATGAGCCTTACATCTACGCCACCCAATTAAGTTTTTACTTTGATCGGAACTTCGGCTACTATCTGATATTTCTTGTATTTCAATTATCCTGTTTTATCTGTGATAGTTACTGTCCCTTTTTCAAACTGCTTTATCATGGCTTATTCGCTTTCGTTATTTTTATTTTCATACTGCTTTGAATTTCTTGTCCTTAACTGACCTCTTTTTATGCTTATACTTTCTTTTGAACCGATGGTCTTTCGGAAACAGCCTCTCTGCCTTGTAGAAGTAAGGTCTGCTGCGTACACTACCATTTCCGGACCCCACGTTGTGGAATTTCACTAGGTATGTTGTTGTTGTTGTTTGATCGGAACATAACGACATTATTATATCACCAATTCTTTTCAGATCAACTAGTAATGTAGGAGTTTCACATCAACCTCCTAATGCTAAGAAAATAAAGGCATACATTATTTAGCTTGTAAAGCATTTACAGCCACATTGTGGCGATCAAAATAAAGTTATGGTTTGATTACGAGTGATCTTTCAATCAAGGCAATAAACAGTGTGTTCTCGCTCCGAATTCTGCCTTCTGTCGTTTTATTGGCTGATGAAATCGGAAGACAAATTGATTTCTTAACTTAAGCGATTTGGGCTAGAAACTGAACTCTAATTTTCAGGAATGGGTTCCCCAACTACTCCAGAAAGCGTTAGGACGGTGGTGTGAATAAACTAAGACGTAAGAAACATGAATACATCCGAGTAAAGTAAAAGTAAAGGATAAAGTAAGGGATAAAAGATAAAAAATAGATAAAATTTGAGTTGTTTGATTGATTGTGTGTGTTTCTATATATAAAAATGTGTTCTATTTATAGTACAAAGAGAGAGAAAAATTGTACAAACGTGCCCCCCCCCATGTCAGCCATCAAGTAACCCACCAAGTTTAATGGCCGACTATGGGGGAGGTGGTGCCGATTTTCTCGCCCTCTACTCCTCTTGCTCGGATAATGGCCCCTTTCTTTTAGTTGTCGTTGGCCGTTATCGCTTATTGGGGCCTGAAAACCCTTTTGACTTGGTCGTTGAGGCGTCTGAGTCTGAATGGGTCCCAATCGTACCTCTAACTGACAACTCAGTTGAGATGCCTTGGTAGCCGATGAAGTTCTTGTAGTCGAGGGCCAGGAGTAAATTTGGCTCTGGAATAGTTCGGTTGTCACTGAATTCGACTAAACACTTAGCTATTTTTAGTGTTAACAATTACCCCCCCCCCTAGATACGTGGAATCCTTGTATCCCAAAGGCTGGTACATGTATACCATTTCATGTAGTTGTCCATGAAGGAAAGCATTTTTGACATCTAACTGATGAAGTGGTCATGCCTTTGAGAGAGCCAAACTAAGGATTGTTCTGATAGGTGCTGGTTTAACCACCAGACTGAACGTCTCACCGCAATCCACACCAACCTATTGTGTCCTCCCATCACCTACAAGACGGGCTTTATGCCGCTCAAAAGTACCATCAGATCTTTCTTTGTGACTGAAAATCCACATATACCTAATTATATTAGCATTAGGGGGACGAGGTACCAATTATCATGTCCTATTTTTAATAAGAGCATTAAATTCATCATGCATAGCCATTTTCTAATTCGGGTCATTAAGGGCAGTCACAGAATTACGAGGCAATAGTAATTTTGAAAAGTGTGTATAATATATTTGGAGTTGGATTTGACAATGGCGTGTTGACTACGGGTGACTGGTCGCAGGGCCGGACTTGGGATCGGGCCAACGGGGGGAGCAAAACTGCCTGGCAGTGGGCAGTGTATTGGGCCGTGACCCGCACTGCCAAGTGATGGGCCGTGACCCAAGCCACTGCCAGGCAGTGGGATTTGAAATAATAGGCCAGAACTGCCGACAGAAAATAGGCTCAGGGACAAAGAAGCTGGCCCAGTTTGCTGGGCAGTGTTGTTGCGTGATTAGGCCACTATTTCTGGGACCAATTCACCCAAAAACACATGGGTTGGCAGAAACATTGGATGTGGGATGAGAAAAATGTTGGGCCAAATACGGGGATATGTCATCATCTAGGAAATCATAGGTAGGTAGTCCGGACACATGTATTTTGATAAATGAGAAATTTGTTTCATCAAAAATTATGTGACGACTCACAATGATTTTATTGGAGGATAGGTCGTAACACTTGTAACCTCGATGATTAGAAGGATAATCCAAAAAAATACAAGTAGTAGACCGTGGTTGAAGTTTTTTTATTGTGGTGGATGAAAAAAGAGGATAGCATAAGCACCCGAATACCCGTAAATGAGAATACAGTGGGTCCCTTAGGTATAGGATTTTTAGTGGAGCTTGATAGGACAAGTTTTTGTGGGGAAGTATGTTCAATATATGCGTTGTCATTTGTAGTGCATGATGCCAAAAGGATGGTGGTAGTGTGGCATGAACAAATGATGTTCTAATAATGTTATTGATGGTTCAGATTTTTCGTTCCGCCTTTCCGTTTTGTGAGGATGTGTGGGGACATGACAGGCGAAAGTTTAAACCATTAGAATTGTAAAAATCCCAAAAATGTCTATTATCAAACTCCCTACCATTATCACATTGAATATTTTTAATATCCCGTTCAAATTGATTTCAGATGAATGCTCTAAAAGTGAGAAATGTAGAGAAAAGTTGTGATTTTTTAGACAAGGTAAACGTCCACAAAATAATTAGAGTAATCATCTAGCAAGAAAAAATAATATATATGGCCCGAAGAGCTCAAAACGGATAATGTTCAAATATCACAATGGATAATATCAAAAGGCGTAAGTGTGCATGATTTAGACGAAATAAATGGCAATTGAACATGTTTTCCAAGTGAAGATGAATGACACGTGTTAGAATTACGTGATTGAGTACATGAAATAAAATTATTTTATTTGAGGGAGGCTAAAACAGGTGATCCCGGATGACCCAAACGTTCATGTCATAATGAAGGTGCGAAAGCTGCAAAAGTGAATGGTAACTTGGCTTGTTGATTGGGTGTGATAATTGGATAGAGCTCCCATTGACTATCACATCTCATTAAAGGCGGCCCCGTCCGAAAATCCTTCACGAAAAATCCCAAAGGGTCAAAATCAACAAACACCCAATTATCAGTAGTAAACTTTCGAACCGACACTAAGTTTTTAATTAATTGTGGAGCATGAAGGACGTTCTTTAAAGTTAATGGTGGGTTTGATGGAGACAAATTAGTAGAACCATAACCTCAATAATTGGAATAGAATGACCATTTTCGACAATTATACCATTATTTTTTCTCAAATTAAAATAGGATGAGAGATAACCTTGGGAGGACGTCATATGAGACGTCGCTCCGGTGTCTATATACCAATTCGCATTGGGCGTATCAAGTCCAAGGGTGTGCATGACAGACTCAATATCGGTTGGGCTAGCCACTGCCGAATGGGCCTCCTGCCACTGGTTCGACAGTGGCCTAAAACTGGATGACATGCCATAATTTCTTGGCCCAAAATTAGTCGGCCCAAATCCCGGATGTTGGCTGGCAGTGGGCTGGCCAGTTTGCCTTTGACTGGGCCTGACCCAATTACCCGACGGGAATGGGCAGGGTGGCACAGCCCAAGGCCACTGCATGACCCACTGTTGTCCGCCGTTTTTGCCGCTCCTGACGTCGTGTCCGCCGCCGCCGGAATTTCAGTGGCCTCCAAATTTGCCATTACCGCGTTTCCACCCCGATTTTTACCATTATTTCATCCTTTTTGTCTCCTATTTTATTGTATAGGTTCAAAATGTGTAGTAGCTTCATTGGTTAGGGTGGCAACCATGGAGGAATTTGAGACGGTTGCGGCCTTTTTGACAAAACCCGCCTCTTCAAGAATAAGCATAGAACGGGCTTGGTAAAAAATTAGTAGAGGATTGCTTTGTCGAATGAGCATTCCAACGTCACTATATGCGTCAGTAAGGCCGGCAACCAACTGTAAAACCAATCGATTGTTTGTAACCGGCGAACCAACGTTCTTGAGTTGATCCGATAAAACTTTGAGACGTTGACAATAGCCTGACGCATTCGGAAAATATGCCATGTCAGTGGTGGAGAATTATTGCTCCAAAGTGACGGCTCGAGAATTTTTGTTGTCTTGAAAAACTCCCCGCAAGCGATTTCAATCCTTCATCGTCGTGGAATCGGGTTTCATTATTGTGTGCAACAAATCGCTAGAGATGGTTGCATAAATCAACGAGAGAACTGTCGCATCAAGTGTGAGCCATAGTTCTTTTTCATCATTGGTTTTTAACACCTTTTTCTTATCTTTTTTCGGTGGAATTATGTGATGAATAACCCGATGGGAACGGCAATAGATTTTAAAGAGCTCTGCCAAAGTTGCGTAATGAACATTTTCCATCTCAAGGGTGATGAAAATATGTGTTTTAATGTTAGAGACGGCAAGAGCGGGATGAAATGTGGATTTGGAGTCAGACATTGTTGACCGGGAAAAGAAAGAAGAATGGAAAAAAATTGTGGGTGGTCGATCGGTGGTGGGAGGGGTGGCTGACGGTAAGGAAGAGAATTGTTTAGGTAGGATCTTTTCCTAATCTTATGATACCATGTAAGAATATTTTCCTCAATATTCATCTTCCAATAATGTGATAATTATACCACTAATACAACCTATAATTATAATAATGATATGATTTGATGAGGCTACAATCATGACATACAATCTCTCTAAGATAATGTTAATCTATCTACCATATACAAATAATTATATAATCAATTACAATAATCATTAATTATAATATTAATTAATAGTTATTCTATCAGTCTCTAGTTTGAGTTATGGATATGATTTTCCTTTAGTAGGTATCGCTTTTTTTAAGAATAAGTTCTACACAATGTAAATTAGAATATTATCGGATTTCAATGTGAATATTAAAGTGATAAAAAAAGATAAAAGATTCGAATTAAAGGGAGTGGTCAGTTATCGTAAATCTAAGTAGTGGAGAAGTTGAAACGTGGCGAATCAACGGTGTACACAGAAATAGAAAGTGATGAAAAGAAAACAGCGTTCAGCACCAAACATGTTCTTTCCTGTTCCCTCTTAAGCCCCTCCACATGATCCCTTCTTTATTTCTTCTTTTATCAATTCCACCTTAGCTCCATTATCCTTCTAATAAAAATCCAATATTTAATTAGATAAATCCCAAAAGAGGGAAGAACGTGGAGAGAAGTACGGTCAAACTTAACACAATACTATTAACAATAACATAGTAAGTTTAATTCCATAAATAGAATAGGAAAAAGGTGAATGTACGCGGACCTTATTTTTATTTTTATTTTTATAGAATAGAGTGATTATTTTTAATAGACTCTTAGTAAAAAAAAATGTTTTACGAAATAGGTTTATAAAGAAATTATGATGAAATTATCAAAGAGAAGAAAAATAGACAACAAGAAAAAATAAAAATAATCAAAGTAAAAAAACTAACAATAGTACTACAATTAAAGAGTAAGATTGTTATTAAAGTTTGAAGGGTCGTTAAATAAGTTCAATGAATTTTTATTGTTTAGCAATAGACATTATTCGTTGTTAATTTATGTTTCTTTAATAGTGACTTCTTTTCTAATGTGATACTCACCCAAATTGAATTATGCTTACTATGTGAGTAAGGTGTTACTTTGGAATACATATTTATCATGTGCAATTTTCATTGTGAGATTTTTATGATGAGATAGATATGATCCTTCATCTTTAATTTTAGGTTTGAGCTCTAGGTATGATAAAAAAAATTATATTAGAGTGTTTTCGCCCTAATTGGTCTTACGCGAATGCGAAATTCAAATTATTGGGGCAATAATGCGAATAGTGTAACGAATAATGGTGGGAAAAAAGAGATTTTTACATTCTAAGTCTCGCTATTGAGATTTTGGTGTTCAGCTTTCACTTGTTGACACTAAAAGCATTTTGCTATGAACTTGGCGATATCGTACACATGTTCTTCCACCAATAAATTTCTATCAAATTGTGATATATTTGAATGAAATTTATGTATTTTAAAAATCTTATGTGTTTTCGTTATAATTACATATATAAATCCTTCCACATTTGAAACACATGACGCGATTTTGGAATCTCAAAGTGCTATCTCCACACCAACAATAAACCTTGTTTCCGAATCATGTCCTTTAACTTAAAAGATGAGGATCGCCTTAAAATGAATAAAGTAATTTAGTATAATAAATCCTTTTTAGGTTCTTCAGCATTCACATTTTTTGCTGACATCCCAATAATCCCAATAATCCCCCTTCCCCCGACCCGACCTTTGCTTTTTAGAAAATCTCACTCACGTGTCATATGATTTATAGCTCGTTGTCCATAAGTGGATTTGTTTATTCCTCGATTTCGCAAAATAATCAATTAAGTCAACACATACTAGCTTTTACATGCTCTATAATAATAATTAGATTCACAATCAAATATTTAAATATTTCTTAATATAGATATAGAATATTGGATTTTTTAAATTTTTTTGGGGGTGGAGCGTTTTAATAATAAAATGTCTTCCACTTTTAAAAGTTGGAAATAAAATTTTCTTCCACTATTAAAAGTTTGAAATAATTTTTTCTTTCACTATTAAAAGTTGGAAATAATTTTTCTTACACTAATAAGTAGAAATTAAAGATTTTTCACTAAATATTTAAATTATTTTCCTACTTTATTTTATTACTATTAAAGGATGAATTTCTATCCTAAAAATTGATTATCATCCTTACACTGTGAACATGTGCAAAAATATAGAGCGTATGAAAATTTTGAGATAAAAGAGAGTTTTATTTAGTTGAAGGAAGGTATTGTTCTTTTGGTGGAGCTTTTGGACTCAACATCTTGTTCATAGTTCATTGAGTAGTACGACGTTGCCGGGCTGTTGTATCATGGAGGGGACAAATCAGAAAGATTATTGTTGGATCGGTAAAAATTTGCTAAGATGGACTTAAATCTCCTTAAAGAGAGCGAGATATTCGCACCTCAGTCTGAAGATATTATTTTCTTCATTTATATTTTTCAATTGTAATTGTATTTCAGTTGTAATTTTACCAATAAAGGAGATTCAATGGCTACAATTGAAAAATTCACAGATGTTAAGGTGGGAGATCTTAACAAACCATTTCTACTCAACGGTACTCATTTTAACAGATGAAAGGGTAAAGTACTTTCTACTTAAGTTTTCTCAATGTTTCTTACGTATTAACTGAGAAGAATCCAAACAAAGTGACAACTCTTCCATGAGTAATGAAGAACTTATTTCTCTTCAAGAGAAGTGAAAAAATATGATGAAGATTCATACAAGTGTCGGTATTATTTACTTAATTGTCTATCTGATGATTTTTATGATTATTATGATAGAACTTACTCTAGTGCAAAGAAAATTTGAAAAGCATTGCAGAGTAAATATGATACCAAAGAGGCTGGAGTGAAAAATTATGTTGCTAGTAGATTCTTTCGTTTCTAAATGGTGGACAACAAATCAGTGGTAAATCAAGCTCAAGATTTTATAATGATCATTGGAGAACTCAGGTCCGAGGAAATTAAAATTGAAGATAACCTTATTATTTATGGCATAATAGATAAACTTTCACCTTCTTGGAAGGAATTTTTAAAAACTATGCGCCACAAGCAAAAGAAAACTTCTCTTGAGACATTGATAATGTGAATCTGCATGAAAGAAGAAGTAAGGGGTCAAGATGCACTAATGCAACCGGAAGAGAGCAATTTAACATGTCACAAACAAGGTAAATTTAATTACTTCAGATAATGTTGCTCCTAATTCTTACAAAAATACTTCTGTGAAACCTATGAAGAAAATATTCAAGAAAAATAAAGCTAGACCTCCCAAGAAAAATAATGGTGTTAATAACTGAGCACAATATCAACACGTTCAAGATTCAGGACCATGCTTTGTCTGTGACAAAAGTGGACGTATTGCTCGATTTTACAAGTTTTGAAAATGTGGTCTTGTACCTCAAACGAACGTTACTGAAGAGCCACTGGTAGCGGTGATAACAGACATAAAAATGGTGGAAAATGTTGATGGATGGTGGACTGATTCTGGTGCAAACCGTCATGTCTGTTATGACAAAGATGGTTCAAAGTGTATACTCCTTTTGAGGAGCCCAAAACCATCATGCTTGGTGATTCTCACACCACTCAAGTGCTTGGAAAGGGAGATGTCGAGTTGAGCTTCACTTCTGGAAGGGTATTAACTTTAAAAGATGTATTTTTTACTTCTTCCGTGAGAAAAAAATTGATGTCTAGTTTTCTTCTTAATAAAGCAAGCTTCAAACAGATTATTGAGTCTGATCAATATGTAATATTGAAAAAATATTTTTTTATGAAAAGGGGGTATGCATGTGATGGGATGTTCAAGTTTAATGTTGAGATGAATAAAGTTGTTAATTCTGTTTACGCATTTCTTCTACTAATTTTTGGCATACTCGTTTGTGTCATATTAATAATCATTATGTGAGAATCATAAGCAATTTAGGATTAATCTCAATGATTAAAAAGAATTTTGAAAAAATGTGAGGCTTGTAGTAAAGCCAAAATTACTAAAAAAACCTCATTTTTAAGTTGAAAGAAAAATCGAATTGTTAGAGTTTGTTCATACTTATATTTGTGAACTTGGAGGAATTTTAACTCGTGTAGGAAATAGATATTTTATCACTTTTATTGATGATTTTTCTAAGTATACATATGTTTTCTTGATAAAAAATAAAAGTGATGCTTTTGAAAAATTTAAAGTGTTTCTCCATGAAGTTGAAAATCAATTTGATAGAAAAAAGAATTAGAAGTAATAGAGGCCGTGAATATGAATCTAATGAGTTTAAATCTTTTGTTAGAACATTGAGAATAATTCATGAAACTACTCCGCCTTATTTTCCTGCATCTAGTGGTGTAGCAGAAAGAAAAAATAGAATTTTGGTTGAGTTAACAAATGTCATGCTTATTGAGTCAAGTGCACCTCTAAATTTTTGGGGTGAGTCTATTTTGACGGCTTGTTATGTGTTGAATCAATTGCCTCATAAAAAAAATTAAATTAACACCGTTTGAGTTGTGAAAAGGTCACAATCAAATTTGGGATATCTAAGAGTTTGGGGTTGTTTAGCCTATTTGAGGTTAATGGATCCTAAATTTTTTAAGTTGGGTAAAAAAGTTACTACTCGTGCTTTTCTTGGTTATGCTTTAAATAGTACAATCTATAGATTTTTTGGTCTTGAAGATAATATTAAAATAGAATCAGGAGATGCTATTTTTCATGAAAATAAATTTTCATTTGATTCTAAAAATAGTGAGGGTCATAGAACTAAAGAAAATATTTTGTCACTACCTAGTTCTTCTACTTCTGTTTTGGAAAATGAATAAATGATGATGTTGAGTTAAGAAGAAGTAGAAGAGCTAGAGTATAAAAAGATTTTGGTCCTGATTTTTATGTTTTCAATATTGAAGATAACCCTCTCAATTTACAAGAAGTTTTATCTTCACATGATGCTGTTTTTCGGAAAGAGGCTGTAAATGATGAGATAGAATCACTAGTTTCTAATAAAACTTGGAAGTTAGTTGATTTACCACCAGGTTGTAAATTGGGTGCAAATGGGTCCTAAGAAAAAAGTTGAAATTGGATGGATCAGTTGATAAATCTAAAGCTAGACTAGTTTTTAAGGGTTCTAAGCAATTAGAAGGTCTAGAATTTTTTGATACCTTTTCTCCGGTAATAAAAATTACATCCATTAGACTTTTAATTGCTATTACTGTAATTTTTTATTTACATATTCATCAAATGAATGTAATTTTTTTTAAATGGAGACCTAAATGAGGAAATCTATATGAAACAACCCGAAGGTTTTGTAGAAGCTAGCCAAGAAAATAAAGTGTGTAAACTTACTAAATCCCTATATGGTTTGAAACATGCACCAAAGCAATGTCATGAGAAGTTTAATTCCTGCATGATTGAGAATGATTTTAAAATAAACGAATGTGATAAATGCATCTATCATAAGTCTTGGAATAATTCACATATTATTTGTCACTATGTTGATGACTTATTGATTTTTGGCTCTAATATGCATGTTATTGGTGAAACTAAAAATATTTTTAAAATTATTTTGATATGAAAGATCTTGGTAAGGTAAATTTTATTTTTGGAATAAAAGTTACTAAAATATGCAATAGATTTTTTCTTGACCAGTCACATTATGTTGAGAAATTTTTTTAAAAAATATAACTTTCTTGATTGCAAGCATGTTATAACTCCTTTTGATTCTACTATTCACTTGTTTGTTGTTCAAAGTGAAAATGATGTGATAAATCAAAAGAAATATGCTAGCTTAATTGAAAGTTTGAGATATGTGACTGATTGCACTAGGCCTGATATTGCATATTCAGTTGGAGTACTTAGCAGGTTTACAAGCAAGTCATGTAATGAACATTGGCATGCCATAACGAGAGTTATGAAATATTTAGTTTGTACAAAATAGTATGACTTGTTTTATAAAAAATATCCTGCTATACTTGAAGGCTTTTCTGATGCAGATTGAAACACTTTATCTGGTGGTTCATGTTCAACCCTAGCTATATTTTTACTTTGGGAGGTAGTGCTATTTATTGAAAGTCAAAAAAATTAACTATTATTGCTAACTCTACCATGGAGGCTGAACTAATTACTTTAGCTTCAACTAGTGAAGAAGCGAATTGATTGAGAGATTTATTATTTCAAATACCTTATTTTACTCTATCCTTAGCTTCAAATACCTTAGCTTCAGCTATCAGAGAATAAAAATGGAAAGATCTTTCGATGGATGGAAAGCCAAAGGCCATAATGTAATTGCTCAATTGAGAAGTGAATTCAAAATTATTCTACTCCATTGTCCATTCCGCCATGTTGAGAGGTCATTGAATGGGGAGATTGATTCTCTTTTTGTAGATATGGTGCTCGATTGTGCATTTAGTGTGTGTTTGGTAGGACGGAAAATAATTTTTACTGAAAATAAGTAAGAAACTATTCTTTTCGTCTCAAAATAAGTGTTATTTTTTCTTTGAAATTGAATTAGATTAGGTCAAACTAATATTTTAAAGTTAAATTTTAGATATTTAAAAATTATACGAAAAGTATATAAGTTGCAATTCTTCTAATATCAATACGGTGAAAAAATATTTTAGAATATCAATAAAAGTTCACAAGTTTGAGTCTCAAGAAGTGAAAAGCGATAGTTTGCGAAGGGGAGTGTATTTATTTTATGATACTTTGTAAGTAAATAGAGAATATTATCTCAAAAACATTTAGATATAATTTAAACAAATACTCTGATAGCATAAACATAATTTTAAAAATCTTGGAAGGACGGTGAGTTTATTTAGATTTTCTTTTTCAAATAAACACATGCAAAAATAATTATTCCCTCTATTCTAATTTATATAACACACACACACACACACACACACACACACACACACACATATATATATATATATATATATATATATATATAAAGAGTAGCCCGGTGCTCTAAGCTCTCGCTATGTGCAGGATCTGAGAAAGGGCCGGACCACAAGGGTCTAATGTATGCAACTTTACCTAGCATTTCTGCAAGAGGTTGTTTCCACGATTTGAATATAGTTTAAATAAATACAAACTTCAAAAAGAAATGAAGAATTTTAAAATTTGTGATCTTAAATATGTTATATCATTTGTGTGGCTATAAAACGTTTGTAACTTATTACAATAGACATGTAACATTTATATTGCTATAAAAGCTTCTCGTTAAGGTAAGTGAAAAATATAAACTTATTTTTATTTATAAATTTAAAAATATATCCTTTTTCTTAAAAGGAATAAAAAGTACTTTATATAAACTGAAATAGAGTGTATGTTTCTTCTACCTACTTTGCTTTAATTTGTGTTTTTTCACATCTGTCAAATTTATCCGTTATGACCTAATCTCCAACTGAAACATAGAAAAGCTTTTTCATTGTTTTTTAGATATTATCTGACGTGATTTTGAGTTGGAAAAGGAAAAAAGAAAAAAGAAAAAAGAAAAAAGAAAAAAGAAAAAAGAAAAGAGAGGTTGCCTTTAATTACTTCTTGCAGTATTAGCAAAGGAAAGATCATTTTGTCATTATGTTACTGACGTATAATAGGAGTGATTAATTATATCTATATGGAAAAATTAAAGTGTAATGTAAACGTCTAAAAGTAAGTGATGTGACTTTATTACTGAACTAATACATAATTTAATTTTCGTGTTAAGCAATTTAAAGTTGTTTTTCGAATTAAAAGAATGCCCATAAGCCACTTTACATGGTTTACAAGAATTTTATGTATCCTTTTCTTGCTCTTTGGAATCATCAATGTTTGTGTTGCAATTTCATTTTTCCTGACTCGCCTTGAATTAAATTAAATTAAATTTGATATTTAAACCGACTCAGCTACTAAGATAAGACCAAAGAAAATAAAACATGAAGAGTTTAAATTTTGGAAACATGTTTGTTTGGGCATCAAATAGTGTTTCTGCCATTTTAAATAGTACTTAACTTTACTATTTGCAAATTCTAGTTTGCTCATCAAAAATTGCAAAATACAAAGCTTTAGTGATTGATAAGTACCATTTCCACAAACTCCTGATTATAAGCAATACTACTAATGATTCTATTACACGATACAACAACTTTGTGGTCCGGCCCTTCTCTGAATTTCGCGCATAGCGGAAGCTTAGTGCACCGAACTGCCTTTTTACTAATGATTCTACTACACGATACAAATTCAAGTTAATTGAGTCGATGAAAATATTATTTTTGATCGTTTTTAGAAAATATGAAAGAGTAAGTCGAGAAAAACTGTAATTTTACAAACTAATTGTCAGCCTCCGCTCAACTTTTTTGCCCTACATATACTTATATAAGAGACTTTTTTACTTATTTAGTAGATTTAGACGACTTTTGTAATGTTGTGAAGAAAGTACAACTTGTTAATTCATATGAATATTGTTAAGAGCCCCACGTCGGATATGGAATGAGAACATGAACTCCTTATATGGACTTGGACAATTTTCACCTTAAAAGCTAGCTTTTGGATTGAGTTAGGCCCAAGATTCATTCTTTACATGGTATCAGAGTCAGACCTATTTCAATTATTTGTTCACCGATGTTGGGCCCCCAAATTATATTATCCACGCTCCGGTTAACAATGTCTGGGCGTGCGGGGAAGTGTTAAGAGTCCCACATCGGATATGAAATGGGAACATGAACTCCTTATATGGATTTGGACAATCTTCACCCTACAAGCTAGCTTTTGGAGTTTAGTTAGACCCATGATCCATTCTTTACAAATATATTGATAAAGAGAACGAAACAACAACAATGGGACATGTGATAGAGAGAAACCTTTTGTGTTTGAGTCATCTCACTTAACTAAAACACAAAGTAGAGGTGTCAATGGTTCGATTCGGGCGATTATTTTGAAATTTATGTATCATACCATTTTTTTCGGTTACTCTAATATGTATAACCAAAATTTAAATTTTTAAAACCGTCCCTATCATTTTGGTTCCTCTTCGCTTTCGGTACGGTTCGATTAATTTTAGATATTTTTTAAAACGTCATCTACAACTACGTACTTGACAAACAATTTAGAGATGTGTTTTTGACATACAAAACAATAGTAAAGAAGAAGATATATCACTTTCATTATAAAACTCATAAACTTGGCAATGAGTTCCTAAAACCATTCATGAGCAATGAAAAATACACAAAAGAAAAATACAATAAATATTGAAATTATTTCGAGTGTCAAACTCACGTTCACTCATTTTTTTCAAAAAATATTTGATCATCATGCAGTTCTACACTAAATCAAAGTTCAAAATAAAATTAAGATGAAATAAATCTGAAATGAGATTAAACATTCATAAAAAAGGAACAAACTTCACAAAAAAATATACTAGCCAAAACACTTCGTTATTGAAGGATTTATTAATTTTAACGGTAGGATTAGTACATTCTACGCCCACACACACACACATATATATATATATATATACGATTCGATTCAGAATTTTAAAAAAAAGTTAATATATAAGATATACTTAATGCATATATATATATATATATATATATATATATATATATATATATATATATATATATATATATATATATATATATATATATATATATATATATATGTACGGTTCAGTTTAGGATTTTTTGAGTTACTTCTTATAAAAATAAAAATCTAACCTATTATTCGGGACGATTATATATTTACACTGAAAATTACGATCATCTTTGAATAAACCTACTAATCAGTTCAATTGAATTAGATTCGGTCAGTTATAGTGGATTTTTGAAAAAACATTGACACCCCAACCCAAAAGCAAACAGTTTGCCTCTTTAAGTGAAGTTACGTTGAACGCAGAAGAAATTTATTGAAATTCATATCAAATAGATATCGTTAGTACAATAACATTACTATCACTAGCTTTATTAATTTTTCGTACACGCTATTGGGCTATTGAATGGTTATGGAAAAAACAAAAAGCATACAAGAAAAAAATATTTATTTTACATCGTTGCTTTAAAGGTAGCCAAAAACCGTTATTCATTTGTCTCAATTTTTTTTTTAAAAATTTACACGTCTTTTAAAAAAAATTATTTTATTTATATGCATCTTCATTAAATGAGTAGTAATTTGGAGGAGTATTTAACTACTTTATTCTTATTTAGATCTAAGTTATAATCTTTTTATTAAATGTTTACTTTATTTATGTGCATCTTCTTATTGATAAAATTCTACTCCATTCGTTCAAAATACTTGTCATATTTTTCTTTTTAAAAGACAATTTGACTAAATTTCAAAGTTAAATTAGATTATATTAATTTAATATTTTAAAATTAAAATTTAGATATTCGAAAACTGTACAAAAAGTACTATAAGTTGCAATTCTTCTTATATTAATATGATAAACAATATAGCTCAAAATATTAGTCAAAGTTAATATAATTTTGACTCTTGAAAAATGTAACGTGATAAGTATTTTAGGATAGAGAGAGTATTAATATTAAATAAAAAAATTAATTAATTATATCTTAAAATTTTAAATTAATAATAATTTAATATAACTATTTTTAGAAATCACCATAAATAATGTGAGAAGGAGTTTCCATTGTGCCTGCCTATTGAGTTTTACCGTTTCATTATTGCGGGCTATTTCTAACCTGTAATAACTGATTACAGGTCAGTATACGAAAATAATTTTAGTTTCACAAATTAAAGTAAAAATTGGAGCAACTTTTACTATGTTTAATTGTTACTACAATATTAAAAGAGTAAATAAATTTGGTACACCGTAGCCGTAACAAAGCCTCGTCTTAATGCCGGTTTGCCCAAACGGGCCATAAGCGACGTCGTAGCCTGACATGCCACGTGGGCTTCTCTGACAGAGAGAGGTCAGAACTTGTGTACCGTTAGCGGTTAAATTGAAGTTAGAACTAACTAGTAACTACTCGACCTGGTTAGCTAAAAGGTTAATAACTTGAGATGTACATTTTTAATGGTTTATAGTGTTTATACTCTTACCGTCTCAATTTTTTATGATGTAATTTAATTGAATATAAAATTTAAAAAGTAAAGAATTTTTTTAAAATTTTATGATTTAAAATAAATTAAAGATATTTGTGTGGTTATAGATCATCTCGTTAAGCGTAAATATAAAATTTAAAATTAAATTATTGTTAAATAAAAAAATGTATCAATCTTGATACTGACTAAAAAGAAAAATATGTCATATAAATTGAGACAGAGAGAATAATATTTTTTTAATCTCTAAATTATTAAATTTTAATTCATCTCCAATTAGTTGAAAGGTGTGCTTTGGATTTATTTGCTCGTAAATATTCACAAATTTATCATATTACTCCCTCTCAATCAAAAAGAGTGTTCACTTAGCCTTTATTTTTTAATTAAATAAGAGTGTTCACCTACCGAATCAAAGAAAGAATTAACTTTACTTTTCCAAATTTGTCCTTATTAAGTGTTAAGTGTTATGTGACCAAAACTCAATATCTATTTAATTAGAAGCATTTTAGTCAAATTACCTATTTTTATCTAGGAGTTAGTATTTTCTTAGGGGGTGTGCAAATGACTAAGTGAATACTCTTTTTTGATCCAGAGAGAGTATTAACTATTTTACTGTATAATTATGTTAAATTAACATTATTACTTCATATTTAACATTTATATCATGGCCGAAACTAAAAGGTCGAATACAAGTTCAGCTTAACTCTATAGATTTTATGCAAATACTAGTACATTTATGTCGCATACTGTTTTGTTGTAGTTTTTTTTTATTTGATCTGTTTTATTCTGATCGAGGGTCATCAGAAACAACCTCTTTATCTTCCAAGATAGGTGTAAGGTCTGCGTACACTCTATCCCCTCAGACTCTACTTATATGATTATAATGGATATGTTATTGTAGTTATACTTGTATTAATAAGTTCATTAAGTATGTATAAATATTAAATTTAGCACTCATTTATTATCATTTGAAGTCACTATTCAATGGTCTAAAATTTATAAAATTGAGACTTAGCTTTTGAATATATAATTTTAAAAGTAATTTAAAGATAACATATTTCTTGTATATGAAATAATCAATTGAAGGTTAAATGAATTTCGTTAAAATATAAGAATAAAAATCACAATTTATATCAAGTCGTCGCCCTTTAAAGGAGCGGGCGCAGTGAACTGTAATTGTGAAAAGATTGGAAGATCTAGCCAAAGAAGGTGATAGCCATGTAGATTCGTTCTCATGGTTCGATCCTTCCCAGTAAAACGCGGCGTGTTCGAATTCTGATAATAATAAAAAATGTTATATTAATCCTCAGGAGTTGTTTGGTACGAAGGATAGGACGGATATTCTAGGATTAAGTTTGTGATTAATTTTATATTTATTTATACCTTCTATTAAATAGAATATGAAATGAAGTCCAGTCTGAATTGTGAAATATCTCATTAGACTTAAAATTATTTTATTTCACCTCTCAAATAAAATAAATTAATCCCAAAATTATAATTCTGAAAGTATAACCTTAGAATAATTTAATCAGCATACCAAATGATCCCTTAAGATTTAAGTCTATAATAAGAATAAAATGAAAGGGAAATAAATTTGTTGGGAGTGGGTACGAAAAACAATGAGATTTCTCGCTGGAGGCACCGCTTGCACCATGACCCATTAAAATAAAATAAAAAAACTATAATTTCTCTCTTTATTTCTATTTTTTACAACATTTTGCAGGGTGTTGCAGATCTTGCCTCCCCATACACAACTCTCTCTCTCATCTTATTTCCTTTAATTAAAAAAATAATTAATTTAATAGTATTAAAAAGGTTATGATATTTTTTTCTCTTTCATTCATGTGTATAAAAGTGATAGAAACCTTCCTTATTATCCTTCGTTACTCTTCTTGTCTAAAGAAAGACTGACCCTTTCTTCTTTATCTCTCTTTAATTCTTCTCCTTTTAGAGGAACCAAACCAAGTTTTTCACTTTTCTGTAAGTTTCTCTATCTATAATTTTTGTTTCTTCGAGCTGTTTTGAAAATGATTTATTTTTCTATACTACAGCGTCAGTTTCGTTAATTTGAATTAGTAATTCTGAGCTGATTTTTTCCGCAATTTTTAAATATTATTTGAAGTTTTTTTTCTCAGTGTTGAACCTTTGAAAGTGATTCGTTTCTCTATTCTGCGACTTTTTCAGTTTCGTTAATTGAATATTTTGCTTTCGCATTTTTTTCAAAATTATTTTGAGCTATTTTTTTATTTTTCTGAAGAAATTGCTTTTTTTCATGTGTTGTATGCCTTTTGCGAGTTTTTTTCTTTTTACATGAGCTTATGTTTGATGCAAAAACAGTTTGTTAAAATATGTGAAAAATCGAGTAGTTTGAGCTGTTTTTAGCAAGTAACTCCAAATAATTAAGCTGCTAGTATATTAATTTTCGTTGCAGAATTTTTTGTTGAAATTGCTTTTTAGGCTTGATTTGTTAAATTGAATTTCTGTCACTTGCACTTAGTTTATGTGATGATAATCAGAGAGTAAGCGTAGATCTGTGAAGAAATAAGGAGATTTCTGATTTATCATCCAATTATTAATCCACAAAAATCTTGAAGGACATCTCAAAGCTTGTTGTATATAGCATGAATTTTACTCGTTTCTACGATTTTGACCTTCGTAAAAGTTTCAATTAATCACATGTTTCAAAAGATCTTTGATTTTGCTTTAATTTCTGATTTTGCTGGCTTCTTCCAAAAATTCCTCGCTTACGTATCTCCGCCTCGCGATTCCTTTAATAATTTGTTCAGATCTGTAAATTTTTCTTCACATAGTTCGTATAAAATTTATAACGGAAAAAGGTCAGATTTGCCCGTGTATTCTCAGAAATAAGTATATTTGACCTTTGTTATACTTTTTCAACATTGTTATCCAACTTTAAGGCCATATTTGCCCTTGGTACTCTAAGAAAGAGTTATATTTATCCCTACTTGGCATATATGTTTCATTTCTACCAGCTCTCAACTAAAATTACTTTGTTTTCCAGAAACATGCGTTTTTTTTCCAATTAGATCTTATTATCATGCCAGAGAGAAGATGAACACATAGTTCGTATAAAATTTTTCCAGATCTGTAATAGTTCGTACTATAAAATTAGTACTAATTAGTATTTTGATATCTGTTAGTCTCTATTACTTCATATCTACATTAAAACAATTATTCCCTGAGCTCTCACCTGAAATTCCTTTTTTTTATTTACAGAAACAGGTGTTTTTTTTCTTTTCAATTAGATCTTATATTATCAAGCTAAAGAGAAGATGAACCACTGTGCAATTCAACAAGGTGCTTGGAGTTCAATTTCTGATAAAAAGGATGTCGTTGTTTGCCCTAAGCCTCGGCGTCTCGGCCTTTTGAACGTTGCCATAAATGAACCTATTAGACCTCTCAGATGGCATGTTAGGTAATAACATTTCTATCGCTTATTGCTTTTTATTTTTCGAAAATTTCTGTGTATTTTTCTAAATTTTTACCAACTTTTATTTTATTTTTGTTCAACAGCCATCAGCAAGAGCTATGTCATTCAAGAGCTGGAGCTGATCTATTGGATATCATCCTCGCAAAGGTAGGTTTATTAATTGCTTTTCAATTACTATTTGTGTAATATAAAATAATCCCTCCGTCCCAATTTACATGTCACCACCGTTGGAATTTGGAATTTTGAGAGTCAATCAATTTTTTCTTTTGACAGAATTTTGAGAGTCAAATCAATTTTTTCTTTTGACAGAATTTTGAGAGTCAAATCAATTTTTTCTTTTGACAGAATTTCTTTATGTCTTTTTAAATATTTTAAGTTGTTAATCAGTGTATTTATAGTACTTTGTACATATTTTTCAAATATATATAATTCTATTTCAAAAATTATGCCTCTATGACCTACTTCACCGTCAAAGTTTAAATGTTTGAATCTCGAATTAGAAAATGTGCCACATAAATTGGGGAAGGGGAGTAGTAGTTTGTCGATATGGAGTCCATCTGTTTGACAAAATCGAAAAATAAAAAATATGATGAACACAAGTAAAATGAAAGGTGCCTTTTGTCAACATATTGAAAAAGGGCTTTTGTCCAAGTGCGTGGGCACCATGTACTTGTTGGTGTAAGCCGTAAGGTGTTATAGATTAGTGAATTTCATCTTATTCTGTAATTTGAGTGGCTTAGAATGAATTGAACATTTATTCATCAATTAAAACTTATCAGCTGTTTACAATCAGTTTAGATACGAGATCTGGTCAAATATGAAACAACATATGCTGATTATTGGTTCTGAAAATTGTTACAGGGTGGTAATGGTGGTGCGGATCAATCATCTGCTGCACAGGTAGCCTCGTCGCCCCCTTTTTTTTGTGGGTCACCGCCGAGCAGAGTATCTAACCCATTAATTCAAGATGCACGGTTTGGGGATGAGAAGGTCAGCCCAGTTTCACCACGGGCAATCCCGATACCTTCCGGAATGGCTTCGTCCCCATCTGCATCCGCCAGGAAAGGCGGATGCGTGAGGGCGAATTTTGGCAACAATCCAGCTGTTAGAGTTGAGGGTTTTGATTGCCTCGACAGGGATCGTCGTAACTGCAGCATCCCTGCCCTGGCTTAATCAAACCCTTAAAAATCCATTTTCAACCCTCGAGAAAAGTAAATATAGAGGTAAAATGTGAAGTGTTATTACACGAAGGAGAGTAATCAATCAACCTTTGGTTTAGCATCATCAGCAGCAGAAGAAACAGGAATTTTGAACATGAGAAACCACCCTTTTGCCTAATGTAAATATGTTTAAAGCGGGTCTGTAATTAGTAGTACTAAGGTGTTGTCTTGGTGTCTGTAAGTAAAAATGAGAGTTGTGTTGTTATTAACCCTAAGTATATAATTATGAGAGAATTAGGTGGGTCATGAGGGAAAAAACCCTCTTGAAATGGTGGGTGGTTGTAAGTATGAAGTTTAGACTTTGGAGGTAATTTTTAGGATTTTGTGTCCATTTGGGGTGGTTTAGAAATGTCAATATGGGCGGCTATGATTAAGTGATTGTCTTACAAAAAAAAAGAAGGAAAAAAGTCAAAAACCTTTATTAGTTGTTGAGTGGAGCCATCGTTGTAGTCGATTCACTTTTTGTAAATATAAATATCCTGTATGGCTTATATGATATGATTATTTTGTTGCATAAATTGCTTATGGTGATTCGACTTTTCTTCCATCACTTTCATTTCGGTCGGTTGCATGCTGATGTTGTGGTGTGAATGATTAGGCTTTGCTTGTTTGCTACGCCAATTATTGGTTGGAAATGGACTCTGCGGGACTCTCATTTTTGTTCATTTTCCTTCTAATTTAAAGGTTACTTTCTTTTGTGGATTTTTAACCTTTAATTATTTTTTTCTTGTGTCATTGAGTTTTCGTTCCAGTTTTTTACCTAAATTTGGGTTGACAGCTAGATATTTGGTATTTGTTGGTTGAATGTGAAGTTAAAGGTGAAAAGTGAGTTTGAAAGTTTAAAACGTTTTTATGAGTAAAAATACGATAAATTCTTTAAAACATAACTCTCTCAAACTTCAAATTCTTTGAAGGATATATGATGGCATAAGCTTTTTTATTTGTCTTTGAGGGGGAGGTTTATCGGAAATAGCGGCTCAATCCATCACAAGATAGGGGTAAAGTCGGCGTAAATTATATTCTTTTCAGATATCACCTGATAGAATTATACTGAGTATGTTATTATTGTTGTATATACCATGCATGCAATACCGTCCGTCCATAAAAATAATATACAATAGCTTATAAAAAATAAAATAGAGAGGTAAAAGGAGGGAAATCAATTTATTCTTTCTTTTTACGGGCAGGCAAGTTGTTAATCAAATAATTTATTCTAAGTTTCAGATTGATTAAAACCCAAAAGGTTTTAATTAGGACCATACTAAATGAGGATCATGAAATATCATCAATCCAGCTCCTACTAATTTCAAATTAGGAAAAGAAAAGAAAAAAGCTGCAGATTCTCACTAAAGCATTGATGGAAGGTTAAACTTTAAAGTTGAAATTCGTTGAGAACAAAAGGTGAAATTCTTCTTTTAGTGGGACTAGTTATTGGGTAAACATTTCCAAAAAGTAAAACATTTGCTTAAAAGCAATGATCCTTGTGATTACAATTGGTGATTATGTCTTTCAAGACTAATTATATCCCATCCGTTTCATAATAAGTAGTGTTTTTAATTTATGCACACCCATTAAAAAATTATTCACTGTGTTTTTACTAATTCACCTTAATTAATGCTTAGAAAATGAATAGTTACTAAATGATTCTTGATTTTGTAAATAAAGATAATTTTGAATTAAAATATCATTTATTATGAGTATTCTTTTGTTAAAGGCGTAATTGGGGGGGCATTGAAGTCAAAAGACAAATCAGGTGTGTGTTTTACGTAGGAATTTCAAACAAAAGCAATAAGTCAAGTGGGATGGGGCGTTATGTTTTATCACTTTATGTGGTTGTGCTGCGTTACAACTAAGACATTATCAAGTTGACTAGTTCATCAAAGACATAAAGAATCTCCCAGTCCCAACATATTAGGCAACAGCTTGCACGTTGTAACACAGAAAAAATTAAATTAAGTGAAAGAATATCACTCGTATTAAGAAGAAAAAAACATACATGGACCCGATTAAGGAAAAAACTTACCCACTCTCGATGCATACACCAAATCGATGAAAACAAGACATGTGTTATGCATACACACACTTATGCGTTAATCATGATTAGTTGATGTATATTTTTTTATTTATATTTTATATGTAAACACCAGATACGGATAAATTTTACGCATTAATTATTTATCACACTTAAATAATAAATTTAAGAATATGTACACACACTTTATATATGTAGTAAGAAATCACATGTGAAAACATATGACATATACGTAAATATTTGATGCATGAACCAGGTGCGTATATGTATATTTCCCCTATTCACCTCATATATGTCAATTTAATGGCCTGATAGGTATGTAGCTGTAAATTAAAAGAGGATTGAACGGTGCTAAGTTCAAATTTATCGGACTTAACATTTTTTTCTTGAACAAAAAAAGAATGTTCACTTATTAAATCAAGAAAAAATTAACCTCATTTTTCAGATTTGCCTCTATTAAGTGTTATGTGATCAAATCTCAATACCTATTTAATTAGGGACAATTTAGTCAAATTATCTATGACATGTGCCCGTGAAAGGTTCCATCTACCATCATTGCACAACTATAAGTATTTGGGTAAAAATAACTGAGTTCATATTTTTGCTAAAGAATTCAAAATATAAAAAAATAAACACATAAATAAATTATAAAATTTAATATTTATTATAAAATAATTTTAATCTTATATATATAATGAAATTATTCTGCCGGTTTGGATGAACCCACTTACACTCCGTAGCTCTGTCCCAGAGTAAAAGGTTATTGATATTTCTTAAAATTTCCTAGGTTTGAATCTTTTGTTTTAATTTGCGCTTTTTTGGCCTAAAAAGATTTCTTATATACCTTGGATTGAATTTTGGAAAATTTCGCAACAAAATTCCACATGTGACGTATAAAGTCTTTAATTTTGACTTTTTCTTCCCAAAGTTTTCCAAGTTCAACTTTTCTCTCTCTCTCTCTCTCTCTCTCTCTTAATTCAGTATATTACAGGAAACAGTTCTTAATTCCCTCATCTTTTATCCTCTTTAATTTGTAGTTACCCGCCAAAATCTTTTACTGTTATTTTGAACAAGCAGGATTGATAGTGATGCTTTAGGATTATTTTGTGTGTTATAGAATAAAAATTATAAAGTAAATACATCAGAGACAAATATAGAGAGAAATTGATATATTATTCAACTCCAAACTAATGTACAAATTTAATGAATTAACTCTCTATTTATAGAGGAACTGAAGCTGCTCTGTAAGCTACATCAAAGAAGTTGTTGGGTAAACTACTTGTAAGGTATCTGTTTGATTGTAAACTTATTCAGTATTGAAATGGACATTGATAATTCAATGTATTTATAACAGTGTGATGTGAATCATTTAGCAACTTTTGACTTAAATAGTCTTATAGTTGCGTGAGGTAGAAATTAGCTAAAACTAGCTTTTCAGTTTGTTACATCATATTTTATAAAATATTTAACTTCCTATTTTCAAGTGCTTATAGCCAATTAAAGACTCATTTATACCAAATACATAATTTAACAAATAACATATGATTTTTGAAAGACAAACAAAAAGACAAAAGCAAAAATATAAGTCAAAGGTGGCTGACATGAATGGGTGGTCATTGGTCAACTTCTTTCTATCACCCACACCCCTTAATTTTATTTATCCAGCTTTATTCAGAATGAGAAATCAAATGAGTATGAAACATAATCTATAAAGCTACCACTTACCATAATCTAACATACTACATAATTTCGTTTCATATTAAATTGTCTATCTTCTGTTTATACGAAGATTAATATTTTAAGAATTATTATCAAGGGGTATTATGAATGATTGAGATCCTTTCGATCTTAATTAGAGATCTTGAATTGATGATGTGAAAATGGCGGGTAGGGAGTGTTTTACCCTATAGTGGATCTAGTTGGTGTGAAACTAAAACTACATGGGAGTCTGGGAGTCTGGGACTCACATCGGGCGATAGGCTGCTAAACATCCAGAAGCGGATAGGGAGAAATGGGCAGATAACACTTTTTAAATATATATATATATATATATATATATATATTAGAAATTGGATGAAGAAAATAGAAAGAAAAGGCTTGAGGTGTTATATTATCATTGTCTCAAAAAAGTGATTGCATGTCTATGGGGTTAGCAGATAACGCTTTTATTTTTTCATTGCTCTAAACGACATTAATAAATTGTTTTTACCCATTGAACCTCTATTGTTAGTTTTGCTAACTTAATGTTGGGTTCCCTCTATTAATGTACTTATAGTTAAGGTTTTTTAATCCCATCCCACTAGATGTTGTTGTAGTAGCATCTCTAGGAAGTGCTTTTATAAGCGGATCCTCTAAATACTTGCAAGACTTAACATATATAATTGTTATGACACCACATATAAGCAATTCTTTCAAATAGGCATGACGAAGACTAGTATATCTAGATTTTCCATTGTATATCTTATTATGAGCAACATTCAATGTTGCCTCATTATCACAATATATGGGAATGACTGGCATTGGTTGTGCCCACAACTTTATATCTAATAACATATTTCTCAATCATCCCGCTTCTTTTCCAGCAGCTGCTAATGCTAAAAATTCAGATTCCACTGTAGAATGTGTAATACAAGTCTGCTTCTTTGATGCCCAACTTATAGCACCTCCACCTAACGTAAAAATTCATGTTGTTGTGAATTTTTAATCATCATCATTGGTTATCCAACTAGCATCAGAGAACATTTCTAACGTGCTAGGAAAATCATTATAACATAATCTAATATTTTTTATTTTCTTTAAATAATCAAGCACTCTTGAGATAGCTTTTCAATGGTCAACGTTTGATTTACTTGTATATCTTGAAAGTTTACAAATTGCATGTGCTATATTCGGACGTGTGCTATGTGTTGTATACATAACACTTTCAATAGCACTAGAATACTCCAATTGTGCTACGACCCTTCCATAATTTTCAGTTAATTTTATATTTGAATCTAAAGGAGTTTTAAACTCTTTGATTCCCAAATGACTAAATTTTTTAATTACATTTTTTATGTAATGTGATTGATTTAAGGAGATACTTTTGTCACTTTTCTTGATCTTAATTTCAAAAATGATGTTAATGAAATCTTTCATTTTAAAGACTAAATTAAGATACTTTTTAATATCATTAACTCCAAGCATATTTGTACCAAAAATCAATAAGTCATCCACATAGAGACTTATAATAACACCATAATCTTTTGTAAACTTAAAATAAATGCATTTATCAACATTATTATGTATAAATTCATATGATAAAATGGCATTATTAAATTTTTAATGTCACTGCTTTGGTGCTTTTAATCCATAAAGAGATTTTACTAATTTGCAAATTTTATTCTCATTTTCAGGAAGAACAAATTCCTCTGGTTGATCATATATATTTTTTTCACATAAATCATCATTTAAAAATATCGTTTTCACATCCATTTGATGCACATATAATTTATATATAGAGGCTAAAGCCAAAATCACTCTTATGAATGTTATTCGTGCAACATGAGTATATGTATCAAAATAATTAATACCTTCTTTTGTGTAAAAACTTTAGCAACCAACCTTGCTTTAAAGGTTTGTACACGATCATTGATATCATATTTTCTTTTAAATACCCATTTACAACCTATAGGATTAGAACCAATAGGAAGATCTACTATTATTCAAGTGTTGTTGGATAATATAGAATCCATCTCATCGTTTATTGCCTCTTTTCAAAAAGCTGCATCTCTAGAAACATTGCTTCTTTAAAAAAAATTGGATCACTTTCAATATTTAATAAAATGGGTATACATTGATGTACTTTGCTCCTACTTTCTTCTACAAGAAATACAATGGCTTGTGAAAAAATAAAATTGGAGTTTAAATACTTTTCTTTTCTCGCTCGTTGACTCCTCCAAGGTTCAACTTCAGAATCATCTCCTCTTTTCTTATTTGTTATTTTAAAATTACTTTGAGTAGGAGAACTTGTACTTTGTTCTTTTGTGGAATTCTCACTAGAATTATATAGAATTTTATTTTCTAAAATTTCACATGCACCGATTCTACAATAATATTTGTCTCTAAATTCAAAAGTCTATATGCTTTTGAGTTTTGTGCATAGCCAACAAATATGCTCTTAATACCTCTTGGACCTAACTTTGATCTTTGAGTGTCAGGAACCTTATAAAAGGCTAAGCACCCCCACACTTTCAAATAATTTAAGTTAGGTTTTATACCTTTCCATAATCATATTTAGAGGTCTGATTTTTTTAAAAGGAACTCTATTAAGAATATGACAAGTTGTTAGTACAACCTCTCCCCATAAATCTTGAGGTAATTGAGCATTTAAGAGCAAAGCGTAAGTCATATCTACTAATGTGCAGGGAGAAGTTTTTTGACGTATAATTTCATGAACTTCACAAAATTCATCAAAATCATTGGAGAAATATTCTCCTCCCCGACAACTTCTTAACATTTTGATCTTTTGATCCTTTTGATTTTTCACAATAATTTTAAATTTCTTGAATTTCTGAAAAATTTCATCTTTTATTTTGATTAAATACACATGACAATATCTAAAATAATTATCAATGAAAGTAATAAAATATCTCTTTCCTTCTCTTGTTAATATTCCATTTAATTCACATATATCAGAATGTATAAGTTCAAGCTGTTGTGAATTTCTTTCAACATTAGAAAAAGATTTCTTTGTCATCTTTGCTAATGCAAATTTCACTTATCTAATTGTTCATGATTTCATGCTAAGTATTCAATTCTTGACATACATTGCATAGAATCAAAATTTAAATGTCCTAATCTAACATGTCATAACATAGAATTCGACTCAGAAATATAAGCAGAACTCTTACTATTATTAATACTCGTCTTGAACAAACCATTACAATAGTATTCTTTTCCAACAAACATAGAATTCTTAGAAATAATAATTCTATCAGATTCTATGACAATCTTAAAGCCTTTCTTGGACAACAAACTTGCAGAAACTAAATTCTTCCTAATTTCAGGCACATGATACAAAATTCTTTTTGTCCAGATGTGAAATTTAATTTCACACTGCATTTTGCCTTCAACTTTGACTTCAGCATCATTGCCCATAAAAACACCTTCAGGAATCATGCGTCTTGCATTCTTCATAAGTCTTGTATAAATTTTTGTTGTTGCAAACATGAATGGTAGCGCCAGAATCTAGCCACTATTCTTATGATTTTGAGCCATCAATAATATTCACTTTTGTTACCATTTCAATTTTCAAATTTGATACCATAACAATCAAATCGGTAACCGCTTCCTCAATCATGCTTGCCTTTTTAGAATTTTCTGAGATTCCAAAATTCTTTTCATTCTTCTTAAACCTGCGGTCACGAGCAAAATGACCTTTCTTGCCACAATTAAAGCAAGTAACTGGTTTATAGCGTTTTTCTTAAAAACCTTTTTATTGGTTTTAAGATCAGAACTAGAGGATAGATGAATTTTAGTGCACTATTTGTGGTCCCAGTTACGTATATGGGATAGAAAGAAGAAGCTTCAGATGTGTTTTGCCGACCTGATTTATATACATATATTTTTTGTTTGGTAAAATGAAAAATACTAGATCGACATGATTTATATGATGTCAATTGTCAGGCACCCCAAAAATAACACCCATTTTTGGCCCAACTTTCATTAAAACTCACGTACTCCAGTAGATAGCAATCTTCTCCGAGAGCTTATCCGCCGCGCCTACTCTAGGATTTTTTCATCAAGTAATCTCTTAATATAGGAGAATTATCGCTACGTAACAAATAGTTAGATTGTATTGATAGTTTTAAAAAATCATGAAAGGTATTTATTATATTTACGAAACGTAACAAATAGTTAGATTGTATTTGAAAGAGAATATATATAATTTACATATTTCCATAATAAGAAAATCTTATTCTACTTCTAAAATTTTATTCTATTTGGAGACTAACTATATAATTATGGTAAGTGTACAAGACTAATTAAGGTAATACACCTTATTTACAAACTCTTGCCCAACCGTGGGCTTGCTACAGTAATTCGAGAACCAATATAACACACCCCACAGTCATAGCGGGCGGTCTTCGCACGCTGAGACTGTCCCTAAAATCTTCAAAAAGGACCAAGAGAAGACCCTTTGTAAAGATGTCTGCAATTTGATACCTGGAAGGGACATGGTAGACACGTACTTGCCCACGAGCTACCTTTCTCGAACAAAGAGAATGTACATCTCGATATGTTAAGTGTGCTGGTGCTGAACCGGATTACCAGAAAGGTAGATGACACTAACATTATCATAATAAACCAAGGTAGCTTTCTGAATAGGACAATGAAGCTCTAACAGAAGATTCCGTAACCAACATGATTCAGAGACCACATTGGCTACCCCTCGATACTCGGCCTCTGCACTAGAGCGTGACAATGTCGACTGACGCTTAGCAGACCAGGAGACCAAGTTATTACCAAAAAATATACAATAGCCAGACGTAGACCGTCTGGTGTCTGGATAGTCACCCCAATCAGCATCTGTATACGAGACAAGTGTAGACGTGGACGAAGGATATAAATGTAAGTTATAGTCAAGTGTCCCCTGGATGTACATAATAATGCGTTTGAGTGCATTCATGTATTCAACCCTAGGATCATGCATAAACAAACACACATGTTGTACGACATACATAATATTTGGTCTCGTGAACGTGAGATACTGAAGGGCCCATGCAAGACTGCGATAGCGAGTCAGATCCTCATAAGGTGAGCCAGCCGCAGCACCCAACTTGGGTTTAGTATCAACCGGAGTGGAAGTGGACTTACAGGATGACATGCCAGCCCTCTCAATGATCTTAGCTGCATACTTTCTCTGGGATAAGAACAACCCACCGGCATGACGAGTGACATCAATCCCCAAAAAGTAACTCAAGGGCCCCAAGTCTTTCATAGCAAACTCAGAACTGAGCATTGTCATGATAGACTGGCGTAATGCATAAGAAGAGGCAGTCAAGATAATATCATCCACATATAATAGTATATAAGCCAAGGAAAAACCACGACAATAAATGAATAATGAATTATCAGACCTGCTGTGAGAGAACCCAATAGTCGAAACATAGTCTGCAAACCTCTTATACTAAGCTCGTGGAGACTGTTTAAGCCCATACAAGGACTTCTTCAACAAACAGACATGATGAGGATATTTGGGATCCCTAAACCCCAAGGGCTGATACACATAGTATGTCTCCTTGAGATCACCATGTAAGAAAATATTCTTCACATATAACTGATGAATGGGTCATGCTTTTGAAAGAGCCAAGCTGAGCACAGTGCGAAACCCCGGTAGCCGCCTTATTAGCCAAACCGTCTTCTTCCAAAGTAAGCATGGAGCGGGCTTTATAGAACTTTGAGAGAGAGTTACTTTGACGAAGTAGAGTCCCAACGCCATTATAGGCCTTAGAGAGGCCGACAACCATCTGTAGAACAAGACGATCTTCACTAACGGGCGCACCAACGTTGCGGAGTTGGTCCGCCAATCCCTTCAACCTTTTGAATAAGCCGAAACATTCGGGAAATTTTCCATGTTGACGTGGGAAAATTCCTGCTCAAGTGTAACAGCTCTGGAATTCTGATTATCTTGAAATATGTCACGCAACCATCGCTGTAGTGTCTGGCTCAATAATCATCTGCGACAGGTCAGTAGAGATAGTGAAATAAATCCACTGAAGTACGGTGACATCAAGCGTTGTCCATAACTTAGGATCATCCTCGCGTTTAGGCACCTCCGTATCCTCTGGAGCCACAGGAATTATGTGATGGATGACTTGATGCGAGCGAGCGTGAATTTTGAATAATTCGGCCCACGTCGCGTATTTAACGTTTTCTATTTCAAGAATAAGAGGTATGTGATTCTTGATGTTATAAACAACAAGGGCAGGGTGAAACGTGTTCTTTGTCGCCGACATAACGAAAGAACAATAGGTGATTTGAGGAGAAAAAACTAAAAGAAAACCACCGACGATCAAGGAATCTGGGAAGGGGGGGAGGGGAATCCGATCACAAGGTCGACGAAAAAAAATGGAAAAAATAACCTAGACTTCTGATATCATGAAAGAAATAATCCCTTCATTATTTTCATTAATTGAAAGAGAATATATACAATTTACATATTTCCATAATAGGAAAATCTTATTCCTATTCTACTCCTAAAACCTTATTCTATTTGGAGACTAACTATACAATTATAGTAAGTGTACAAGACTAATTAAGGTAATACACCTTATTTACAAACTCTTGCCCAACCGTGGGCTTGCTACAGTAATCCGAGAACCAACACACATAAGTATACACATGTATATTGTGTATTCTTATGTATATTTAATAGTATTGATAGTTTTAACAAATCATGAAATGTATTTATTATATTTACGAAATGTAGCTATTAGTGCAGATAAAACTCTCACCCGATGTCGGCTGATACAATCAATACCCGTCTGATACAACAAATGTTGTTATGTTATACACAGACTATAGCTATATTTTTTAGTTACGCTCTAAACTATAACTATTTATGAATTTTCTCATTAATATATAGGGATATGAATTTTTATAATATTAATTGTGTAATGTCTGCAATTAAGTCATATTACATAAGACTGATAAGAGTTTAGCGTATTAAGTCTTGTTTTTAGTATGTTTAGAAAAATAATGACCTTTTTTATATTTAAATTTCAGTTAATTCTGATTTTATTATTTTACCTTTAATAATATATTCTTATAATTATAAAAATATTATAACATATTTCAAATTATATATTTTAAAAATATTTTTATGTGTCAGAAGTCTTTCTCTCTTTGTATGAGTACTACTTATAATAATCATCATGGAGCCGTTTGGATATAGATTTTTTCTAAAAAAAAATATCTTCAAAATTCACTCATAAAAGTTTTACTTTTTCAAATAAACTGTATGTTTAAATATGATTTTAGCTTTTAAATAATTTTTTAAAATTAAATTTCAACTTAAATTTTTTTTTTTTAATTTCAACTAGATTTATGTCCAAACTCATACTATAATCATAGATAACATTTAGTACGGTATTTTAGTATCACGTAACAATCTAAATAATCAAAGCTGTGTTACTTCATAGGCGGCGAACACTGATTCCAAGAAGCAGTAGGCGTTACTAAAATTAAAACGGCCACCCTTTCGACAATAACAAAATGGTAGCCCAATTTGCCTCCTTGTGACTCCCAAATGACACAACTTGGCACTTTGTGCGACATATATACACATAACCCTCAGTAAAATTAGTTGAAATAAAAAATATTCGTTCTAGACTCAATTTATTTGTTTTGGTCCGTCTAAAAAAAGTTATATAGATACTTTTTAGAATTAATTTGACTTTAAATTTTTGATTTTATAATATAAATATTTATGACTTATTTTAGACGTAAGTTTTAAAGTCTTTATTTCTTTCTTAAACTTTATGTCCAGTAAAAAAAATGACAAATAATTTAGGACATAAAAAGTATAACATTTTCTGTTTTGTGTAATATGACAATATCTTATCAATTTATTTTAAAAATAATATCATATTTCTATATTTAAAAATGATTTAACTTTCTATTTCTAGTTTGATTTAATATCATGCTTTTATAGCACTAAATCTTATGATGCATCTAAGATAACAAGCTCTAAAAAAATTATTTCTTAAATCCCTACTCAATCAAACAATGCTTTTTATCTATTTAAATATTAATTAATAGAGTCACTTGATTCATGTACATTTGTACCAATGAAAGATAGTATTCCCTCTATTCATTTTTATTTATCACATTTCTCTTTTTGAAAGTTAATTTTTTTATTAATCTTCGAAATTAAATTGAATTAGATTAATTTAATATTTTAAAATTAAAATTTAAACGTCTAAAAACTATATGAAAGATATTATAAATTATAACTTTTTCTTGTATTAATACGATAAAAAAAAATACAATCTTATATTATTGGTTAAATAATCGAGGGGAACAAAAGATTTTTCTTGTGTCGACAGTCGACACTTGATACAACTGAACGGGTCATATTCAACTCAACTTGTTTGCTGATTGTTCATTTAACTTTTGGCACACACCACCTACGTACTTGTTAATGGTCCAAATACTTCTCATAGAACTTTCACGGCTTCCCAAAGATCAATTATCAACTTTTGCACGTGATCTTGAAAACTTGCAACTTTCCTCCATATCCTCAATTTGTCACTTGTTTAATTTTTTACCAACTTGCATCACCACTAATTTTCTCAACATCTAACAAAGTTTCCTTCCATATATAAAAATGCAACACAAAGTTAGTATAAATCAAGAGCAAGATCATTAATTTTTGTTTAAGATTTTTTCAGGCCGGACGAAGATTGACCCTCGAATGCAAAGGCAGAGGGGAGTTTGACTGCAAGACCCGATATCAGAATGAAGAGGCTAAGAGGTGGTAAGATGATAGGTAATAATTATGTGGATAAGAAAAAGGCTAAAAGGGTTGTTGAGAAACATAGTGAAGAGGTGAAAACAGAGGAAGAACAAAGGAATATTAATGGTGGAGGAAGTGTTGTGAAAGAAATGGAGTTGATGGGTGATCAGTGTGATAATAATTGGATTAACAAATGGATTTGTTCATGGAATATGGTGGATGAGCAAATGTCATGGGGAACATGTTGGTCACCTATTTGGGACATCGAGTTCATGGGAGAAGCTTATGTTAACAACTTGTACAATGATGTTTTGTGGGATGATGATGTTTGGGATTTGAAAGCCATCAAGGAAGTTCCAAGTTCATATAGGAATATGGAAACTGGCTGAATGATCGTGAGAACCTGAGCGATAGAGGGTTGAATTTTATTAGATCGTGGCAACAAGATCACTCTTAACACTTACAATATTCTGCCCAAATTTAGTTATAATAGGTTGAAAATGCACATGTATAAATGTACAATGTTTTATGATTACTCTTATGTCTAATTAGCAGTCGGATAATATTTTTATATACTATTTTATTTGAATTCCAAAATGAAAAAAATCGTGACAAAGAAGTGATGAACAAACTTAGGGACATGCAGCATGATAGTAATTAGCAAAACAAATTATATACACTTGGTTTTCCTTTTTTAGCAATTGCAAGTGTGGCCGTCTATTATAATGGCCACATAAGTAGACGTTGGAATGGGATTTGGGCCTTAGAAGCAGGCCTAGCATTCAGATTACTGAAACGGGCCAGATCAAACTGGGTTCTAGGGAGGACCATTCGCACAAATCTCCTTATTTTTGGGTGGTATTTAATTTTTGCCCTTCAAATTTGTGTTCTTTAATTTTTGTCTTTTATTATTTTTTGCACGGTATAATTAGAATTTCGCAAAGCATAATTAGTGTTTATCTTCGGCATATGTATCATACACAACCCACAAATTATGATGGATAAGGCATACCTGTCAACACTCAAGATAATATAAAAAAAACATAATTTCAGATTTCAACGAGCTTACTTGACGTTTAATTTCAAAATATGTATCATAACATCCACACAAACTATGCTGGATAAGTCATAATTTCCAACACTCAACATAATTAGTGTTTATCTTCGGCATATGTATCATACACAACCCACAAATTATGATGGATAAGGCATCACTGTCAACACTCGACATAATATAAAAAAAAGCATAATTTTAGATTTCAGCGAGCTTAGTTGGCGTTTAATTTCAACATATGTATCATAACATCCACACAAACTATGCTGGATAAGTCATAATTTTCAACACTCAACATAATTAATGTTTATCTTCGGCATATGTATCATACACAACCCACAAATTATGTTGGATAAGGCATAACTGTCAACACTCAACATAATATAAAAAAAACATAATTTCAGATTTCAGCGAGTTTAGTTGGCGTTTAATTTCAACATATGTATCATAACATCCACACAAACTATGTTGGATAAGTCATAATTTCCAACACTCAACATAATTTTAAAAATTAATATAAAATTATGCCGCATAACTTAATTCCTACATAATTTATGTCGCGTGAGGCAAAATTTCAATTTTTGAAGAGAAAAATATTATAGAGACTATGCCTTGTGCATTAGACGTGAATATTTTCATAAAATAAATAGCAGGGGAGAAAATTAAAAATCACAGATATGAAGGGAAAAAATTAAAGATCAGTGCGTTTGAAGGGAAATCCGCACAAAAAATGTTCCAGGGAGCTCATTGGTGAAGTGCACAAATACACAATTTTGAGACCTCCATTTAAACCATACGAGTAGTGGAAAAACTTTTACAAATTTACTACTTCACAACCATTTCTGACATATGATGTTTGAAGTTTTATACGGTTAAAGTTCACACACATCATTCAAATTTAGTCATTTTTGCTTGAATTTTAAGCATATATAACTGAAATTCAGCTATATATTTTCCTGACTACCATATGTCTAAAATTGTTACAAAGTGAGTAGATGTGCGAAACATTTAAAAATTAAGTAGCAGTACTCAAATAAGGTTGCCGTGAAATTTTTACGGGCTCATTCGAGTTAATTTGGCTGGACTTTGAAAATGGGTCTTCTTTCTTGTTTGGGTTGAATCATTTGCCTTTTCATACTTGAAGCTCTCACACAACAAAGAAATGGGCTTGGGGGCTTTACAAGGTTTGCAATTTGGTTGGACCGTAACCATAATTTATTTGGAGTTAAGTAAATTTTAGTATTTCATATGTCACAAAGTAATGTATTAGTATAACACTGTTTATTTCTTGAGGTTCGTATAAATAAAATTTGTTCTCTAGTTTAAAATATGTTATTCATTTTCTTGATTTCAAGAAAAAATGTTTTTCACTTCCAAAAACCCAAAAATAATTGAGAGAAGAGCAATATATAGTACTTAAAAAGATGTTTTTTCCGCTCTTCACTCTCTGAATTACTGTTTTTTTGTACAACCGATTTATTAATTTACTTTAACTCTAGAATACTCCTGCTCGTGAATTACTATATTTATTTGTATTATACGAATGACGAAAATCTCTCTCTTTTTTATTCCTATCCTGATAAGTCAAAAGCAACCATTTTTTTTAATTAAATTTTAATTTGCTCGAAATATATTTAATAACTGTATTCTGATGTAACTTCGTGAATGAATCAAATTTACTTTGGATAAATGAAAAGTATCAAGCCATTTCAAAGAAGGAAGTAGATTTTTATCCCTAGTGGCTTTTTATCAAGAGAAACCATATTGAACATTTGAACATGGCAAAGAAAAAAGTTGAATAGCAAAATACTCCATAGATGACCCACCACAAAAAGATGAGGACGCCCGCTCCTTATCAATTCCCCATCAATAAATCTAATCCCATGCGAGCGAGACACAAGTCAAACCAACATCCCTCCGCGTATACCAAACGCTCCTTCACATCGCGTGAGTCACAGATTTCACAACGCATAGCTAAAACTTAGTACACTAAGCTCTCAAAAAACACGCAGTTGACATTGAAGTGAAAGCAAATCCCTAATTGGAAGGTTCTAGAAATAAATGGCGGAAGGTAGAGGATCTTCCCTTGTTCATCTACTCGTAATAGTACTCAGCTTAGTCGCTTTCGGATTCGCCATTGCTGCCGAACGTCGCCGGAGCACTGTAATCACTCTTCTATTTCTCGTACTTTATCTGCCTGCTTATTGTGTGTGTGTGTGTAGGTTTATATCTGTGTATGTATGTAGCTCATGAGCTTAAACTTCGATAGATTCAGTGCGAATTGTGTGTTTTGTATAATTGTGTAGTGCTATTGAATTATTGCTTAGTTAAGATCTGAAATGCTGCATTTATTTGCTCTGCAGTCTGTTCTGATGCTTTTTTAACTTTCCAGTACTCTGATAGTGAATCCGTTTTGTGCAACTGATATTAGTTCAAAAATCATCATATAATAATCTATAAATTGCAATAGAAAAGAAATAAGGGAGGTTTGTGATGATTTATCAATCTTTTCTACTAGGTAATCTAGTATCCTTATGCATCAAGATATATGTTGGAGAGAGTGTCTCCATTGGAATTTATCGTTTTGGTTGATGGATACATGTTTGTTATAGAATGGAGTAGTGATACTTGTTGAAATTAAAACTGTGTTGTGGATATCCTTTGGTGAGAATTTACAGGATTTGCAAATGAGAAGAGATGTGTGAAAATTATCGTAACACAAACTTACAGAATGTAATTAACGCAGATAAAGATGCTAGGTGTATAATGGGCGGAATGAGTCCAATCTGAAAAGTTTGAAGAATTGCAATAAACGTCAATAAACTTGTCATTAGTAATAGTGTTTTTGCTAACTGATTCAGGGGATCATGTTTCATAGCAGCCAATTTTTACCAATAGCTATGTCCTGTTGAAATGGGTCATTGAATGATGCCTATGAATAGTAGAGAAATAGTTGATTTGTACTATCTAAAGATTTTGCAACTTATTCTGTTGGAAAAATGAGACATCCCTTCTCATAGAAGTGAACTTGATTTCAAATTCATCAATTTCTAGGACAACTGAATTAATCCAACATCAAATATAACAATCTGATACTGGATATAAATGCAGATAATTGTTTTTGAGACTGAAGGACAGTGTGTTTTCACATGCCTCAAGCGGCATACCATTTTCATGATCTTTCCCTCTAGAAAGGATATTTCGCCCCACCAGATAATGAAATAGTTAGGCATATCCTCCAAGGATTCTACAAGCCTTCTTCTACAATTAGAGGGAGCAGGAACATCAAAATTTAAATAAACAAACCAGCACGTCCGGTAAAGAAAAGAAGAGAAGGAACAAGTAAGAGTTTGTAGGTAATAACGATCGCAGGAGATGAATGATTAGGTTATAGAGTGTGCAATTATGGCGTCAATTCACACACTCTCTCTAACCTAATCATTATTACAAACTTTTAACCGTTCCTTCTTTTCTCTAATGGACTTGTTTGTTTATATAAATTTTGATGTTCCTGCTCCCTCTCGTAGAGAAAAACTTGTTGAATCCTAGGGGAGACGCTGTATTATTTCTTTATCTGGTGGGGGAAAATGTTCTTAAGGAAGTCTGTTTTCATATGTCTCAAGCATTGTACCATTTTCTTGATATTTACCTCCAACATTATAAACTTTTATATTCATTACTACTCATCCTACTGCCGACACTTGTAAAATACATCTATGAAATGTAAAGGAGATGTATATGTAATTTCCAACTGAAATGTAAAGGAGAACTCTTATTGACCCACTTAATAAATTACTTGGAGTTCTTCATTTTCCATTTTTGCTTATCTCATTTCATTCTTTTCCGAAATGCTTTGAGTGATAATCAGAACTTAGAATTATTTGCAGCTATAGTACCTAATCTGTATGAACATTTGGCTGGTGAGTGTCCTCTTACTTTTGAAGGAATTTGCACCTTATGTCCAACTTTAGATAAATCGCTTGTGTTTAAGAACTTCTACCTAGTATAGTGTTGGCCGACGGGGCACTTTGATTTATACACTACTATTAAAAGCATGATTAACTCTGTTAATATAATTCCTATATGTCCTCTACTAAGAAATTGTTAATATCCCTGTTGAAAAGCAATTCACTTAGCCTATAATTAAAAGCAGAAAGAGAAGAAAACAGAAACTTACCAAACAATCCCACCGAAGAGATAAAAAAGAAATGATGGCAATTGTTTAGATGAGGAGTTGTTGTGAGGAGAAGTATAGCAAGTAGTCTCAATGAGTCTAGAGGGATGAAATGATCATAACTGTAAAATTCCTTTTCCTTAGGCTGGTTTTGCATTCTCTTAAGTCGTCGCAGCAGTTGCATGAATCCTGGTTATCCATTATCTCGAGTTCTCGCAGCTGTTGCATGATTCTATGCATTTCTTGTGGTAGTTAACAGGATGGTGCAATAAGATAAGAGTTTTGTTAAAATAGTGTGTTTTAAACATAGGGGTTGGCAATTAGAGAGCTGTCACCAGAATGTGGCAGAGAAGACAAAGGAAGTACCGTGATGTAGGTGCAATGAGAGAGAGTTACGGTAGCATGTGAATAGCTAATTCAAGAGTCATGATGATTCTTCTGGTCTTATACCTCTAATCAGGAAAGATATTACTGGAGGTTAAGATTTACCCTCTTGATTAAAAAAAATGGATGGAGGTTGAAATTTACCCCCAAAGAATAATTATCTATTTGGTAGGAATAGTGACTTTGGACTTTCATCTGATGTTGAGGATCACTATAAGCAAAGATAATTTCCCTTACTATAATGCTAGAGGAACCCTTATCATGAAGCCAAAGGTAATATAGAGGGGTTCATTTTTTATTCACAATCTGTACTTTACTGACATAAACTCATTAAGAGTTCAATTTAACTGTCTGCAAACCATGAATCAGTATCATTGCAAACAGAAATACAATTCTGTCAACTAGCTGAAAAACCAAAAATGTGGAACTCGATGTTGAGCCTCTACAAATTTGAGTTAGGGGTATGGAAATGAATTTTGAAGAAATTCCCTTTCTTTTTCCTCACTGGAGTCTGGGAACAAAAGTTCCTGTGGGGATGTGCCCCTTTTCCAGCTTCCCTGAGGTGTATGGAATGAATACTTGTATTGAATTGTCTGGCACAGGAGACTATTGTTGTGATAAGAATATTCAGTTATGGAAAAAACTAACGCTCTCTATTTCTTGCTCATTTAAAATGAAGACGTTTGGATGTATCAATTGTGAGTAGACTTATGGTCCTTCTATTATTAGAGCAGAAAGGGAAAAAAAAGATGGATGGCGCCTCTCATGGAATTATTTTGTAAAAGTGAACTTACAACATACCCAGTGAAATCCACAAAGTGGGGTCTGGAACAAAAGTGAACTTGAAAATAACAATTAACCAAGGGTGTTTTGGAAATTGTATGAGCAGAAGTTGAATGAATGATGAGTTTTGTGTACACATGATAACTACAGCTTTTGATGACTGAATTCATCTATAATATTTTAGCTCATTATCTGACATTCGAAGGTTTTGCCAATGCAAAAGGCTAAAAAGGAAACAAGAGATTAAAAAGGTGTTGAACCCCAAAAGGTTTCTTGGTTCAAAATTAGGAATGGTAGACTGAAAAGTTATATTGAACTCGGTAGTTGTATGTAGAAACTTCTTTAGGGGCTGCAAGTAGGATGAAATGAGCAGTGCTGAGAAAACTCCGATAAATCTCAAACTTTGCAGGCCAATTGATTTACACTGAGACAGGCTGTTATGGCAGTTAACTTTTATTAGACTATGACTTAAACCGCTAAACAACTTTGTGACTTATACTTTGATAGAACCAGCTCATTAGTTGTGTAATTTGGTTCTTTTTGACAGGGTACTCTGCACGATGATATTGTTACCAATCGTACATATTGTGTTTACACCTCAGACGTTGCCACTGGATATGGAGTAGGTGCTTTCTTGTTTCTTCTTTCAGGCGAGGCATTGCTTATGGGAGTGACGAAATGCATGTGCTTCGGAAGACCTTTATCTCCTGGCTCAAATCGTGCATGGGCCATCATATACTTCATATCATCATGGTGCGTGTCTCATCATTGCTCTTACTTGCCACATTTTTTTATGTTGAAGTAAACCTCATATGAACTACATTATTATGGTCATCCAGTCAACAATCAGCATCAGACTATCCAGATATGCATGGAAGTCCACGGACATGTTATCTTGTTTTGAAAAGAAAATCAGATCACATACTGGTTATTCCGGAAAGAAATTCCAGTTATCTGAATGCTTGTCTCCAATTAGAATGCTCTATGATGGGTGGTGAATAAACATTAAACATTTGCCCTCTTCACATTGTTTTTACTCTCTTTTGCACTCTGATTTGTTATCAAGTTATTGCAATCTCCATCTTGCAAACAATTTCTGCCAGTTTATTCTTAATGCTGATGATACCTTTCGAACTACATTTTGTGGGTGATCCCCATGTGATCCATGAGCAGTATCCTAAAATTTTACTATTTTTCCTTTTCTCCATCTTAACAGGATTCATTCTGCGTATTTGCGAGGGTTGTACTAAATATTTTTACATCTGCAGGCTGACATTCCTGGTTGCTGAAGCATGTGTTGTTGCTGGAGCAAAGAAAAATGCTTACCACACCAAGTATCGGGATATGATCTTAGCAGAAAATTTTTCTTGCGAAACGTTAAGGAAAGGTGTCTTCATTGCCGGAGCAGTCTTTATCGTTGCAACCATGATCCTGAATGTGTATTTCTACATGTACTTCACAAAGGCTACTACTCAGTCAGCTCATAAGACAAATCGTACTAGCTCAAATGTTGGGATGGCTGGTTATGCATAAATTTTGCAGAAGAAACTTTAGCTAGGCTCTATATTACCTACATCATTGGCACTATGGTTGTATAATCTACTACTCGATCCATATAAGTTCGTCTATGATATGAAATCTTCTTATTGTTCGTTCTGTTGTTGGTTACTTGCAAAGTGATAGATTTGATAGATAATAGAATAAGTTACAAATGCTTGGTGAAGAAAAATAGATTGGTCATATATTACTGCTATTCAGAAAGCTAAATCGTGTAAGCTGACAATTATTTTTGTGGAGTTGTATCTGTTAAGAGAAATGAGACGGATTTTTTTTATAAGCCTCTAAATTAAACAAGAGACTATTAAATAAATTATGACAAAAGAATATGAAAATGTTCTTTGGAGTCAAAGGAGTTGCACATAGAGATTGAAAAGAAAATCAATTCGATCCACGTCAACATCTTGATGGGATATCCAAAATTATTACTTTATTAGTAGAGCGTCAATATGAGAAATTGAAGAACTACTAATGATCTCGCAGAAAAGAATTCAATTGAATAAATTAAAAAATAAACATTGCTGTCACACTGCCAAACCTTATTGGAACCTAATATTCTTGCGAGTTTCACTTTTAAAACCAATGAGAAAAGGCTATTGAATTGACAAAAAAAAAAGCGTATACAAAAGGAATTCAAGTACTATTGCACGACATATCGTATATTGTATCAATGTTGATAGCTACATTTCTTAATTTTTTGGAACTATATATAGTTATGTTTCATAAATGCAGTTTAAATGTTTGTCACGTTGGGGTAATTTATCCATTCGTCTAGAAATAGGAGAAGCTAGAATACCCACAATGCCACAAACGACTTGAGTTAGCATTGATTTCTCTCTTGGATATCATAAGGCCAAACGAACATTGGGAAGGCCCAAAGGTAATATGGGCTGGAAACTCCTTCGGTATTCTTTTGGATTAGCGTGCTAAATACGGGTGATTTACAAGAATGACCTTGAAATTTATGCTCTTTAATTTTTTGACTATATTTGCCTTATGAGTAAAATTTCAAGTTTAACAAATTTACACGTGGGAAACACTTTTGAATTTTGACCTTAAAGGTTTTCCCATAGAGCAAGCAGAGTCAAAAATTTAAGACGACCCATTTTCAAGGTCATACAGTATAATTTCCTGTTGAAGGGGAGCCTTGGAGTAACTGGTAAAGTTGCTGCCATGTGATCAGGAGGTCATGAGTTCAAGCCGTGAAAATAACCTCTTGCAAAAATGTGAGGTAAGACTGCGTACAATAGACTCTTGTGGTCTTGCCCTTCCCCGGACCCCGTACATAGCGGAAGCTTAGTGCACCGGGCTACCCTTTTTTTATACAGTATAATTTCCTGGCTAAATAGTCATAGAAAATGAGTCCATCTCTTGTGTGCTCTCTATCTTTTGGTTGATTTATGCAAGCCACAATTTATATTTTGTCCTCATTTTTAAAAGCTATGCAAATATACTATTTTCTTTGCTTTGCTCGTCCTGAGCCGTGGTCTCTCGAAAACAGCTGTTCTACCTGCCAAGGTAGAGATAAGGTCTGTGTACATTCTATCCTCCTCAGACCCACGTTGTGGGATTTCACTGGATAGCTATTGGCACAAACAAATCATTAGACTATCATTAACGTCTATAAAATTTTAGATCGTGGTGGCGTGGTGGCGTGCCTCTCGTATAATTTTCAATTTGTTCAAAAGTAATCTTTACACCGTCGTCTAAAAGGTTTATAAGTTGAAAAATAAATTTTAAAAAAAGGATAGTTTACTAAACAAATATTTCAAAAAAGGACAACTTGTGAAAAATTGACCATCTTTTTCTCTGCTTTTTTCTACATTTTATTTATAGGCATTTTTCCTTATATGTGTGTGTTCATTTTTGTTTTTATTTTTTAAAATAGCAAGGATAGATCGTACATTAATATGAGGCTTAATGAAGAATGAGAGAGCAGGGTGTAAATGCAGTGCAGGGGGGAGGATGTCGACAACAAGGACGGCATTCATAAAGAAAAGGACTACTATGAACATGAATTCCCTTAATGAACAAAGTGTCATGACTACGAAATATTCAACTATTTGACACGTCGTGCAAACTTAATCTTTTCTTTTTGTTTCCAGATCTATGTTTGGTACTCGTTTTGAGATTTCCACTAATCCAGAAACATCGCGTAAGGCATAACATGCATGTATGTACTAGGGTGTATGTGTGAGTCGTTTAGATCATGATTCATGAGATGGCACAAAAACAAAAACGCTCCTTACTGTGACTGTTTTATTTTTAAAAGTCGAATTTGAGACTTTTTGTTAGGCGTGAATTTAGAATTTGAAGTATGTGTTTCTAACTATTTCAAAATTTTTTTTAAAAAACTTGATTATTGAAAGATGGAATAATTTTCCTTGGGGATTCCTTTCATTATTCACAATATATATAGCTGTACAAGGTTGATTCCTAATATGGTACGAATCCTAACTTACCTTACAAAGGTTGATTCTTAATACAATTAGAATCCTAAGTTACCTTAAATATACATCTATTATAATTACAAAATATACAGAGAATATTCTGAGAATATTCACTAATATTCCCCCTCAGACGGAGCTGGAGGAGGCCGAATGCTAAGGCTGGATCGGAAGTCGATGAAGAGTTGTCGCGGTAGTCCCTTTGTGAAAATGTCTGCATACTGATAAGAGGAAGGCACGTGTAAAATTTTGACCTGACCACGGGCAACCTTCTATCGCACAAAGTGGATATCCATCTCAATATGCTTGGTCCGCTGATGTTGGACATGATTATTGTCGCGCCCTATTTTGACCTCGCTCGGGTCAAAGCGGAGCACAGACATATGGGGGTGATTCCTGGGTAAAAAGATTGAGGAGTCGCCACCTAATTATGTTTACGGTGAATTAGGACACCTAAATATTAAACTAAATGCTGCCATGTAACTCCAATTTTAAGGTCTGCGAAACTAGCGAGATTCTAGGTAAGGGTTCTTTATTATCCTAAAGGGAAGGGGTTAGGCATCCTTTAAGATCCGCTAACTTGCGGTTATCCGATCAAATTCAGGTTTAATTATTGCTGGAAAAATGCATGTTTTACAAGTATAATAGATTAAAAGATTTTTTGCAAATAATTGGTAAATGATGCATTTTATACAAGTACGTATTCAGATGACATAAAAAGAAAGATACATGTAAAGTTTTGAAATAATATGCATTTGTGACAATAAATTATTTATACTATCAAAGAAGTAAAATTTTGGGAATCATAAAATAGTAAATTGACAAAAGATAAACTTATTCGGTATGATTAATAAAGCAAATAAAAGATGACAAAAGTTGTTTTTTTTTTTAAAAAAAAAAAATCTTGAATAAGCGTGACGAGCCTAAAATAAATAAACTAGCGAAGGATTTCTAAGTTTGCGAGCCTACAAATAAATAAGCTAGCGACGGATTTCAAATCTTAAACTAACCTATGAATAAATCCTAAGTTTGCCTATTCTAAGCATTTCAATAATTACATAAGTGCGATAAACAATATTACAATACAAAGCGAGATAAAAGCTGAATTAAAGAAAGAAATAACAATAAATAAATTCCGAGGAATAATCGCCTTTATTTACTTTAGTCCCTGCAAGCTGTCAAGAACAAACGGTTAGAAACAGTTAAATACAAATAACTTCATATCCGTATTCAAAACAGTGAATGTTTTGATCGCGGAGGGCTCAGACTTAAATTTTGAAAAGAACATTCCAATCACGTCGTGGCTGCAAACATATGACTAATGTAGTTTATTTTGATTGCCTCGCCTACTAAACGTGTCGGTCTCTCGGGTGAAATAGAAAAGATCACTATAATCACGTCGTGGCTGCGAATATATATAACTTGTTGGTTATTTTAGTCACCTCGCCTACTAAACATGTTGATCTCGGATAAAAGGTTTAAGTCTTCATCCTTGCCCAGAAGTTATATTTCCGGCTTTGCATGTGTGTAGGCCTCAAAATCGACGGATATTTTTCATCCGCCCAGTGTAGTATCGTGTTCAAATCAGTATAATTTTAAATCGAGCGAAGCTTGACAACGATGGCGTAGCGATGTGATAGCGAAAAAAGCAGTTTAGAAAAAGACGCGGTGTTTAATTTAAAACAAGAAAAGCGATAAATCGGATATTTTAATCTTTGAAACGATGGTCAAACAGAAAGCAATATCTCGAAAGGTGCGGTGTTTATTTTAAAAGCGATAAAAACGTAAAAGCAGTAAAAATAATAATCTGAATCAAGCGATGGCGAAGCGAAGCGGCGCCCAACAGACGCGATATTTATTCAAACAATAAAAGCAGTAAACAAGAAAAGCAGAAAGATATCCGTCGCACGGATGTTTAAAGCAAGAACGAAAACAGAGAAGCGAAAGCGCTGACCTTGAATTCAATTTCATCACCTAAATGCGGTATTTAGAAACGATAAAATAATACGAGCAATCGATAAACTATCAAAACAAAGAAATCAAACAGGGCAAATCAAAACAGAGAAATGATCTTTGAAACAGAATCGAAAAAGTGCGGCCTCGATTTCAATTTCATCGGCCTAGATGCGATATTAATAAAATAATAAAGCGATGCCAAAGGAACGAGCGTTGAGCAATTAAATTATCCGAACCAAATTACGAAATGTTGGGCGGAACAGATTAAGAGATATTTATGGAAAAATCCGACCGGATCATGAGCAATGACGAATGAAAAATCGAAATTCAGATTTTTAGATAACTAGCAAACAGTATGAAAAATGCCATAACTGGAAATCGCCAAAAATCGGGTCGACCCGATCCGGTCGATGACGACCGAATCAGATCTCGACCGAATCGGACTTTTTCAAATTTTGGATAACCAATAATAACCACAAAGAATAACGCAAGAGATTTGGAAATTCAAACCGGTCGAGACGGCCGTCAAGAATCTGACCCGAATAGGAGATTCAACCCGTCATCAAATAATTCTATCAATTCCAGGATAACCAACATACAAAAATATGAAATGCAAGAATTACGAAAATATCCAAATCGGATCGACCCGATCCGTCGATGACCGACCGAATCGATGATCCGAATCCGAAATCAAATAATCCAAACCCAAATCAGATTTTAACACCAAATCCAGATAACCAATAACAAGAATATGTAATGCAGGAATTCTGAAAATATTACCCAACCGGGTCGACCCGACCCGAATCAGTGACCCGACCCGGATCAATGTTTCAACCCAGAATCAAATAAATTCAACAATTTCAGATAACCAATGATAACAACAGCAACAATGCAAGAAATTTGGAAATTCAAATCGGGTCGACCCGACCCGGGTCAGTAACCCGACCCGAAAATCAGTGATCCAAATCAAATCTTAACATCAAATTCAGATAACCAACATACATAAATATGAAATGCAAGAATTCTGAAAATGTTACCCGAACCGGGTCTACCCGATCCGGGTCGACCCGACCCGAATAGTGAAAAAAATCAGAGAAATCAAAGGAGATGACAAACCTTTTCGGACTTGATTCTTGGAACAACAACGAAGCCAAATGCTTTAAACTCAAGAATACAACAAAATATCTATGTATATATTGAATAATCTTCCGAAAATCCTTTTTTTCTTCTCCGAAAATCCCCTCTAAAATGAAGAACAATCATGGGGTATTTATAGGTGGATTCCCCCCCAAGAATCGAGTTTGAATTTTGAATTAAAGGCAAAAAAAATTTGAATTTGGAAGCGGATTTTTAGGGGTATGGGTTGGGCCAGTAGCGGGAGGGTGTGGGGTGTCGGGGTTGGTGGCGGGAGTGGGTGGAGGCGGGCGAGGTGACCTGGTCGGGCATGGCGTCGGCTTGGGTAGGGGGTTTGATTTTTTTGTTTTAGGGTTTGTTGGTTTGGGGAATTAAAAAGGAAGGGGTTTGGGCTTGGTGAAGCGAATTGGGTGAGTCGGGTTAGGCTGACGGGTTGGGCTGGGGAATTAAATTGTTGGGCTTGGAGTTTTGGGTTGTGGGAATTGGGTTTTGGGTTTAATTGTTTTGGGTGATGGGGAATGGTTGTTGGGTCGGTTTTGAAATTTGGGTATAAAGGAATTTAATTGGGGAGTTTGGGTTTGGGCGAAAATGGGTTTTAATTTAGGTTGGGTAGAAATTGTATTGGGTTAGGAAATAAAAATGTTATGGATTAAAAATATAAAAGAGGGGTTTAATATTAAAACCTATTTATATATATATTATTTTGTAAAAGATGTGAATCATTTAAAATAACATAACGACGTGATAATAATAAAATATAATTTTAAGTAAATGCTTAATGCTTAATAAAAGGGAAATGCGATGCAATTTTGCGAGAATAAAATAATATAGCATTTCGGATAACTTATGATTTTTATAAAAATGCAAATGAGATAAAAGATCTGAATAATAATAATAATATGAAGATACACACATATATGCCTATATTTTAAAATTATTTTAAAAGTGTCAAAAATATTAAAAATTACGAATAAAATCATAAAAGATGGGACAAACTTGGGTGTCAACAGATGCCCCTCTTTGGACGGAGACGATGAAAGAGTTTTCGGCCAAAGAAAGTTGACTGAGTAGCCAATTTTGCCCTGATCCTCGGGGCTGGATGGTAAGAAATAGAATCCAGAGGGGTATAGAAGTTGTAAAAAGATGGGGGACATTCAAGAAAAAATGCCCCAGTGTCGACTTAGGATGACACTGGTCGCATGACACTGAAGTTAATGGGAAAGAGCGGATCGACGTTCAAGTAGGTCGTTTGACCAAATTGCCTTTGTTATTTGTGAGATATAGTTCCATGTTATCTTTGAAAGCTCCCGCCGATTCAATTCCTGTGGACTGAGCTAAGATAAAAGTTAGTGTATAACAGTTGCATAAGATATGTATGTGAGAATATGACTTTGTAAGTTGAAATGGTGTCGTTGCTTAATGTTGTGCAGATGATGGCGTTGGCGGGCGCCTGTTTACACTTTAAAATAAAGTACCCGCATTAGAAGGTGGGCGCCTGTTTTAAAATAAAATACCCGCATTAGGAGGTGGGCGCTGGTTTAAAATAAAATACCCGCATTATGAGATGGGCGCTGTTGAAATTTAAATACCGCGTTAGGAGGTGGGCGCTGGTGAAATTTAAATACCGCGTTAGGAGGTGGGCGCTGATGAAATTTAAATACCCGCATTAGAAGGTGGGCGCTGATCAAATTTAAATACCCGCGTTAGAAGGTGGGCGCTGATTTAAAACATACCGCGATTAGAAGGTGGGCGCTGATTTAAAACATACCGCGTTAGAAGGTGGGCGGTGATTTAAAACATACCGCATTAGAAGGTGGGCGCTGATTTAAAACATACCCGCGTTAGAAGGTGGGCGCTGATTTAAAACATACCGCGATTAGAAGGTGGGCGCTGATTTAAAACATACCCGCGTTAGAAGGTGGGCTCTGATTTAAAACATACCGCGTTAGAAGGTGGGCGCTGATTTAAAACATACCCGCATTAGAAGGTGGGCGCTGATTTAAAACATACCCGCGTTAGAAGGTGGGCGCTGATTTAAAACATACCCGCGTTAGAAGGTGGGCGCTGATTTAAAACATACCGCGTTAGAAGGTGGGCGCTGATTTAAAACATACCGCGTTAGAAGGTGGGCGCTGATTTAAAACATACCCGCGTTAGAAGGTGGGCGCTGATTTAAAACATACCCGCGTTAGAAGGTGGGCGCTGATTTAAACATACCGCGTTAGAAGGTGGGCGCTGATTTAAAACATACCCGCGTTAGAAGGTGGGCGCTGATTTAAAACATACCCGCGTTAGAAGGTGGGCGCTGATTTAAAACATACCCGCGTTAGAAGGTGGGCGCTGATTTAAAACATACCGCGATTAGAAGGTGGGCGCTGATTTAAAACATACCGCGATTAGAAGGTGGGCGCTGATTTAAAACATACCCGCGTTAGAAGGTGGGCGCTGATTTAAAACATACCCGCGTTAGAAGGTGGGCGCTGATTTAAACATACCCGCGTTAGAAGGTGGGCGCTGATTTAAAACATACCCGCGTTAGAAGGTGGGCGCTGATTTAAAACATACCCGCGTTAGAAGGTGGGCGCTGATTTAAAACATACCCGCATTAGAAGGTGGGCGCTGATTTAAAACATACCGCGATTAGAAGGTGGGCGCTGATTTAAAACATACCGCGTTAGAAGGTGGGCGCTGATTTAAAACATACCCGCATTAGAAGGTGGGCGCTGATTTGTGTCGTCGTGTTGACGTAATGTAAAGTGGGGCCCTATTGCCATGCCATGATAGTTAATGTGTGGACATAAGCGATGCAAAAGTTGAGTAGATGAGAATGCGACCGTAAGTCGAAATACCGTTCTTTCCGTGGACACAACACGGTTGGGAACATGTAGTTTAGCATGGCGTCTTTGTACAATCTCCAAACAGAAAGTGATTCTTGTAGTGAGTTGCGATCACGGAGGCCCTTGCGAATCTGCTCATAAATGTTGCGACTTCCTCTTTGTTTCGACTGAAGAACACGTACTCAAATAAATTTATGAGTTTTGGGAGGGGAGTTGATCCGCGTTGACTTTGTAGCCGGGTCTTGGTATTTGCATGTCACCGCTAACTCGGACCGTAGCCCTCTCTCGCTTCCAGTCTTGGCCAGCCGTTAATGAAAACATTCGAAAATAATTTGTAGAAATGTATCTTAAAAATAGAAACATAAAAATTATATCAATTTTGATGAAAATGTTTGTTGAAAATAATTTGCTTATAAAAATTACTGCACATATATATATATATGTCGGCGGTGACATGCGGTGAAACAAAACAAACGTCTTATCCAAAATTCTTACGGTGAAGACTTAGTTTGCCGATGGTTTTCCATGTTTATCGGCGTCCTCTGGCGATGATCCCTTAAAAATGCCCCGATGTCGATATATGAGAATGGCGATCTTTTGAGCGGACAACCGAGTCTTGTGTAGATTTCTTGCACCTCTATCGGGGTGATCGGATGGGTGCATTTTGTCTTTGTGAGATAAAGGAGAAAATATTTCCTAATGGTGGGACCGAAGCCGATTTAGGCGCCACGTATCCCGTGAGGGAATCAGGTCATGACGTAGTTCATTACAAGCAAGAGAGGATTGTAAGGATTTTCTAAAATGGGACCGAAGCCGATGTGGCCGCCTACGTATCCCGCCGAGGGAATCAGGTCATAACGTAGTTCATATAAGCAAAGGAGATTGTAAGGATTTTTCTAAAGATGGGACCGAAGCCGATGTGGCCGCCTACGTATCCCGCCGAGGGAATCAGGTCATAACGTAGTTCAGGTTACAAAGAAATGTGTTTCTGGGGAAATTTGCCATCTAGGAAACGGAACCCGACATGGGTTCTTTGCGTATCACTTTGGGGCGCAATTTTTACAACACAAGAAATGCATTACACAGAAAAATCCTAAATGTAGTATCTTTTCACTGCATCCGCGTTGATAGCTTTTGGCCATACTTCACCGTCCATTTCAGCTAGGATTAACGCTCCTCCAGTCAACACCCGGTGAACCATATAAGGCCCTTGCCAGTTAGGTGCGAATTTTCCTTTAGCTTCATTTTGGTGCGGGAATATTCGTTTTAGCACCAATTGCCCCGGTTCGAAAGTCCTTGGTTTTACTTTCCTGTTGAAAGCTTTGGCCATTCTGTTTTGGTAAAGTTGTCCGTGGCAGACCGCGTTCAATCGCTTTTCATCAATCAGCATCAATTGTTCGTACCGATTCTGTATCCATTTCGCTTCGTTCAGCTCAGCTTCTTGGATAATTCTCAAAGATGGTATTTCCACTTCTGCTGGTAACACAGCTTCTGTTCCATAGACCAATAGATACGGCGTTGCCCCAGTAGAAGTCCTGACTGTAGTGCGATATCCCAAAAGTGCAAAAGGCAGATGCTCATGCCAGTGCTTGTAATTATCAATCATCTTTCGTAGTATTCTTTTGATGTTTTTGTTGGCTGCTTCGACTGCTCCGTTCATCACGAGGTCGATGCGGAGTGGAATTGCGGTGAGTGATCTTAAACTTCTCGCATATCTCATTCATCGACATCTTGTTGAGATTAGCCCCATTGTCCGTTATAATCGACTCAGGGATTCCAAATCGACAAATGATGTTATTGCGGACAAAATCAACTACCACTTTCTTTGTTACTGACTTGTGGGACGATGCTTCTACCCACTTTGTGAAATAGTCAATTGCCACTAGAATAAATCTGTGTCCATTTGATGCGGCAGGTTCAATAGGGCCAATGACATCCATGCCCCAAGCTGCGAATGGCCAAGGGGAGCTTGTCACATTGAGTTCGTTAGGGGTACCTTGATTAGATCGCCATGAATCGACATCGATGGCATCTTTGCGAAAGCGGATGCAATCTGTTTCCATGGTCATCCAAAAGTATCCTGCTCTTAGAATCTTCTTTGCCAAAGTGAAGCCATTCATATGAGGCCCGCGTGCCTCCGTGTATCTCTTCAACTAAAGCGCTTGCCTCTCGAGCATCAACACATCTTAACAAACCGAGATCTGAGTCCTCCGATAAAGGATTTCTCCGTTTAGGAAGAAATGGTTTGCTAACCTCCTAAGTGTCCTCTTTTGTATCTTGGTTATGCCTTACGGATATTCACCTATCTTGAGATATCTCTTAACGTCGTGGCACCAAGGCTTTCCATCCGACTCTTCATCTATATTGAAACAATATGCCGGCTGATCCGATAAGCTCACCTTGATGGGATCAATGTAGTTCTTATCCCGATGTTGGAGCATGCAGGGCAGTGGTGCCAGAGCGTCGGCGAACTTCGTTTTGAGTTCGTGGGATATGCTTGAATTCTATCTGCTGAATTTTTGCATAATTCTTTCACGCAATGCGGTAAGGAAGTATCTTCTGTTCTTGGTCGCCCATTCGCCTTGTACGATGAATCAATAAGTCCGAATCACCTATAACCAGCGGTTCTTGAATGTTCATATCAACGGCCATTCTAAGTCCGAGTACACAAGCTTCATATTCCGCCATATTGTTGGTGCATGGAAATCGGAGTTTTGCGAAATTGGGTAGTGTTGACCTGATTACGAAATCAAAGCGCTCCAATACCAACCCCTTTGAAGTTTGCGGCTCAGTCGAAGAACATTCTCCAACCGGGTATTCTTACGAGATGTCTTCTCCAACAAGCGATACCTCCTCGTCCGGAAAATAAGTCCGGAGAGGCATGTATTCTTCATCCACAGGGTTTTCAGCAAGATGGTCGGCTAATGCTTGTCCTTTGATAGCCTTTTGGGTGACATATATGATGTCGAATTCACTTAATAAGATTTGCCACTTCGCTAGCTTTCCAGTGGGCATGGGCTTCTGAAAGATGTATTTGAGCGGGTCCATCCTTGAGATGAGATAAGTGGTATATGCAGACAGATAATGTCTAAACTTTTGTGCAATCCACGTTAAGGCACAACAAGTGCGTTCCAGCAAAGTATACCGAGCTTCATACGGTGTGAACTTCTTGCTTAAGTAGTATATGGCCTGCTCCTTCTTTCCTGTTTCGTCATGTTGTCCCAAAGACGCACTCCAAATGCATTTTCTAACACAGGCGGATATAACAAAGAACGGCCTTCCGGTTCTGGAGGCACCAAAGCAGTGGGTTAAACAAGTATTCTTTGATTCTATCGAAAGCTTGCGGCAATCCGATGTCCACTTGGTAGCGGCGTCTTTCTTGATAGCTTGAATATTGGCTCACATATCACTGTTGATTGTGCTATGAACCTGCTGATGTAGTTGAGGCGACCAAGGAAACTCATTACGTCCTTTCGACTCTTTGGAGGAGGCAAGTCTTGAATAGCTTTTACCTTCGAGGGGTCCAATTCAATACCCCTTCTACTTACAATGAAACCCAATGACTTCCCAAATAGGGACACCAAATCGCACTTTGCGGGATTTAACCAGGTTATACCGCCTCGGTCGGTCAAAAACTTCTCTAAATCGCCAAGTGATCTCAAGTCCTTCGCGACTTGATAATAACGTCATCTACGTAGACCTCTATTTCTTTGTGGATCATATCATGAAAAATGGTAGTCATGGCCCTCATGTAGGTGGCACTGCATTCTTGAGTCCGAGCGGCATTACTCGATAACGATATACCCCCAAGGTGTAGTGAATCTTTGTCTTCTCTGCATCTTCCTCATCCATCAAGATTTGGTGGTAACCAGCAAAGCAATCAACAAATGATTGCAACTCATGCTTTGCACAGTTGTCAATGAGTATGTGAATATTTGGAAGAGGGAAGTCATCCTTCGGGCTGGCCTTGTTGAGATCCCGATAATCCACGACACTCGTATCTTTCCATCTTTCTTTGGCACAGGTACAATGTTGGCCAACCAAGTCGGGTATCTTGGGGCCCGTATGACCTTTGCGTCGAATTGCTTGGGTGTCTCTTCCTTGACTCTTAGACTCAAATCAGGCTTGATTTTCCTTGGTTTTTGTTTCACCGGAGGGTAAGATGGATCGATAGGCAATCTATGCGAAACAATATCCGTGCTCAATCCTGGCATCTCGTCATAAGACCAAGCAAATACGTCGATATATTGCCTCAAAAGACCCGTCAGTTCTTTCCTTTGTGGGGCGTTCAGATGGACGCTGATTCTTGTTTCTTTCACATTTTCTGCATCCCCCAAATTTATTGCCTCAGTTTCTTCTAAATTTGGCTTTGGTTTATTCTCAAAATGTTCCAATTCCTCTGTCAATTCTTCTGGTTGCGAGTCTTCCTCATACTCTTCGAAGTCCTGTTCACCGTTTGGATTTTGTTTGTTTGTTTCATTACATGTCACATTCACATTATCGACAGATTTATTAGTTTGCATGCTGAAAGAGAAAAGAAAATTAGTAAACAAAATAAATTTTTAAATAGCAAAAGAAATGTGGATTTGTCATTTAATGCTTTCAAAAGATGGAGGCAAAACACATTAATGTATAGATGCGATTCAAGCCTCAATTAGAATCGCATTGTTTCAAAAAGTACTAAGGTAATTTCTACCAAGCTTCAGGAGAAAGCAGTAGGGCCGGGCAGGTCCAATTTTCAAAATATCTCCACGTTACTGCATCCCAATTAGTTGGGCCTTCATCAACATCATCCACAATTACATGCCACTCCATTTCTTCTCCTGCAGTGAAAAGGCTTTTGAGTCCTTCCGCGAGGTCGTCTGCATCATCTTCATTCGACTCCTGAGCGGCATATGCTTTGACAAATGACTGATTCAAGGGTGGAACAGGCTTTGGCAAGGGAGTGTCCCTTTTCTTCGGAGGTTGGTGATAAGACTTCTTTAGAAGTGGGTTTGTATCCGAGACCGAAAGTATCCTTCTTCTTGAGCAAGTGAACAGGCTCCACCATACCTTCTAAATTCAATCCGAGGCCTCGACCAGGGCTTAAAGCCATTCTTCAACATTTCTGGGCCACCATTGTGAGGACCGGGGTAACTTCAATATTTCAGCTTTGGAGGCACATGTAATTTCTCGACATGGAAGACAGACCCATCCAGCGTATCTACGCTTTCAACAAAGAGGATACGCCGCCGGGACATATTGAATTGCTCCCTTCTCCGTGTACCACGACCTCGTGATGATCCCAAACAAACTTCAAACTACGATGTAGGGTAGAAGGAACGCACCACCACATGGATCCAAGGTCTTCCCATTAGTAAGTTATATTTGGTAGATATGTCTAACACTTGGAATTCCACGACGAACTCCACGGGCCCCACTTGTAATGTCAAATCCATTTCTCCCATAACGCTCCTTTGGGCTCCATCAAAACCTTTAACTCTCGGATGACTTTCGCGAATCTTTCCAATGCTAATTCCCAAGGCTCGGAGAGTCGCGCGGGACAAATATTGTGGTGAGCCTCCATCAATCAATACCTTAGAAATGAACTTGTTCATGCACTTTCTTGTTATGTTCAAAGCTTTGTTGTGGCACAAACCCTCAGGTGGCAGTTCTTTGTCATGAAAAAGAGACTTTATGGGCCTCTAAAATCTGTCAGACCAAGGCCGAGAGTTTCTACTTTGTGGTCTCTCTCGATACATAAGCTTCTTTGAGTACTTCCAATAAAGCGCGTCCATGGTCCGGAGGAATTCATCAACAATGATAGCAAAGAAATTTGAGCCGGTGTTTTCTTCAATTGCTCTACAACGGAATACTCCTTGGTTGGCATTTTCCTCAGAACTCTTCTACTTGGTCTGTTACAACCTTTTTGGGATTGTCTGCAGGGGCATAACATCGTCCGGATCTTGTCATACCAGCGACGACAACTTCTACAATTTGTTTCTCCTTTCCCCTGCTCCTTTCCCCAATCGAATAGCTCCAAGGGGCAGTTTTGGTATCGACATACGACGTCACTATCCGCGATTTCGGAGGAAGTACTTCCACTTCGAACGGTGCTCTTACTTGAACTGTAATTATAGGGGTGATCAAAGCCGATGATTCAACCCTTTCCTCTGTTTGGATCGGCACAATGGTCCCTTCCAAGCTGTTTTCTTCATCAATGGTAATCATGTTTATATTGGCATTGTCATGATTTGGCAAAGGGTTATTATTTACATTAGGGGGAGGTCCTTTCAGTTGGATAATTCCCTCTTTGATCAAAGCCTCGATCTTGTCTTTTAGGGCGAAACAAACTCCAGTGTCATGTCCGGCGATCCCCGAGTGGTACGCACAATGCTTAGTTTCATCATACGACCTGGGAATAGGATTGGGGATATGCCCTGGGATGGGTTGGAGTATTCCTGCGGTCCTCAATCTTTCGTATAGTTGGGCTAGAAGTTCGGCTAAAGGTGTATATGTCTTGACCGCCTTCTTCGTAATTTGCCCGAGTGCAGGAGTGTTTGGTGGATGGTTTTGTGGTGAGGCGGATGTGTGGGTTGATCTTGTGGGGAATTTCTATAGGTAGGTGCTCGTGGTGGGCTATATATTGGTTGGGTATGATAGACAGGGGTAGGGAGTAGGCGAGTGTTGATAATAAAGTGAGGGCTTTGTGTGCTTTGGCTATAGTAGGAGGGTGATGATTTTGGGTGTTTTGATTATAGTAGGGAGGCTGGGATGACGGGCTTTGGTAGGTTGGCATTTGGTTGGACCTATGTTCTGGATCGCCATGACAGGACGCTCCATCCCTCCTTCTTAATTGCTCCCAGAATGAGTCCGTGAATGGCCTTACTTGTCGCTTTGCAATCTTTGCTAAGTTCGTGATTCTCCCTGTTTTGATACCTTCTTCTATGAAATCTCCCATCCTAACCACTTCAGAGAAATTCCGTCCCAATGACGCTTATCATTTTTTCGTAATAAGTTGCATCCTTCATAGATTGCACAAAGAGCGTGGTCATCTCACTTTCCGCCATTGGGAAATTTGAACTTTTCTTGCTTCGCCCTCCATCTCATGGCATATTCTCTGAAAGTCTCTGTAGATTTTTCTCCAATTTCATTAAATAAAATCTATCCAAGGCGTGTCGGTGTTAAACCTGAACTCGTCCCACAAAATCTGTGCCATTGTGCCCGGTTATGCCATTTTCGCGGGTCCTGGCTTGTGTACGGTCGAGCGCTTCCTGTCAAACTTCTTATGAACAACTTCATTATTATGGCCTGGTCCTTACCCACTCCAACCAGACTTGTCACAATACGATCTCAAATGAGCGCGAGGATTTCCCTTTCCATCGAATAAGTCAAATTTTGGCACCTTATACCCGATAGGCAATCGAGCGTCGGGATGCATGCAGAGATCTTCATACTCGAGTCCTTCATGCCCCTTGCTGGTCTGAATGTTTTTAAATGCTTCTTTTAGGCTATGAATTTCCCTTGCCATACTTTCATCATTTCTAATTCTTGCTTGCCTTTCCATCTCTTCATATTGGTCTATCTCCTGATGATGTATGTTTGGTATGGTAGAAGTGGAAGGTTGGGCTTCCGTTGCATATACCGGTGGCACATACTGCTTGTTAGTGATGTGTGCCATTGGTATTTGTTGGGTTGCCTGGTAATTTAGTGTGGGAGGGATATTTTGGACAAGTGGGGTAGTTTGGGTAAGTGGAAATTTGGATGTATATAGGGAGCGGTAAAGGATCTTGGGTCTTTTTGTGGCGGGCTTTGTTGTGGACTGGCCTGCGGGTTGATAGGATGCGGATTGGTACGTTGTGGGCTGGCGAGTTGAGGATTGGTTCTGCTTGGTAAGGGATTTCGGGGAAGGTTCTGGGGGAATGATGGTTCGTGAGATGGAAAGGTGTGTGGAAGCGATTGCGCTCGTCTCTTGTTCAGCGGTGGAGTGTTGATCTTGATGGAAAGATTGGTAAGATTGGAGCCGTTCGATCTCGGTTTGCATAGTTGCCATTTCTTTGCGATAGTTGGGCGAGGTATTCATCCGGGACGGAAGTATTTCTCATTCCGATGTCTCTGGTTCACCTCCGGAAGAGCGACAAGTCCCAAACCGGTTTGTTCGCCCCTGAATCGATCATTTTGTCGGATGATTGTGCCTTGGATCTCGTGAAGTAATGGTGTTCCGCCAGTTTCAATCAACGCGAATCAACTTTTGGAAAATAAAGCAGGCAAAATAAACCTTCTCTAAAAGATGAAACAAACCAAGTTAGTATGAGACGAATAATTATTGCTTTGAATAACATGTATAGAGTGGAAAAGCGATAAACAAGTAGCAGACAAATTATATGAAAATTAAATGCGCGTCCTAATGTGCATGGGGCCTCCTTTATGCCGGAGGTGAGCTTAAACGCAAAAATATGCAAGATACTGATAAATTGATCCAAGCCAAAGATTGTGATGCCTTTTGTCGGAAATAAAGGTTGACTTTTACTGAAATAATAATCCGTACAATAATAAAGCTGATAACATAAGATATTTATGCTCAGGTTCTAAATCTTGCTTTTGATCACCGAGATGAAGATGGGACCCTAACATTGCTGGGTCCGACTCCTGCGTCCTCTAGATATTGCACTATATTTTGCATTTGCTGCCACATCTCGGGGGTGACGACTGTGTCTCTGAGCCGGAAATTCCTTATCCAAATTGTCGTGCCGATATCTTCAAAACCTTGCTCGCCATCAGGACTATGGTCTGCACTACTGCAATCCTCTCGTAGCCACGCTTGACATTCGGGGGTACCTCCTGCCTGACTACCTCCAATGTCTATTGTGTCAATATTGTTCCATTCATCGAAGACTTGCCTAGCTCTGGGGACAATGAAATTCGGCCCGAATGGAATTTCAGAAATCCTCATATTTGCCGGAGGAATTATCTGCTCTTGTCCCAACTGCCGAGTACGCGGAGTGGAGCGTAAGGTTGGAGGCCTTTCAACCCGATAAGCTCAATATAATAAAGCCTTTTGCATCTTATGTAGGCTTTTTGGCATTCGGGAGCAGGGTATTTCCATTGGATCTGTTCACGCAGTGCGGACGCCAAAACCCATACCAATCATTCATGCCGACGAGCGATACGAATCGCTTGCCGTTACGCCGTAAAGTCGACGATTTTGTTCGACTCATTTGAAGCATATGTCGACCATATTCGGCGATAGAAGTGTTCCATTGCCCACATCTGCAAAATAAGGTTATGACCTTGAAGAAACCTGTTTCACCTCTTTTACATTTCCCTAAAGCCCGAAATATTTCTGCCAAGATCATAGGGGCCAAAGTGAGTTGTGCTCCGTTTGCTCCTTCGAAAAGTGCCCGTGCTACGGAACATATGCAGGTACTGATCTTTCCATACTCAAGCGGGAATATCAGAGACCCTAGAAAGGCGACAGTGAATGCAATGGGTTGTTTGGTCCGCCAATGATCGGGGGTGCAAAAAAACTCATTTTTGAATGTCTTGTAACCGTCTCGACAACCGTACCTCTCATAAAGATAATCCATTGAGACCCAGTTGTTTTCAAAGCATAGGAGTTTCTTAGTGTTCTTTAGCCCTAAGTAGCGGAGAAATTTCTTTCCGGATTGACAGTGCGGGATAATTTGTCCTCTACCCTGGTAGATCAAATTGGTGAAATAGTTGATTTCTTCCAAAGTAGGAGTCATCTCAAAATCTCGAATCAAGACAACCCGATCCGGATCCCAAAAATGGATCAGTGCTCGACCAAATGTTGATCGGGAAGATGTCGAACAACGAAACGAGGCAACCTAATCTTCTCCTAATTGCCATTTGGCTGCCAAGGTCAAAGTTTGTCCACCATATTTTCAGTTTGTTGAATCCCACTCACCATCCTCGACTTCATGCAGACTCCATCTATAACAAAACAAATAAAATAAAAATAAATATACATTTTCCGATTTTTGGCATCTTGTTTAGGCTTGGATCCGTCCATCAATATCCTGCTACACATAATATCTTTGATTGGTCGTTGGGTTGTGAGACCCGTCGACAATTTGGTGGTTTCTTATTTGTGAAGTTGATGCCAAGGATCAACCCACCTAAGATGTATGCATGCATGACTTAAAATAAAGGGTGGTATAGCTCTATCTTAAATTTTCTAAGATTTGGTGACTAGACACAAGGTTCCCGAGCGGACTACTCGAGTGAGAAGGCTACGCGCCACCGGATGGTCCGGTCACTCGCGCATACGCCAACTCTCCTAAAATTTGGTAGATTGAAAGAAATTTGCGGGTCTGCGTGAAACACACCTCGCGTGTAGTGTGTGATAGTGTCAATTTTCCAGAGTGGAAGAAATATGAGCGGAATGCCAATTTAAGAAAAGCAGTAAGACAATATAGCAATTAAAGCAGTTTATGCAAAAATCTCATAAATGAAACACATCAAAGCACTAAATCAAATAAAAAACAAAAGTAAAGCAATAATTAATCCGAACTTGCTATGGTTTAAGAACCTGATGCTCCCCAGTGGAGTCGCCATGCTGTCGCGCCCTATTTTGACCTCGCTCGGGTCAAAGCGGAGCACAGACATATGGGGGTGATTCCTGGGTAAAAAGATTGAGGAGTCGCCACCTAATTATGTTTACGGTGAATTAGGACACCTAAATATTAAACTAAATGCTGCCATGTAACTCCAATTTTAAGGTCTGCGAAACTAGCGAGATTCTAGGTAAGGGTTCTTTATTATCCTAAAGGGAAGGGGTTAGGCATCCTTTAAGATCCGCTAACTTGCGGTTATCCGATCAAATTCAGGTTTAATTATTGCTGAAAAAATGCATGTTTTACAAGTATAATAGATTAAAAGATTTTTTGCAAATAATTGGTAAATGATGCATTTTATACAAGTACGTATTCAGATGACATAAAAAGAAAGATACATGTAAAGTTTTGAAATAATATGCATTTGTGACAATAAATTATTTATACTATCAAAGAAGTAAAATTTTGGGAATCATAAAATAGTAAATTGACAAAAGATAAACTTATTCGGTATGATTAATAAAGCAAATAAAAGATGACAAAAGTTGTTTTTTTTTTTAAAAAAAAAAAAATCTTGAATAAGCGTGACGAGCCTAAAATAAATAAACTAGCGAAGGATTTCTAAGTTTGCGAGCCTACAAATAAATAAGCTAGCGACGGGTTTCAAATCTTAAACTAACCTATGAATAAATCCTAAGTTTGCCTATTCTAAGCATTTCAATAATTACATAAGTGCGATAAACAATATTACAATACAAAGCGAGATAAAAGCTGAATTAAAGAAAGAAATAACAATAAATAAATTCCGAGGAATAATCGCCTTTATTTACTTTAATCCCTGCAAGTCATCAAGAACAAGCGGTTAGAAAGCAGTTAAATACAAATAACTTCATATCCGTATTCAAAACAGTGAATGTTTTGATCGCGGAGGCTCGAACTTAAATTTTGAAAAGAACATTCCAATCACGTCGTGGCTGCAAACATATGACTAATGTAGTTTATTTTGATTGCCTCGCCTACTAAACGTGTCGGTCTCTCGGGTGAAATAGAAAAGATCACTATAATCACGTCGTGGCTGCGAATATATATAACTTGTTGGTTATTTTAGTCACCTCGCCTACTAAACATGTTGATCTCGGATAAAAGGTTTAAGTCTTCATCCTTGCCCAGAAGTTATATTTCCGTCTTTGCAACTGTGTAGGCCTCAAAATCGAGGGGTATTTTTCATTGGCGGTGTAGTATCGTGTTCAAATCAGTAAAATTTTAAATCGAGCGAAGCTTGACAACGATAGCGATAGCGATGAGCGTAAAAAGCAGTTTCAAAAAGACGCGGTGTTTAATTTAAAACAAGAAAGCAAGAAATCGGATATTTTAATCTTTGAAGCGATTAATTTGAAACAGGAAAGCAATATACGAAAGGTGCGGTGTTTATTTTAAAACAAGAAAAGCGTAAAAACAGTAAAAACAATAATCAATCTGAGCGATGGCGAAGCAGAAGCGGCGCCAACAGACGGTATTTATTCAAAACAAGAAAAACAAGAAAAACAAGAAATGTAAAGATATCCGTCGACGGATGTTTAAAGCGATGGCGAAAGCGAAAGCGCGCTGCCTTGAATTCAATTTCATCACCTAAATGCGGTATTTAGAAAGCGATAAAATAATACGAATGTAAATCAAGATAAACTATCAAAACAAAGAAATCAAACAGGGCAAATCAAAGCAGAGAAATGATCTTTGAACAGAATCGAAAAAGTGCGGCCTCGATTTCAATTTCATCGGCCTAGATGCGATATTAATAAAACAATAAAAGCGATTGCCAAAGGAACGAGCGTTGAGCAATTAAATTATCCGAACCAAATTACGAAATGTTGGAACCGAACAGGATTAAGAGATATTTATGGAAAAATCCGACCGGATCATGAGCAATGACGAATGAAAAATCGAAATTGATTTTTAGATAACTAGCAAACAGTATGAAAAATGCCATAATCTGGAAATACGCCAAAAATCGGTCGACCCGATCCGGTCGATGACGACCCGAATCGAATCTGACCGAATTCAATCGGACTTTTTCAAATTTTGGATAACCAATAATAACCACAAGAATAACGCAAGAGATTTGAAAATTCAAACCGGGTCGACCCGACCCGGGTCAGTAACCCGACCCGAATAGGAGATTCAACCCGTCATCAAATAATTCTATCAATTCCGGATAACCAACATACAAAAATATGAAATGCAAGAATTCTGAAAATATCCAAATCGGATCGACCCGATCCGGGTCAGTGACCCGACCCGAATCAGTGATCCGAATCCGAAATCAAATAATCCAAACCCAAATCAGATTTTAACACCAAATCGGATAACCAATAACAAGAATATGTAATGCAGGAATTCGAAAATATTACCCAATCGTCGACCCGACCGAATCGATGTTGACCGGATCAATGTTTCAACCAGGAATCAAATAAATTCAACAATTTGGATAACCAATGATAACAACAAAGAACAATGCAAGAAATTTGGAAATTCAAATCGGTCGATTCGACCGGTCAAGAATCTGACCGAAAATCGGTGATCCAAATCAAATCTTAACATCAAATTCAGATAACCAACATACATAAATATGAAATGCAAGAATTACGAAAATGTTACGGCAACTGGTCGACGATCTGGTCGTCGACCAATTCGAATAGTGAAAAATCGAGAGAAATCAAAGGAGATGACAAACCTTTTCGGACTTGATTCTTGGAACAACAACGAAGCCAAATGCTTTAAACTCAAGAACACAACAAAATATCTATGTATATATTGAATAATCTTCCGAAAATCCTTTTTTTCTTCTCCGAAAATCCCCTCTAAAATGAAGAACAATCATGGGGGTATTTATAGGTGGATTCCCCCCCAAGAATCGAGTTTGAATTTTGAATTAAAGGCAAAAAAAATCTGAATTTGGAAGCGGATTTTTAGGGGTATGGGTTGGACGAAGTGACGGGAGGGGTGTGGGGGTGTCAGGGTTGGTGGCAGGGAGTGGGTGGAGGCAGGGGGCGAGGTGACCGGTCGGGCATGGCGTCGGCTTGGGTAGGGGGGTTTCAGATTTTTTTTTGTTTTAGTGGTTTGTTGGTTTGGGAATTAAAAAGGGAAGGGTTTTGGGCTTGGGCCGACGGGTCAGTGAGTCGGGTTAGGCGACGGGTTGGGCCTGGGGAATTAAATTGTTGGGCTTGGAGTTTTGGGTTGTGGGAATTGGGTTTTGGGTTTAATTGTTTTGGGTGATGAGGAATGGTTGTTGGGCTTCGGTTTTAAATTTGGGTATAAAGGAATTTAATTGGGGAGTTTGGGTTTGGACGAAAATGGGTTTTAATTTAGGTTGGGTAGAAATTGTATTGGGTTAGGAAATAAAAATGTTATGGATTAAAAAATATAAAAGAGGGGTTTAATATTAAAACCTATTTATATATATATTATTTTTGTAAAAGATGTGAATCATTTAAAATAACATAACGACGTGATAATAATAAAATATAATTTTTGCGAAATGCTTAATGCTTAATAAAAGGGAAATGCGATGCAATTTTGCGAGAATAAAATAATATAGCATTTCGGATAACTTATGATTTTTATAAAAATGCAAATGATATAAAATATGCGAATAATAATAATAATATGAAGATACACACATATATGCCTATATTTTAAAATTATTTTAAAAGTGTCAAAAATATTAAAAATTACGAATAAAATCATAAAAGATGGGACAAAATTGGGTGTCAACAATTATGAAACATATAGATAGCAGATATGTTGTCACAATAGACTATAGACACCTTGCGTAATGGACACTGGAGCTCCAAAAGAAGATTTCGGAGCCAACAGATCTCAGCGACTACATTAGCAACTCCGCGATATTCTGCTTCAGCACTCGAACGGGATAGCGTGGCCTGCCGCTTGGCGGACCATGAGATAAGATTATCCCCAAGAAATACACAGTACCCTGAGGTGGAGCGACGTGTGTCGGGGCATCCTACCTAATCTGCATCTGTGTAAGCTAGAAACTTGGTTGGGGCAGAGGGGTATAGATGTAAACCAAAGTCTAGTGTGCCCTTAACATATCTGATAATACGTTTGAGGGCGGCAAAATGGGACTCTCGGGGGTCGTGCATGAACAGACACACCTGCTGAACGGCATATGCAATATCATGCCTAGTGAATGTAAGATACTGAAGAGCACCTGCTAGACTCCGATACAGAGTGGGATCAGAAACTGGCGCACCGTCATTGGCACTAAGCTTGGATTTTGAGTCCACCGGAGTTGGCAAAATTTTACAATTTGCCATCTTGGCCCTGTACACTATCTCTTCTGCATACTTACGCTGACACAAGAACATAGTGGCTGCAGATCTTGTCACCGATATACCCAAAAAATAACTTAGCTTGCCCAAGTCAGTCATAGCAAATTCAGTTTTGAGTAGAGCAATGATTTCATTCTTCAACCCGTCAGATGAGGCAGCAAGAACAATGTCATCGACATATAATAGCAATTATGCAGTGTTGCTACCTCAGTGAAAAGTGAAGAGAGATGTATCACACCTGCTACATATAAAACTAATCTGCAGAAGATACCTGGCGAACCGATCATACCAAGCGCGGGGTGCCTATTTCAATTCATACAATGACTTCCTGAGACGACACACAAACTGCGGAGCTGCCGGATGAACAAAGCCAGGAGGCTGATGCATGTACACAGTCTCTTTCAAATCCCCATGAAGAAATGCATTCTTGACATCAAGCTGATGAATCGGCCAATGCATGCCCATAGCAATACTGAGAACAGTCCGAATAGTGGCCGATTTAACAACCAGACTGAATGTCTCACCACAATCAATACCCTCATGCTGATTAGTGTCATTGGCAACTAGTCTTGCCTTATACCTCTCTAAGTCACCACTGTCTCTGAACTTGTGACGAAATAACCACATATACCGGATAACATTCACACCAGCTGGTCTAGGTACCAAATCCCAAGTGTTCTGCTTGGTTAAAGCGTTAAATTCCTCGCACATGGCCGCATTCCAATTTGGGTCCAGTTTTGCTAGTTTTGGATTTTTTGGAATAAGTGATAAGGTTTGTGTGGAGAGATTGAATTGAACATTGGGTTTGAAGATCCCGTGTTGTGCACGAGTCTCCATGTGATGTGAGGACAGTGGTGGTGGGTCGGGGATGTGAGGTTGCTGGTCCACTGGATCTGGACGATGGGCAACGATTGACGGCTGTTTTACGTACTCTTGGTTGGCTGAAACCTGCAGACTGCGGGGCCAGTTCTTTGGAGTGCAGGGCAGCAATGTCGCTGGTGGTGCAGGTGACTCGACTGGGGGATGTAGGGGTGAGCAGGGAGCTGGTGGGGTGGTGCCGGACAGTGGCGAGACTGTCGGAACAGTGGGCTGCTGTTGGTATAGATTTTGGATGACCGGGGACAGACTTGGTTCATCGAGAAAGATGTAATTTATGGTCTGAAATTTTAGAGATTTGAAAAAGGAAAGGTTGTCTTGTTAAAGGTGACATGACGGGAGATGATGATTTTGCGAGTAGCAATGTCATAACACAAGTAGCCCCGATGATTAGGAGATAGACCAAGGAAGACACATGGAAGAGTGCGAGGGGCAAGTTTGTGGGGTGCAGTGGAGGCTATGTTGGGGTAGCATAAGCATCCAAAAATACGTAGGTGATCATATGATGGCTGCCTACGGTATAAGATTTCTGTAGGGGTTTTGTTTTGGAGTGTGCTAGTTGGTAAAATATTTAGAAGGGATTCTACCATTTTGACAGCATAGACCCAAAAAGGCGGTGGTAGGCAGGCATGAAACAGAAGTGTGCGGACCATGTTATTGATGGTACGTATAATTCTTTCAGCCTTTCCATCTTGGGAAGAAGTATAGGGACAAGAAAAACGGAAAATCATGCCTTGTTTAGAACAGAAATTGTGAAATGCCGAGTTATTAAATTCACATCCATTATCATATTGGAATGATTTAATAGGTTTTTCAAATTGTGTCTTAATGAATTTTTAAAACTCGAGGAATTTTGCAAAAACTTCAGATTAGAATTTCAGTGGGTAAATCCAGACAAAATGTGAAAAATCATCCAAGAATACTAGATAGAATTTATGACCCAAAGAGCTAGCAATCGAAGATGTCCACAAATCAGAATGAACAATATCAAAGGGAGAAAAAGTAACATTGTTTGATGACATAAAGGGAAGACGAGTATGTTTGCCTAGTGGACAAGAAAAACAGTGTTGGGCAATTTTTCCATTATTACATTGAATACGCTTAGAAGTCCTAAGAAAAGTAAAAACTGGGTCTCCGAGTCTGTTGTGCCAAGTTGAGGGAGAGATCGCCGCAAGGGATAGAGGTGCTTGCGGTCTGACAACGGAAGATTGAGTGAATGGGTAGAGGTCTCCCACACTATTGCAGTGTGTAAGAATTTTTCCCGTATTGAGTTCCTTCACAGAAAAATCAAAAGGGTCAAATTCGACAGACACAGAATTATTGGTAGTGAATTTTCTAACAGAGATTAAGTTTTTAATGATGTTAGGTATGTATAGGACGTGGTTTAGGGAGAAGGGTGGGTGTGGATATTTGGTGTGTGTGTTACCGTAACCTTCAATTGGAATGCGATGACCATTACCGACAGTAATAAACTGAGGACACTTTAACCGACGTAGTTGAGATAGGTTACCTGACGACCAGGTGAGGTGAGATGTGGCTCCGGTGTCCATGTACCAATTGTCGTCGGGCTGTTGAAGGTGCACGGTGGTGTATGCCTGGCCCAAATCAGTCGGGGCAAGGCTGCTTGGCTGCTGCGATTCTTCTTCTTCTTTGGATTCTGTCAGGTGGGCTCGCTGCTGGCTGGTGGGCTGCCTGGTGGTGAGGCGAGGCCAGAGGCCCGATCGACCAAGGCTGCTGGGCCGGGCCCTGCCCGGTCGAATGCGGGCATGCTGGCGAGGCCCGATTTCTTTGGTTGGGCCTTTCCGCTTCTGGTTGGACCACTTATTCTTTGATGTCGGTGGTTGGTCGTTGTCGATCCTTTGGTTGCGTTAGCCCTTTCCGCGGCCCTTGCCTTTGTTGTTGTGACCTCTACCGCCACGACCTCCGCCGCTCTGTTGCTGCTGGAACTGCTGGTTGCTGCTGGCCACAGGTGTTGCCATCCCGTCAACGGCTAACGCCTTTTGATCATGTTCCTCTTGTTTAGCACGTCTAGTTTCTTCCAACAATAGTTGTGAACGTACTTTGTTGAAACTTGAGAGAGGGTCGACTTGTTGAATCATTGTTGCGAGTGTGTCATATTCACCTTTCGGTAAACCCGTAACAAGTTGAAGCACCATCTTAGTTTCTGAAACAGAAGTCTCGACGTTAGATAGTTGATCGGTTATGAGTTTCAGTTGCTTACAATATTCGGACATGTTAAAATTCTCGAGGCGGGTATTGTTGAATTGCTCTTCCAAATACACGGCCCGAGTATTTTTATTGTCCTGAAAGATTTCTTCTAGCCGGACCCAAAGTTCACGTGCCGTAGCACCTGTTTTCATGATAGTGCATAACATATCTTTGGAGATGGTGCCGTAGATCCATTGTTTGACGATGGCGTCAAGACGAGGAACAGATTCGTCAATGTGATCGAGCACGTTGTATGCACATGCATGAATGTAGAAAAGTTCCATCCACATGGAATATTGACAGTCTTCTTGGTCAAGAATTATAGGGATACAATTTTTGATGTTGTTAACGGCGAATGCCGGATGAAAAGAAAATACTGAACGTTGAGAGGGGTTGTCAAGTGTGCCAGTGGATGAAACGGAATTTGTGGGGAAGACATGGTTGCCGCCGGTTGAGGGAAGGGAATTTTCTGGTTTGGCCGAGAAAGGGAGGAAGAAACCAGAATTTTTTTTTCTGTGAAATCAGAAAAAAATGATGATTTCGGCCGAGAATGAGGAAGAGAAGGAATTTAGATTTTAGGCTCTTGATACCATGAAAGATGGAATAATTTTGTAATTATTATACGTGCCCAAAGGAAATCAAACCCTCATCCAAGAGGGTTCCATTACTACCGTTGGACCAAGAACTTAATTTCTTATTGGGTTCCGAACATATATTTATTATATATTTAATGGTTTTCTCAATATAAATACATGGACTGAGCAAAAGTTACTATATTTCCGTGAACCACGCCCCTAACACAACGCTGGGTGGTAGCTTGAATTAATTTTACGTTACACGTAAAATATATAATGAGGAAATAATGTCCCGTGATCAATGAAAATTTAAATAAAAGAAAATATTCGATCTCCTGAAAATTGATATATCACTAAAAGAATTTGTAATATATAGGAGAAAAATGATGGACTGAGGCAGCCATTTGGTTTTATAGTCCCATTATAAATGTTATTTTGCTATGACATTTTTTACGAGAAATCATAAATAAAATTACCACATAAAATTCTGTAAATAAAACACAAAAAATATTTATAAAATTATTTTCTTTTATTCCTAGATGCGCATAAGAATTATGTCTTCCATAAATAGATGGATGGAGAAAATTGATGACTTGTGACAACGGACAAGTTCCAGCTTTAACATGGTAAGAGTTGTTTGATCTAGCGGCTAAAAATTGCTTATTTTGATAAGTGCTTTTTAAAAAAATATTTTTGAAAAAGTATTTTGGATGAGAAGCAATTTATGTTTGGTTAATTCATCTAAAAAGTGATTTTGATAAATATATTGTGTTTGACTAATCTTCTTAAAAAGTATTTTTGAGTGTCAAATTACGAAAAGAGATAAATATCAATAAGCATTTACTATTAAGATTATTTTATGAAGAGATCTTTTTTTAAATATCTATGTCAAAGACTTTAAATACGTTTTTATTGTTATCTAATTAATAACATAATACATAGATAAATTAAAGATAATAGTTAATATTGATACAATATCAACATGGTGATTTAAATGTACTGAAAACAACAACCAAAATAAAATTTAAAATCATTCCACATATTAAAATTCAGCACAAAATACAACATAATATAAAATAAAGGATTATTAATTAGATATAAATAAATTAATGAGAGATATACTTGGTAAATATGCATTTATGGTAGATATTTATGTTTCTCCCCAACCGCAGTAAAACTACTTATGTTTAAAAGCAATTTTACTAATTGGTCAAATACCTTAAATAACCAAAAATATATTTTTTCTTTAAAAAATTATTTGACCTCAAAACCGCTTGGCTAAACATGCTCTAAGTAATGATGTCCCAAAAAAATGAATTTATTTTTCAATTGAATTCCTTTTCCCAATTTTTCAAATGAAATAGTAGTATACATTTAATATGAAAGAAAGAAGTGAAAAGTGTCACATGATTTGGTAAGGAAGGAATAGTGAATTATGTTTACAAAAGAATAAGACTCAAAACTAAAATTCTTAATAACATATAAATAATTTCAAATTCCTGATAGCAATTTATATATGTAAATTTGACTCCAAAAAAAAGTAGTAGAGAAAAAGAACGGATGAGGAAAAGTTATGGGAATATATAATCGAAAAAGAAAAACAAAATGAAAATAACTTTACATGACGTGGAAGTGATCGTTTTTCTGCCATAATAATCAATTGTACTTCCTTAGTTTCTATGTGTTACTTTTCAATTTTTAAAATTCAAATCGCATGAATTTTTATCAATATTTTATGATGTATTTTTTTTAAAATTGACGTAAGAAAATTGTAATTTATAATACTTTTCATGTAATTTTCAGTATATAAATTGTAATCTTAAAATTCGATTTAGCTTCAAAGTTTAGTTAAATTAATTCTCGAAAAACAAAAAGTGCATAAATTGAGACGGAGAAGTAGTACCAACGTATTTTGGTATAATAGTAATTGTTTCCCTATCTTGAATTTATTTTTGGTTGGTATATGTACCTTGAAATTTATAATGACTAATTTATTTTAAAGTTTCCACAGAGAGCCTTTATTATTTCATTCTATATCACCTACCTCTTTGTGTTCAAATCTATAGTACCACAAAAAATAATCAAGTTCAAATGATAAAATTTGACGCGTTTGTAAAATGTGCAAAGCTAATTATTAATCCCATTAATGTACTGGCAGATTGATGCTGGATTTTCTGTTTATGAATTACCTAGTGAATGTGATTGCGCTTCGCGCAATTGCTTCGTGATAAAATATTAATAAACTTATGAAATTAAATTGCATCCTCATTCATAAAAATCATATCTGTTAATATCTTATCAATAATAATTCGGGTTCAAATGATACTGAGTGTTGCTTATAAATCTTTTTTGTATGAACATATTTTAAATAATTTGAAAACCCCAATTGCTAGTCGTACAGTATTAGTGTAACACTATTCATACTTTTAAAAGTCTATCAAATGTGTTTGGAAGAATTTAGTGAGTGCTGCTCACCCACATTTCATTGAATAGAAGGAAAAATAATGAGAACTGAAGAAAAGTAAAGTTGAACACTTACAAACTTAAGAAAATTAAAATCTCTGATCCTAAATCCTCACAAGCTTCTACCCATTTACTGTAAATCCTATTTACTATTTAATAGTCTGTTTTAATTAAATAATTTTCTTGGATAGAGAAGAATTGAATCTGAATTTTATTTTTCGCGTAATAATTTACTTTAGTCTCTTCGCATTCTAGGAGAAGAAAATTAGTTTCTACTAATTTTATAACTCCATTAAGTGGTTTTAGAATTTTTAGAATCCTTTGATAATATTTTCTATTATAATATATATTTGGTAATATTTCAAAACGTACTTTCGTTTTCTATGATTCTATAAGCATTATTTGATCCTAATGATTTTCGCCAATAATCACTTTTCTTATTTCATTTTAGACAAACTACTCTAAAATTATATAATACTGATACAATAAAAATATTACTGGATAAAACCATAAATGGTCATAATAATAAGATATAGGATGTGAGAAAATACAACTACAAAACATTCTAATTACATAAGACACCTTCTAAATAAGAATTGTTATTGTTCACTTTTGTGTTTTTAGTTTTTTTATTTTCGAAAAAGATCCAAAAATGCCTCTGAACTATCCCAAAAAAGTTAAAAATATCCTTCATCCATCTATTGGGCTAAAAATATTCTTTATCCACCTATTTTGGCTCACTTATATCCTTAAACTTAACAGTCCTCTCCTTTATATTATTTTTTATTACTATTTATTACGTGACGCCTTCTTATTGGTCGAAAATAAAACCCCATCCCACCCCACCCCTTTAGAAAAAACATCTGCAATATCATTGTCACTCGAGTGAATTTCTCAAAGGGACCTACCAGGGGGGGCAAGATGAAAACATTCACAAACCTGTACTTAGATGAAGAGAAATCTCTTAATTGTTTTAAGACCCTAGATATGTAGCATATAATATTAATAAAGCCCTCACAATCTAATTCTGAACTTTGTCATTTATTAGAGCTTAATTCTTCAATACATGTTATTCCAATATGAATTTTCTCAAAAAAATCCTCGACGTTGGTTGTATCTTTAATTTTCAGACTTCAAAATTTACTTAATCAAATAGAAAACAAAAAAGTAACAAGGGATTTGGGTGCAAAGGGATCGATGTGCAGATGTTTTTTCTAAAGGGGAATTGGGTCGTGGGTGATGGGTCATGGGTCATGGGCCGGGTAGAAGGAAAATATCTGGTGGGGAGGGGTGGGGTTTTATTTCGACCAATAAGGAGGTGCAAGTAATTTAAATTTAAAGATATAAGTGAGTTAAAATAGTGGATGAATGATATTTTTAGCCCAATAAATGAACGAATGATATTTTTAAACCTTTTGAGATAGTTCAGGACATTTTTGGACCTTCCTCGTTCTATTTTCGTTGATCATAGTTGAGAATATTGACTTTTGAACTGTCATTTAATTCTTATATATTACTTAGGTGTAAAGCAAATTAATAAAATGAAACTATAAAAGTATTGAACCTTCATTTTCTCACGTGAAATTAAATTTGTAAGTGCAAGTATTTTTTTTCCGACTGAAAGAATGATAATTCGTATCCCCAAGAGATAGTGTTTTGATCAACGAAAACTTCATCCAAGAGATAATGATGTGTCAATTACCCATTCTCATAGGTTTAGACACCTTCTAAATAAGAATTGCTCCTCGATATGGCAACTAAAAGTCGTATTAACAATATCCAACACACATCAATCAACCTGCAATAAAAATACAGAACCAAAAATCAAAGAAAATAAAAAAAGAAAGAAAGAAAACATAAAAAACTAACACGCTAATTAGAACAACATGATATTTAAAATATTTCAAATTTTGTGCAATTAAAGCGGACAAAGGCTTCAAACACTGTTCAAAATATAATATTTTCAACTATGATCAACGAAAATAGAAAAAACTGAACAATAACAATTCGACAGTAAAGCACACATCAAAAACTCAAATTCCATTTACAATGAAGAAAGTTTGAAAGAAGAGGAAAAAAATTATGTAAATCATCAGAAAGAAGTGAGAAAATATATAGAATATTAAGAAGGAAGAAAGAGGGATTTTAGGAGAATAATTAATTGATAATAATGAGAAAAACAATAAATAAGATAATTATTAAGATTAATTTGATAAGGCCATTTTCTTGACAATTATTAGGGAAGTTACACAAAGGTGTGAGAAAGAAGTGGAAACAGACCTGACTTTTGGAATTTTCAAATGAACACATAAATAGAAAAAGGTATGAAAGAAAATTTAAAAATTTGAAAAAACAGATAAATATAATTCTTGACCAAAGAGATTCATAAAACTTTTCGATTTCTATCTTTACGATATATAATGATTTGGTGGTCAACCTTAAAATAATAGATCTTGTTCAACTATGGTTTCAACTATGGTTTCAACTATGGTTGGACATGGCAGATATACATACTTGTAGTTGGTGCAGTCACATTCACCTACTTCTCGAATTATAAATACAATTGGAAATTATGGAAAATATATACTCATACGTATCACTCCTGTCCGAATTTGTGTGTCAATATTATTGGACTTGAAGTTTTTTTTAAAACATCTTATAAATGCGTGGTCTAATTCGAACCATTGATATTTGTTATAACTTAAAGAAATAATTCCTTTATTATTTTTATTAATGAAAGAGTATATATACAATTTACAATTTTTCATAATAGGAAAATTCTAACCATCGATATTTGTTATAAACTATTGATGTTAAATTGTTTCTAAACGAACAAACATATCATTTTCTAGAACAAAGTAAAGAAGAAAACATGAAATATTGAAAATATACACGGTTATACATGGTATACACATACCTTGTGTATATCGTGTATATCACGGAATCCCATAACAATTGAGAAATCGTGATATATACGGTATACACAGCCGTGTATATCGTGTATATGGTAACATATTTAGTTGTATATTTTGTATACACTTGTCTCGTATACAGATGCTGATTGGGGTGACTGTCCAGATGCCAGACGCTCCACGTCTGGATATTGTATGTTTCTTGGTAATAACTTGGTCTCCTAGTCTGCGAAGCGTCAGTCTACATTATCACGCTCTAGTACAAAGGCCGAGTATCGAGGGGTAGCCAATATGGTCTCTGAATCCTGTTGGCTACGTAATCTTCTTTTAGAGCTTCATTGTCCTATTTAGAAAGCTACCTTGGTTTATTGTGATAATATTAGTGTCGTCTACCTTTCTGGGAATCTGGTTCAACACCAACGCACTAAACACATCGAGATGGATATTTGCTTTGTTCGCGAAAAGGTAACTCGTGGACAAGTACGTGTCTGTCATGCCCCTTCTAGGTATCAAATTGCAGACATCTTTACAAAAGGTCTTCCCTCGGTCCTTTTTGAAAATTTTAGGGACAGTCTCAGCGTACGAAGACCGTCCGCTATGACTGCGGGAGTTTGAAAATATACACGGTATCACGGAATCTCATAACAATTGGGAAAACCGTGATATACACGGTATACACAACCGTGTATATCGTGTATATGGTAACATATTTAGTTGTATATTTTGTATATAATTAGTATTGTATACATACCATAATTGTGGGATTCTTGTACAAATAGAATAGAATTTTGGGAGTAGAATAGGAATATGATTTTTCATATTATGAAAATTGTAAATTATATATATACTCTTTCATTAATGAAAATAATCAAGGGATTATTTCTTTCAAATATATATTGGGACAGTGAAAGTACTCCCTCCGTCTCAAAATATTTGTAGTTTTTTTATTTACACGCCCCTTAAGAAATATTAATTAGAAAGAGTATTTGATCTATTTTACCCTCTCTATTAAATAATTTTTCTATTTATGTGTCATCTTCATTAATGACAAAAGGTAAAATAAAGAAAAAATAATTAATTATGCCTTTAACTTCTGAACAAACAAATAATTTGAGATAACTATTTTTAGTAATCACGAAAAATAATTTGAGACAAAGGAAGTACTAAGTATGCCCATATACGTGTAGTTAATAATAATGCAATAATATTAGGGAGGATCAAGTTTTCTCATATAATATAAATCTGAGCAACTTTGCCCTTTTTAAAACTTGTCCTTGACCCCTACCAGAACTCCAACTTGAGTGTAATTTTAGATCACAGTCAAAAGCCGAGGAGTAAGTTTAAATATTTTTTCTCGAAGAATTTGAATACATGGAGTCTACTTATTCCACGTTGAAACTCTGTTAATAATGAAAGAAATATAAGAAGATTTGCTATTAATATTAAACCCAAAGTTCAATGGAGGATAAACTTGTCCAATTTCGACTAATACATACATTAGCAAATTTGAACATTTGCCCATTATACTATGTATTTATTGGTTTAAGATTTTCAACAGCATATTCAGTGTAATTCCATAAATGGGGATCTAGAGAGGGTGGTGTATACGCAGTCTTACCCCTATCTTGTGAAGGTAAATAGGTTTTTTCTTATAGACCATCGGCTTAAGTAAAACATAAGAAAATATACAGTAAAGCAGCCATGTTGAACGTAATGCATAAGAGAATACTAGCAACATATACATAATATGATAAACGAAGAAAAGGAAACAACACGTAATAATAAAATCGAAGAACAAGATAGTATGCGAGCAATAATAACAATACCGGTAAGGAAGACTAGATAACGCTCGACTACTTATTAATCTTCTACCCTAATCCTCACCTCCATATTTGAAATGTGATTTAAGATTATTTTATTCAAAATTCTTTAAGTTCAACAGACCAAGTGGCCTTCTGGTTTGGTCACAGAAATTAAGAAAGGAATGTCACATTCCAAACATTTATTAAAAACCCTTTGCCAATGCCAGCCCAAACCTCATCATGGACAATCAATTGGCCACATCCTCTTTTCATTTAAAGAGTCATAATATAATTTTGTCCCTTTCTATATATTAAAAACTCTAACAAGTCCCATATCCCTATTCATGAGAAAGAGAAAGAGGAAAATGGCCAAAAAGGAAATAAAATCACTAGTGATGCCAACAAGAAAATGGTAAAAAGAGTTTAGTAAAGATAGCCCCAGAGGTTTAAAACTTTAATGTGATGTTAGAAAAAAGGCCAAAATTGATAGTAAAAGACACAAAGAGAAGAACAAATCCAAGTACAAACTTAAAAAGGGGTTTAACTTTATTCACACCCAGAACCAGAAGATCAGACATGCTTTTAAAAATAAATGGTAACTTTCTTTTTGGATTAGTATTATGTTCCTTTTTTGGATTAATATTACCTTGTCATTAGGAAAAAGTTTCATGGGAGCTCCAACTTGAGGTTAATTTAGGCCATCGCCAAAAGTTGAGGAATAAATTTGGACCTTCTTTTTTTCGTCCAAGAAAATCGACATGTGAAATACATCAATTTCACGTTGAAACTCCATTAAATATAAAGATAACACGATAACATTAAACACAAAGTTTAACAGAAAGCAAAATTGCTCAATTTCAATAAAATATGAGGAAATTTGGACTTTCCCCATAATAAAATGTATCAACTAATTTTATGATTTTAAATGAACATCCATTTGAGAACTATTTTATTCAAAATTATTAAGCTCTTACAGCAGAGAAGTGCTAAAAGTCTCGCGGTGTTATAATGGTGGACATCGAGGGGACGGGTGGTGGAATGATGAAGTTCAAGAGAAGATGGAAGTGAAGAAAGCGGCGTATGTGAAATTGATAGAAAGCAAAAATGAGGTAGAGAAGTGGACGAATAGGGAACTGTATAAGATGGCGAAGGAGGGAAAGCTAGCGGTTACAGCGGCTTTCGAACGCCTGTATGTGGAATTAGAGGAGAAATTTGGGGATAAGAAGTTGTACAGACTAGCCAAGACAAGGGATAGGAGGGCCCGTGACTTGGATCAAGTGAGGTGCATCAAGGACGAGGACGACAAAGTACTGGTGGAGGAAGCGCATATTAGGCGGAGGTGACAGTCTTACTTGTACAAACTCTTGAATGAAAAAGGAGTTGTAGACATTGTGCTGGGAGATCTGGAGCATTCTGGTAGACAGAGAGATTTTGCGTATTGTATGAGCATTGAGGTTGAGGAGGTTACGGGTGTTATTCGAAGGATGCGAAGGGGACGAGCGACCGGGCATGATGAAATCCCAGTGGAATTTTGGAGGAGCGTAAGCATGGCAGGTTTGGAGTGGTTGACTGAGTTGTTTAACGTCATTTTTAAGACGACGAGAATGCCCGAAGAATGGAGGTGAAGTATAATGATCCCTTTGTACAAGAACAAAAGTGATATCCAGAGTTGCAACAACTATAGGGGTATTAAGCTGCTAAGCCACACAATGAAAGTGTGGGAAAGAGTCGTGGAGATGAGGGTGAGAAGAGGCGCGTCTATTTCTGAGAACCAGTTTGGTTTCATGCCGGGACGTTCGACTACAAAAGCCATCCATCTTATTAGGAGGTTGGTGGAGCAGTATAGAAAGAGGAAAAAAGACTTACATATGGTTTCCATCGACCTCGAGAAGGCATACGACAAAGTCCCTAAGGAGGTTCTATGGAGATGTTTGGAGGTTTGAATTGTACCTGTGGAGTACGCTAGGGCGATCAAGGATATGTATGATGGAGTTTAGACTAGAGTACGGACAATAGGATGATAGGGCTGCACGATGGATCAACTCTTAGCTCATTCCTATTTGCCTTGGTGATGGACGAATTGACGCAATAAATCCAAGGGGAGGTACCATTATGTATGTTATTCGCAGACGACATAGTCCTGATTGATGAGACTCGCAGCACAGTGAACGCCAAGCTGGAGGATTGGAGACAAACTTTGGAGTCTAAAGGGTTCAGGTTGAGTAGGACCAAGACAGAATATTTTGAGTGCAAGTTCAGCATCGGGAGCGACCCTGAGATAGGAGTGGAGGTAAAGCTCGGTGCTCAGGTCATTCCAAAGAAAGGAAGTTTCAAGTACCTAGGGTCTATTATCAAAGGGAATGAAGATATTAATGACGATGTCACACATCGTATTGGGGCAAGGTGGATGTAATAGAGGCTCGCATCTGGAGTCTTGTGCGACAAAAATGTGCCACCAAAACTTAAGACAAGGTCTATAGGGTGGTGGTTAGACCGACTATGTTGTATCGGGCTGAGTGTTGGCCAGTCAAGACTTCACACATACAAAAGATGAAAGTTGCATAGATAAGGATGTTGAGATGGATGTGTGGGCATACAAGGAGAGATAAGATTAGAAATGATGATATTCGGGAGAAAGTGGGAGTGGTCTCGGTGGACGATAAGATGCGGGAAGCGAGGTTGAGATGGTTCGGGCATGTGCAGAGGAGAGACACAGATGCCCCAGTGCGGAGGTGTGAGATGTTGGCTATGGACGGGTTCATGAGAGGTAGAGGTAGGCCGAACAAGTATTGGAGAGAGGTGATTTGACGGAATATGGTGCAGGTGCAACTTACTAAGGACATGACCTTAGATAGGGGTTGTGGAGGACACAGATTAGGGTAGAAGAGTAGTAGGTACTCGAGCGTAGTCCTACTTATGCTTATAAATTGATAGTTGTAGTGTTATTATTGTAGGCCCGATTAGCCTATCACACTTATATGCACATTATTGCTTTATAATTCACTGTAGTTTGATTTATGCTGCTATGTGTTCTTTAGTGTATTTTGTTTAGCATATTTAGTTGTGTTAGCTACTGCTCCCTTTTGTTCGAATGCACTTTATACTGCTTTAATTTCTTATCTGAGTCTAATTGTTTCTCTTGCTCTACTCTTTACTCTTGCTTTGTTTTGATTGTCTTGCTTGTGATTATGCTTTGTCTTGAGCCGAGGGTCTCCCGGAAGCAGCCGCTCTACCTACCAAGGTGGAGATAAAGTCTATGTACACTCTACCCTCTTCAGACCTCATGATGTGGAATTTCACTGAATATGTTGTTGTTGTAAGTTCTTACATCCCCAGAGGTTTAATGTGGTATAAGAAAAAGGGCCAAAATTGATAGTAAAAGACGCAAAGAGAAGAACAAATCCAAGTACAAAACTTAAAAGGGGTTTATTCACATCTAGAAGATCAGATATTGCTTCTTTTTTTTTAAATGGGAACTTCTGATATTGAAAGGCACTTTGATATTAAAAAAAAGAAATTCAGAGACACATACAAACAAAAGGCACTTTTCTTTAGTCCTTTTTTGGGGACACATCCGACAATGTTGAAAAGTTTTGGGTTACTTTTTATCAAAGTTTTCTCATAGTTCAAACTCTGATGAAAAGTTGTTGATTATCCCCATAAACTGACACGTGAATATTTTTTTACACATTGGTTAATTAGGACTAATTATCTTAATCCTTAACAAATGCTAATTAACTTGTCTAATTACTCCTATTATTTATTTATTGTAGTTCAAATATTCATTGAGGGACCTAGTTGTTTGATTTTGTGGATTTGTCCCACTGTACTAAATAAACTTTTGTGTATTTTTTTCCTTTTAATATTTTGGAAACTTTTGTAACAGTCTTGTGTAGTCTTGTGAATGTTCATTGATTTGACAATTCCTCGTGCAGGTCGCTCCAACCAGTAAACTATGGCATTTTTTAAAAGGAGTTATTTTTATATTAAAAAGATACTATATTAGATTAATTAAAAAAGATTAAAGATAATTGTTTCTGAAAAAATGAGATTATTTAGTAGCAGAAAAAACTAAGACTAGTTATCAACCAAAATACATTAATGACATAAAAATTCTTTTCGTATTATCCTATGTATCAAAAGAAAAGAATTAGTTACGACATTTATCACTAATCTATCACTAAATAACCCATAACTAATAGGCTTTTGTTATTTAGACAGAAATTGTCTGTTGTTAATACGTGTACTTATTTACGGGAATGGAGCTAGCATGTCGATAACGGGTTCAGCAGAATCAATAACTTTGGCACAGAATTGTATTTAAGTTAAAAAATCCACTAATATTTATCAAGAACACAATAATTATTTTTTTTAAAATCTACAACCCATAAATTCAAAATTCTAGCTCCACCTCCGGGATATTTTTTGTATAGAGTAAATATATAGTTTACTTTTTTTGAACTGGTGACTGTAAATGTTGATTAACTTCAAAGATTTTTAGTAGCTAATGTGATTTTCTTTCTTCATCTCTTCTGTGTTTTTGACTTTTTTCTTCTTCTTTTCAACTGGAAGTAAAGACTAGTAATTATCGTGTTTTTCTCTTTTCTTTAATCTGGAGGCCAAATAGAAAAAAAGAGTTAAATGAGATAACCATAGCAAAAGCATGTATATTGAATACAAAAAAATATTTTGTCGAAGAAAAAGATAAATAGAAAGCTCCAGTTGAACATAGATGATAAATTTGCTAAAAATGTGTATAATTTAATCTTAATATAAAATGACCTTAGGTAGAGTCATCAACCGACCTGTTTTTCATGGTTTAGGTAAACGGAATATTGGAAACCTTTAGCTTAAATTCAATTATGTCTAATAAAGAAAATTCCAATGGGCCAATGGCTTCATCAAATTGATCAGCGAATGTAAACAAAAAAAAAAGGTTATAAAACTCAAAGTAGAATTAAAGTATTTAGGAATTTCGGAATATTGAACAACTTCCAAGAACACAATGTCTTTTTTATTTTTTGAAAAAATAAAATTAATTCTATCAAAAAACCAGTAAAAATCATAGCTATATTTGAAAAAAAAACATAAATTTGGTTCACTACTGTATATATACCTAAAATATAAGGATAAACTTCTCAATAATGCAAATATAATTGAGCCAAAATTCAATTGTCTTAATATTCCTACAATATTTTCTAATATGTAATTGATCTTAAAATGAAATTCTTTTTTACCTTTTACTACTAATCTAGAATTAATATAAGCTTAGGAAATTTTAAAGTTCAAATAATGCATTTTTGGTTTCTTTTGGAAACAAGTACTGGTTCACAGTACACTCGCAAATCACACCATAGAGCAATTTGATTCTTCACATTGAAACAAAAAACGAACAATTGGTATTAATATTTGAAACAATAGGGTTCGCAAGTTCACTTAATTAGCATCAAAGTTAGCAATTAGGGCCGTACGAACCTAGTTAGGAGCTCATACATGTTCAACACACAAAAATTGCAATTTGCTAAATCACATGCATAATTTTATTATAAATTGTAATTACTGATTTAGAACGTTAAAAAACAAAATTATTTCTCAACACAGTAGCGAGATTCCCGGTCAATTTAACCTACCAAAATGTAGCCTCATGTTTTTGCTAATCTATGTCTTATTCCAACTCTTTTATTAATATACCTAAGTACTACTTTTATTTTTGTTGTACTTTTTATGTTAAGCTAAATATTAATTAAAGTTTCAGAAATTAGGCAGCCTGATTATTAATATGTAGCATAGCACCGACATTCAATTCTTCAGATTTTGATGTATATGCAGTCAAACGTAATAATTCTACAATGTTTTAACAAGTTCAAAAACTCATGATGAGTATAATAAAATTATGTACTCTCATATTTCTTTAATTTCTTTGTCTTTCTTTTTTCCTTCATTTTCAGAATTTGCAGCGTAAATGTCTGTATGATACTATGTGTCTCATTTTCTTTTTACGTTCAAAGTCTTGAATTTATATTATACCAATTTGGAACCTTTTTTTTATGCTCAAAAGTTTCAATAGTAATGTACGTTTTTCAGAAAATCAAACTCTATAGCTCTTAGAAATATGTATAGGATCAATATTGTCCAATGTATGGATTCACCGCGAAGCCATCCCTCAATGTATAACAAGCGCGCGCATATATATATATATATATATATATATATATATATATATATATATATATATATATATATATATATATATATAATTTATCTTTTTGGATTATTAATCTATTATTGTAAATTGTAAACATGTAAATATAGGAAATAATATATTTCCTACCCATAATTAGAATATTTTCATATATTGTGTAAATATAATTATGGTAAGACTAGGATTCCTCTTTTGTATAGGCTTAGGATTCCTATTGTATAAGGGATGAATATTGTACTCTATATATACCTTGATATTAATGAAAGACTTCTCAAGGGAGATTAATATCATCTTACATGGTATCAAGAGCCAAATAAACAAAACCCTAAAAACCTTTCTCTTCCACAGCCGCCGGCTACATCTCCTACGCCGCGACCCTCCCGGATTTTCTTCTTGTTTTTCGGGTTTTGTTCTTCCTTTCTTCTCTTCTCTAAATGGATATCTCTGATTCTTCCACACTTTCTGACGCCTCTACCTCCACAAATCCCACCACAAAGTCATCACCACCGTTTCATCCCGCCCTTACTGTTTCCAACATCAAGAACCATATTCCTATTATTCTTGATCAAGAAAACAACCAGTATTCTCTCTAGGTTGAACTTTTTCGCAATCATGTATGTCTCTATAACATGCTTGACCATATCGAGGACACTATTCCGCGCCATACGGAGGTTGATGATTCTATCTGGCATCGTCTCGACGCCGGCATCAAACAATGGATATATGCTAGTATCTCTCAGGATTTGCTCCTTACTATCATGAAATCTGACTCCACAGCCCTTGACTTATGGAATCGTTTGGAGAAAATTTTTCAGGACAACAAGCACACTCGTGCCGTGTATTTGGAAGAACAGTTCAACAAAACACGTCTTGAAAACTTCTCCAATGTCTCTAAGTACTGCAAGCAGCTTAAACTTCTAGCGGATCAACTCTCCAACATCGTACGCACATCAGAAGATAAAATGGTGCTACAAATGATTTCTGGCCTTACTAAGGGCGAATATGATACTTTGGCCACCATTATTCAACAGGCAGATCCGCTACCGAGTTTTAACAAAGCTCGCTCACAATTGTTGCTCGAAGAAACTCGTCGTGCTAAGCAGGATGAGCACGCCCAGCAGGTGTTAGCTGTCGACATGCAACCCCAAGATCAGACGCCACCGGACAACTCCAAACAGCGGCAGGGCCGCGGCGGCAAGGGTGGAAAAGGCCGCGGCGGTAGAGGAGGTTGTGGTGGTCGTGGTCAAGGTCAGCAGAATCCAACAAAGAAGAATAAAGAACAGAGATGGCAAAACAACTGGGCCGCGGCTCTCGGCTGATTCGTCTGCCATGGCGCCTCTGCATCTGGCCGCGGCGCTAAGTCCATTCGATGCAGCTGACCATACAATCCGTATTCTTACCCCGGTTTGTTAGGCCCTGCTCCAGCCCCACAACAGGCCCACTTCATGCAAGGTCAGGTCCCGCAGACCTCCCCCGACATGACACCCACTGAGTTGGGTTAGGCGTTCAGCACCCTATCTATGCAACAGCCTGACAATACTTGGTACATGGACTCAGGCGCCATATCTCACGTCACCCAGTCTGCAGGTACTATTCCTAAACTATTTTGTTTAAAGCATCCTCAATATGTTACAGTTGGTAGTGGACAACGCATTCCAGTTAAGGGTTATGGTACCTCATACACACAACCTCCTCATCCACCCTTCTCCCTCAAAAACACCATATATGCCCCACACATGATTAAGAACCTCATATTTGTCCGCCAATTTACTCGTAATAACTCTGTCTCTGTGGATTTTGGTTTTACTGTAAATGATATTCATACGGGGACACCTCTTACGAGATGCAATAGCACGGGGGATCTCTATCCATTCACTTCCACCTCCGCTGCCAGATCTTGCTCTCCCGTCACTCTAGCGGTTGTTTCTTCTTCAACCTGTCATAATAGGCTTGGTCATCCAGGAGTCCCAGTTTTTAATTTTCTTAGAGGCAACAATTTCATTGCATGTAATGGGAAACTTGCCCAAAATTGTGTTTCTTGCTCTTTAGGCGAACATATTCGTCTTCCGTGTAAATCATCTACTAGTGTTACATTTGCTCCTTTTGATATCATACATGCCGATTTATGGACATCTCATATCCCTAGTTCTCTCGGTCATAAATACTATCTTGTGTTGCTTGATGATTTTTCACACTACGTTTGGTTATACCCTCTTAAATTTAAATCGGAAGTGTTTGTCAAATTTCTTGAGTTTCGCAATTTCATTCAAACACAATTTGGAAAAGGCATAAAATCATTTCAGTGCGATAATGGTCGTGAATTCAATAACTCTATGTTTCACCGCTTTTGTACCAATAATGGCATGGTCTTTCGCTTCTCCTGCCCTCACACCTCACCACAAAATGGTAAAGCTGAAAGAATCATCCGCACCATTAACAATATGATTCGCACCCTATTGATTCATGCCTCCCTCCCTCCACCCTTCTGGGTCTATGCTGCTAAAATGTCAGAATACACTCTAAATATTCTCCCTACTAGCACTCTTCACAATATGACCCCTACCGAAATCCTCTACCATAGAATCCCCTCTTATGATCATCTACGGATTTTTGGTTGTCTGTGCTATCCCAACCTTAGCTCCACCGCCCCTCACAAGCTCGCTCCTAGGTCCACTCCATGTGTCTTTCTAGGATTTTCGCCGAACCATAGGGGCTATCTATGCTATGACTTGTCGACTCGTCAGATCCATATATCTCATCACGTCACATTCGACGAGACCACATTTCCATTTTCGAATCTTCCAAAATTTCAAAAACAGGACTACTCATTTCTTGACGAGTCTGCCATCTCTCCCCTCATAATCGAACAACTCACATCCTCTGTTCCGTCGTCAGAGCCGCGGCACCCAAACTTCATAGAAGTCTGTCAACCTTCTAGCGCTGCGACTCTCGATCCAGGAGCCGCGGCGCCTCCGACGGCTTCGCCCCCACCCTCTCCTTATCCGACTTTAAATAATTGCTTGTAATTTATTTTTGAATTTACTTTCTATTCATTGTGTCTATAAGAAAATCAAGATTAATCTGAAAATAAAATAGGTTATAACATGTTAAAATACACTACAAGTGTCTCTTTCTATATTTAGTAGGTTGACAATTCAAATATTATATGTGACAAGTTTATAACCACAAGATTCAAAGAATATTTTAGTACATTATACACATTTTTAATTTATAATCACAAGATTCAAAAGTCTCTCTTTATTTTGTAAACTTCGTGTCTAGTCAAACTAAAACACTTAAATTGGGACTGAATGATTATTCATTATCAAGAAATTTAATGGGATAAATTAAATTTCTCCCCTTTAATTAAAGGTCTTGAGTTTGAGCTCCGAAAGTAGAGAACCTCATGGTAGTAACAACTTCTCTAATTGTGAAATTTACACGATACAAATCTAAATTAATTGGAACAGTAGATTCCGAATTTATTCTAAGGAGCAGTTTGGACATGATTTGAAACCATGGTTTGAAGTTTTGTTTGGACATACAATTTGGATTTCTTACGTTGTATCTTTTCTCATTCAGTTTTCGGTTTACACAATTAAATTCTTTTTGTAAGGTCATTTGTAATTTTTCGATTCCGCACGGTCGACGACTGCCGGCGGCTTAGGCACTTCTGACCATAAAACCCCACAAGTTGTGAAAACCATAAAAAAATTTATAATTCTTATGTGATCTTACCAAATGAGCAAGTCATAGTTTATAACAAAATTAATACTCGGCTCGAAATTGTACACTTTTAAGTCATGACATAGTCATACCTTTGTATATATATATACAATATAAATTATGTATTGGAAAAATTATATCCAATACAATATAAAGTAGATCAATTGGTATATATCTACTAATTTATGAATCTTTTTTTACAAAATATAAACTTAGATTGCACCCTTTTAAGTTCATGACATAGTCATACCTTTGTGTATATATACAATATAAATTATGTATTGGACAATTATATCCAATACAATATAAAATCAATCAATTGATATATATTTACTAATTTATAAATCTTTTATACAAAATATAAACTTATGGGTCAAGTTTTATATTTAAAAAAAATAAAATCATAATTCGGAATCCCAAATCACACATTTTTGAATGATTTAAGATTTCAAACCATAACATAAAGTTAAAGTTCAAATTATATTCAAATTACATAAATAAACATGATTTAAAATAAAATTATAAAACTATGTTTGAAATCCCATGACCAAAAGCCTATTAAAAGACATTTTAAGTTCCAACAACCTGATACAAGAACACACACACTGCTAGTTTTTATGTATTCTTTCTTAAATGGATCATTTTCTCCTTGCATGACTACTACCCCTGTCTCCCACCCCCACCCCACCCCACCCCTACACCATTTCCACCCTTTCTTTCTGCGTCTCTCTGTGTACAACAACACTAAGCCGTCAACTCATACTTGAGTACTTGAAAAAAAAAAACATAAAAAAGAGAGAAGTTTAGATTCATTGTTAAATTCTCTCACTTTTGTTATACATTCTTCTTTATGTGGGTGTTTTTTCCTTACTATTGGCCATGTCATTTTCCGGCAGAAAAAATAGAACCCAAAAAAAACCCATGTATTCTTCTTCTTCTTTTGTGGTACTTGTTCTCATGATTATTATCGTCATTCCGCTACATTTGGGAGAATTTGTAGTGGCAGTCCGGATATTTCCAGCAAGTACAGTGGCAATATCGGAACAAAATTCCAGCAGCATCAAGATTAATCAAACGGAGATTTTTCAAAAGTATTTTCACGACTTCAACAACAACAACAATGATACGAGAAATGGTACGACTTTATTACAAGACAGCAAAAGAAGAGTACCTAGTTGCCCAGATCCTCTTCATAACAAGTAGAAAATCAATTTTCTCTTTAATTTTTAGGTTCTTGATTTATATTTTTAATTTTTTTTCGATCCAAAATACCCACGTTTTTCTCAAACCCATAGTGTTGATTTTTTTGTTTTGTTTTTAGTGAAATTAATTGGGTAAAACCGTGGGTATTTTGGTACTTGAAAAATGCATTAGCTAGCTAGCTAGCTATATATTCTCTTTTTCTTTAAATAGATCAAGAAATTGATGATGATGATGATGTATATAAAAGAGTTGAGATTTTATGAACTTAATAGTTCATTATTATAGAGAGATTTTAATTTTTTTAATGCTTACATCTTACTTTTCATGTTTAATTTATTTTTCTTCTTGCATTTCTGTTTTAGGAACAAATTTATTCATATCTCAATAATTATTTCTAAACTCAATAATTCAGCCGATAAGGAAACTAATAATAGTAGAAGAATTAGAGAAGAAAAGGCATCTAACCCTTTGTCCTCTCCTCCTTGACAAAGACAGGGAGAACAAGGGGGTTGGGGGCGGGGTGAAGGGAGGGAAAAAAGAAAGAAAAAAAGAGAGGCATTCTTTTGCTTATTAAAAGTCTGAGTTATATATATAATTAGATTACTTATTAAGTAATTATATATAAATTTTATTGATAATCGTTAATGATAATTTGGTAAGGGTTTAAGTTGTATTCGGTGCAAAGATTTTTTATACTATCAGGTCATTCAAAGAATATTTATTAGCGAGCCTCCTTAAAATATGAAATTTGTAATCTTGAAAGAACTTAAATTTTATTACATGTTAGTGCAAATAATTTTTAATACTATAGATATTATTGGTCTATAATGTCTATACATTATTGGTTGTCTACTTAAATTTTCAGCTTATTGGTGAGTTCGAATCTCCATATTGTAATCCCTTCCCCAATTCCTCTTCACTTGCCCCCTTATGTAATATAAAAAATTTAAAAATAATAATAATATCGATAGATAACCTTTCTTAAAATGTTGCATTTAAAATCTTAAAAATAAAATATCATATGATATAACAGAGAAAAAGGACATGATGATGCAAAAATTGTTTACAAAATTCATCTTGAAAATAATTTAAGTAACCTACACTAGATAACTTGATAGTCTACAATTTTTTTATACGTTGAAGATGATTATAAAATAAATTTATTTAATAAAAATAATAATCTTCTATCACATCGTAAAATAAATTGAGTGTATACTAATCTTCTATCACATCTTAAAATAAACTGAGTCTAATAAATAATTTATATTATAAGTGAATACTATAACTTAATACTTTGTTGTTTAAAAGTTAAAAACCTTGAAATCATATTGAGGTGATTCTCTATAGGAACCCTTTTTCTGATTACAGAATCAAAAGTAATATCTAGTTGTAGCTATCAGTGTCTTCGAAGATTGAAACCTACTGTATTAGAAATCAAGTAACAATGTCCGCTTGGGCAGCTCAATTGGTTTCAAGGGAATATTTGGAATAAGAGATCAAGGATCGAATCCCGTCAGCGGTATTGTGGGGGTTTCTTCTTGAAATAAAGGAGGGCCCCTTGTGCGCAGCGTGGTACTGATCTAACCTTTGAAATCAATTGAGCCACTATGATTTACCTCCTTCACAAACCTGTCGGACCGGGGTGTGGGAGCTCATGGGGCGGAAGATTCTTCCTTTTGGAATAAGAAATCAAGTAACAATAATTTGTACCTTTTGTGAGTGTTCAGAAATCAATATGCAATTTTTGGCATTTCTTAAAAGTATTAGTTTTTGTTCACAAATAGCAAAATCGCAACTTTTTGATGTAACATTACGTACCATATTTTTTCATAAGTAGTAAATCTAGATTTTGTTATCACAGCCTGTTTTTTCTATTCTTCCCAAGCACTTTTTAGCTAACGGCTCTTTTGGGACGAAGAATAAGAGATATTTAATTTTGGAATTAAATTTGAGATGAGTTTATTTCATATTTGATTGGGATAAAATTATGATATAATTTATTTCAGAATTATAATATTTTTTTTCCTTGTGGAAGGGTAAAATAACTAATTCTGAGATAATTAATCTTTGGATAACTTGTTCCTGACCAAACGAACCCTAAAGTTTCTATAGAGACTTTTTTATGAACAATATTTATTGTGATTGATGTTTTTTTCTCCTTATGTTTGGTTGACTATCAAAAGGTTTGAGTTTACACTATCATATCCTAAGCATGCCTAATCATGCTGTACCAATTTTCTTTTTTCATTTAGCAGTAAAAACAAGATTTGCTAAATCTGTTGTGATTGATGGGGTTTCTTACGTTTGCTTCCAAGTTATTTCTTGTCTATGTTGTATTGAAGTACCAAAGAGCTTCATAGTAAATGATATCGGAAGTAGGGGCATGTTACATAATTATTTATAATTTACAAATTAGTTAACTAACCTTTCTAATTATAATTGAATTATATTTCCTAATTATAACTGGACTACAATTTTACCTAATATAAGAGATGTACAAGGAATATTCTAGAAATATTCTACCATACCTCCGCAGTCGAAGCGTGAGGTTCTCGTACGCTGAGACTGACTCGGAAATCATTAAAGAGTATGCGCGAAAGCCCTTTAGTAAATATGTCAGCAATATGATATCGAGAAGGAACATGAAGAACACGAACTTGTCCACGAGCAACTTTCTCACGTACAGAGTGAATATCCATTTCAATGTAGGTTTTCCTTTTTTTATTTTTTTTATTTTAATAACATATGTATAAAAAAACTCAATAATTAAAGTTATTAAACAAGACAAGATAGTGTAATAAAAACATCCCAAGGTTGTTTTGTGCCTCTTATATTATTTAATAGACATATGATTTTTTTGTAATATAAATACAATTGTCGAAATTGCAACTTTATGGTGTTGTCCAAAAGTTACAAAGTACATAATAAAATTACAATTAAAAAAATTACATTCTTAAAAAACACATGTTCTAGTTTCTTTATAACTTCCTGTGGTTCTTCGGTTGGAATTGATATTTGTTGGTCAAATTGATCCACGTCGCTTCCACCACCTTCGGATAAGATTTCGTTGTAGTTTTCGTCTTCTTATTCGTTGATCTCCGGTTGACCGCACCTTCTCCGCTCCGCTCGTATCCAATTTTTGAATAATACTGCAATTTTCAAGCTGTCTCCGGCTAATGAGTGTTTGTGGTCTCCTATTTGATATCTGCCGGCAGAAAAAGCGCTTTCAGACGCAGTTGTTGACGCTTGAATGTTCAAAACATCTCGGGCCATCATTGAAAGTGTCGGAAAGGTCTTCTCATTGTCCCTCCAGTATTTCAGCAAGTTTTCACGTCCTTCTTCATTGAGATTTACTTGGTACGGTACAGAACCCTGCAAAATAAAAATATCAAACTCGCTAATTTGGTTAGTAGCGGTACGGCCACACATTCTATTTCTGAGGCTTTCAATACTAGCCGCAGAAACATCATGTCTTTTGTGAGGTTGTGTTGAAGAAGAAGAAGATGGTATGGAAGCCGGTAGGTTACTAACATTTTTTTGTTGGTAAAACCTATATACTTTTTTGCATTGGTCTTCTACGCTAGACAACACTTCTTCTTTAGTTTGTGCAATAGGTGGTGGGTGATTTGGATTTTTGGGACTTGGAGGTGGTAGTACTTCTATACAATCGTAAATAGTTTAAATAAGTGATTTAGTACCGTCTATTTTAATAGTCGGATTTAATACAACACCAATAATATAAATAGTGGGAATATGAATAATTTTTTTTTATTTTGATAAATATTTTTTTAATAACTACCATATAAACTGGTTTTTCCATATATTCACTAAGTAATAAAAATATTAGAGCTATATAAAACAACATAGTTGAAATAGTAGGATAATATATACCGGAAAATTCTTTTGTTGCTTGAAAAAATTCTCTAAAAATACAATAAGTTCGGAAATTTTTACCCAATCGCTATCTACAACCATATCAGCTGGATTTTGATTATGAGAGTTAAAAATAAAGTTATAAGTTTTCTATAGTCATAAGCAACAAGTAGTTGCTCGTATAAAGAGTTCCACCTAGTGGGTACTTCTTCTGGATTTTTCTATAAGGTAGTTGGCAATCGTGATAAGTTTTTTTATATTCTTTTCTTCGTTGTATTCTATTATTTTTAAAAATAAAGTTTATAGCAAATTGTATTTTACTAAGAATGTCTACAAAAAGTGATAGACCATCCTTTACAATTAAGTTATATATATGACACCCACATTTTATATGAAAATGATCTGGAAAAGATGGAGTTAAACTAATTTTTTAAAATTGTAATAACGTAATTGTTAGAAGAAGCATTATCTAATGTAAATGTCATAATTTTATCAGTTATTCCGTAATAATCGCACACTTGATAAATATTTTCTGCAATAAAAGTACCAGTGTGCCTATCATCTATATATCTATACGCTAAGATACGTTTTTGCATAGACCATTTATAATCTATCAAATGACAAGTTACCGTTAAATAATCATGGTCGTTAGTACTACGTCCTATATCAGAAGTGATAGCCACTTTGCATTAAAATGATATAATGAATAACGTCAATACTGTTGATATTCATGTGCGAATTTAAATACATCTCTCTTAATAATTGATCTAGGAAAACCGATAAAAGCAGGATTATACATATCTCTAATGTAATGAATAAAATCGGGAGATGAAAGAAATGAAAAGGGCAAACCCTTCACAACAACTAATTTTGCTATTACTTCCCTATCTCTATGTCTATTGCATTTAGGGCCTACAATTCCCCCCGTCATAAGGTTAATTTGTCCATGTACTTGGTCTGGGACAGTATCAGTATATGAACCTTGTCCCGATGGAGCGGACGTTTGCGCACCCTATTTTGAAGCCTCGTATTGGGCATACCTAGCTGGATGAGCCATTGCTACGTGTCTCATTAAACCCCCCGTCCCACCGTGACCTTTTCCAGTTTTAAATTTTAAAACATCTTTACAAAATTTACATCTAGCTACTTGATTCTCTACGTCCCTATCAAAAAATGTCCATGCATCTGATTTTAATGTTCGTTTTGCTGGACCTCGTCTCATATTAAGGGCAATAGGAGGCATTTCAGTTGAAGGTGCACTAGTGGGTGTGTTGTCATCTACATTAGTGGGTGTATCATCTAGATCATCGTCTAAATTAAAGTCTTCTTGAGTTCCAGAAAATAGCTCATCGTCTAAATCTAATGGTATTGTAGGAAAATGTCCAGTATCAACAAAATCATCCTGTGTAGGAATATGATTATGTCTAGAAATAGGACTATTGCCTTTGTTACCCCTACTAGAAGAAGCATGACCCCTACCCGTAAGCATAAGTTTAAATCCTTCCATTATAAATTTATAATTATACTAATAAATAATTAAAGTAAATGAAATTAAGTGCGCTAAATAAAATAAATAGACAATAATAATTTAATGAAGGAACGAATGTACCAAACGTCGACGTGTAATCGAGAGGTTGAAAATTGAAACTTTGCTCGATGAAAGATCCTCAAGCTAGTTGCCAACTTCACTCCCAATTCCCAAATGAATAAATAAAATTGAATATTTAGTAGACAATGTAGACTTGTAGAGAGATAGATTAGAGAGATTGTAGGAAGATTTGTGAGAAAGATGAGGAGAAAATGAGGTATTTATAGTTGGAAAATTGGGTTAAAGTATAAATATAATAACTTATGGGTTAAAAATAAATATTAAGGGGGTAGGGGCGGTTGGGGGAGGACGGGAGGCCAAAAATAGTCATTGCACAACGGCCAAAATGTAAAATGGTCGTTGGTGCAACGGTATTTATTGCAAAAGGGGGTATCAGGCGGGATCAGGTCGGGACCGGGGTGGGATCGGGATCGGGATCGGGTCGGGACTGGCGGGCCTGGGGCGGGCCGGTACAGGTCGGGACGAGACCTTGTCCCGTCCCGGTTCGAGTCCCGATACGGCAATTTTTTTTTAAAATACTCGGGTTCGGGGCGGGACTGGGTCGACCCGACCCACTGATCAGCCTTACGCCAGACTATTCCTGAATATAGTAATTTCGATCCCTCAGCACTACTATCAGTAAATCGCGGGATGTGCCTCAAAGACCAGAGTTTGAGAATAAAACAACTGATATCACCTACAAGGTACTATCCCAAAAGAGAGCAAATTGCTCCCACCAGGGTTCGAACACACTGCAGGCTTTGAGCTGAATTTTAAGTTTTTATTTATTTATTTATTTTTTTTACATCAACATGCTTGAATCATGATTTGATCATTTTTCTAACTTGTTTCTGTTTTCCGTTTAGTATCTACTCCCATTTGAATTCATGCGTCATAAGAGATTATTTAATGGGGGAAATACTCTATTAAAATTGTTTTCATTCTCAGAACTCAAATTCGATATATTTTATTAAGAGTGAAGGAATCTTATATATTCCCACCACAACTCTTGGTGGCTTATTTCTAACTATTATTACTACTTAATTGTAGTTTCTTTCCCTAATGCAAAGTATAATGAATAAACTGAAATTTGATATTACGTTGATTGATGGAAGCAGAGATAGAGTCAGAATTTGAGGTTTATGAATTCAGAACAACCACCGACTTATTGTTTGACGTTATTGGGTTCATAATTAAGTATTTATACATATATAATGGACTTTCTAATACAAATTCATGATCTAAGCAAAAACAATTGAATTCATCTGAATCTATATACAATATTCTACATCTGTCTCTAGATGAAAGTCAGAAGTTCTCCTACTGATCTCAATGAAGAATGTTCAACTGATCACCTTTCGTCAACTATAGCTATATCCCGTTTAATGTAGGCATAGTTTTATATTTTCTTTGAGCAAGTATTTAATCTTTTTAGGACATCCAACACAAGTAATAATATAAAAATTTTCTATAAACTTTTAATAATTTGTTCAAGAATCTTTTTTACATGGAGAGTCAGCTAAACTAGAGCAATTTGTACGAGAATTTAATTAAGATTAGTTTATTGGATACAATGATGTGAGATTTAATTATTAGATGTTAACATTCAAAAAATAATTTATGTATTTAGTTGAATTCAGTGACAACCGAATTGTTCCAGAGTCGAATTTACTCCTAGTCCTCGACTACAAGAACTTCATCAGCTACTAAGGCATCTTAGCCGAAGTTGTCAGTTAGAGGTACGACTGGGATCCATTAAGATGCAGACGCCTCAACGATCAAGTCAAAAGGGTTTCCGGACCCCTAGAAGCGATAACGGCCAACAACAGCTAAAAGAAAGGGTCATTATCCGAGCAAGAGGAGTAGAGGGTGAGAAAATCGGCACCACCTCTACATAGTCGGACATTGAACTTAGTGGGTTATTTGATGGCTGACATGGGGGGGGGGGGGCACATTGTACAATTTTTTCCTTTTTTGTACTATAAATAGGATCATTCTTTGTATATAGATTACACAATCAATCAAATAACTCAAATTTTATCTATCTTTATCCTTTACTTTATCTATCATTTACTTTACTGTACTCAATTGCATTTATATTTCTTACCTCTTAGTTTACTCATATCACCGTCCTAACGCTTTCTGGAGTAGTTGGGGAACCCATTGCTGGAAATTAGAGTTCCGTTTCCAGCACAAAATCGCTTAAGTTAAGGAATCAATTTGTCATCCGATTTCGTCAGCCGATAAAATGGCAAACACATCGGACGGTAACAAATTTGGCACGCCCAGTGGGACAATATGTGAATTAATAGCAAAGTTTGATTCTCTAGGTCAGAATCATTCTTGGCGTATGCGTCTAAGGTCCGGTAAGAAAATGAACCCCGAGTCTAGTCCACATCCTAAACAAAATCCTCCTAGAAGGAACAACGAACCAACATCCTCCTCGGATATGCCTACATCGGTTGATACCCCTCCACTTTCTCCATTAACCCAAGCAGTGGAAGAATCTAGCCAATCTGAAGGTCCAACCATAATGACCACATTTTTTATTAGACGATAGATCGACTTATGCATCCACGACATTATGTACCAAGTTTCTAAACTGTTGGCTGACATTGTGAAGCTGATGGTACATAATGAGGTTCAGCAAGCGAGGGAGATGGAAAACAAATCTAATGCACCCAAGAGAATGTTCGGCTAGTTCTGCCATCCCTCTAACGAGCAAAGTTGTTCAGCATGAGACCGTGACTCCCAGTGTTGTTCCTCAACCGCATGTGCATCAACTAGTACCTACTCAGGTGCAGCCGATAGCGCACCTAGGAATACAAGCCCAATCGCCTGGAAACTAGTACACTGCATGGTTGTCGCCGAACCTTGGGGGGCAAAGTGTGCCACTTGACCAAGCGAGTCTGCAGTATAGGAAGATCAACATGGATTGGAGACCAGTTCAGGCTCTAGGACACTTTGGATTGCCGCCCGTTATGCCGTACGTTTCTACGAATGACCCTACGATGCAGGCGAACAATATTAGCCAGCCGAACTGGCAGCCGATGGCACCTGGCTATGACTTAGCTTGGTTATCTGATGACGCTGTTTACAATGGATTACCATTCCAGCAGTCATTTCCAATACCCAATCCATACCTTCCAGGAAGCGTAAATTTTCTAAGAATGGCCGATGTCCGAGGAGACCAGACATGGAATACTGTTCCACCTTATCCTCAGGCTCTGTTAGCCGTTACAGAAGCTTAGGTTGCAGGCTTTGGTGGCCATACCCAACAACAGCCATGGGGCATTACCCCACCCATTGGTAATGGCTAGCAGACCACCTACAACCTTCAAAACCCTGTCCAATAAATTACAGGATGGAGACTGCTAGTGCAGAACGTCTACCAGTCGAATCAAGTCGAGAATCGGCAGGGGACGTCACAACTGATAAACCCAGAAAATATTGCTAATACCATGCGGAGGGGCATCAAAACACCGGAGTTTGTGATCTTCTCTAGCGATGACGGCAAATCCACTATCGAGCACATCTGTAGATTTACTGCCCAATGCGGCGAGGCTGGCCAGAATGAGTATCACAAGTTGCAGCTATTCCCTCTCTCTTTGACGGGAATAACCTTCGCATGGTACTCCTCTTTGGCTCCTGATTCCGTAAAGAGTTGGGCTGACATGGACAGTTGCTTCCATTATATGTTCTATTGGCCCCAACCTCAGGTTACCGTGACTGATCTAACGAATCTCAAGCAGCAGGTCGATGAATCGATTGCCGATTTTATAGAGAGATTCAGAAAAAAGGTTGGGAAATGCACCGTACACTTTCCCGAGTCTGAGTGTGCCCACATGATAATCAACAATATGCACCTTCAGTTAAATGAGAAGTTGGTGGGACAATCCTGCTCTGACCTGAGCCAGTTAGCCAAAAAGGCTAGCCAAATAGAGCAGTACGTCCAGGAGAAGGAGCGGAGAAGAGCCAGTCGAATTCGAAGCTCCCACTTGGTATCCATCATTGAAGCGGAGGAGTCCGACTCAGAGTCAGCCAACTACGCGACAGACGCAATGGTGGCTGAGATTGTTAGGGGTAAGGTTTACTCTTGCCCAGCCTTGAAAGCCGCAAACAGAAAGAGATGAGGTCATTCGATGACAGGGTCGGTTACACATTTGACATCACGAAGGCAGATCGGATCTTTGATCATTTGCTTAAAGATAAGCAGATTCGGCTGCTTGATGGTCATAGAATTCCGCCTGCCGAGGAACTCAAAGATAAGAAGTACTGTAAGTGGCATAATTCATACTGTCACTCTACTTCTAATTGTGAGGTCTTTAGAAAGACGATCCAAAAGGGCATCAAAGAGGGGAGGTTCAAGCTAGCCGATAAGAGTATGGATGAAATGTCCATTGATACCGACCCCTTTCCCGCGGTACCAATATCTATGGTATTTTTTGCTAAACCCGATGAGTCAAGGGACACCAAAGGAAAACAACCGATGAAAAGGGTGTGGGTCCCAAAGAAACCTACAAAAGGGGAGAAGGCCACAAGGACCTCTGTGTTCAACCGGTTAGGCAGCCTACATGACTTTCGCGATGATAGGCAACCAGCTAGGAGCAGTTCTCATGGGCGCCCTAAATACTTGAGAGACGTTGAACGAGAACTTTAGGAACAAACCATGAGGTTTAGAAGGTCCCTATCGACGCTAGGCATTGGCCTGGGGGGAAAGTACGGATGCTAACAGTCGACAGCCGAGCATGCCTCGAATAGAAGAAGAACCACTCCCTAAAATCAAACAAAAGGTGGTCAGGTTTAACGTAAACGAGGGTGGTTTCGTCCTTACGTATCACAGTGAGAAACGAGGACCAGACGAGACCCGGATAATGATTAAACCGATCGCTAACAAAAAAGAGGGGAAGTAGTCTGTCAATCAGACTCCCGAAAAGAAAGAGACACCACCGAGAGTCGCAACCAGGACTCATAAAAAAAGGATGCAACGTGCCAAGGCCTTGCGTAAGATGCAACACGCATTGCATCTAATTTCCAACACTAAGGCAGTCGAAAATCAGAAGATTCGTGAGTCTAACGTAGACGAGGCTATCGAGTGGGCATTCAACTCAGTTGCTTCAGGGGTAATGTCACCTGAAGGAGAGACGTCGGGTAAACTAGAGCTGGATGAACAGCCTATCGACAACCCAATGGAGGAGCCCGGCAAGAGAACGTGGTCCCGGGTGAACCTCTAATCGCAGCAATCCCACAGATCGTACAAAGAATTCAGTAAGAGGATTCCCAGTCGATCCCCATTTATCTCCAGAAAATGAAAAATATGAGCTTCTGGTTAGCCGAATTGGATAAAGGAGGGGACTCTATCATCGATTTATTTAGCCATGACCTGGTTGATGAGATGTGGGCAGACATTGAAATGGTCAGCCTAATCCCATGTGAGTTCTAGGCCAGCCGCTCCGCGCTGGATAGCCTAGAAGGTGATGTTTGTGTAGAAGACGCAGAATGGGAAATAATAGCTGATACCCCGGCTAGGGACACTTTGAGCACCGTATTTGGTGCACATACAGAAGATATGGTTAAACATCTCAAACCCCTTTACGTCAAGGCTTACATTAATGGAAAAATTATTAGTCGGGTGTTTGTCGATAATGGGGTTGTGCTAAATGTGACGTTGTTGCTTACCTTGAAGGATCTTAACAAAACAAATGAGGATCTCATCTCAACTAACATGAAAATGGCTAGCTTTATGGGAGAAGTCTCTGAAGCATTGGGGATTATAGTAGCAGAAATCATTGTAGGTCCCAAAATGGTCAAGTCTGCCTTTTTTGTAATAGATGGAAAGCCGTCCTACACCATTCTGCTGGGCAGGGACTGGATTCACACCAGCCGATGCCTTCCTTTTACCATGCATCAAAAGCTCATTTTTTGGGAATGAGACAAGATAGAAATCGTCCCAGCAGATGATAACTCGTTCCGACCAGGGGTCCAGAACATAGAGGCTTTCATCTATTCACCCTTTGTGGCTCCCATAGCCGTCACAGAGCAGTACGAAGAAGGATCTTGGAAATCCTGTAATCTTACCTCACGAGGGTTTGAAATAAAACAATTAGCCGAACCACGGCTTACCTTAGAAGATTTAAATGGTTGAGGAAACCCAACTCATATGTGACCTGTGACATCGGCTGACCGCCCTATGTTCTAAGGCAAGGATAGTCGAGGCATCGCAGATGGGGAACCAGGATAGAAAACCAGATCTGGCGGCCAACAACATTTGATCTGTCGATAGGAATTTTATGCCTAGCTTTGTTTTTATTTGTTCTACACTTGTACAAAACTTGAGTGTTATTTTATAGCCCGTGTTATGTATGTTTTGTGCAAAGGTTGAATAAACTCATTTTACAAAGATAGGTCTTAAATGAAATGGACAATTAGAAACTCCAACTTCACAGCTACGGGGATGACATTCTATCGACTAAATCCATGGCCAAGATGCAGTGTTGTCCTCAGAAGTTAATATCATTACGGATGACCAAACCAAATTTTCTAAGTTCGGAAGAATATCAGCAGACCATGCTAATGAAGTTGGGTTAGAATCAACTGACAATCATAGAAAGAGTCAAAATCGGTAAACGTAAAATGGCCAAAAACATACGACAAATATAATAGAGCCTAAAGAGGCTTGTCAAAGGAGACTTGGTTTGGAAAATCATCCCGTCTATTGAAATTAAAGATCGTAAAATCGGCAAATGATCACCAAACTAGGAAAGGACCCTTTGTAGCGAACCTACGGGTTGCCGACAATATGGATTAAGTGATAAACGTGCATGGAAGAGAAATAGACATTTTGAAGAAATATTACCCGTCAATTTTGGGGCATGCATAAGTAATCTACAGCCAAAGACCGGCTGCCTGGTCGCAAAAGAGGTTAATTTCCCTTCAATTTGGGGAATGTACGGGCAAACGACAGCCACAAACCGGCTGCCTGGTCACAATATCAGACCATTCAATTTGGGGTCGATACAACTAAGAAGCCGAATTGGTCGGCCTTGAACCAATCGAAGGTTGCACTACATCATCATCTATTGAAGTCTCAAGATCAGCCGAATCAACGGTTGCTTGGTCTTCCCGAATTGCTGCAGTATGTTCCTCATCACCAGCCGCACCAACGACCACTACCTCAACTACCCCTAACGTTTCGGGGATTCCCACTCTTACACCCCCCCCTGTGCGATCTCAGCCACACCAATTGGGCTGGCCTCAGTTGAGGGATCTTCCCTAGCCGTCTCCTATACAGAAAATGACTGTTTTAGAAGAGAGGCAAAAGTCTAGAGATAGTTGACAACAAGACTCGAAGGAAAATGATATACCTCTACGGTTACGTCAACCTCTTCGACTGCCTCAACAGGAGAAACTCTGACATCGAGGCTAGCCAATGGAGAATCCTGCGGGTGTTTGGAAGTACGAGCCAAAAAGGACGTCCCTCTGGCATGGAGAGAGGCATCATGCACTTTCCGCCGCCTAATGCGCCTTATTAATAGTGGCTCCTGAAAGACAAAACCAAGAAACATGAGTAATGAAAGATAGCCGATACAAAGGTAGTCGAAGCAGATAAGTGATATACCTCATCATCATCCTCTTCAAAAATATGGACTTCTGCTCCGCGAGATCTTTCTTCACTACGCTCACCAATAACAACCCCTTCACATTTTCTCTTCAGTTGCCGCAACCTGATAGAAGACCAACAGGCAATAGGTCTAGCCGAATTGATTGAAACCACCTTTTAAGAGACCTCTTTTGTCCTTGGCATAGCGTCTGCTGGGTTTTTCTTCTTCAGTTTGACCAGCCGATCACCCTGTTTTGCCTGGATTAGCCGATCGTAGTACACTTCCAGAGAGGATTGGAAGAATCTTTCTTTGGCTGCCTTCCACAAGTCAACAAAAGCAACATTGGTGTTAGCCCTTGGGGAGAACGGCGGCCAGGTGAAAAGGGCAAGCTTATCAAGATTATGGGCATCTATCTTCTCTGTCTGCTTGGCATTTAGAGAGCAACGGTGGGTCGAATGAGTAACACTACGGTGAGGCCATGGTATGTGCTGAGTCAGGCCAAATTATCGTGCCACAAAGTTGGGTCGATAGGACTCCGTGATCAACTTGTTATGCCTAGAGTTGTGCTTCAAGCCTCCCAAAAGATCCCTAGACATAAGGATACGCCTCCACACTCAATTCATGGTCCTCCGCTGAGTGAATGAAATGTTGTCATCGCCTATTTGATGAACCCAATCGGGAGTGGCCCATTTTCAAGAATCGGTTTCCAATCTGCGCAATGATATCGAGACAGACCATGCAGGGTGGAGACTGCAGTGAAAACATCCTGGAGCACAAGAGCTTTTCCTCGAAGAGTGTCGGCTAACACCGATAGATCTAACGGAGAACGGTTGCCATCAAAATCGTCAGGGATGAACTCTGGGAAATACAAAGTGATCCACAACTGAAGGATAGATTTCGAGAGTCCCTTAACCTAGCTTGAGCATCGCCCAAAGCCATGTACAAGTAAGCCAGGAAAAGGGATGCCCGACTGCTATCGGCCCTTGAAACGGCAAAAGACACATAAATCTCCAGCTCCTTGATAATTGCACAAGAGCCCGTACAGACGAAGTAACGGCTAAACCAATATAGCAGAAAAGCATGATACTCAACATCATCGACTGGAATAGGCAAACTTCGGCGGTTAGCGGTCATAAAAGAACCATAGTTGGAAGAATTTTTCGAAACAACAATCCCTAAGTCAAGAACTTTGGTTTCACTCAGGGTAGGCGATTTGGCCCCTAGTATCGGAAGGTCTAGTATCGCCATTACATCAAGAAGGATGGGAGTCATCATCCCCCAAGGAAAAATAAAAGCATTGGCGGTAGTCGACCAATAACCAAGAAATGCATATATGAGGCCGATATTGCAGGAGATATCAGACCCCGATAGTATAATGACATCGTAAAGACCTATACGCTTTCACTTGGTTTCTTTGGCCGACCTGACCCGGTCCACCCAAGCAGAATAGTTGGCGACCTTAGTCGGCCAGGTGCGTAGGTTAGTCGGACAACAGCCGACAGTGAACCAGTCGCAGGTGAGGGTAAGGTCATAGGTCACTGGGCTAAGATGTTGAGATAAAAGAACGTTGCCTTATTACGACCTACCATATGGAGCCAGAACCAAATGTTCATCAACAAGGACCAAGGCATCGATTAGGTCCTTATCGGCCAGAATGGTCCCATATATCTTCTGAGAAGAGGAAGAAGAAGTCATGAGTTCCGAGTAAGATAAAATGGAAAATTCTCAGAAAGATGTTTCTTCCTAAGTAGATCTCGATGTGCGTCAGAAATTAGGGCTACCTCTTCGAATGCACAGTTGGAAAACATTGGAACTGATTCGTGGTAATAAGGACACCTCGGTTGAAGGGGAAACCCAATTCAGAAGTACTCATCATTGCATGCACTGGACACGAGATGATTGAAGTGACATGCGCGACTGTCAGACTGAAATGACGATTACTTTTGGATACATCAACTCAACAATCACACATGAGTTAATGTAGGTGGCAATTGTTAACACTCAAAAAATAATTTAAGTGTTTAGCCGAACTGTTCTAGAGCTGAATTTACTCCTAGCCCTCGATTACAAGAACTTCATCGGCTACTAAGGCATCTTATCCGAAGTTGTCAGTTAGAGGTATGACTGGGACCCACTCAGATGCAGACGCCTCAACGACCAAGTCAAAAGGGTTTCCGGATCCCTAGAAGCGATAACTGCCAACAACAGCTAAAAGAAAGGGTCATTATCCGAGCAAGAGGGGTAGAGGGTGAGAAAATCGGCACCACCTCCCCCATAGTCGGCCATTGAACTTAGTGGGTTATGTGATGACTGTCGGGGGGGGGGGCACGTTGTACAGTTTTTTTCTTTTTTGTACTATAACTATGATCATTCTTTGTATATAGAACACACAATCAATCAAACAATTCAAATTTTATCTATCTTTATCCTTTACTTTATCTATCTTTTACTTTATTGTACTCAGTTGTATTCATGTTTCTTACCTCTTAGTTTACTCGTACCACCGTCCTAACGCTTTCTGGAGTAGTTGGGGGGTTCCGTTGCTGGAAATTAGAGTTCTGTTTCCAGTCCAAAATCACTTAAGTTAAGGAATTAATTTGTCATCCGATAAAACGACAAACACATCGGACGGAAACAGTAGAGCAATTGCATTGCATGGATATATGAAAGGGAACTTGGTACATTCATTCTTTTGATGCCTAACATTAAATTAATTTGGAGATGTTTAAATCGAGGATAGAGCCAGTGCAATACTGCAGATTTACAAAGCCTAATCCAAACTTTTATATAATTTTTTAATTTAGATTTCACTGCTTAACTGAGATACTGTCTCTATGCCTCTCGCAGATCACAGGCCAGTTGATTCTATTAAATCACCCTCCTACCTAGCCCCACCCCACCCCCTACCCAGTCAAATAAACATAAATCTAGGTGTTTAATAATTAATTTGAAAATCCGTGGTACAAAAAAATATCCTGAATATACTAAAAAATTAAATAATCATCTTAAATTTCGTATTCAGTCAAACTGTACTATGAAATGATAACTAAGGAGATGTATGTTTAAAGTTAATTAAACTTGTCCCCTATAAAATTGGTTGGATTGCTAGATATCAATTGATATTCAGATCTTAAGAATTTGTAATGACATATGTATACCTTTAAGTACAATAGTGAAATAAATTTTATATATTGATAGTGTGATAATTTTTTTTTATATATTATTAATATAATTTAACTTATTATAATAGGTTACTAACAATTTATTATAAGTTACCGATCGATGTTATCAAATAAAGTTATTATTAATTTTATTATAAGTGAACTGATTGTGTAAATATCTTTTATAGATCCGTGCATCTAATTTAAAGTGAAATTTACACAAGTGACTATAGTTTGGGGGTTTAAAATTTGCCATAACTATAGTTTCAATATTTACAAGGCATAACTATTTTTTACTCGTTGTATTCATGAATACAACGAGTAAAAATGTATTCAAAATTTTTTTCGCTGTATTCAAGTCAGATGTATTCAACTCAGCTGTATTCACGTCAAAATGTATTCAGTTCAGCTGTACTCATTTGTAGCTACTTTTACATTGTATTCAATTTTTTGTTTTTAAAAATCGATTGTATTCCAACAACATAAATACAAAAAAATATTATATTCAACTTATTGTATTTTAAATTTGATTTTATTCGAATAACATAAATATAAAAAAAATAGATTCAACTGTAATAAATACACTAAAATACTGAATACAAAAAAAAAATAGATACACTAAAAATTTAACAAATACATTAAAAATTGAATAAAAAAATAACAAATTGAATACAATCCCTCCGCCACCGCACTTGTCATCAGAACGTGACCGGAAGAAGCTCAGATCTGAACGATCCCTCTGCCGCACTTCTCAGTCCATTGCGCTGACGGCGGCGGAGAGGTCAGATCTGATAACAATGGATTTGTGGGTCACAACAATGGCGGAGAGCTCAGATCTGATAGCAATGACAGCTACGGAGAGCTCAGCCCTAAACCAGATTCATAAAACCACGACGGAGAGCTCAGATCTAAATCAGATCTGATAGCAATGATGGTGGCGGTGGGTCATGGCAGCGGTTTGTTGTGGCAGACGGGGGCGAAGAGAAGAAGCACCACGTTGAGAAATCGCCGGAGCACCACATTGAGAAAAACACATCTTAGTAGCTATTAATTGTGTTTAACATATTACTCTTAGCTATAGGATGTAATTAATCTAAACTATAGCTATTAAATATAAATATGTACTTGTAGTTAGTTATGTCATGTAAATTTTCCATGGAATGGGTGCTTAACCACTCAGGTTTAGCCTCTAATTGAGCTAGCTTTGGACTAATAGGCCTAGTTAAAGTTTTGGTCCTTCACCTGATTATTGGGCTTGGATCACATCTATTGAGAACATATGCTAATTTAAGCATTGCTCCCTTTTTAGGCCCACATTTTGATTTTTTTATTTAATTTAAAAAGTTATATAAATATAACCTTTAGAAAATCACCCTTTCGGACACGGTTAGGCTAGAGTCTAATGTTTGTTGATATATCTCTCAACCTTACAGACATATCATTACACTATAGTCTAACGTTTGCAATAACTTTCAAAATTTTAGTCCACTGGTGTAACATTTCTCATAAGATTTTTAATTTTCTCGTTTATTGAACTATCCCAAAAATGAATAACTGGTGATTTTTTTTGGCGAACTTAAATTATTTTGCATCATCTCATCCATTCCCCTAAATCTTCATTATTCTCGTTTGAAACTCGATTGTCATCTTAATGGACTCAAGTAATATCTCAAGAAAATCCATTTTGTTTCTTGGGCTTGCAAGTTAAATTTATCCTTGGGACAACTTTAGCGTATCAAGAGTGATTAATTGAAAAATAGCTGTCGCCATGGAGGTTTATATTTTACAGGTGTAATTCCAAGATAATGTCCTGAATATTTTATCTGTGGAATTTGGAACTCTATGACAATGGTTATTTTTCTATTACATGGACTAAAATATGGTTATTTTGTAAATTTTATCTAAGAGAAATTCCCACAAATCCAAGAATTTGAAATGGACTCCTTTTTAACGGACGGAGTTCATTAGTGATTCCTGGACTAGGAAGAGTGAGGGCAGTGGGCTGTAGTTTTGAGGCCCAAAGTTCCTCTCCTTTACTTCAGAATTTTTAGGAATTTTTATACTATATAGCCGCCTCTCAATATGACAATATATTAGCAGGCAACTTTTTTTTTATGTTTAATGTATAATATATATAATATAAATATTTATATATTATTAGTGTATTATTTTTTATTCTACCTACCAAGGTGGAGGTAGGATCTACCCTCTCCAGACCGTACGGTGTGGGATTTAACTGAATATGTTGGTGTTGTGTATTCTTTTTTATATTTGACTAACAGTTGTAATTACTTCGGCCAAATTTGTTAAAAACCCAAAATTTTATCGGGTCTCTTTTCTTAGCCGGTGTTTATATTTTATTCCCGTGTTTAAACAACTTTGTAATATCCTCACTTTTTGTTGAAGGTAACCAAGGAATGCTAATATTTTCACCCTACTTAATTAATTTGTTAAATGCAAAAACACATATATAGAGCTTGCAGAGTATGCGAACAACAAAGCAACTCTTTTGACACATATGAAGAAATGGGCGTTGGTCTGACTCAATCTCAAAAAGCTAGTTTATAAGATGAAAATTGTTGTAGGAATAGAGAAATTCTAGTGGGGCGCTTTTTGAATTAGTCGGACTAAACTGCTCCCTCCGCCCCATTTTACTTGTCATATTTATCTTTTGTACGCCTTTAGAAAAATAACTGAAAAAATAATTTAACTTAGTTACCTGTATTTATTCTTTAATCTAAATTAATATTATTTTTTCTTTCACCATAGTAAACTTTCTTCACATTTTTTAAAGCAAGGGAAAAGGTATAAAATACTTACTAATTAATTTTATCTTAATTTACTAAATTATAAATATTTTGGACCAATTATTTATAATAACCCCCGACAAATAAAATGGACCGGAAGTAGTAACATGACTCGATTTTTACAAGCTTTGCTCGAAAATAGTTGATAGCTTATAGTTCAAATTGAGGTTTTAGAGACTTATGATATCATACCTTTTAAATGATAAGAAACCATATTGTATTGGATGGAAATGCCTCCGGAAGTATTAGCGTACTTAAGAAGCCTGATAGTTATGAAGCCTTTGCATAACTGTCTTCCACTTCCAACAACTCCTATCACATTAACCCTCCTAGATCAGAGTGTCGCGCCGCGCGTGGGTACGGTGACGTTATTATGCTTACGTCGTCATAATTTTAGGGAGACATAACAATCTAGTTTTCTCTTATATATACAAGACGTAGAAGAGAAGGAACAAATAGTGTATTCTCTCTGAGCCTACACTTGTAACCGAGATCTCTCTTAAGAAAATACATCATTCTTAACTCTTGTTCTTACATTGTTCATCGTTCATTTTAAATCTAGCTTATTCATTTAATTTACTTGCTTAATTTCGTGTCTATTTACTCTTTTATCTTGCACATCAGTAATCTAATTAGTAACTCTAGACTCGTTCAACAAGGTCTCCGTATCAGATACAACCTACTTGTCATTAAACCCTTGAATACAAATTTCTAACTGTATTTTTTGTTAGAATTATTTTCACCGGAAAACAGTTTGACGTCGTCTGTGAGGATAAACAATTATGGTGTTGTCTCGATCCATAGCTGATCTTTTTGAAAAACCTAAACGAAAACACTACACTTAGAAAGAAAAAGAAGTATGTTATGACAAAACAACAGCATTCACGGATCACAGGGTCTCAAAGAAGAACAGACGCCTATCGAATATCAAGGCCTGGCGGATCGATCAGAAACACTACGCACGGAGTTAGAGGAGCGGCCCGAGCAAGGGCAGAGCAAGGGAACAGATAAGAAGAATGCTGAAAGGGCCCGGAAGAATACACGCGAAGGAAAGTCTCAAACCGGCAAACCCAGACCCGCTGATAATTGAGGATCTTTCACTAAGAAAATGTTCGAAGTTGTTCTAGAAGCACAAAATGAGATGCTGATGCGCATGGAAGTGATAATGGCCACTATAGCTACTCATTCCAGGATTGAGATTACGACATCAAACTAAAATGCAGCAAAGACCTCGGCCTCACCTAAACCCAGCAATAAGAGGGATGAGGGCAGGAAGGACCGGATGGACGCGTTCATAGAGGGACTATGTCGGGTGGAAAAAGAAATGAATGAGCGAATGAGCCAGATACCCAGAGCACTGTCTATCATAAAAGGCACAAAAGCCATGAGGTACGATGTCTTACCACATCCGAAAAGCGCGACCCTCGTCCCTATCTCGAAGAAGTCCAAGATGCCTAACATACCAAAATACGATGGCACCATAGATCCAGAAGAGCACATTGTGACCTTCTAAGCAGATGTGACACGATCTCAAACAACACGAAATTGAATTTGTTATGCTGAAGAAGTTCAGCCAGACGCTCATAAAGGGAGCACTCTCTTGGTATACTTATTTACCCGAAAACTCTATTGACTCTTTTGCTACTATTGCATATACTTTTGTCAATGCTCACGCAAGGACCCGAAGGGTAGAAACACACAAGAATGACGTGTTTATAATAGAGAAGTGAAGAGATGAATTATTACGAGGATTTGTAGACATGTTCTAGAGGGAGAGAATGTTGTTGCCAGACATCTCAAAAAATTGGGAAGCAGCTGCGTTTGCGGATGGGTTGAACCCGAACAGTTCAAACACCTCTAGAAAACTAAAGGAGTTCCAGACAAAAACATGGGGCGAAATAAATCTAAGGTAAAAAACCAAGATGCGGATCGAGGAAGACCAATGCGTTACGACGTTGCCATACACGAGCAGCTGCCCCCCAAGAAGATCGGGTCACATATACAATAATAATACTACAAATGGGAGACGGTACGAGCCGTATAATGCCAGGATATTCTCAGGCAGATGGACAAGCCTAGAAAACACCCTGAATCATCAAAGCCTCATTGAACGAGCCCCCCAGCGGTCAGAGGAATCAACATCAAAGGGGACTAGCCCCTTAAAGTTATCTGATCTCAATTTCAGCATAAATGCGGCGGAGTTAGTAGCAGTAATAAAGACCATGAAAAATGTAAGGTTCATGGATGATGTGCGCATCAATCCGTTGAAAAGGAACAAAAGGATATGGTGTTATTTCCATAGCACGCATGGTCACACCATAGAGGATTGTGCCAACTTAAGAATTAAAGTGGCGTAGCTATTGCGCACAGGGCATCTGAGGAAGTACATCAGCAACCGGGCGAGGCTCAATCTAAGCAAGAATGTTGGGCAGAGGCCGAACCAAGTGCCTCTGCCTACTCATACTACCAATATGATATTTAGGACAGAAGTGGTCAACAAGATCACATATACATCAGTGAGAAAATCCAAGATCTCAGTCACGACCATGAGCCACGGATAGAAACTCGTGAAAAGTCAAGATATCACATTCTCTAACGAGGACTGCGAGAACTACGCTTCACCTCATAATGAGGCCCTGGTAATATCTTTACAAATTAATAATTCTTTCACTAAACGTGTTTTGGTTGATCCAGGGAGTTCAACGAACATCATCCAGCTGCAGGGTCCTGTAAGAAATGAGAATGGACGAGTTAATCACCCCCGTAACAAAGGCGATGACGGGTTTCAACATGTCCAGCGAGCTGACAAGAAAAGAATTTGAATTGGCAGTTCACGTTGATGGCATAAAGAAGGTTATGACCTTCGACGTCGTGTTCGGAGACATGATGTATAATGTAATACTTGGGCAGCTATGGTTGCACGCAATACATGAAGTCCCTTCAACTTATCATCAGAAGATCAAATTCCCTACACATTGGGTGATTGGGGAAATAAGAGGAAGTAGCAATTGCTCCCAATCAGAAGATATGTTAGCAGTAATGATTTCGCAAGAACAGGAGATGAGTCAATAACAATTACAGTCTTCAGGCTCAAATATGATGCTCGAAAGAGTGAGAGGACAACTTATAGAAGAAGGGTACTCAGATCTAGTTATCCCGAAAGAATTTGTCTTTCCACCAGACAAGAACCCCATAGATTCAACCATCGAGGAATTGGAAAGTGTGGTACTTTTCGAGGAACATCCCCAAAAGAAGGTATACCTTGGCTCGGAGCTCTCGCCCAGGCTCAGGAATGCATTTTTATATTATTTAAAAATTAACTTAGACTACTTTTCTTAGTCTCACCTTGACATAACATGGATCCACACGGAGATAGATGTCCACCGGCTGAGCGCTGATCCTAATCATGTCCTAGTTAGATAAATGAAATGACCGATATCTGCAGTTAGGGATCAGTTTATGAAGGAAGAGGTGACACACCTACTTAATATAGGGCCAGTACGGATGGTCGAGGACCACACGTGGCTGGCTAACATAGTGGTGGTCCCAAATAAAAACTCAACAAATTCAGAATGTGCATGGATTTTAAAGACCTGAATGAGGCTTGCCCTAAGTATTCATTTCCTTTGTCGCACATTGATTAGAAAATTGATGTCACGGCCGGACATGAGTTTCTTAATTTCCTGGATACATACTCTGGATACACTCAGATCCGCTTGCACCCGGAAGATCAGAAAAATACTTCTTTCATGACCAATCATGGTAATTTTTGCTATAATATAATGCATTTTGGTCATAAAAATGCAGGGGCCACTTACCAGAGTTTGGTGAATAAAATATTCAAAAACTTTTTTGATCGTACTATGGAAGTATACATCGATGATATGTTGGTCAAATGCCAACTGAGACCCACCTGACCTCTTTGGCCGAAACCTTTGGCGTCTTGCATCTCTATGGTATGAAGTTAAATCCGGAAAAATAGGCCTTCGGGGTCAGGTATGGAAAGTTCTTGGGTTTTCTCATCTTCGGTCGCGACTTCGAGATAAACGCCGACAAAGTAAAGATTATCTAGGAGATTCCAGACGTAATGAATAACGCCAAGATAGTACAAGGATTAACAAGAAAAGTTGCGGACTTGGAAAGATTCATATCGCGATCAACAGACCGGTGCCATAAATTTTTCAAACTCATGAAAAAGGATTGTCATTTCCAATGGACGCATGAGTCCTGCCAGTGCCCGCGGGATCTCAAGGCTTACTTGGCTAAACCAGAAAAAAAAGACTACTCACCTATGTGACTATCTCGGTTGCTTCAGTTAGTATCGCTCTAGTGCGGAAATAAGGAGAAGCACAACTCCCCATTTATTACGCAAGAAAGTTTCTAACTGGGGCTGAGCTGCGGTATCCGGACGTAGAAAAGTTAGCAATGGCTCTCTTCACAGCCACGCAGAAGCTACGACCCTACTTCCAATGCCATCCGATAACACTCATAACGGATGCCCCACTACAAACCCTATTGCAAGTGAAGAATCTTATGAGTCGGCTATCAAAATGATCAGTCAAGATGAGTAAATTTGATTTGACATATCAACCAATGATATGAATGCCGAGCCTGCCCAAGTTTGCAGTCGATTTTGCCCCCATAATATGACCCTAAAAATTGCAAGGTATGAGTTCGTCATTTTTTTCCATTTTTTCTTTTTCGTAACCTTTTTTATCACAGAACTTTGACTGACATCAAGACTGGGACTGGTTATACAGATTTTGAGCCTAGAGAACATCATAGTGAATATCAGAAAATACGTGTTGCACTCTTTTCCTTGACCGACTTTTTTCTTAAGTAGGTTTTTGTCAGTGGGGTTTTTAACGAGGCAACAACTGTAAATCATATTACTCAGAAGGACTCCCCATGAAAATACAAACAGAAGGGAAGATCTGCTCCTAGCTAAAGGGGCCGAGGGCCTTCGCCTTTTTTGTACTTTTTAGTTTCGTAAAAAACATACATGTAGTCGGATCTGCATACCGAATGCAATAACTAAAAATAGGCTTGCTTTAAGCTTCCTACACTTTAAAGTTGTTGGTATCAACGCGTACTCCCAGACCCAATAATATCCACCTCGAACACACGACATGGCATATAGGCCTCAGAGTATGAAGGAAGCATAACCTTATGTCAATATAAGATGAGGTCGAGACGTCCTCCTCATCGGCACCGAACAAATTGGGGCCCTCTTTTTATTATGAAATAGATGATTTAAATTTCCAATCATAAAATATGCGGTTAGAAGTAACATTCCCGGATTTAGAGAAGTGATTACTCGGAATCTCGCACATATTGCAATGAAATAAAAATGCAAATCGTGAAAGTTAAACTCAAGCGCTCGCATTCGCCATAGAGCTTAGTCCCGATGAGGGGGTTCTTGGGTGGAAGGATCCCCATGGTTGAAATGTTCCACTTCAAATGATCAGGTAATTCCTACATTCGTTCACAAAGTATACCAACATAACAAGAGTAACAAGTAATGGATAAACACCTCTCGTAAGGGACTTAGGTAATTTAGTATAAAATTCAGCAATTCAGAGATAAATAAATACGCAGTCACAAGAAGGCATGCAACAAAAAAGCCCGAAAACATGGACAATACTAGCAAAGCAAAATAAAATGTCTTCGTAAAAGGAAACAAATATATCTGAAACATTTAAAATTCCACACATGGAGTGTGAAAATCAAGCATCAATGATCAGGGCCTCAGATGTTCCAACAGGAGCGTGCGTCTCCCGGGTCAACGTAATCGGTGGATCCTTCAGGAGGGCCGCTTTTGCATGATCTCCTATCAAGTATGGAGCTACGGAGGGGTCTCCTCGTTATATTTCCCGCTTTCACTCTCAGCCATGGGGATCTCGGAGGAGATCAAGCGATCAACTTTCATTATCAAAGAACTAAACAAGGTCCACAGATGGGGCACGCACGGAAAAAGTCTTATAGGCTATATCATATACCCTAAAAGAATTAGCCAAGGCTGCTTCAATATTTATTGAGCCTTCCCGAACCTCCTGGAGAACTTGTTGATGAGCCTGATACACTACATGGGTTTTCTCAAGGATAAAGTTCAGTTTCAGCTGCTGAATTTGGGCATCCGCATCGGACATATCCACTTTCTGTCCTGGTTGTGCTTGACATGTCTGTCATAACGAGTTGACAGGCTCTTGTACCTCCCCTCGAGTTCATTCAAATCCTTTTTCATAGAAGCATTGTCTCTCTGGCAAGCCTCGAGTTCAATCTCTATAACCCCAAGTCGTTCAGCCATGTCCATTTTTCTTTGAACCATATTGGCAAAATGCTCTTAATGTTCGGCTCACTTGCTCTGAAGATCCAGGAGCTCATTATGAAATTTAGCAGCCTCCCTTCTGTAAATTTTCCTGTCATGTTCTGACTATGCCAACTTGGCCTCTAGGTCCTCTACTAAAATTAGTTAGCTCTATTGAACCAGGAGTCGCTCTTGCAGCTCCTGGTACTCCAGAATCCTCTCCCTCTCTTCGACAAGCTTTCGTTGAAAACCTTCTATGGTGAGAAGGCTCGCCTAAGGAGAAGAGCAATTCAAAAAACCAAATGTCATGATGTGAAAAAAAAACTTAAAGAGCAGACCAGGAAGAGAGAAGAAAGCGTACCTACATGGCCGCATGAGCACCAATATTAAGCAAATAATTGCCAGATACCCTTCCCATCTTCTCCTTATCCCTTTCACTCGCCAAGGGCCGCAAATAGCTGGCCACCCCTACCGGCCGTGAAAGAAAGTTACATTCTTAAGGGAGGAAGAGGGTAATCTGCCAACAAATAGTGGGATTACGGATTAGGGCAAGATAAGTATCTACTAGCCACGATCCACGGGAGTTCCGCGGGCCCTCGCTATATGCGCCAGTGTTGGGACCCACGTTTCGCCCTCTAAGCATATGACCTTGAGGGTAGGGGCTCATCTTTGAGGAACTAGAGAAGGGGCAGCCTGTAATGACAATGGAACACAATGAATGGTAGCGGGGCCTAAGGTCACACCCCCAACACTCGGTCTGGTTTATTTGGCGGGGGTAGAAAGAGACATCGACCTTTTGGACCCGACAGAGTTCATAACCTCCGTATTTCAGCCAAGTTGAGATGTAATTTACTCAGTTTGTTGAAGGGACACATCTGGATCTTTAGGAACTTCCACGTATGACCAGAATGATGCTCCCTTTGGAATACCATGATTCTTCCCCTTTCGGTTATGTTTTGGTGCAATCTCCTGCCACATCTAGAGGGAAGAAGGTGTGTAATCCATAATTTTTTGGACCTATCAGGCCAGATCCGACACTAGTTCAGGTGTCAAGGCTATGGCTGATAAAAGAAGAAGAATGAAAATTAGAGGCATCATTAAGAATCGAGGAAGACAAAATAATAAGGGCAGGTCTGAACAGATTACTTACGGTTAAAATTCCATCGCTCCGGGATAGGCTCCTCTCGTGGCTTGACTAGATCCCTTGCCGCGATAACAACATATCTCTCTGTCCACCCACGGTCGGAGTCATCATCAATGCTAGCAATCAACACGTTTTGTCTATGACGGGATAGCTTAATAACCCCTGCTCTGAAAATTTTGACAGAATAAAGGTGAATTAAGTGGGTGAGGGTAAAGTCCTCCCCTACCTGAGAAAAAAGTTATCGGAGACATAAAACCGTACTCCAAAACGCCGATCTGATCTGGGCCAGACACAGTTTATATCTCCGACAAAATTCCAAAATCACGAGAAATAAGTTTAACCAACCGTAAGAAAAGGGAGTATGTGTACACAAAGGAGTATCTCTGTCGGTAGGAAGTAATATCCTCCCCTTCTCTAGGGAGGAGCACTTCTATATTGGTCTAGCCGCAACCCACCTGGCCAACCGGGATCGCTCTGAATCATGGAGACCGCGCTTTGTGAGATCTTTTAAAGAAGACCAACTGCTGAGAAGGTAGGCGTTAGCCTACTGATTGGAAGAAGAAGACGTTGACTTCTTCTTTTTCGACGTCCTGCTGGTCGACGACATGGAGTCTACGATGGGAACCTTGTGAATGAGGACGTCTAAATCACCGCGGGGTAGGCTTTGATCCTTAGTGGTGGAGCCACTAGCACTTGAAGAATTCGAAGATATGGTGAGAAGATTTAGCTAAGGAAGAGATTTGGACAACATCTTTTTTGATAATTTTAAAAATATGAAACGTCTGAAGATCGGAAGGAATGAAAGAGAATCCTTATATGAGAGACGGTACATAGAAAGGTCAAAAAGGTGTAACGATTGGTTTAAAGAAAAGGAAATCAAGCCATCATTACGACATTTCCTCCTAAGGAAATATGTCAATAGATACGCGACACGTGTAAAGTGAGTGTTACAAGGATAATAGAGCATTTAATGCGAAGGGACAACGTGCAAAGGGATGATAGCCGGCTGAATTGGTGCACCAATTCCAAGAGACGACGTGTTAAAAGCAAAAATTGATGGTTTAATGACTCTTCCACTTCCCTGTCCCATGAGTTCAAAGGTACCAAAAAGTAGGAGACTATTTGTATTGGGTAGAAACGCCTCCGAAAGTATTAGCGTACTTAAGAAGCCTGATAGTTTCAGAGCCTTTTCATAGTTGTCTTCCACTCCCAACAACTCTTATCACAGCCCTCATAGATCAGAGAGTGTCACGGTGCGCGTGGGTACAGTAACGTCATTACGCTCACGTCGTCATAACTTTAGGGAGGCATAATAGTCTAGTTTTGTCTTATATATACAAGACTTAGAAGAGAATGAACAGACATTGTATTCTCTCTAAGCCTACCCTTGTAACCGAGATCTCTCTCAAACAAATACACCATTCTCAGCTCTTGTTCTTACATTGTTCATCGTTCATTTTAGATCTAGATTATTCATTTATTTTACTTGCTTATTTTCATGTCTACTTACTCTTTTATCTTACACACCAGCAACCTAATTAGTAACTCCGGACTCATTCAAGATGGTCTCCGGATCGGATAGAACCTACTTTTCTTTAAACCCTTGAATACAAATCTCTAATTGTATTTTTTATTAGAATCATTTTCACCGAAAAACACATATAAAAAGTTATTTTCGTGGTAATTAAATTAGATGCTCTTTCGAGAGAATTATTCTCAACCAAGAAAGAGAACAAATTATATACTTTAACCCTTTATAATTCTTTTGCCCTTTTCTTGCAAAGTTTCTCAATTTACTCAGAAGAAATAATGGAACTTTTCCATTCGTGCGTTAGAATGTAAGTTGATCTTTCAAGTGTTGCTTTTCAATGTGGATATATAGTTATAAAGTCCTTTTATATAATAAAAACTCAAGTCTTATTTCCGAATATTTTGCACACGAATCCAGCATTAAATAGCCATATAGTATATGAACGTTAGTCATACTTGTCACTTGGTATGCATAAGTACATTAATCACACGAGTGATTAATTTGACATTATCATGCAAATGGATTGTTCTTCAGTTTATGATAGTTTGCATTCACACTACAAGTATGGCAAACAAGGGAAGAGGACCCATAGGGTGTGTTTGGTATCTCGAGGAAAACATTTTCGAGTTTAGTTTGTTAAATATGGGTGGTATGAAAGCCATAAGCGGAGGCATGAGTCTTTCTCATGAGGATGCGAAGTCTGGAGATGAGTCTATTCCAAATTTACTTAAAAAATAAGAGGTATGAGGCTTGATGACAGGTGATAAGGTGAGAAAAAGTGAAGTCAAGCTTGACCTAAGAAAATATTGGTTCTCAACCACAGCAGAATGAGTTCTTTTCCTATACCGATACTTATTTTTGTGTCTTTCTTCCGAAAAAGTACATTGGCATTTGATTTTAACTATAAAGAGGGTGGATTTAATTCAACGTGAATGAAGTGAGAGGGCGACTGAAAAGGAGACTCGGCCTACAGGGAAAGCTAGGAAACTCCGGTAAAGAAAAAAGATTTGTTTTTTTCTTGATGTTTGAACGGAAAAATGACTTCTCTAACAAAAATAAAAAAAACATATTTTATGAATGACATTTCATACTGATTGTCTCTCTCACCCCACCCCCACCTGTCCGACACCCCTCGACCCCACTCCCACCCCAAACCCCATTCCTCACAACTCAAACTGGTCCACCCCACCCATCCGCATTTAAATGTTCTTTCTATCATATTTTTTGTTTTCTTATCAAACACTAGAAAATATATTTTTAAAAATTATTTATTTTTCGGAAAAATATATTCCTTGATACCAAACACACTATTTCACCTGTATGACACACACAAAAAAGAAAGAATATTTTTACTTATGTCTATAAAATGATAAAACGTGCTTTCACTAACTCATGGGTTTTCCATGACCCACGGCTACATATAAAACATAAACACAAAGGTATGAATATAAATAGACTACATGTGGTATCAAATATTCATCAAGATTAGCATAGATAAACCAGAAATCGCTGAAGCTATTTCCACTTGCGACCATAGGAAAAGCAACCACACTCCTTGTAATCTACAATTTAGTACTTATAATAAAGCACTAATGGAGTTTCTTTACAGTTACGTAGAAGAAAGAGAGACCCTGGAGTCTTATCTTTAAGAAAAAATCAAACACAATGCATAATGTTTAAGTAATTATATTGAAAACATAATTAAATAAGTAAAAATATGTTCTATCTATAATTAGTTTAACTTTTTGACGAGTTAACGCACACCATGTAAAGGGTAAAATATATTTGCACTCTATGTTTATACTAAATCATAGTACTACCTTATTATAGTTAAGTCAAATTAAGGTTAGACTAAGTATAATTTAACAAGAAGAGTGTAAGGTAAAATATTTGTTATATATTCATTGAATTAATGTAAATATTTGGCGCGAATTGATCCCCCAATATAACGTAGGTAGATATCTTTGGTTCGAGTCTATTCCATCCATCATAAAAAAAAAATTCACAATCTAAGTGTTACTACTATTTTTTCTTTCTGATCATCTTAACGGGCTTTTAGGAATGTATAATGAATTTTATGATTCTTATCTAAATTTAATTCAACAAAAGAAGTTGTTCTCGCCCCGAATTCTGCCTTCTGCCATTTTATCGGCTGATGAAATCGATAGACAAATTGATTCTTTAACTTAAACGATTTAGGCTTAAAACGGAACTCTAATTTTCAGCAATGGGTTCCCCAACTACTCCAGAAAGCTTTAGGATGGTAGTGTGAGTAAACTAAGAGGTAAGAAACATGAATACAACCTAAAGTAAAAGTAAAAGATAAAGTAAGGGAAAAAAGATAAAGATAGATAAAATTTGAGTTGTTTGATTGATTGTGTGTGTATATACAAAAAAATGCGTTCTATTTATAGTACAAAAAGAGGAAAAAACTGGACAAACGTGCCCCCCCCCCATGTCAGCCATCAAGTAACCCACCAAGTTCAATAGCCGACTATGGGGGAGGTGGTGCCGATTTTCTCGTCCTCTACTCCTCTTGCTCGGATAATGGCCCTTTCTTTTAGATGTCGTTGACCGTTATCGCTTATGGGGATCTGAAAATTCTTTTGACTTGGTCGTTGAGGCGTCTGCGTCTGAGTGAGTCCCAGTCGTACCTCTAACTGATAACTTGGCTGAGATGCCTTGGTAGCCGATGAAGTTCTTGTAGTCGAAGGCTAGGAGTAAATTCGGCTCCATAATAGTTCGGCTGTCACTGAATTCAGCTAAACACTTAACTATTTTTGAGTGTTAACAGAAGCTAATGTAATCGAACTAAGCATGAATTTATTGATGATTTAGCAAAATAATGGAAATATATTTATTTTAGGAAAAAGGAGTAAGGACATTTTCTTTAACTCAAACCAAAGAATAAATTTAAAGGACAAGTCCGAACAAATGGCAATTAGGATAAGCATTGGCCATATATGGTATGATAAAAACAAAAACAAATGACTCAACTAATAACACTACTTTGGGCCGCCCACAGGCAAGTTTAAAGGGGCTGAAACCAGGCTAATCCCTAGGGTCGTTTGGGACGCAAGATAAGTCGAGAATGTTTCAGAATTAAGTTTAAAATTAATTTTATATTTTATTTGATAAATAATATAATTTCTTTAAGATAATTTATATAACTTCTCAAATAAAGTATAAAATAAAGCCCTTAATTTTGAAATATTTCACCTTATCACATCAAATTTAAAATTACTTTATTTCACCTCCCAGATGAATAAATTAATCTCAGAATTATAATTATGAAATAATTTAATCTATGTATCAAATAATTTTTTAATTTTTGGCTCTGCTTAATCATTTTTTCTAAAAAAAACTAGCATCTGCTTAAGAAAATTAGCTAGGCAATTATTTTTATTACCTATCAGACATAAGTTATGAATATGAAGTAATTTTGCCTATACTGCATAAGTTCAGGGTTATTTTAAACCAATGAACCTGCTCACTTATGCGCGATAGACAACAAAAATTCTCCCTAGTAAATTTTTTAAGTTAAAGTCATTTAAAGATTTTGATACGCGGGAAAAAAATAAAAATGGAAGACTAGCCACTTTTAGGAACACCTCGCGTCATCTTCGGAATCCCGGTTTAATTTAAGGCCGGTTTTTGTGGGAACAAAAGTTCCTGAAAACCGGGAGAAATAGGGGTGGGGCCAAGGACGTGAGGTGGGGGGGGGGTGTTTTACGTGACATTATGTGGCGAACCGCACGGTGTTCCTTTCATCTTCATGTGCACTTCACGTGTTTTTTTTCTCTTTGGAAACGGAATCTTTTTTTTTTGCAACGTATTGACACCTCAGTAAAACCCTTCACTTTGGGTTATTATTCTTTCTTTTCTTTTTAATTTGATAAAGTCAAATAATATTTTAAATATATTCTGGTAATGGAAGAACCAGTCTGATTTTATTTTTTGCTTGTGTTGAATCTTCCTTAGTCTCTATTTTTATTTTGAATTTTGAAAACGGCTTGAAAAATGATTGTGCATAATTTTTTTAACATTTTGTTTGATCATGTCTTTATGTAACGGTCAGTGACGGAGTCAGATTTTTATTAAAGAGGTTAAAAAATATGAAGAAGTAAATACAAGACAAAATTAAGAGGATTTAACATCTACTATATATACATGAAATACAATTTTAACTTTGTATATATAATATAATATAACTACTACCCTTTCTTTATATACAATATAATTTTTCGTCGAAGAAGGTTTAGATGATCCCCTCAAGCCTACCTAGCTCCGCCTCTGATAACACCCTTCATTTTTTATCCATTTTAAAAATTATAGTATTTTTTATTTGATTACTTTTAAATTTGGATATTTTTAGTAAGTTTAACTTATGTGACAACAAATTTTATTTTTCTTATATTTCATTGGTTCAAGCCGTGAAAATGACTTCTTGCAGAAATGAAAGGTAAGACTGCGTACAATAGACCCTTATGATCCGGTCTTTCTCCGGACTTCGTGCATAGCGAGAGCTTAGTACACCTAACTACCCTTTTTCATGTCGAATTAACACTTCATATAAAATGAAATGGAAGAAGAAGTGAATAGTGAAACTTCCAAATGTGATTGCCAAAAGCTTAAATCAGAAAATTGCATTTATATTCGGATATACGAATATCGGGTATAAAGAAATTTGATCAATATATTACTCTTGTAGGGTAAGGGTTAGTGTATAAATTGAAAACTTTTTTGTAAATTGTACTTACAGAGATATCGAATAACTCTGAGATTTTTTCTTTTTATTTGCTTCTGCCCTTGATTAATGTTTATATTATATTATCCACTCAATATACAATAGGATATAATTTTCAAATGCATCATTCCTGTCGTAAGTTCTGAGGCCAAGCCTTATTTAGACGTGGAACCAAGTTTTTATATTTATTTTATGGTACTAATAAACTATATATAAAATATAGACTGTGCCATTTTTTTATTATTAACCTATTTCTTAAAAGTAATTATTGAGTATATAATAAACAAATTAGAAATTTTGATTTTCACATAAAAAGCATGCCACACGAACCAAAAAAGAGGCACAAATAATTATTTAAAGCACAAACCTGAACTATGGTTTTATAAAACATAAAATACAGAGAAAACAATTTCTGGTTTTTGGTTTTCAGGTATTGCTTGGTCACCAAACATGACATAAACCTCACTCCCCCACCCACCCCGCACCCCCACCCCTTCAACTCTCCATTAATAAATACCCCCTTTCTCCATTTCTCCGCCTTCATTATAAACATTTTTCCTCTCTTTTTTTCTTCGTTTCTCTCAATTTCTTTTTTTGTGTTTATTAATTTGAAGTATGAGAATGAGCTGCAATGGGTGTAGAGTACTTCGAAAAGGTTGTAGTGAGAATTGTAGTTTAAGGCCATGTCTTCAATGGATCAAATCCCCTGACTCTCAAGCTAATGCTACTGTTTTTCTTGCTAAATTTTACGGTCGTGCTGGCCTTATCAATCTTATCAATGCTGGTCCCGATCATCTCCGCCCCGGTATATATTACTTACTTCCTATGTTTCATTTTATACAACCCATTTTTTTTTTAAAAAAAAGAGAAAGACACCTTTGTAAGTTTGTATATTTTGAATTTTTAATGTTATCATACCTTTAAAATTGAAGGATGTACATGTTAAAGGTGCAAACAAAATTAATTTTCTTAATTACAGTTATATTTCTTTTTTACGCTTTATGTGACACAATTATTATCTGGAGGTTAAAGAACTTTTTTTTATTGTCATTTTTCATACGCCTTTTAGATATTTGATCTTCGTGCTTCGAATCATCTCACATAGTGTGCAACAGAGGGAGTAAAATGGAATGAGGTAGTAGTATATAGTTGGATATACTTGTATCAGATGAGGATGTAGAGTCTTAGTTATGAGTTCCTTGTAATTCAGTAACTTTGACTGGAATTTTGTGCAAGTGTCGAAATTTTCACTACATACATATAAATAATTAATTTTGAATCCAGTCTACTCCTAATATAATTCTCAACTCTATCTCATAAAGTTCTAATTTTTTTTTTTTGGATCCACCTTTACTCATATGCATGTAGATCAAAATCTTGAAATGGATTTTCCCTGATTGTTTTTCTCCTTGTGCAGCCATATTTAGGTCTCTGTTATATGAGGCTTGTGGCCGAATAATTAACCCGGTAAACGGTTCAGTCGGGTTGATGTGTTCGGGTAATTGGCAACGTTGTCAAGAAGCTGTCGAATCAGTCCTCAAAGGCTCAACAATCATGCAAGTTCCAATCAACAACGATTACAATAGTAGTATAGATCATGATCAAGAGGCTCATCAAATCATCGAGCCTTTAAAAGGTTGCGATATTCGACACATTTCAAGGAACTCATCAAGTTCTGGTCAACACCATGTCAAAATCAAGAATGGGCGGTTCAAGCGTAAGGCCACTAATGTTGATGTTCTTGCTGATGCATCAGGGTACTTGATGAACGAGCCACCTTCGAAGTTTAGTATAACCGGGTGGGACCATGTTGATGAGTTGAAACGTGCGCCTAGTCATGACTCGTTCTCGGTTGAAACTGTTGAACCGTCCTTGATGATGAACCGGGTTGAACCGGGGTTACCTGTGAAATTGGAAGAAGATGGTGATGTAGGATTAGAACTCACTCTTGGGTTAATGAGTTAAGCATAGTTATTATGTGTAAGAAAGATGTTGAAGAAACCATTTTGGCTGCTTCTACTGTATCGGCTAGTTTCCTTTTAGTGGTCTTTTGTTTCTCTAGAGTTCTTTTTGTTTCCTTTCTTAATTTGGAGGCATATATACGCATAGATAGAGATAAAAAGAAGTGTAATTACGTAGATGTGTTGATGAATCTAAGAATGAAATTGTCATAAGAGTTTTGTGACAAAGTGATTAATAGTAATTCATCAGTTTCATTTCTATGTTTTAATTTGATCGAGCATGAAGTTTAGTTTTATTTTTATTTTATGTGTTTTAGTTTAACTAAGAATATTATGTTTAAGAAAGCTTCACTTTATGTGTCTTAATCTATCTAGGTACAGATTTGAATAAAATTAGCAATGGAGTCTTTTAATTTTATGATTTTAAATTAAACATATCTATAATATACATCAAAATGCTTTTGGGATCATTAGATTTTAAACATGTTATGAAAGATGTTGGAAAGTAAAGAGATTAAATTTAGTAAATGACATTCCTCTTGCAACAAATTTAGAAAGAATAAGACATATTAGAGTTAGATTACACTAAACCTAAACTAGTAGTCCATTTGATTTCAAGATATTGCACTCCTATTGAACTAGCTTTATATTTTTCTAGTTTTGGATTTATTCAATATGTTTTCTTCTCTTTTATTTATTGTTTCCGAAGAATAGCAGTAGTAGTTGTGTTCAAGACATTAAATTCAAAAGATTTTGCAGTGGCAGAAGAAAATTGCATCGTTAAAATGGATTGGTGAGAAGATAAAAGGGAGCACGTGGGAATGCATGGAGGAAATTTTGTCGACAAATGCAGTACATGCAATGGCTCGTGTGATTTGGAGTTTGCCAAGTTTTTCAGAAAAGTTTCAGGAATACTTTTGCCTTATTTATGGATCATAGACATGAGGGAACTTGCTAGGCTAGCTGGAGGACAGGTTCCCAAGAATCTAGGGGCTTTTCTGCAATTAATAGAACATATATATTACTGTTTCATTTTAATTATGTGACATAATTTGAATTAATATGAAATTTAAGAATAAAACAAAGACTTTAAAATATATCTTCTTAAACATGCCGTAGCAATTTATGACTATAAGACTTTTGAAACTTGTGCAAGTAATGTCAGAGTAAGGGTTTTCACTAAGAATATTCAACATATAAAGAAAAGTAAACACACGAAAAAAGGTAGGGGGATTCAACATTGATAGAGAATACGTAAATATTCTCAATATATTCTGTAATTATTATTTGAGTGTAATTATGTAAAGTAGATATTCTCATACAATTAGGATTACAATAGTAAACACCTATATATATTGAATTAATGAGAAGACTCCAAACAATGAGAATTATACTATTTTACATGGTATCATAAGCCAAAACCCTATCCTATCCTAATTCCAGTCGGCCGCCGACCCCCCTCTCCCATCTCGTTACTCGGTAACGGTGGAACCCTAGCAAACCCTATAACTAATTCTGCCGCACCACCCCCTATTTCTTCTTACTTTCGGCGGCAACATGGCTTCTCCTGATTCCTCCTCCTCCACACAAAACGTCATACATCCTCCTCCTCTCCCAACACCTTTCATCTGGCGTTTGCCGTGACAAACATCAAAATTTTTATTCCTTTGATTCTTGATCAGGAGGATGGACAATACTCTTCGTGGGTTGAGTTATTTCAAATACATGCTTGTGCCTACAACGTTCTTGATATCGATACCACCACACCCCGTCCTCCCGACGTCGATAACACAACGTGGAAACATATTGATGCAATCGTCAAACAATTGATATATGGCACCATATTCAAGGATCTACTTCATACTATTATGAAGACATGTGCATCGGCTCACGAATTATGGACACGACTAGAGGAAATCTTTCAAGACAACAAACATACATGTGCCATCTATTTGGAGGAACAATTCAACAACACTATTCTTGAGAACTTTGCCAACATGTCATATTATTGTAAACAACTAAAATTGGTTGCAGATCAATTGTCTAATGTTGACACTTCGATTTTCGAAACAAAGATGGCTTTACAACTTATCAATGGTTTACCGAAGGGTGAGTACAATACACTTGCGACGATGATCGAACAATCTAATCCCCTCGCTAGCTTAAACAAGGCCAGGTCACAATTGTTGTTGGAGGAGACTAGACGAGTCAAACAGGACGAGCACACTCAACAGGCATTGGCGGCTGACGTAAAACCAACCACCAACATACCCGCCGTTCCTCCGCAACCCACTGACCACCAACCTCACAGTGGTGTCCGAGGAGGCGGAAGGGGACGCGGCCGCAGAAATCAAGGCGGCGGCAAGAGCAACGGCCGTGGCAGAAAATACAACGCCGGTGGACAGACACAGTCGGCCCAATACCCATCTCAGTGGGTCGACCCCGTACTATGGCCCATAGTCGTATCCCACACTCCCGGCCAAACACTTTGGCCAACCCTAGCAGCCGAGCATCATGGGCCCACCTCCAGGCCCACGCCACATGGGCCAGCACCAACAGGCCCACTTATCCACGTCCCAACAATAGCCCGACGATGCATGGTACATGGATACATGGGCCACATCCCACCTCACTCGCGACTTGGTAATCTCCATCACCTATTTAATTTGAATAATCCTCAATTTATTTTGGTCGGCAATGGCAATCGCATTCCAATTCAAGGCTATGGTACCACTGAAACACAACCTCCTCACCCACCTTTTACCCTAAAAAATGTCCTATATGCTCCTAACATCATTAAAAACTTAATCTCTGTTAGAAAGTTTGCTAGTGACAATTCTGTATCTATTGAGTTTGACTCTTTTGTTTTTTTTTGTGAATGACCTACGTACGGGGATAACTCTTACGAGATGAAATAGTGTGGGCGACCTATATCATTTCTTATCCAATTCTGCTGCAAGTTTCAATCCACCAACCTCTCTAGCTGCAATCTCTCCATCCACTTGGCAAAATAGACTCGGGCACCCAGGAGTACCAATTTTTAATTTTCTTAGAAGTCAGAATTTCATTTAATGTAATAACAGGAAATTTACCCTCGCTTGCTACTCTTATCCTTTAGGAAAACATGTTAGACTTCCTTTTCAATCTTCATTAAGTGTAACATTTTCTCCTTTTGATATTATTCATGCGGATTTATGGACATCTCCCATTACTAGCAAACTAGGTCACAAATATTATTTGGTATTTTTGGATGATTTCTCTCACTTTCTTTGGGTGTATCCTCTAAAATATAGGTCCCAAGTCTACACAATTCTTTTTGAATTTCAAGCATACGTTAAAACCCAATTTGAAAAGACCATCCAAACATTTTTATGTGATAACGGTCGTAAGTTTAACAACCTTATCTTTCATAAATTTTGTGCGGACCACGACATGGCGTTTCGATTTTCTTGCCCCCATACCTCACCTCAAAATGGTAATGCTGAAAGCATCTTACGCACCATCAACAATAAGATCCGCACTATGCTCTTTCATGTTTTCATCCCCTTTCTTTTTAGGTATATGCCTTACACATGGCAGCATACCTCCTTAATATATTACCAACACAAACTCTTCAAAATAAAACTCCAACCGAAATTCTCTTCCTTCGGATACCCTCTTATGATCACCTTCTGATTTTTAGTTATCTATGCTACCCGAATCTCGCCTCCACGACACCTCACAAATTAGCACCTAGAATTACCCCTTCCATTTTTTTAGGTTTTCCGTCAAACCATATGGGGTACTTCTGCTATGATTTATCCACAAATAAAGTCCTAGTCTCTCGCCATGTCACATTCGAGGAGAACGTTTTCCCATTTACAAACGTCCAAAATTTTTACGTCGCTGATTATGGCTTCCTTGATGATCCGGACATTTCCCCCCTCATTAGAAAAGCAATACACCGTGGCACTCATCCCTTTTCATCACTGATCCAACCCCCGTCAACTACCCCTCATCTCGTCGACTACCATCCGACCCACTGCTCCCATCTCGGCCTCATCGTTCCCGTTGCCATGCTCACTGCCCCACCTCTACCAATGTTCCCGTAATGGAAAATACCATCTTCCAAACCACCCCACTGCTCGTGACCCAAACATTCTAGCTTCCGACCCACCGTATGGAAACCCGTGCCTAGCACGGGATTTTCAAACTGAAAGTATACTTTTACATATCCACTCAAACTATCTCACCTATACTTAAAACCCCAAAATTAGTTAAGCTTGACCCGAATAAGAATGCGGCCATGCGTGAGGAATTTAATACGCTCACTACACATCGCACTTGAGATCTTGTCCCGAGACCAGAGGGGTGAATGTGATTCGTTGCATGTGGCTATATCATCACAAATTCAGAGATAGTGGTGAGCTTGAATGCCATAAGACAAGACTTGTGGCTAATGTCACAGGGGCAACAATAGGGACTTGATTGTGGTGAGACCTTCAGTCCAGTGGTTAAACCAACCACTATTCGCACTATTTTGAGCATAGCTATGGGAAAGAACTCACCGATTCATCAACTTGATGTGAAAAATACGTTCTTACATGAGGATTTGAAATAAACCGTATATATGCATCAACCGCTTGGATTTGTGCATCTAGAGGCTCCTTAGTATATTTGCCGCCTTTGAAAGTCACTATATGGCTTGAAACTTGCCCCCAGGGCTTGGTATGGCCACTTTGCCACTTACATCACGCAGATCGGATTCGTGTGCAGCAAAAGTGATAATTCACTTTTTATTTTTCATCGAGGTAATGACATTGCATACCTTTGCTCTATGTGGATAATATTGTTCTAACTGCCTCATCTAATTTGCTGAAACACGAGATCATTACCCTGCTCAAATCCGAATTTGCTATGACAGACTTGAGTAAGTTGAGTTATTTTTTAGAGATTTCAGTGACCAGATTCGAAAATGCAATGTTTCTGTGTCAGCGTAAGTACGCCGAAGAAATTATTTACATGGCTAAAATGGAAAACTTCAAGATCATGCCCACTCCAATCGACTCAAAGTCAAAACTCAGTCCCAATGACGGGGATCCGGTGCTCGATCCTTCTCTTTACAGGAGTCTTGTTGGTTCACTTCAGTATCTTATCTTCACAAGGCCCGAAATTATCTATGTCGTTCAGCATGTGTGTTTGTTCATGCATGCTCCTAGGTAGACTCACTTTACCGCTCTTAAATGTATCATTCGGTACGTTAATGGTACTCTTGACTATGGACTACATCTTTATCCATCTGTACAGACTAGACTGATATCGTATATGGACACCAATTGAAGCGGATGTTCGGACACACGTCGATCTACTTTCGGCTACTGTGTATTTTTGGGTGATAATCTCATCTCGCGGTATGCCAAACGGCAAGCCACGCTTTACCGTTCGAGTGCAGAAGCAGAATATAGAGGTGTTGCGAACGTTGTTGCCGAGATCTGCTGGCTCAGAAACCTTCTTAGAGTTTCATTGTCCCTTACATAAGGCATCTCTTGTCTATTGTGATAATATATATGTTGTTTACTTGTCTCATAACCCGATCCAGCATCAGCGAACCAAACATATTGAGATGGATATTCATTTTGTTCGTGAGAAGGTTACCATGAGCCATGTTCGGGTGTTACATGTTCCTTCTTCCTATCAATACGCAGATATATTCACCAAGGGACTTCCTCGACAGCTGTTCCTTGACTTCAGATCCAGTCTGAGCGTCCGGCCTACTCCCGCTCCAACTGAGGGGGTGTGATAGCGAATACGTAAATATTCTTCATATATTCTGTAATTATTATTTGAGTGTAATTATGTAAAGTAAATATTCTCATACAATTATGATTACAATTGTAAACACCTATATATATTGAATTAATGAGAAGACTCCAAACAAGGAGAATTACATTATTCTACAAACATCTTTGCTATATATACATAAGAAATAATTTTGATCTTGTATATATAGTGTAATTTTTTGGTGAAAAGAGTGCGAATATATAAAACCCTTACGTCCTTAGCTTGCTTACGGCCTTAAACATGCCATAACATTGGTGTGATTATAAAATTTTCTAGTTATAGACAAAATGAGAATGAAATGAAATTCATTCTTTAGTGTGATCATGTAATTTTGTTGTTTGAGTTGAGCAAGAGATAAGTTAAATTCATAAGTATGCACATTCTCATCCTTTCTCTCAATTTATGTCACTTTTTTTAGTATATTCCAAAAACAAAATATTACACAACACTTTTATATATTTCATGCATTACCGCATCGTTTTCACCATCAAGTTTTATATACTAATAATATAAAATTAGCATATCATTAACGTGTATAGCTTAATTAAATACAAATCATAAGATATAATATAGGAAAATTTTCTCAAATTGTATGCAAGTTTAAAATGGTTTTATCAAATTAATTAAGGGAAGATATAAAAAAAAAACATGGTACGTGTGGTATGGTGTAAGAAAAAAAGTAGTAGTTGACTAAAGTTAACGTAACAAATCCAATTATATACTAGCTTACATCACATAGAAACAATAGCTTATGTATTTGTACTCCATTATATTATTTCTATGAGTTAGACTTAGAGTTTTAATTGGGACCCTATTTACGAACCAACTTTTTGTGAATGTTTTCAAACACAAATCTTTGGAAGCTTCTCAATTAAGAAAGAGGGAAAAACAATGGCATTATGGGTTGCTGACTTAGCTTGTCGCCAAGCCTTGTTGGTTCGTCACATATTCCAAATCCAATTTGAAATTAAAAAATCCATAATATTTCTATAATATTTTTTTTCAATACTGAGGAAAATATCTATTTTTTCATGTTCTATTAGTTAAAATATTTTTTCCCAAAAAATAAATATCATTGAAAGGTGACTGCCCTAATAGGAGAAGAGATAAAATAAGTTTCATAAGTTGTATTCAAAATTCATTGTTTCCTCTCCACCCTCAACACCCCACTACTTGATCACCCCACCTCCCGCCACCTGACCCCCACCCATAATATTTTTCCGAATGACATATAATTAATGTCATTGGGCATGAGTGGAGCTAGAGGGCGGAAGGGAGGTTCATCCGAACGTTTTCGTCAAAAAAGTATACAGTACTACAAGGTTAAAATTAGTTTTTATGTATATATAGTAGATGTTGAATACCCTTGACTTCTTCATATGTCTTTCTTTATTCTGAATCCCCTTACTGAAAATCCTGGCTCCACTATTGCCTTTGGACAATTCTTTTTACGCGCTTATTAAACTACAGAAAATAAGCAACAAACCACTTATTTTTTCATAGAAAAATATTTTCCTTTATACCAAACACACCTTAAGTCCTTAAAATAAAATTGATTTTCAAGTAAAGATTAGTGTCTATCATCTTCTAATCTCTACCAGCAAGTCAGCAACTTGCAGTTTTTATGGTTGAAAAAAAAGGCATGTGCCAGGCACACGCCTTTTATAAAAATTCTAAGATGACAGCACGGATGACGAAATTGGGCATGGAAGCAATTTATCAATATATTAAAATTAATTCTTAATTATAGGATTTGATTATCTTATAACAAGCTGAAGTCAAGAGAGTATCTAGATTCATTGTGTTCAAGTTTTCATTATGCAAACATGTGGAGCCATGATTTGCTAATCCAATTTTATAATTAATAATAAACCTTCTTAATTTTTCTAATGTTTGCTTTGGCAGGTCGCCTCATAATTTTATTGTAAAATGTCACTAATATTACTGTCTTGCTGTTGCTGGTTTTTGGACTCAATCAACTTTACAGGATTATAAATGGTACCTCTTTATTTTTTAATTATGTCCATAGTCAGAAGAAAATAACAAAAGAAGAACCATTTGAGCAATAGCATTGGCTGACTCAATAATTAACTGCTTCATTAATTCAAAGCTTTAACTAACACCTATTTTCTCAACTGATTAACTAATTTGTGTTTACATGATTAGCAGAAAGATATTGGAGTACAAGCATTGCGGGTTAATTTAGTAAAAATGACCTTGAACGGCGAGGTTTTCAATTACTTGTTAATATTAGCCACTATTTGAAATATAATTAAAAATAATTATTAAAAAAATCGATCTTATAAAAGTAAAACGATTAGGAACGGGTGCTAGAGTTGAAGCTTTGGCAAGTGAAACTCCAACACAGTATACTAAAGTTTCAAAAAAATACTAAAATTTCAAATGTGCAGTTCAAATTCGCAAATCTGAAACTCTAGAAAATACTTTTGGACTTATGACGAGCATAGACCATCTTCCATCCAAAACCACCTCGTCATTCCCAGGGTGTCTAACTCCATAAGTTGCTTGGCTACAGGACTATGCCGCATGCCCTCCTTTATAGCCTCACGAATGTCACAACTTACTATGTAATCGTAGCAAGCTTGGCCTTATGACTCAAGGCATTGGCTATGATATTGTCTACTGATAAATGTTTAAACTCGAGTAAAATTTCTTGTAGCGTTTCATGTTTTAGTTAGACGTACTTTTATTCAAATTTTATTTTTGCATTAAAAAGGGGTTAAACTCTAAATATTTTTTAAACGATAGCTAAAGCTTAATTAGGCACACAAACAGTGGCAATTTGCCAATTTTCCATTAATTTCTCGCGTGGTCTACATTAACGAATGTTCTTCTCCTTCTTCTTTTTATGCTAGATCCATTCTTTACATGATATCAGAGCCAGATTCATATCAATTCTTTGTTCACCAATGTTGAGCCTCCAAATTATATTATCCACGCTCCAGTTAACAAGGTCTGGGCATGTGAGAGAGTGTTAAGTCTCACATCAGATATGAAATGGAAATATGAACTACTTATATGGACTTGAACAATCATCACCCTACAAATTAGCTTTTGAGGTTGAGTTAGGCCAAAGATCTATTCTTTACCGTCAACACATTCTCTATCACGAGAATCAAAGTTAAAGCCTTGTGAATGAAAAAGCACCTACTAGAATTAAAGTATCTTACTCCATTAATGAACCTATATCCAAATTAGCTAGTAATTAAGGCCATGTATTTTGAATTCCAAACGCCTAAAGTTAAAAAATATATTCTTTTATATGTAACAAAAACACTTCAGGCTTAGTACTCATACATCATGGAGGGTTAATATATTTTAATCAACATTATGGTCAATATAGGGAGTCGTGCGTGGGCTGTTTTTCTTGGAACAGGTAGAACATGAACAAATTGCCACATAAGTATAATTTATAAATTAGGAACAAAAAATATAAAATAAAAGTTAATCTACAGTTTACATCATAGACACGGCTGTCTTATTATTGGATCACAACCTATGTTCAAATTATTAAAATTATCCCATTTGATTGGCTTAACTATTTTTTTAATCAAATATATATGATAAAGATTTTATTCTAAGGTCAACTAAAGAGTTTCCTCATTTATTTAAAACTCTGTCAAAGTCATCAGACGCATCAATGCCGATGGATTCCACTAATGGTAATAATGGTATATACTTGAATCTGCCTAATATTCCACCATGGATTATATTCATTAAAAAAATAACAAGAAGACTTTTACTTTTTTACCTATTAATAATATAATATTTTTTTTCAAATATAACATTGCAAGTTATATTTTTTTAAACAAAAGGCTATGTGTTGAAGGAATTATTTAAATCCCACTTGCTGAATATGACGTGCAAACCGTGATTCCCAACTTGGACATCCAATTCCTCAAGGAAATAGTTAAATCAATGAATTAATAACACTTTTAATCTCTCACTTATCAATTTATTTTTATTTTTATTCTTATGATATTGGATTAAGCATATTAAATCTTTAAATAATTAAATTGTATACTTTAATTTTGATCAAGGTCTAACTGAATATCTTGAAAAGTTTTCATCTTTTTGTCTAGAACAACATAATCACGAGAAGTAGAGCGAACAAAATCCGCTTTGGGGTGAATTTTTTCCCTAAAGTAAGCACTAATTGAATACTAGATTATGAGCTTACTTATTTAAAGCTCTCATGAGATCTCGTTGGCATGCCCTACCAAATGAAAAGAAAGTCGCATGAGCAAGTTAAGAGTTAGAATTCATCAACTCCGTTCCTATTTATTAGCTTTCTTTCTACTTCAACATCAACTTCATTAGCTAACTAATTAATCCTCCTCTCCCATCTTTGGTTACCTGTTAGGAGGATTACGTTGGACCTATGCAATCTCGTTGCAACGTTCTTTGATTGGGAGTATTTACAGATTTATCATGATCATTAATTATTTCACCACTTAATTACTCGTTATGTTAAGTTTGTATTGTTACTTCATATTTGACGGTAATATAGTTCTATAAATAATCAAATTTAACATGTTTTCTATGACCAAAAACACACATTTTTTTATTATAAATTGAAGATGAAATGATGAGTTATCATAGGACCAAAAGAAAAAAAATACCAATAATTAGGGACCAAAACTGCTATTATTCCTAAACCAATTACATCGTTACCATTTTCTGATTTTTCAATATTTAATCAAGAGAATCAGAGATCCTTTGCATTAAGACCACTTTTAATCACTGATTGAAAAGCCAGGTTAAGTTTTTAATTGGGAATTGGAGACGTAAAGTATCTTACTAGGTTTCTGATTAAAACTAATCAAGCAATATAATAATTTTTTGAATTGAAGAGAGATTAGCAACGATGAAGTTTCTCCGCATAATTAGAATATAATAATATGGATTTGACATTTCAACCCTAATTAGTCATTAGATATTTAATTTGTGATAGCCATATTATGATAAAATGTGATTAGTGCTTTAATACGATCTTGATAAGGACTTGTTTAATTATTAAGCGCCTTTAGGGAAAGGAAAAAAAAAGGATTATGAGCAGTGTTGATTCTTCACAGCATAAAGAGTTACTTTTTTATATACATTTTTTTAGACAATCATTGAGTAGGATTACCAGAAAACAATATAATATTATTGAACATATATAGTAATAATTTAGGAAGTAGGTAAATAGCACTTTCCAACAATGTGATGGCGTAGACAATCATGCCAAAAGAGATTAATTTATTTTATTTTATATTTTACGTTATTTTGTTATTTACTACTTAAGAAAATAGACATATCCTAATCAAAATTAATCCAGCATATATAATTAAATATGTTATAGGCATTGACAAAAAAAAAGAGAATATGTTATGGTCAACCCTCACAACCTTACTTGGAGCAAACTTTAGATTTTCTTATCCAATTTTTGTCTAATTATTAGAAGCAAAGTTAACAATTCAAAAGGGTTTTAAGGTACTTAAAGTCAAATATTAAAAACAACAAAATAAAACAGTATTGCATCATAGATTCACTTAATTATAAACACTAATTTCGGATAAACAATGTGTAATAATTTGCTTAAAATATAATGAGATGTTCAAAATCCAATTAATAGCATATTGTTGCATTGCAGGAAAAGGATCATTTCCGACGTTTACAGTGTCATGCAAAAATGACTTTTTTGTGTGGTTATATTAGTTTATTAACATTTTTCATATGTCCTACCGCTTATATTAAGGTCAATAGATGCCTTAGTGACACTCAAATATAAATCAGTTTATTGGCTTATTTAAACAACATTTCTTAGAAAACTATTTGCACTTCAAAAATTACACTTGCATTACTGGAGGGAGTTCATTGGTTGAACGGTTGTTGAATTATTGGAAATATGTGAATAAAGTCACTTTTCTTGTTTTATATCAGCAAATCCATTTATTTTGTTGCGATTTCATCCAAAAGGTCACCCAAGTCGGAAAGTGATATATCCAGTCACTTTTTAATGACATGACACCTGAATTTTAAGCCAAAAAAATAAAAAACATCAAAACCAACTCATTTTAACCAAAAACCTTCTATCCGACTCAATACCCGACTTGTAAAATCTCTTTATATGCTATACAAATGCTCGAGAATTCCTTTATATGCCGTTGTACAATGGGAAATTGGTCAAATTAATGAAGCAAATTGGTTATGGGAACTAACTTTCTTGACAAGCAGAATAGGAACACAAATATGGGCTTTATGCATGGAATGCAATTTCACAAAGTAGAAGTTTATCTTGTTTAGAGATTATTACTGGACATATACTATATGGTAGTATGGTACGATGGGCCCTATTGTCCAATTAATCCGAGGTGGTTTTGGAAACTGAGTTTCTTGACTGATTTATATTCTAAAGCCCAAAAGAGAAGGAACACAAATATGGGCTTTATACATCAATGTAATAAGAGAATTTATCGTTGCATGGCCATTCAGCCCAATAAATAGCACCTTTTAGCCCAACTTCCTCTTATTGGCATTTAGTATCCTAATTTGGCAATTTAACTAAAAATTGGCTACTGATACGTTTCGTCCCTGAAAATTCTTGGTCATAGAACAACAATAATACACGCAGTATAATCCCACAGGTAGGGTTTGAACCATAGAGGCGAAGGTGAAAAGAAAAACCATAGACGCAACAAAATGTAACACGACACAATTATTTTTGAACTCACATATATTGTATGAAAGATTCTTATCGGTATTGCTAGGCTATAAATTTTAGTTAATACTTAATACCATATAATTTGTCGATATAATTTGCAGGTTAACATGCAAAAATACCTTTCTCCCACCATTTTAGAATCACTTTCAGTAATACGTTATCTTTAGAAACAGAAAATATATTATATAGAGGATACAATATAACAATTATCTCTTGACTTTGAAGATATTCTATAATGAAAGAAATAATTTCTTGATTATTTTCATTAATGAATGAGTATATATATAATTTACAATTTTCATAATATGGAGAATCCTATTTCTATTCTACTCCCAAAACCTTATTCTATTTGTACAAGAATTCTATAATTATGGTAAGTGTACATTGCTAATTATATACGAAAATAATTACCAAAACTATTACTAAAAACCATGATATACACGGTGGGTATACCGTGTATATCACGGTCTCCCAATTGCCTTGGGTTTCCGTGATATACACGGTATACTCAAGATAGTATACACCGTGTATATCATGTATGTATAATATGATATACTTTCACACCCCCGCAGTCATAGCGGGCGGTATTCGTATGCTGAGACTGTTCCTAAAATCTTCAAATAGGACTGAGGGAAGACCCTAGTGAAGATGTCTGCAATTTGATACCTGGAAGGAACATGTAAGACGCGTACTTGTTCACGAGCTACCTTTTCATGAACAAAATGGATATTCATCTCAATATGTTTAGTGCGCTGGTGTTGAACCGGATTCCCAGAAAGATATACGACACTAATATTATCACAATATACTAAGGTAGCTTTTTGAATGGGAAAGTGAAGCTCCAAGAGAAGATTATGTAACCAACATGATTCAGACACCATATTGGCTACCCCTCGATACTCGGACTCTGCATGGAGCGTGATAAGGTAGCCTGTAGTTTGGTAGACCATGAGACCAAGTTATCACCAAGAAATATCCAATAACCAGACGTGGAGCGTCTGGTATCTGGACAGCCATCCCAATCAGCATCGGTATACGAGACAAATGTAGATGCCGATGATGGATATAGATACATGCCATAGTCAAGCCTGTTGTACGTTATACGTAATATCCGGTCTCGTTAAAGTAAGATACTGAGGAGCTCCAACAAGACTGCGATAGTGAGTGGGATCCTCGTAAGGTGAGCCAGCCGCAACACCCAGCTTGGGCTGAGTATCAACTGGAGTAGAAGTAGACTTACACGAGGACATATCAGCCTTGTCAATTATCTCAACGGCATACTTTCGTTGTGATAAGAATAATCCACCTGCATGACGAGAGACATCAATCCCCAAAAAGTAACACAAGGGCCCCAAGTCTTTCATAATAAACTCAGAACTGAGCATTGTCATGATAGACTTGCGCAAAGCATCAGAAGAGGTAATCAAGATAATACCATCCACATATAATAGAATATAAGCAAGGGAAGAACCACCACGATATATGAACAATGAATTATCAAACATGTTGTGAGAGAACCCAATAGACGAAACATAGTCTACAAATCTCTTATACCAAGCCCGTGGGGCCTGCTTAAGCTCATACAAGGACTTCTTCAATAAACAGACACGATGAGGATATTTGGGGTCTCAAAAGCCCAAGGGTTGATGCATATAAACGGTCTCCTTAAGATCATCATGTAAGAAAATATTCTTCACATCTAATTGATGAATGAGTCATGCCTTTGAAAGAGCTAGACTGAGAACAATGCGAATGGTAGCCGGTTTGACCACCGGACTAAATGCACCACAATCCACGTCAACCTGTTGAGTCTTATCATCACCTACAAGACGAGCCTTATATCTCGCAAAAGAACCATCAAAATTATCTTTATGAGTAAAAATCTACATAGACCGAATAAGATTAACACCAGAAGGACGGGACACCAACTCCCACGTCTTATTTGCAATAAAAGCATCATATTCGTCATCCATAACCAATTTCCAATTCGGGTCATTTAATGCAGACACTGGGTTACGGGGTAGTGGAGATTTAAGAAAATTAGAATTTAGATTAAAATATCACTTTGGTTTAAAAATATCCCGTTGACTACAAGTAACAGGTCTGTGACTCGGGGGAGAATTTGGTGGATTTTGGGAAAAATTCAGATGGGTGACGGACTAACGAGCAGGCGGTGGGCCTACTGGCCCAAAACTGGAAACAGTAGTTGGGTTAGAAGCAGAATGCGAGGCAGAAGCAGTTTCAGTATTGGGCTGGGCAACCGGCCCAATAGTCGAAACTAAGGCAGAAATAGTGGGATGTGGCGGAACAGTAGGTCCAACGGGCAGTGGGCCCGCTGGCAGAATTTGGGTGAGGGACAAGTCCGATAAATGGTGGATTACTGGATAAGATACGGGGAGACCGCGTCATCTAAAAAATTATACGAACTAGGCCCGGGACTACTTGTTTTAGCAAATGGAAATTCGCTTTCATAAAAAATAACATGTCGACTAAGTATGATTTTATTAGACGATAAATCAAAACATTTGTAACCATGATGATTAGATGGATAACCCCAAAACACACAAGCGGTAGAACGGGCTTGAAGTTTGTTAATTGTAGTTGACGGAAATAGCGGATAGCATAAACACCCAAATACCCTAAGATGTGAATACGAATGATCCTTATTATAGAGGGTTCTAAGAGGAGACGAATATGCCAACCCTTTGGTAGGAAGTATATTAAGAAGATATGTATCAATTTGTACAGCATGATACCAAAATGAAGGGGGTACGGAAGCATGGACCAATAAAGTTCGGACAAGATTATTAATTGTACGAATTTTTCGTTCGGCTTTCCCATTTTGTGAAGACGTACGAGGACAATAGAAACATAAAATTATGCCATTATTTGCACAAAATTTCCGAAACAACCCATTATCATATTCCTTGCCATTATCACATTGAATTTTTTATTTCACATTCGAATTGGGTACGAATGAATGCTCGAAATTTTAACAATGTGAAAAAAAGCTTGAGATTTTTTCGCTAATGGAAAAGTCCATAAAAATTAGAATAATCATCCAAAAAGATAACATAATAACGATGGCCCATAGAACTGAGAACGGGAGAAGCCCATAAATCGCTATGAATAAGATCAAATGACATTAAAGTACGAGAAGTAGATGCTACAAATGGTAATCTAACATGTTTTTCTAAAGGACATGATTGACAAATTGGAGTAGTACGCATACCCTTACAAAAAATAAAATTATTTTTGTGCAAGGAAGAAACAATGGACGACCCAGGGTGACCCAAACATGCATGCCACAGGGAAGGAGCTAGAGCTGCAAAAGTAGATGGTAAGGCTTGAATCGAGAGACCGGATGCAGGCGTGATTGGATAAAGATCTCCTCTACTATTACATCTCATGAGAGGTATCCCCGTCTTGAAATCCTTCACATAAAATCCAAAAGGATCAAAATTAACAGAAATCCAATTATCAGTGGTGAATTTATGGACAAACACCAAATCTTTAATTCAGTTAGGGGCATGAAGGACATTTTTCATGATAAGAGGTGGATGGGGAGGAGACAAAGTAGTATGACTGTAACCACGAATTGGAATTGAGTTGCCATTATCAATAATTATGCCACAATTTTTGCTCAAATTATAATAAGACGAGAGAGTGCATTGGTCTAACGTCATGTGAGAAGTGGCGCCGGTGTCCATGTACCAATTCGGGTTTGGAGGATTTAATCCAAGCGTATGCATTGCGGCCTCAATATCCGTCGGAGTCGGTGCGGGGCCCACTGCTTGGAATGCCTGCGTAGGCCGAGGCCCAAGAACACTAGCCTACTTCCCCGGCCCAGACGAGAATCTACCGCCTGAAACTGGACCCGAGAAGTTAGGCCTGGTCTGTTGTTGGAATTGGGCCCACTTACTCGAGTAAGGGCAAGGCGGAAAATATCCAATGTTGGGCCAAGGACCGTTGGCCCAGTTCCACTGCCATGGGGCCCACTGCTGAGCCCAATTGGCCTAATGTCCACTGCCCCGAGGCCAACCGCCGATGCCACCACTGTTTCGTCCGCTGCCGTTGTTGTCGCCTCGAGTTTTGCCATTTTTCTTTACGGTTTTGACCCTTCTTGCCGCCACCATTGTTGCGGTTTTGGCCCGAATTGTCAACAAAACCGTGAGATTGATTGGATGAAGTTATCATCGCCACGGAACTGGCGCTGGTAGTTGCTTTTTTTATCAAGTCGGCTTCTTCTAATGTGAGCATCGAACATGCTTGATAAAAAGTGGGAAGCGGATTACTTTGACGAATGAGAGTCCAAACGCCATTATAGGCCTCAAATAGGCATGCAACCATTTGTAGAACAAGACGATTATTGGTAACAGGCGCGCCAACGTTACGGAGTTGGTCTGCCAATTCCTTGAGCTGTTTACAATAGGCCGAAACATTCGGAAAATCTTCTATGCGTACTTGTGAAAATTTTTGCTCAATGGTGACAACTCGGGAATGTTGGTTGTCCTGGAATATCCTATTCCTATTCTACTCCCAAAACCCTATCCGATTTGTATAAGAATTCTATAATTATGATAAGTGTACAATGCTAATTATATACAAAAACCATTACCAAAACTATTACTAAAAATCATGATAAAGCGGTGGGTATATCATGTTTCCGTGATATACACGGTATATTCAAGATAGTATACACCGTGTATATTATGCATGTATAATATGATATACTTTCATATAATAAGTGATAGAAATTAAATTTTAATTGGATATCTTCAATTTGGACAATTTTGTTACAACTCTGGATGTTCACAAGTGATAACTACTGTAAACAGAAACTTATATTTTTGTCTAAACATGTAAGTAGATCAGTCTTAATTTGTAGACTGGACTTGACTCGATTTATCATTTGAAGTGACTGGAAATGACACGACATATGGACTAGGGTTAAGTACTTTCTATACACGTAACCTACATATGACAAAATATGAATATAACATGACACTATCTATCATTAGTCGCAGCTAAAGCTAAAATATATTTTCATACGGTTCGGGGGGGGGGGGGGGATCTCAATGCAATTCCAAAGAGCCACTAGATGGTCTTTGTTTACCCAAAAAAATGTATAATTAGATTTATAAGTAGTTTTAAGGATATGTGGATTGATTTACAACATAAAGTAAAAAATAATTAACAATAGCAGACATGTCCATCGGGTCGGGACCCGACCCGAAAAATCAGGGCCAGCGTCAGCTTATATTTGACCCGTAAGCCACATGATCCGAAAAAGAGGGGATCCCGATCAGGGTTAGGGTCGGGCCAGGGTAAGAATTTTTACCCGTCTGACCCAACCCGATCAGTGACCCGACCCTGACCCGTTAATATTATTTTTTGTTTTATTAATGTTGATCATACTATGTCTATGTAATAAACTGAAATATATCTAAATTCTCTTTGGTTTAATCCCAATATATTATTTTCCATTGCAAAGTGACAATGAAATACAAATATGAGTTTAACAGATACTTTATTACGAAATTCTATGAATTGTTTATACATTTTACTCCCAGTTTGTACACTTAAAATATTTTAATTAATAATTTTGATAACTAATATAGGTGAAGGGATAAACGAAGAAGAATCTTTTCGTTACTAATATGATTTGGCTATTTTTTCGTTACTAATATGTTCATTTGTATAGTAAATTTCATTAACACCTTAAAATATAAGTAATAAATTTTAAAGTTGAATGCCTTTTATGTGATAAAAGATATAAAAAAGTGATTTTGTGTGATAAACATTAAAGTTAGACGACTGTTATTTTAATAAAAGAAAAAATTATTTTGTTTTGTAGAGCGGGTCAGGGCTTACCCGTGACCCGTAGGGTCCCCGAAGGGTCAGGGTCGGGCAAGCAAAAAAAACTACTTGACTCGGCCCTGACCCGACCCGACCAGAGCTTTGGACAGGTCTAACAATAAGTAAACAAATGAAAATACAAGCAAGAAGATTAACCTGAAGTGTGGTGATCTTGATTGAACTTATCCATTGAATTTGGTCCGATCCTTAGTTGATTTGCTTTGGGTCCAAGCCAATAATGAGAACTAAGAGCTGTAATTGCTATAAATAAATCGTACATGTATGAATAATGAGAATGAGATGCTCTTCCAACATGAAGGTTGTACTCCTTTTATAGCTATCAATACAAGACATTTATGCCCGATAATTATTTTCTAATTAAATGCAATTAATGAGAATAACAGCCACTTAATGAACAAAGGGTAACGACAGACGTCATATCCAGAATGGCTACACCTTGAGCTCCTCCAGTTCTCTGCTCGGTGCCAATTGGTCCGGCCTCTACCGGGTCTTGCCTTGATACCCGGACTCGTCTCGATGTAACTCCAACCGACACGGAACTCTGCCGCTTCCTTCGAACTTCACACCAAAACTTTGCCACGTATCGTGCCAATTTTCTCACCGTATACAGATAGTTCCCACACTTCTCGGATCAAAGTTTACCGAAGTGATGGGAAGTGGAAATGATTCCTTCGATGTCTTCCCTTGCAAGCTTCTTTTCAAATCACTTCAGAATATGCGGGAAAACGAAACGCTTCCAATGGACATGTTAGTCATTTTAATAAAGAGAGTTTAACAAATCGTTATTGAAGAGTTAGGTGTATGATTAAAGTGTCATCTAGAATATGTATAATTGTTCCATAATAATCATTATCCAGGGCGAAGTAAATGTTCAGATATAATTTTGGCCGAACCTAATAACTTTTCAACGAAAGAACATGCTTTGTTTTGGTTTGCTAGTTTTTTTTTTCAAATAAAAAGCCACCAAGGTGGTTAGTCTTTTACCATATCGCCTTAAGGAAGATGGAACTTGATAATGGAAAGATTAATGAAGAAATTTTTGTAGGATCTTTCTTTTCATCCAAATTAAGGAACAAGAACATTATAAGAGAAGAATTAAGAAGTAAACAACTTCAATTTCTAGAATTTTTATTCTTCTGCTTTGTCAAAAAATAAGAACACTTCGGAGAGTATGATACATCCAAAAAAGTCCTAATTCAAAGTGACAAAATTGTTATAGCTAGCATAGGCACTAATTTATTATGGACTATATACATACATAACAAGAAAAAAAAGCTCTCCAAGTTTACAAGTACTATTTACACCTAGTAAAAAGTAAAAACAGTACTACGTAAAACCTGGTGTTTAAAAAAATAAATTAACCTAACATTAATTATTTAACCAAAGGGTAACTAGGAGTTGTTGCAAAATTGGCCCTTTTAACGAACCTTCCTTTCATTCTTGGCCTCTTTTCAGCATTCAATTTTCTAACCTCATATCTGATTTTCTTGGAAAACAACCTCGTTCGCCGCTTCTCTCTGTACCTTGATACTCTCGCTTCTCTTCCTCTGTCCACTATTCTTGCATTTTCGTTCATTATTCCCATGTAATTTCCCTACAAAAATGGCCACTTTATCAATCAGTAATTAATATTCGATTCTAACTTATATATATTGACCGTATTAAAGAATTTTTATACAATTAAGTTAACTCAAAAATAACTATCCATAGTGGAATAACTATTTATCTAACATGATATAACAAGTTAAGTCATACTAATCGATAATATGGAGATGATTTACAGTACTGCAAATATATGTATGTTAAATAATAGACAAATTAAATGTTAATTGACGTACTCTCCAAAATTGCATGAATGTTTATCCTTCGTAGTGTTTAAAATGATAGTATCACTTAGCGACTACTAATGTAGAAGAAAGCATGCAAATCATTTTGTTTTTCACGTAAGTGTTAGTTCTACTTTGTTATTTTAGTACTTTGATCCATATAATGTTAAAATCTCAATGTCCACCAATTCGAAATGAAGAGAATATCTAAGATATTTTTGCTCAACTAACTAATGTTTGACGCCCAATATACTGCAAGAAAAAAATATAGCTTTATTAATGAATAAAGGTAGACATGCATTCAGCGGAGCCAAGCCTTTTCCTAAGAAAATTAAAAATATAAATAGGCAATCAAAGAAGCCAAGGAAATGTAGCATCTACGGCTATATACTCCTATACACAAAAATAATTTTAATCTTGTATATACATTATATTCGGTCAAGAGAATTCGAATGAATACGCCCGCTTACTCCGCCCCCTGCATGTATTCTCTCTTTCTTTTTTCTTTTTTTTCTCAAACTAAATGTTAAAAGTCTCACATCGGATATGGAATGAGACCATGGACTCCTTATATGGAATTGGACAATCCTCACCCTACAAGCTAGCTTTTGGGGTTGAGTTAGTCCCAAGATTCATTCTTTACATGGTATCAGAGCCAGACTCATTCCAATTCTTTGTTCATCGATGTTGGGCCCCCAGATTATATTATTCACGCTCCAGTTAACAAGATCTGGGCGTGCGAGGGAGTGTTAAGAGTCTTACATCGGATATGGAATGGAAACATGGACTCCTTATATGGACTTGGACAATCCTCCCCCTACAAGCTAGCTTTTGGGGTTGAGTTAGGCCCAAGATACATTCTTTACACTAAACATGAAAGCTAAAAATGTAAGATTATCACCTAAAGTCCTTGATATAGATATAATAGCATTAACTATTATATGCCTAGAAATCCATTTATAGAATAAAGAATCACGTGGACTTCCACTTTCAAAATTAATTAGTTTCCATGTGAGCGTAACTGGAAATGGGACCTTACTATGCAATCAACAATTCATAGATTATACTTTTTTTTATGTCAATCAACTTCAATTAATGCAAACTTATAATATGAGATAAAGAAATTTAAAACATACCATGCAGTTTGGCCAACAGTCATTTGAATCGAATTCTGGCCTTTCACCATTAGTCCAAGGAGACCTTTGATCAGCCCATGCTGTTAATACACCTTCATAATCAAGATTCAATAAAATCTTCTTATTATTCTCATTTCCATCACCAATTACAACACCATTATCCTCACTTAGATTCTTCGTAGCTACTTCATCACAAACTTCATCTTCTCCGGTAATATTCATCGGTGAATCGTAATCGAATTTGATATCAAAGGTGTCTCCATTAATATCAATATTATGAGTACTATGATCAAGTTGGTGATTGTGAGTATTAGCAGAAGTTGTTTTCGTAACTTCCATTTCTCCATCATCTTCAATTTTGACTTTCTCATGACTAACCATAGAACACTCCATTGAATTTCCCTCTTTATTATCACAAACCCCTAAAAGACCTAATCCTTCCATATCAAATGACTCATCATCAAGTCCTTTCCCTAGTAAACTCTCAACATCGGCTGCGAATTCCGCTAGCTCCATCTCCGATGGTAACATCCCGTGAAACCTATTCAAATCGACGTTACATATATCATACAACGTCATCTCATTAGATTCAAGTTTAAATTCTGAATCTGAGTCTGTTGCCGCTATTGTCGTGTTATTCTCCACGAAGGGATCGAATATGGGCACTCGATATAGAAGTTTCTCCTCTTCGTTCTCATCAAGTGAATTCTCATCACTTAATATCTCGGGGACAAGATGAATAGGGTTCTTGAGAATAACTTCTTCCTCCCCCATAGATTTACTAATCTTTCTCCCTTGCCTAGGAGTTCGCGCCTTTCTAGTAAATCCACGATGCCACGATGGGACTGATACTGACACTGACACTGACACTGACACTGAGACTGGACTTTCCAACTCGGGAAAGTAGTCATCAGATGAAGGTTCTTTCAATGATGATGTTTTAAGACGGACCCTTTCGTGCCTACGAGCCAAAGGGTTCGCCGAATGAACGGAAACATCACAATTTTGACATAAAAATGCATCATCGGCCGGACAATACCAACGTGCCCTTTTTCTAATACAATTGTCACATGCCCTTGCTGTTTTTCCACCCGTTGCACTTGCCAATTTTCTCTCCGAAACCATAGATAAATCTATGTTTAAATATATCAAGAAAATATGTGCTATTTCAGTCTTTGAATTTTTTGTTCATTTGAGGAAAAGTACGGGAGATATGTTGAGATAGATCTTTATGTATAATTGTTGAAAAAAGCTCTAGAGGAACCCAAAAAGACAATGCAAAAAGTGCAATTATTTGGGGAACCCACAAAATGCACTTTCACAGCAAATTAAAGTTCTTTCTTTTTTCTATAAATAATATTTTGGGGACTTCTACAGGGAATGGGAGACACTTTTGGGCCCACAATAAGGCCTTATCTGTATTTTAATTGGCTAAGTTGGTAAAGTTCATCCTTGATTCTTGTTTCTTATTGGTTGAAGTTGTAATCTAAGGGATTTCAAAGGGTCCCACTTATGTTGAGGATGAGAATTAATCTGTAAATTTGATTCAATTTCTCTATCCTAGTGTCCATGTCTATTCTCAGTTTGAAGGAGACTCTTTTGTTAGATTGTCTTGCTTTGAGTTTTTTCTTTTCCAAAATATCTATTAATTCATCTGTCTCAATTTATGTGATATTTTTAACTTTTTGACAGTCAATTTAATTAAAATTTGAAACTAAATTGAATTAGATTAATTTAATATCTTAAAATTAAAATTTATATATTTAAAAACTACATGAAAAATACTATAAGTTGTAACTTTTCTCACATCAATTTGGTGAAAAAATACATCTTAAAATGTTGGTTAAAGTTTATGCAGTTTGAATCTCGGGAAGTGAAAAATATCACATAATTTGGGATAGAGGGAATATATATTTAAAATTTACTGGCTCAACTAATTTAAATTCGGTACGTATAAGACTTATTTAAAAGAGAAAATGCTCCCTTAATAGAAACTTCTCTATTTTTATGGCTCGAATATGAGACTTTTGATTAATGATGGAGTCGTGGAGAGATCATACCCATCAAGAGCATGATTTGGTGGTTGTTTGCTTTGAGTTATATGCTCTCGATGATGATATTTGAAGTACAAGTTTCAATATTTAACAGGAACATATTTTTTGAGAAACAACTAAGTAGGTAACTAGATTTTTTTCTTCATATCTCATAAATTAAGTTATGTAGAAATTTGTTTTTGGTAATTAACGATTTTATTTGCCAAGGGAGTTATGTAGATTTTATATTACATAACTTTAGAGATTATGAGTATTAATGGTGAATTTTATAAGTTTTCACAAGTAAAATGTATTTTGAAATTTACAAATCGTAACTAAAAGAGTTACTACTTGTTTGTTCCACTTTCTATGACTATTAATTTTTGAGGGGTCAAATAATTTATTCTTTTATTGTAACTGTCCATACGTTTTAAAATACTCGTGAGTATATTTAAAAAATATAATATATATTGTAGTACCTTTTATCTAGTTTCAATTAGGTAAAAAAATATTTCAGAAATATTAAGAAACCAATTTGATGCTTTTCTTAGTTTTGGCCTTCCTCAGCTTTTTTTCTGGCCTCTTTAAAAAGCGTAGAGTTAGCAAGCAACCTTGACCTCTTGGCAGGAGGTTCGCTATCCCCCTCCTTACCGGTCCGGCCTCATTATGACACGTGAACTCGAAGCTACGATCAGGTTACATTGGATCTAGTTCTTTTGACCCAATATCGAAATGTAGAACGACTAAAAGTTTTATCCCTATTTTGATTTTTTTTTAACCAAAAGGACTATAAACTAACTTTTCATGTTGTAATAGCTTTTTGAAAAAAATGATTTGACTCTTTGAATTATAACTTGTAGGGAACAAACATAATACGTATTTAAAGTTGAAAAACTCTTTGTTGCGGTCCACTTCTACTTTTTGCCCCCCAAAATTTTTGTCTATCAACCCAAAAGGGAAAGGGATGAAACTATTATTGTTATTTTGGGGTATAGCTTGTCAAAATTTTCCATGTGTAAGAGCATAAGAGGTACATAATTGCCTTTTGAGTTTTGATGATATGACTAGTTTCAACAGTAACATGAGTTATATATATATATATATATATATATATATATATATATATATATATAACGAGTTTGATTTTTATGCATCGTTATATTAAGGTGATTTGTAGTCATAGTTAATTGTTTATAGTAACTTTGATTTCGTCATGTAGAAAATCAACTAAATAACATATCATAACCAACTAAAAAAATACCGACTTATTGTAACAATGAAGAACTTGATATCGTAAATAATTATTTATTATGAATAGGAATAAGACGCATTTACCAATCAGTGAAAGGAGAAAATAATAATTTAATCTTAATTTTTATTTTATTCTTAATGAGATGGTTTATAATGACATAATTATCCATGATTTGTTTTAGCCATAAATTTCATAAACTTATTTTATTAGCCTGAGGAACCTTTTTAACTTTTACCTAAACCTTATATATATGGTAAGAAATATACTAAAATATCTATAATTTGAATATGAACTCAATTATTACTGTATAGTAACTTAAGATCGCTATAAAAATTTATAAACTTTAAATCCTAAATTTAAATTTGCGTTCACTGTCCATTTAAACTCCGCTACGTAAATTAAAATGAAAGAAGTTATATAGCAGTAGTATATTATTATTCGACATTATAACTTACAAAGTCTCTCTTTATACTCTCTTTTCTGATGAACTAAATAGAAATGCACATGAATATTATCAACCCAAAGATTGTACATTTACTCTGTATGTAGTAATCAAAAGTAAACACACTAGTAACTTTTCCTCCTTTTTTATTCCACCAATAAATATTACTCAGTTGTGTAAAATGTAAATAAGTGAAAATAACACAAATTACACGTTAACAATAAACAACTACTCATCAAAAAAAAATTAAACCGGGCGGGTAACTGCTTCCATCCCGCTCCATTGCCATCCCTATTCCTCTTCAGCTTCCTCAATCTTTTGTCCGAACCCTCTAGGTCCGCCTCTAGCTCTCGCAACAATTTTTCCTTTACGACCGCTCTTCTTCTTTTTAGCGGCCTCTTCTTTTTCAAATTTCTCCTTTTCCCTCTTCTGCAAAAAATCCGTAACGGCTATATAAATTACCCCTATCGTTAGAATGGATAATCCGACAAACGCGACGAACAATAACGTTTGTATGATGGTAGACACTCCACTGTCACCCGTGGAAGCAACAATTTGATCAGATGTTTCATCTAAATTCTCTGAAATAGCTGAAATTCTTCGATTTCGGATAGTTTTGGATGAAATCGGTAGATGTGGGACGTGAATTATGTGATGGTTGAACTTTCTAATGGATGAAATTTGAATTGATGGATTTTTAGGGGGTAAAAGAGGTGATTTAGGATTAATTACTAGGAAGGACTGAGATATGGATGGAGTAGTAGCCATTTTCTCTCATTCAATTTTTGCAGGCTAATGGAATTTCTGTACTTTTAATTTCCTTACCATATTTCCTTCACACATTTCCTATCCCAATACCTTATCTGCTCTTCCTTGGGCCCCCGGCGGCCCGGCCCTCAGTAACTTTTCAGAATTTCCATTTCATTTGAACATATCTTTATGCATTTTACTACCTCTAGTAGACAAAACAAATTAAGGGAGTTGATAGTATTTTCAAGACATTTATATAGTATAGACAAACACTATTAGATAGAATGTGAGGGTTGGGGTGGGGTTTGGTATGGAGGTAGTGGGGGGTGGGGAGGAATGATAGGGATAGGGATGAGACAGTCAACGTGAAATATCATGTATGGAACTTATTTTTTCTATCCCTTCTAGGGAAGTTTTATTTTCCTAATTAATTTTTAAAAAATTGTTTTGATCAATCAAATATGAAAAATTTGAAAAATACGGTAATATTTATTAGTTATATATAAGGTAAGTAGAGTATACATTTCAAGAGTTCACTTCATGAAAGATGAATACTTGAGGACGATTTTAAAAGGTTAAAAAACGAATAAGAGAATATATTTAAAAGGGATGATAATATAAAAATTCTTTGCACCATTGCGGGATATTAACTGAACTCTGGGGTAAAGTTTATGCTTAGTTAATATGGAAAGATAACCTCGGAAGCTTGTAATTGTTAACTACTTTTTTGGTTTACATTATTGAAACCGTAAACTTTGTCTTTTACGTTATTGGACTACTTAAAAGATAATTGTAGTTATAAATACACTCAAAATATGAATCATTATCTGAAAAAGAGGTTATTGAAAGTCCACCGATATACACGGCCCAAACCGTGTATATCACATAACCATATTTTATATATATTTTATCATATTTATAAAAATTTTGTACAATTATAATTATGGTAGTAGTCTTGTATTAGAAAAATGTATTTGAAAAAGGTAAATTTATTTTTCATAATTAAATATTGTATCTCATGTATATATATCTCTTCATTAATAAAAATAATCAAGAGATTATTCTCTTTCATGATATCAGTAGTCTAGGAAAAATTTTCCTTCTCCAATCATGTGTTTCCGCCGCCCCTACTAGACCTTCGGCCGACCAAAAACCTCCCTTCATTGTTTTTTTTAATTTTTCTTTTCCCGCATCCCTAATTCTCCTCTTGTTCTTTCATTATGTATACCTCAAAGAATATATTTCATCCTGTCCTTGCAGTCTCCAACATAAAAAATAACATCCCTATTGTTCTTGAGATGGAAAACGTCCAATATTCGACGTGGGCAGAACTATTTAAAGTTCACGCATGGTCTAATCGAATTCTTCATCACATCATCCCCTCGGCAACATGCAAGGAGAAGGTGCCTACCACCAATGGTAACATAACCATATTTGTATATATTTTAACATATTTGTAGAATTCGTGTACAAGTGTAATTATGGCAATAGTCTTGTATTAGAAAAACGTATTAGTTTTGTATTAGGAAAAGATAAATTTATTTTTCATAATTAAATATTGTATCACATATATATATACCTATTTATTAATAAAAATAATCAAGAGATTATTCTGTTTCAGTTTCATCACTGGAGTTCGTCAAATTACACTAAACATATAAAACAATAGTAGTAGATAAAAATTAAAATTCTAATTTTTGTTTCGTGCCTACTGACAAAAACACGCCACGATTCGCAAATTAAAGCTTGTAGGAAGCAAGTCCATAAAGACAACCAATTTAAAATGGACAAAATGGAAAGAAATATAAATGCAGAATAAAAATGAAACAACGTATAGTTTGGGTTAACATAACAGGATAAAAGCTACTCCCTCTGTCCCAAAAAAAATTATTTTATTTTTGACTTGACATAGAATTTAAAAAATAAAGAAAAAAATTTAAATTGTGTGATCCAAAACAAGTCTTAGATATTTGTGTGACTGTAAATTATCTAATAAAATTAAATTGTTTCAAAATATAGAAATATATCAATCTTTTTGAGACACACTAATAAGGACATGGGCGAATTTAGGTTGTGGTGAGGGTGTTCACCCGAACTGAAAGTATGTATGTCTTAGAGACAATCTACAATAAGGACAAAAATGTACTTGAACACATTTGTATTATTAATGAGATTAATATTTATGGCATTTGTAATTATTGAATTATTGTTTGATTGTTTGCAATTATTCATATATGTGCATCCCTTGAGCTTACGTTGTCATTAATAGAGTGAGATATTAACGATAGAACGTAACTCTCAAAATAGCCTCGACTAATGATCATTGAGAATGGGATATCGATGATATGCTATAAGTCGACATGTGGTCTGCATCACATTCTTGGAGAATGTAGCATGTCTCACAGCTACGAGTAATGGTTACTCGTGATGGACACATGAATACTTTGGAGAAGTATTGGTATACCCTGCCGATAAACTATTTGTTATACATGTCTATAGTGTTATCGGCGTTTGGAATATAAATGTCCTTTGACTTGAGGTCAATACGCACCTTGTTTACATAATGATGTACTTTGACCAAGTTCTAAGCTTAAACTCTTCCTGAAAAATATACGACTTGTGTTGAGTGCATCATGATGTAAATTAAGGTGGTAGTTGAGCCAAGAATATGATTCATTCCTCGATTGAAAATTCAAGAGAGCACTCAACTTCTCAATGTTATTAGGTTGACTAAAGTCACTGGCCAGTGCAAGAGACATATTTAGAATATGATCTAATTGTCAACTAATAAATGTGGGATAAAGTGATTAAGTCATTTGGATAGACACTTGCCAAATCCTAAGCTTAATCGAGTGTATCGCGAATGAAAGGAATTTATGGTTCCGCATAAAGATTAAGTTTGCTAGATTCATGTAAACGTACTTCACATATTGAATTCGTCATACGACGCAGTCAAAGAGTTTCGTATGGACCTTAATTAGATTAATGTCGTTATTATATGCGATTGTTTCTTCGATCTAAGAGTGTATTGAGAAAGTATTAAATATTCGATTGAGAATCGAAATATTTAATTTATAATAATTATGGAATATTTCTATTTGATAGAAATTATTTAATTAAGTCGAATTGGATTTCGAATTTAATTAAACGTGTTGGATATATTATATGGGTACTCGGACAAATACAGGGAAGCAATTGGGCCAAAAATTACTGGTCCAAAATGGGAGCTTGGCCGTCCACTTTGGGCGTGTGAAGTGGACCAGTTGGGCTGGTCCACTGAACATTAACATGGGCCCATGTTTTCTTGTTTAGGTTTTGTCATGAACTCCTATATATACAACACATGCCCCATAATTATGATGTTACAGAAAATAACTTTTCAGTTCCTAAAGCAAGATTTCCTAGCTTTCTTGAATAGGAAATACACTGCAGTTAGATCTTGCAATCGAGGAAACAAATCGCGTAGACATATATTAACTTTTGAACACTATGAACAAATGCAAAATGTCAGCTCAAGTGACCCAGAGTGTTCAAAATTGTCTCCAGCATTCTAGGTTAGATTCTCAAAGACAACATTATTTTTTATATTTAGTTTTTGTTATTTTTTTCGAACTGAGTGAAAATCCTGAATCCACCACTGAATAAAGAAAGTGATAATATTTTTTTTTTGAGACGGAGGGAATAGTAGTAATAATTTACAACCAAGAAAGGTGCTAGTATAGATTTTCCTTGCAGGATAAAGATGGTAGTGAATTGACTGTTATGTCTTCTTCTATATCTCACTGTCATTAATATGGCATTATAAGATAGCCATGCTGTGAAAAACAAACATGAAACCGATCATGAGTCACAGCAGAAAATGACGTTTTAGCGAAAAAGGGAATTTTCACTCTCAATCACCTGACTCATATTTATTATCAAAATAGATACGATTTTCGATTTTTATTTGGATAGACCCATATTGTATATCATTTGAAAGTTATGTCACTTTTTCTATTTTCTCTTTTTTAACTCAATCGTCTCTTTATTATTAGTTGACTCACACGATTTTTTTATCATGTTTGGAACTCAAATCGTAGGTAGAGTATTAGTTTTGTAAGATTTGGTTGATGAAATTAAAATCTTATTAGAAAAAAAAATCATCGTGGTTGAATAAATTTAAAAAAGTGAGTTTAAATTCTGAATCTAATTTTCGTAAGAAATTTATAGCGTCTATTGTATAGGATTGTTGGAAATGTCTAAGGGCGATGTTACAAAATTGTAAGTCATTAATGGAGATTTGGATTGATTCTCAACAAGAATTACAATTGAAAATCATAGAAGAATTTAGTCCTTGCCGCTAACGACATGTTATACACTTTAATATATTTTTATACAAGATAAAAATATATTATTAGGTATATAAATATTGTATAATAATATACAAGAGTATATAAATACAGGAATATCGACTATATATACGGGAGTAAAAATTGAAAAATGTGACTATGTGGCTTCGAGGTACTTTGTTGGGTTATATATAAAAACTAGATGATGGCAAGCCCGTGCAAACACGAGTCCAACACAAAAATTGAGTTAATTTAGTGTATAAAATTATGAAAATTTTATTACATAAATATAATTACATTTAATCAATTCAAATAGCATTGTTATAACTTATAGTCCTATAGTTTCAGGAATAGACTATCGGATTGAGCTCTAACTTTGACTATCTTTATTCACCCATTTGATTAAAATAGAGAGTAAACATTTTTGAACCATGTACAACTTACTTAATAAGATATCCAAAACTATTAGTAATAATTTTCTACACTTTTAAAATAAATTTAGTTATATTTTTATTAATAGATATAAAAAAAACATTTTAAATATTTATCAACACATTTTTATTATTCTACTAATCTTAATGTGCAGGTAAAATTATTATACCTTAATCTCTGAAAACTTCCTTAATGAAACACCAAAAAATGCTTACCTTAAAATTTTATTATATTTTATTTATGCTTAAATAAAGAGAACAAAAATGAGTTCTAATCTCTTTGAAACCTAAAGATAAAGTTGCTGGTGACACCTATGAAAAACATGTTTGCTACTTGAAGCAAAAGTTCATCAATTTTCATAGAACAAGTTTGCATTGACAGAAATATCCACTACTTGAATTTTATAGACAAATATCACACATGTCGATCCCAGCACCAAACCCACTCTTATATAATAGTTAAAAAATCATGAAAAAACGACCTCCGTCATGCTAAATTCACATTTATCTGTTGTGTCTTCTTCAATTTATTACGTGTTAAGAATGAATCTTCGGCCTAACTTAACCCCAAAAGCTACCTTGTAGGGTGAGGATTGTCTAAGTCCATATAAGAAGTTCATATTCTCATTCCATATCTGACGTGGAACTCTTAACATTACGAAATTAAAAGATAAAACCATATTGGAAAAAAATAACATGAAATTGGATAAGTGTAATGGGGAAACCTCACCCTCTATATGTATATTAGTTGTAAATCTTACTACTTGGAGAAGTAAATCCTCGCACGCATTTTTGTGAATTTATTATAGCCAATGATAAATAGTATACCCGTGATATACTTACCATAAGTATATCACGGTTTGGTGCATTGATTTTAGGATAATTTTGTATATAATTAAAATTGTATACTTACCATAATTGTATAATTATTGTACAAGTAGAATAAGATTTTGGAAGTAGAATAGGAATAGAATTTTCCTATTATGAAAATTGTAAATTGTATATATACTCTTTCATTAATGAAAATAATCAAATGATTATTTCTTTCATGGTATCAGAAGTCTAAGTTGAAAATTTTCCTCTCTAAATTTTTCTTCGGTCCGAGCCTCCTTCCCTCGATTTCCGTGCGATTTCCCTTCCAAAATCACATGTTCTTTCTTTCGTTATGTCTACCTCCAAGAAAACGTTTCACCCTTCCCTAGTTGGTTCTAATATCAAGAATTGCATCCCTCTTATTTTTGAAATAGAAAACGTCTAATATGCGACGTGGGCCGAACTGTTCAAAATTCACGCACAATCGCATCAAGTCATCCATCACATAATCCCCGCGGCTCCCGAGGATATGGAGGTGCCTAAACGTGATGATGATCCTATTTTGTGGACGACTCTTGATGCCACCGTCCTTCAGTGGATTTACTCCACTATCTCTACCGACCTATTGCAGATGATTATTGAGCCGGACGCTACGACGATGACTGCTTGGAATAGGTTGCGTGACATATTCCAAGATAATCAAAATTTCAGAGTTGTTACTCTTGAGCAGGAATTTTCCCACGTCAACATGGAAAATTTCCCGAACGTTTCAGCTTATTGCAAAAAGTTGAAAGAATTAGCGGACCAACTACGCAACGTTGGTGCGCCCGTTAGTGAAGATCGTCTAGTTCTACAGATGGTTGCTGGCCTATCTAAGACTATAGTGGCGTTGGAACTCTCCTTCGTCAAAGTAACCCTCTCCCAAAGTTCTATCAATCACGCTCCAAGCTTACTTTGGAAGAAGTCGATTTGGCTAAGAAGGCGGCTACCGATGCTAGTCCCGTAGTAATAATTACGTCCTCCACAAATTCTCCGAGTTTTGTTGATAATTCGGGCCAAAATCGTGCTCATGGTGGCGGCAAGAATGCTAGGAAAAATAATGGGAAAAATCGCAGGGGCAAACGCGCTGGTTCCGACAGTGGCAGCGGTGGCCAAAACAACAACAGTGGGTCCCGCCCCAACAACTGTGGGCCACAGCCCAACTAGTCCTAATCTTAGGCCCCCTGTTGTGGGCCTGGGCCAGTGGGCAGTGGCCCAACAATCCCTGCTTTCCAGCGCCTTCACCACTGCAGTGGGGCCCGCCACCACACTTCGGCCAACAATTACGGCCCGATTCGGTCGGCGATACAGTGGGGTTCCGGGTCAGCAGGGAGGCTGACCTGGACCCCACCAAGCCCATCATGCAGCGGGCCCCACTTCTACCAACATTGAAGTCGCGATGCACACATTTGGAATAAATCCTTCGGACCCAAATTGTTATATGGACACCGACGCCACTACTCACATGACGTCTGACCCAGGTACTCTCTCATCTTATTCCAATTTGAGCAACAATCGTGGTATAATTGTTGATAATGGTAATTCAATTTCAATTCGTGGTTACGGTCATAAAACTTTGTCTCTCCCCCCATCCACCCCTTATTTTGAAAAATACCCTTCATGCCCCTAAATTGATTAAAAATTTAGTGTATGTCCGTAAATTCACCAATAGTAATTATGTTTCTGTTGAATTTGATCCGTTTGGGTTTTCTATGAAGGGTTTCAAGACGGGGATTCCTTAATGAGGTGTGATAGTAGGGGAGATCTTTATCCTATCACGTCATGTTCTGGTCTCTCGAGTCCAGCCTTGCCATCAACTTTTGCAGCCCTTGCTCATTCCTTGTGGCATGCTCGTCTAGGTCATTCACATTCGTCTATTTTGTCTTCCTTAGATAATTTTTTTAATTTCTTGTAAGGTTACGCGTAGTACTCTGAATTGTCAATCTTGTTCTTTAGGAAAAAATGTTAGATTGCCGTTTGTAGACTCCAATTCTCGTACTCTAATGCCATTTGATATTATTCATAGCGATTTATGGGCATCTCATGTTCTCAGTTCTTTGGGTCATCGTTATTATCTTCTATTTTTCGATGATTATTCTAATTTTTTATGGACTTTTCCGATAACGAAAAAATCTCAAGTTTTTCCACTTTTTTAAAATTTAGAGAATTTATTAGAACCCAATTCGAACGGGAAATAAAAATTATTCAATGTGATAATGGCAAAGAATATGATAATGGGGTGCTTCAGGAATTTGGTGCTAATAATGGGATTAATTTTCTTTTTTCTTGTCCTCATACGTCTTCACAAAATGGGAAAACCGAACGCAAAATTCGTATCATTAATAACATTGTCCGAACTTTATTGATTAATGCTTCCGTACCCCATTCATTTTGGCATCATGCTCTACAAATGACTACCTATCTTAACATTCTTTCTATCAAAGGTTTGACATATTTGTCCCCTCTTCAAATTTTATATAATAAGACTCCTTCGTATTCACATCTTAGGGTCTTTGGGTGCTTATGTTATCCGTTGTTTCCGTCCACCATAATTAACAAACTTCAGGCTCGTTCTACCCTTTGTGTGTTTTTGGGTTATTCGTCTAATCATCGTGGTTACAAATTTTTTGATTTATCGTCAAATAAGATCATCATTAGTCGCAATGTTATTTTTGATGAGTCCCAATTTTCGTTTGCTAAGGTGAGTAGTCTCGTGCCTAGTTCGTATAATATTTTGGATAACGGTCTCCTCATAGTTTATCCACTATTTATCGAACTTGTCCCGCACCACGAATCCGCCAGCGGGCCCACTAGCCGCTGGTTCTCTAGTAACGGGACATACCACCTTCGTGGGTCCAGAAACTGGGTTGCCTCCCGCCCGCCCAAGAGGCCCGCCGCCTGGCCTAATCCTCGCCCGCCGGCCCAGTTCAATCGTCTACTATTTCTAGTTCCTGTGTTGGGCCAGCATGCCCACTGCCTGCTGTCCAGTCCATCACAAGTCTCGATAATTCTCAAAATCCGCCCAATTCTCCCCTGAGTCATAGACCGGTCACTCGTAGTCAACGGGGTATTTTTAAATCGAAAAGACATTTTAATTTAAATTTTAATGTTCTTAAATCACTCATACCCCGTAATCACGTGTCTGCTTTAAATGACCTGAATTGGAAAATTACTATGACCGGCGAATATAGTGCACTTATTGATAATAAGACGTGGGAGTTGGTGCCCCGTCCATCTGGTGTTAATAGTATTTGGTCTATGTGGATTTTTGCTCATAAGGACAATTCCGACAGTTCTTTTGCGAGGCATAAGGCTCGTCTTGTAGGTGATGGTAAGACTCAGCAGATTGGTGTGAATTGTGGTGAGACGTTTAGTCCGGTGGTCAAGTCGGCTACCATTCACACTGTGCTCATCTTGACTCTTTCGAAAGCATGGACATTCATCAGTTAGATGTGAAGAATGCTTTCTTACATGGTGATTTCAAGGAGACAGTCTATATGCATCAACCCTTGGGGTTTAGGGATCCCAAATATCCTCATCATGTCTGTTTGTTGAAGAAGTCCTTGTATGGGCTTAAGCAGTCCCCACGGGCTTGGTATAAGAGGTTTGCAGACTATGTTTCGACTATTGGGTTCACTCACAGCAGGTCTGATAATTCATTGTTCGTATATCGCCGTGGTTCTTTCTTGGCTTATATACTGTTATATGTAGATGATATTATCTTGATTGCCTCTTTTGATGCATTACGCTAGTCTATCATGGCAATGCTTAGTTCTGAGTTTGCTATGAAAGACTTGGGGCCCTTGAGTTACTTTTTGGGGAATGCTGTCACACGTCATGCATGTGGGTTATTCTTGTCCCAACGAAAGTATGCAGCTGATATCATTGAGCGAGCTGGTATGTTATCATGTAAGTCCACTTCTACTCCAGTTGATACTAAACTCAAGCTAAGGGCTACGGCTGGCTCCCCGTATGAGGATCCGACCCGATATCGCAGTCTTGCAGAGACCCTTCAGTATCTTACTTTCACGAGACCATATATTACGTATGTCGTACAGCAGGTGTGCTTGTTTATGCATGATCCCAGGGTTGAACATATGAATGCGCTCAAACGCATTATTCGATACATCCAGGGGACTCTTGACTATGGCTTACATTTGTATCCTTCGTCAACGTCTACATTTGTCTCGTATACAGATGCTGATTGGGGTGGCTGTCCAGATACCAAACGGTTTACGTCTGACTATTGTATGTTTTTTGGTCACAACTTTGTCTCCTGGTCTGCAAAACATCAGTCGACTTTGTCCCTCTCCAGTGTAGAGGCCGAGTATGGAGGGGTTGCCAATGTGGTCTCTGAATCATGTTGGTTACGTAATCTGCTTTTACAGCTTCATTTTCCTATTCAGAAAGCTACCTTGGTTTATTGTGATAATGTTAGTGCCATCTACCTTTCTGGTAGTCCGGTTCAGCACCATCGCACTAAACATATCGAAATGGACATTCACTTTGTTCGCGAAAAGGTAGCTCGTGGACAAGTACGCGTCTGTCATGTCCCTTCCAGGTATCAAATTGCAGACATCTTTACAAAGGGTCTTCCCTCGGTCATTTTTGAAGATTTTATGGACAATCTCAGCGTACGAAGACCATCCGCTATGACTGAGGAGGTGTGATAAATAGTATACCCATGATATACTTACCATAAGTATATCATGGTTTGGTGCATTGATTTTAGAACAATTTTGTATATAATTAGAATTGTACACTTACCGTAATTATATAATTATTGTACAAGTAGAATATGAATAGAATTTTCCTATTATGAAAATTGTAAATTGTATATATACTTTTTCATTAATGAAAATAATCAAGAGATTATTTCTTTCAGACAAATATGTCAAGTGTCCTGGCTTTGATAATGACTTTTATTTTAATTGTTCTAGCATTCTCACATGCACTTTTTCTATAATGTTTACGCTCTTTAGTTAATTGCTAGTCAAAGTTAAAAATGGACATGGCAACATGCAATGCCTATGATCAAAGTAAAAAAAAATGGACAAATTAATTGGATTACAAAATGTTCTCATGAATAGATAATGGGATAAGATTAAAGACTCGTTCAATGTAAAGAAGAAAACATTTCCTCCAAAACCATTACTCAGGAAAATAACATTACCTAAATCCAATGCACGCACCAAACCATATTTAGGAGACTCAACCTTAAACGGTTGGCTTCCACGTATGATGTAACTATAATTACAGAGGATAGTCTCTAAAAGCTGCCACCAATTCAATGTATAGTAAGGTTATAAATTATGAAAAAGTGATAACTATTGGTAGTAATACATAGTATTAAATTAATAACTAAGGTTAAGTGATACATTTTATGTAAAAAGACATATCGTGCACGTATTCGTTTGATGCATGAATCGGCTGCAGGTAAGTATGAGAGTCTGTGCATATGTGGATTTTGATGGCTTTTTTAAATAAAAATTTCATAATGAAAGCAATAAAGAGACACATAAATTGGGACTTTTCATAAATAAAAATATGTTTAAATACTAAAATGTTAGTAAAAATATTTGTTTGTTTCAGACCAATAACAATGTCATACTTTTTGGAGCGGAGGAATATCTCTTATCCGAGCAGTAATATCGGAGAAAATATTTTTTAAATTCCTAAAATGGTAGCCGATATTTGCAGTTTATGATATTTAGAGCTTCAATACTTTAAATTTTCTTCACAAATATCTATAGAATGTAAGAACAAGTACAACTCTCACAGTGTAATATCTTACTTTTAGCTAGGAAGTACAAAGTTATAGACCAAGGAGCCCCCATCAGCAAAGAAAAGAAAAACGGGTAGTGCAACTGATAAGTTAACATCATGGATATTTATTTTTTCTTTTACAATATTTAGTTTTTGGGATAATTGCATTTTTGGTCCCTAATTATAGTAATAAATTTTATTTTCGATTCTACTGATATATGATTCAACACATTTAACCTTTAATTAATTAAAATATATATTTTTGATCATTTCGTGTAGAAAATATGTTGTATCTGACTATTTATAAAAATATATTACCGTCAAATATAGAGTAACATTACAACTTAATATTACACATGAATAATTAAGTGATGAAACCGTTAATATTTATTGTAAATTTGGGATTATTCACAAGTAAATGGAGGAAGAATACACAATTCAATTAATAGATGGTGTAATATGCGTAGTCAAATATCAAAGAGATCAAAATTAAAATTTACTAATAATCGAGGGACCGAAAGTACTATTAATCATTTTTTTAATTATAAAATCCAATAGCTCATGTTACATTAATGGGCTACTTACCCATGCTGGAAACGAGCCTAGACAAAGTGGGCCCATTTAGGAAAATCCTAGAAAAATGTGGTCCTCCTTGGGACCATTTATGAGTGTCTTATTCTTATGATGCACATGGTGGGCTTTGTAAGTTTTCTGGATGACTCAAAAAGTACATCTGCCCATATATCTCAAGTCAGTTAATTCCAATAAGCTCACATAATTTTTGGATCGAAGCCCAAAGTATATTCTCTTATTCTGATCATACAATCAAAGACCCATTGGACCACATCAGAAGACTTGCCGCCTCACTTGCTATTTACCCAATTATATTTCTAAATGATTAGTACTTTGTATTACTGAAGGAACAATAAATGTACATCAAACAGATAGCACAACAACAACAATAACTAGTGAAAATTACACAACGTGAGGTCTGTGAAAAAGGAGAACTTACATGTTCTTTGTGTAGCAGAAGACGACCACTGGTTGGTGGTTCAGATAAACCCCTATACCTCTGAGTCTCTTATATTCTAAGTCGTTGAGAAAAGAGTGGAAATTACACTGAGAGTTTTGTCTTTCCTATATCTATAAGGCTACCTTATAGTCATAGGTGTACTTATATAGGATAAATTAGGGTTAGCAATAATTATTAAAATCATGGTATTTACTCTAAGTGGACTTTTAAAGCACCTTTATAGGTGTACTCTTATTTTCGATAATTACATTTACGATTCCTCAATTTTACCCTAGTTAACCACTGTTTGTTTTGGCTGTTTGCTATACAATTTTGAAATCTTTGTACAGTCACGTTCACTTGGTAAATAAAACTTAGTTTAGTTATCAAAAAAAAATTATGATCAATAAAGAAATAAAAAGGAGTCAAGTGAAAACATAATTGAGAATTTTTAAAACTTTTTTACATATAGACTAAATAAAAGTTTATCTTATAAGGAACATTGTGTACGTACACAATTGCTAGGTATACCAAAATATCTAAAACTTAGGGGAACAACTAATAATTGAAGGGATAGAGACCTTACACTATTGGGACCATGGGTTCCTACATGAGTTGTTAAATTTGCTTTTTTTTTTTCATTGCTGACTGTTGCAAGGATTTATTTTCTTTTTTATCTCCCTTAAATTTTATATGATTTTGATTATATAGCTTTAGCAAAAATGTATCATTTGGAAGGGTTTTACGATATATTATGTAGGTTCAAAAATTACTTGATGCTAACTTTACTCTTATATTTCTTCATGTAATCATATCTTTGTTAATAATATTATTTGTGTGACGTTTCGAGAAAAGGCCCAAAATCGTCCCTCATTTTGAATTTGGATTTTAAGTTATTCCTATTCTTTCACATGGAGCACTAATAGTCCTCAATATTTATAAAATTAGTGAATTTTTAAATTCTCCTTAAAATATTCTCCACTGTTGGGAAACTGTCAATCAATAGCTCGATCAACACCCTTCGAACTAGGGGCTCAATCCATTCACAAAAACCATGAACCTCGTGATATTCAACTAAAATTCTATATTTCTAGTACATTATAGCCTCATATCTTGATCATATTTGTATGATTTACATTGATTCTTAGTTGTTTCGAGCTCATTACATGTTTTATATCGGTAGGAAGTGTGTTGGACTAAAAACAGACTGAAAAGGAATAATTTAGTGCAAGTCGAGTAAAGAAAATAAAAAATCGAAGAAGTAGAGCTCGTCTTCCATGCTCCCGTAGCGAGCATCCTACACGAGCTAGGAGAACCAGCTATGTACAAAGCAACGAAACGAAGGAATGACAAGGAAGTTGACGAGCTAGGCCAAAAACATGCTTGAGAGGGTCGTCAACATCCTCGTCAGGCGAGCCCATAGACGAGCCCCATCAGTTTTTCTATTTCGAATTGGGCTTGGCAAGGGAGACCTTCTAGACTCACTAGATTATATTTAAATTCCAAAAAACGTATTTTGGGGGAGGCAATATCTTGGAGACGACTTTGGGAGCTAGAACACGCTACTAGCGGAAGCAACGGAAATTCACCTTAGAGTTTCACTTTCTTCCATTCTTTTACTTGCTCCGATGGAATTCTATGATATGTTCTTAAATAATATTATGAGTAGCTGGATTTATTTTCTAGAGTTTTGATTAAACCTTTTGTAGGATGAATTCTTGTTACGTTTTTATATAATTGAGCCACTTATTTTTTCTACTTGTTCAACTACGTGCTTATTTCAGATGATTGAATATCCATGAATTAGTTGTACCTATTTATTGTGTTGCTCGAGAGAGAATGCATATTTAGGTAGTTATTGAACAACATCACACCTATGTATATGAGAGATCAATACGACGGGTTTAAAAGCGGGAATAGAGATAACGAAATTTTGACGTGGTCATAGTGAAAGCGGTGAGAAATTGCTAGCTAGAGTAGTTCGATAGAATACGTCTAGTAAATTATCGTGATTGATCGAGAGATACTTACGGTAACTTGAGTGCTCAAATTCGTAGAGAATAGATCGTCGAAACTATAAATAACATAGTGAGTTCTTCCTCTTTTTGGTTGATACTTTTTACTTCTACTTTATTTATTTATTAGTTAAGTAGTTTAAATAGAAATTTTAATCGTTATAATTCAGAATATTGTTCCAACTTCTTTGAGGATTTGACTATGGACTTTTAGACCGGATTATATTTGCACCGACCGCTTATACATTTTAGGATTAGAGTTGTGCATGATGACCTGTCCACATGGCTCAAAGCCTCTCAGTTGACTGAGAGACTAATTGTTGAGCTTTGGGCATCTTGGAGTGCCTTTGTTAAGGCTTCATTTTTCTATAGTTAGGACACATAATCGTTCTAATAAAATCAGATTTAGACGGATTAGTTATTCAAATTTCACATTGTCGGATCTGGAAAAAAATACAAGCATCAAATCAGAGACTAAGTGAATAAAAAAGAATAAAATCGAATAATCTTTTTCCTTCTACATTAAAATCAAATTTAGACAAATTGGCTATTCATATCTTTACGGCATTATTGAATTCGGCAAATAAATACAAACATTAGAGATTGAACTTAAGGAAAAGAGAATGAGAAGGAATAATAACCTCCAAACTTTGCGGAAAAAAGAAGCAGCAAACACATAAACAGTAAATTATTCACAAAATAATACATCAGATTACAGAAATTTGAACTTATGTAGAAAAATGGAATAACATGTAAAATCAAAAATCAATTTCATAACAGATGCCTTTGTGTATCGAAACAAAAAAAAAATTAAGAGAATGCAGAGGAAGCCTCATCAACTGAACTATTTTTTGCAATAACCACCATTATGAGAAGGTAATTTGTGAGAAGGTAATTTAGGAGAAGGTAATTCCCAAAGGACACTTCGCAAATTATCAATATCACTCTCATAGTTATTAGCCATTACAAGCGTGATTTTTTTATTGAATGATGGTTCAATCCTTTTTTCACAACTTCAGAATCAGCAATTGTCTTTAGCTCAATCATTTGATGATTGAGTCAATTGTATATATTGACTGATTCAATAGCACGAATGTCCTCCCGAAGGACATCAATTTTGTTACTATACTTGACCTCTACAATTTTTTTGAAATCATTTTGCCATCTTCATCAAGTAGGTTATTAAGAGTAATAAACTCCTTGAAGATACAAGCATATCCATCGCATTGAGAATTTGTGTTTGCAGAAAAATGAAAACAAAACAAATAGAACACAAAATTTTGAGAATTTTTGCACTTAATTTTTGCAGAGAAAATGGTCAACGAACTTTTCCACCACTAAGAGAAGGACAGGGATCAATTGAGAGTTCTTATTCCAAACATTGTTTCAAGATTATATTGATATCACATTATTTTTACTGCTCTAACCTCTATTGTTATATGAAACAATGACAACCAAGGGTCACTCAATACAACTAGTGACCTAAAGCCCATTTTTAATAAGAGATGTATGTTCATTTTTTCATACTTGTTATTTATAGTGTATAATTCTTAAAAGACATAAAATATATAATTTCACATTGTAATATTATTGCTATTATTTGTATTAGTAAAGATCAATTGAAGTTATTACTATTATTTATAGTAGTAAAGGTTAATTCAAGTTAATAGAGATGTTTGTCATGTGATTGTAATACAATTCGTTGGATGATGTTGTTTAAAATTTTATTTACTAATATGAAGATATGAGTAGTTTAATTCAAAACTCTAATATATTTCTAATATAAAAGTAAATAATTTTCTTTCTTTCTTTTTTATAATTTTTTTCTTTTTCTATTTTTTACAAACTTCTGTAAAGAATTGATCTAAGGCCTAACTCAACCTCAAAAACTAGCTTGTAGGATGAGGATTGTCCAAGTCCATATAAGGAGTCCATGTTCCCATTACATATTCGATGTGGGACTCTTAACACTCCTCGCACGCCAGACCTTGTTAACTAAAACATGAATAATATAATTTGGGGGCCCAACATCGGTGAACAAAGAATTGAAATGGGCCTGACTCTGATACCATGTAAAGAATGAATCTTAGGCCTAACTCAACCCCAAAAGCTAGTTTAGAGGGTGAGGATTGTCCAGGTCCATATAAGTATACATATCAAATGCGGGACTCTTAACAACTTCAATATTTTCTAAGCAAAAATATAATCATAAAATTCATTATTAATTAAAAAAATTGAGCGGTCAATTTTTTGGTTCCTTCTTTATTTCATTATTTTAATTAGTTCCTTCTTTATTTTTGTCTATCCTTTTTGTTTTTTGTTGTTTCATTATATTTCTCGATAGCTCCTTTACACTAACATGCTCCATTATTTTAGATGTGATCTTTGTCTTCCTTTCTACCTCCAAAAATTCAGACAAAAACTTGGTATGCTTTAAAAACTTCAAATAAAAAGTTTTAAGAAAAAATTTAACGTTTGGTTTCAAATATCAGTAATCTAAATTTCAATCGCATATATTTGAATTTCAGGTAAAAATGACTAAAGTTCACTTATACCAGCAATATGTCAACCTAAAATTCGTAACTTCCGACGCTAAGTTTTACAACTTTAATCACGTGTGTCAGAAGTTGACTCTAAAGTAGTTAAACATTATGGTTATGTATTAAATAAGGCCCCCAAAAATGGTTATCTTTGCACTTGCTCCGATAATAATTCGGTCCATTAGCAAAGCCAAAAATCGAAGAGGCTTTTTTGTCCTCATTTATGGCCCATAGTGGCGTTTTACCTTACTGTGGTTTAACTCCACCTAGCTTCATGTTGTCGAAGCTACTGTTATCTCTCAGGTATTACTTATTTAATTTAAATCTAAATCTATTTTCATAATTTGCATATATTCAGATATTTACAAATTTATGTATTTTGAATTTATTTTGTTACGTGTGGCTATTGAAATCAACATGTTCAATTAATAGTGTGTCAAACATGGCTTGTAATTTTAGGTTTTGATTGCATAATTAGTTGTCTAAGGAACTTAATTAGTATCTAAGCTCTATTGTCTGTTAGGGCTTTAAGCATAAATCGCGAATAAAGCGTAGGCTTTAATGAAGAAAGGCTCAAAGGGAGAAAAAATACAAAATATATATGTGTAGTTCGAGACTAGTAATTATAAACATGAATAATAAATATATGGATAAAGATATTGAGAAAAAATTACGATAAAGTGAAATATCAATTGTTTAGTGTCGCTTCATTGGGCAGGAAAAGTATGTCACGACACTGAAGCTCCTGCTAATATGCTTGTCTGTTTTAAAGAGGTTTTCTAGAAATTTTATGGTGGGTGATGACTGTTGAATTCCCTCCATTACATTTCACCTGAGAAAGTTACCATACTTATCAATTGTCCGAGATTTAGGAGGTCGCATCTGCAAGCATTGTGCATTTCACTCATAGATCACATAAAACAGCACTGTATGTTTACTCTAATTAAGTACATTTAATCTACTACAACAAGAAGACAATTTTTATGAAGTTTGGCTTTCGATTTTATCATATATGAGTTGTACTTGAGTTGCATTGTTCCAAAATATGAGCCCATCTCAAATGTTGCAATGTACCAACGTACACTTTCTAGATATGTGATCCCATTCCTAGTGATGAGTTAACACTTAGTAACTGATTGAGCTATGTTTGCCATATTTGCTCTCATTCTAAACCTATTCCTTCTATGTGCACCATTTTAGTTTGCACAATGCCTTTTGGGTCATCACACAACATTGTCTAGACAATGGTTTTCTAAAGAATCTTTAAAATGCTTGGTTTGTAGTGTTTTTTGGATAATTTCTAAATCCAATGGTTTATTCTAGAAAAGGTCAATGAATACAACTAGAACAACTACGACTCAATCCTAAGTAGTTGAGGTTGGCTATATGGATCACCACTATCTGTTTGGTTCATTTGAATGCATTTCATTCCAATACCAAGAATTTAGGTTCTCTTGTCTCTAGTACTAGAAGTTCTCTTAATTTTCTACTTGTAAGAATTATATCTACTATAAGCTACCAACATCACTCAGCTTTGATATTCAAGGTTCTATGTAGGACACGTCTATGAATCACAAGCTTCCTACTCTTGTTTTCTGTTGTGTGTGTGCCAGTTGTACCTTCTTCCGGATATGATCTGTTGATCCATCTTAACATCTGTATATGTACGACACTTGTGTTGTGGATATGCTAGACCTTGAAGGCTTCATGTTTATTCATGTATAGCATTGTTGGTCTTACAACCGTTTTATAGAACTTGCCAATAAATTAGATAGCCGTTTTCTATCCCGCAACATTCCGGTGGTACTTCTCCATTAAACCATTTTTGTTTTAATTATGTGTTACATACTTGCATCTTTATTTCTCATGCTAATCTCTTGAAACATCGCATCTAGATATTTGAATTGACTGCATTTAGGCACTTCAATCCTTCTAATCTCTCATCAATCTCTATCTTCTTATGCTAGTTGCAGTATGTATGATTTGTTTCACTTCTATTTATCATAAAACCATTATTTATACATTGTTTTTCCATAAGGTTTTAGTTAACACTATCGCTAATTTTGTGTATTAGCCCAATATCTTGTGCAAATAATATACACCATGAGAACTCATTTTATATTCTTTGGTAGCTCATTCATTTCTAGGGTAAACAACTACGGGGTCAACAGAGTACTCGGTTTGGACCCACGGTTATGAGAAACTCAATTTGATTCCCTATTTCCATTCTCACACTTATGACGACTGCTTCGTGCATATGCTTTATGACATTTATGTATATTCAATATGAATTCCTTTCTCCTGTATCACCCACCAAAAAACTTTTCTTGACGCTCTATAGTACACTCTCTAGATCAATAAATATTATGTATAGATCTTCTTTATCTCCCTATAACTTCTTATCATTCTTTTTAGCAAAAATATGGTCTCTGTTGTAGATTTACTAGGCCTAAATCCAAATGGCTTATGCCATCGCTTTATGACTCTTCTGGCTTTTTTTTGGTAATGATTGCTATCTTTCTTGTCAACCTTTTAATTTAAAGTTGTGAACTTTATTTTTATTCTTCATTGGTTCTTCATAGTTATGGCTGGTAGAAATCATATGTCCCGTCAGCCTGATAACTTCTGAGGATTCCGTGATGAGCCACCACCACGGGTTATTATGCAGCCAGGATCGGGACCCCTCCCTCCTCATCCATCAGCCCTTGAAGAGGAACTAGAACTCCAGCATAGGGACATGCAGAGATTTCTTGCTGAAAACAGACACATGATTGATGAGAATGTAATGCTTGAAAGGGAATTATCTGCTGTAAAAGATGAAATGCATAGATTAAGTCAGGTCATTCCAAAAATGCGTGCTGATAATGAGGCACAAGTAAGAGAGTATATTGACAGAGGAATGAAGTTAGAGGCTGATCTTCGATCTACTGAGCCTCTGAGGTTAGAGGTAATCCAATTAAGAGCTGAAGCTCAGAAGCTAAGTACTTCACAGAAAGAATTATCTGCCCAAGTTCTAAGTCTTACTAAGGATACTAATCGACTACAAACTTTTTCCCCTAAGAAAAGATGAATAAACATGCAATACTTTGTTATTATGGTCCTATGGTGTCAAGACCCTCATTCTTTACAATTAGGAGTGTCAAATGGGCGGGTTGGGCTAGATTTGGGCGGATTATAATGGGTTGAGTTAATAAATTTACTTGGGTTGAAATAAGCTAAAAAACGGGTCATAACTCGACTCACCAAATCCTTACTAAGTTTTAATTTCTTTATTTGTTCTTATATTATTTTTAAGTACCTAATAAAACCTTTTTTCCCCCTTTATTATGATTATATATACCATATCAATAAAAGAAAACATCTTTTTGAAAATATTTTGACAAGGTTTGTATGGGTCAATTTGGGCTATATATCAGCCAAATTTTTTGATGGACTGAAATGAATTGGCCTAAGATGAGCTAAGCTATAAACGGGCGGGTTAACTTTAACGAGTTGAGTGAGTCATGTTTTCATAGGCTAACTTTGCCACCCCTATTTACCACCACCAACAACAACAACAACATACCTAGTGAAATCCCACAATGTGGGGTTGGAGGGAAGGGTAAAGTGCAGACAACTCTTTTCAAAAGACCCTATGTGATGGCTAACTTGTCATAACTTCTCTTTTGACTATCCAATTTGATGATGAAATTGTAGGAGGCAATTTGAATATGAGAAGAAAGCAAATACAGAACTGGTGGAGCAAAATCAAAATATGGAGAAGAATCTCATTTCAATGGCTCGTGAAATAGAAAAGCTGCGAGCAGAGAAAGTTGGACGGGGCCTTGGTAAGTTCTCTATCTCTTTTCTTATCTGCTTCTTTAATATAAGCTTTCAACCCGTGGAAACAACTTAGTTTTATGTTTTTTCTATTTCATTTAGGTGCGGGAGCTTATGGCATGATGAACGGAAACACTGAGATGAGAACACATTTTCATTCTTCAGCAATCAAGCCTAGCTATCTCAGGGCATATGACAAATAAAGAGTAGTTTTATCATTTGAAAAGATCTGTCACGATAAGATATGTAAAATTAATGCCAAAATTAGCTAACAAAGCAAGCCATTGAAACTTCTAATTAGCGAACTTAGCAATATGTCTAGAAATTAAAACTTGAAATATTCAAATTTATAGTAGAAAGAGCCTCAAGACAAATGTAGGAATATGAAAAGATTGGAGTCACTCAAACATAGAAGTAACGAGGACGACGAAGAAACCAGGAAGCAAATCAACTCAAATAACTAGCATGTATGGAAAAGATGTATAACATCCACAGAGAAATATCACACCTCCAATCAAGTCAATTAAGTTTCCACCATCAACACAAAGAAATACTTGCAACAACAAAAATACTAGTTTTGATTTGCAAATGTTTCAACTTATTCTCAAACAAAATTTAAGTCTAAACTCAATGTTAACTATCAGTCTGGATTCAATTCTTAGTATCAATCATAGCCTTTGAGGTCAACCACACTAAACAATCTCCTCGTAATCACCTTGACCCTCAATCCCACGCCTCTAGTTCATCATCCACGCTCTACCATCAACGAAGACAGGTGCCAATGTAGTAACTACTCCAGCATACGCTTTACGCTTTATTGATAAGGCATTGGTTTTCCTGGACACCATCAGACGGAACAAAAGTTGGTCTGTCTAATAGTGTCCAGGAAAACCAATGCCTTATAGTTAATGACATGAAACCATTTATGATGTCCTCTACAAAAACTAGTCTAGCATGATTTTTGTTGAATTTTTTTCTTCAAAATCTCGTTTTCACAGAAAATGAGATTTTAAAGGAAAAAAAATTCAACAAAGGATTAAAAGGAGTATGCTTTGATAAACAAGAAAATCAAGAAATGGAAAAAAAATATGTACAAATCCAAATCAAAATAGATCTATTTTTTTTTTGTTGCATATCTTCCATTCCTCGGTTACGATATGTATGTAACAATGGATTAAAAGGAGTATGCTTTGAGAAATAGCAAAAAAACAAGAAATAAAAAAAACATGGAAAAACCAGAATTTTTCTCCTCTTTTAAATGTTGAAGCGGTGAGGGTACTTTGAGAAATACAAAGAAATCAAAAAAACATAAAGCCTTATTGAATATAAATAAATAGTAGAGAAAAAAACAGAAGAAAGCATAGAATAAGTCAATAGATCTTATAGGTCATACAAAAAGAGAGAAATACCTTATTTATAGAGGGTTGGCACCCTAGGTTTTTGATGGGCTCATTTCTAATAAGAGATGTATGTTCATTTTTTCATACTTGTTATTTATAGTGTATAATTTCTAAAAGATATAAAACCTTTAATTTCATATAGTAATATTATTGCTATTATTTATATTAGTAAGGATTAATTCAAGTTAATAGAGATGTTTGTCATGTGATTGTAATACGATTCTTGGATGATGTTGTTTATAATTTATTTACTAATATGAAGATATGAGTAGTTTAGTTCAAAGTTCTAATATATTTGTATAATAAAAAGTAAATAATTTTCTTTCTTTCTTTTTTGTAATTTTTTTCTTTTTCTATTTTCTACAAACTTCAATAATTTCTAAGCGAAAATATAAACATAAAATTCACTATTAATTAAAAAAATTGAGCGGTCAAATTTTTGTATACTCCACAATATTCTATCTAAGGTCATGTACTCGGTAAGCTAAACCTGCGCCATATTCTATCTGATCACATTTTCCCAATACTTCTCCATCATTTATCTATCCTTTTTATAGTTCCATTATATGTCTCGAGAGCTCCTTCGCACTAACATGCTCCATTATTTTAGATGTGGTCTCTGTCTTCCCTTCTACTCCAAATATTCGGACAAAAACTTGTTTAAAAACTTCAAATATATTTTGCAAATCAAAATTATATGATGTTTGGTTTCAAATTTCAATAATCTAAATTTTAATATGTTTATATTTGAACTTCAGACCAAAATGATTGACACAAGCAATACGCCAACCTTTCAGATAAAATTTATAACTTCGGACGCTAAGTTTTGCAACTTTAATCGCGTGTGCCGGAAGTTGACTCTAAAGTAGTTAAACTAATCAAAATTATAAATTGTGGCTTATGTTTTAAATAAGGATCCCAAAAATGACTATCTTTGCACTTGCTCCAATAATTACTCATTGGCCCATTAACAAAGTCCAAAACTGAATGGGCTTTTTCGTCTTCTCATTTATGGCCCATAGTGGCGTTTTAGCTGGTTTGTTTACTCCATCGAGCTTCATCCTGTCGAAGCTACTTGTATCTCTCAGGTATTACTTATTTAATTTCAATCTAAATCTATTTTCATAATTTGCATATATTCAGATATTTACGAATATATGTATTTTGAATTTGTTTTGTTAAGTGTGGATATTTGAAATTAACATGTTCAATTAATAGAGTGCTAAATTTGGCTTGTAATTTTAGGTTTTGGTTGCATAATTAGCTGTCTGAGGAACTTAATTAGTGTCTAAGCTCTATTGTCTGTTAGGGATTTAACGAATAAAGCGTAGGCTTTAATGAAGAAAGGCACAAAGGGAGAAAAAAATACAAAATATATTTTGTATCAGGAGGTCATGTGTTCAAGCCGTTTAAACAACCTCTTGTAGAAATGCAGGGTAAGGCTGCGTACAATAGACCCTGACCCTTTCCCGGACCCCGCACATAGCGGGAGCTTAGTGCACCGGGCTGCCCCTTTTTATATATGTGTAGTCCAAGACTAATAATTATAAGCGTGAATAACAAATGTATGGATATAGATATTGAGAAAAGATTATGATAAGGTGAAATATCAATTGTTTAGTGTCGCCTCTTTAGGATTATGCTCGTTGGCAAGGAAAACTATGCCTTAGAGCCTTAATAACGAAACTGAAGCGCCTGCTAAGTAAGGTGAATCACTTAACATGTTTTGCGCCACGTTTCAGGGAAAGCACACATTTGAGAACACTGCTTTATTGTGATAAGCAAAGTAGAAATAAGGGGTGGGAAAGTTCTCTTCTTTCTTTGTGTAGACTTGAGCTGCAACTTGCATATTTGCTCTTTCCTTGGTTGGAATGACCATTTATATCGAGTATAACTCGTAGTAATTACATGTTTGGATTGTAAAATAATCCTGCTCTAAAAAGCCGCAAATGGAGTTAAATTTAGTGTTCACAAACATATTGCATGCAAAATTGTTTTCTAGGGTTGTGGATGTGTGTAATTCCCACTGTTTAGCGAGAAGTATACTAGTTAAGGTTCTATCCAAATCTTCAAGTATCAGAATGTAAAAAATTTAGCTCTCTTTTTCTAGACCCCGCTGTGGGATTACACTGGGTATGTTGTTGTTTTCTATTTAATTAATTGTTGACTTCTATTTGAGGTAGAAATAGTGATGAGCTTCAAAAGTTGTCCAGGTTCATCAAAATATAAATGCATGTAACTCTCTCTCTCTCTGCACGTGCCCGTGCTAGGGCCAGCGAGAAAGAAAAATAGTATAGTGAACGGTGGTAGATTTTAGTGGATGTATAATTGATACTAGAAATGCTGATTCTATGTAGTAGTTTAGTGAGTTCTCTTTAATTGTAAGACATCTTGTAGTTTTGTCAGGAAGGCTGTAAAGTTGGTCTTTGCCTTACCTCTTGAGCAAATGTCAATGTTTATGAGGCAAATTCTAGAATTAGTTCTCCAATGATGTCTTTGGAAATTCTGGCATTTCTTAGGATTCATGTGTGTCCGTTTGTGTAACGACAAATAATTAAGTGTGTTGACATTCTACTAAAAGAATGTCTGTCTTTTACAAAGGGACCTTGATTCTACTCCATGTCACAATACCTCGAGGCTCCTAGAGTTGATAGGTGAACTACCTTAATATGCAGCACTTGCCAAATATGCAAGGCTGTTTGAGATGCTGATTTTCAGTGTTCCTGTCAAAAATATGTTGGTCTGCCTTACAAAGGTTTTCTAGAAATCTTATGGTGAGTGATGACTGTTATGCCTTTCATTACATTTCACTTGAAAAAGTTATCATACTCATCAATTGTCTGAGTTTTAGGTCACATTTGCAAGCATTGTGCATTTCACTCATAACAACAACATACCCAGTGTAGTCCCACGAGTGTGGTCTGGGAAGGTTAGAGTGTACACAGACCTTACCCCTACCTTTGCAGGTAGAGAGGTTAGACCCTTGGAAAAGATAACAAGTAGTAATAGAAAACTAAGGATAAGAAATATGTGAATACTAAAATTGAAATACAAGAAAATGACGGAAATAATACTGATCCAACAAGAAAGGAAAATAATACTAATCCTACTACTAGCCTTCTAACCTAATCCTCGACCTCCGCACCCTCCCATCTAGGGTCATGTCCTCGGTAAGCTGAAGGCTTGCCATATCCTGTATGATCACCTCTCCCCAATTGTGCATTTCACTCAGATTTATCAAAAAATTTAAGCAGCATTGTATTGTTTACTCTAATTAAGTACATTTAACCACAATGAGAAGACAATTTTTATGAAGTTTGGCTTCCGATTTTATCATATATATCTTCTACTTAGGTTCCATGATTCCAAAATATGCTATATATATATATATATATATATATATGAGCCCATTCCAAGTGTGGCATAGTACCGAAGTATGCTTTGTTACTTTGTATATATGAGCCCATTCCTAGTGTTGAGTTTACACTCAGTAACTGATTGAGCTATGTTTGCCGTATTGGCTCTCATTCTAAACCTATTCCTTCTATGTGCACTCTTTCAGTTTGCATAACGCTTTTTTTGGGTCATCGTACAACATTTTCTAAACAATGGTTTTCTTAAGCCTCTTTTCAATTCTTGATTTGTAGTGTTCTTCGGATAGTTTCTAAATCCAAGGGTTTTTTCTAAAAAAAGGTCCATGAATACGACCAGAACTACGAATCAATCCCAAGTAGTTGGGACTTGGGGTTGGCTATATGGATCATCGCTAACTATTTGGTTCATTTGAATGCATTATTTTGAAATATCAATAATTTAGGCTCTCTAACACCAGTTCTCTGAATTTTCTGCTGACATACAAATCTCTAACTAGATAAAAGATACTCCTAGTAAGCATTAGCCCTACTATAAGCTACCAACATCACTCCGCTTTAATCTCAAGTAATTAGTATGGACTGCATGGATCTTTTTCTTCCAGTGTGGATTTCAAGTGATTGTAGTGTTTCAAAACAATTTGCTTTCATATGATTTTAATTTTACCTCATCCCTTTTTAGCCCCTCTTTAATCATTGTGGTTCCCCACCTACTGACCGGTACCTTCAAGGGTCTACATAGGACACGGATATGAATCTCAGGCTTCCTACACTCATTTTCTTTTGTGTGTGTGGCGGTTGTACCTTCTTCCGGATATGATCATTTCTAATATTGCATGACTGCTGATCCATCTTAACATATGTATATGTGCGACACTTGTGTTGTGGATATGCTAGATTTGGCTCCATGTTCATTACTATATATCATTGGTCTTACAACCGTTCTATAGAACTTGCCAATCAATTAGATAGCCATTTTCTATCCCGCATCATTCCGGTAGTACTTCTGCATTTCAACGATTTTTGTTTTATTGACGTGGTACATCTTTATCTCTAATGCTATTCTCCTGAAACATTGCGTCTAGATATTTGAATTGACTGCATTTAAGCACTTCAATCCTTCTAATCTCTCCTCAATTTCGCTCTTCTTATGCTAGTTAGACTTGCACTACGTATATTCTGTTTCACTTCTATGTATCATAAAACCATTATTTTCTACATTGTTTTTCCATAGTTCAAGGTTTTTGTTGACACACTCGCTAATTTTGTGGATTAACACAATATCGATTGTAAATAACATACACCGCGAGACCTCATCTTGTATTGTTTGGTATCTCATTCATTTCTAGGGTAAACAAGTATGGGATCAATAAAGTACTCGGTTTGGACTGCCGGTTATGAGAAACTCAGTTTGTATTCCCCATTACCGTTCTCATACTTGTGACGACTGCTTCGTGCATATACTTTATATTTATATATTCGATATAAATTCCTTTTTGCTGTATTGTGCACAAAAAGACTTTTCTTGACACTATTGTACGCTCTCTGGATCAATAAATATTATGTATAGAACTTCTTTATCTCCCTACAACTTTTCATCATTCTTTTTAGCAAATATATGGCCTCTGATGTAGATATACAAGGCATAAATCTAAATTGGTTTTACTTATAAAAAAAAAACTAAATTGGTTTTATGTCATCTTGTAGGGTTCCTAAGTCTATGCTTTATCGCTCTTCTGGGCGTTTTTTTCTTGTCAACTTTTTAGTATAAAGGGCTGAGCTTTATTTATTTTCTTTATTGATTCTTCATAGCTATGGCTGGTAGAAATCGTATGCCCCGTCAACCTGATAACGTCCGGGGATTCCGTGATGGGCCACCACAACGGGTTATTATGCAGCGAGGACCAGGACCCCTCCCTCCTCATCCATCAGCCCTTGAAGAGGAACTGGAACTCCAACATAGGGACATGCAGCGATTTCTTGCTGAAAACAGACACGTGATTGATGAGAATGTGATGCTTGAAAGGGAATTATCTGCTGTAAAAGATGAAATGCATAGATTAAGTCAGGTCATTCCCAAAATGCGTGCTGATAATGAGGCACAAGTAAGAGAGTATATCGACAGAGGAATGAAGTTAGAAGCTGATCTTCGATCTACTGAGCCTCTAAGGTTAGAGGTAATCCAATTGAGAGCTGAAGCTCAGAAGCTAAGTGGTTTACAGAAAGAATTATCTACCCAAGTTCAAACTCTTACTAAGGATACTAATCGACTACAAACTGAGAATAAGCAACTATCAGCTATGAAGACGGATATTGATGGAATGCACAAAGAATTGGCGGAAGCAAGGTATTGAGTTAAAACTTTTTCCCCAAGAAAAAAATGAATAATCATGCAATACTTTGTTATTATGGTCCTCTGGTGTCAAGACCCTCATTCTTTACAATTAGGGGTGTAAAATGGGTGGGTTAGGATGGATAATAACCCGCCCAAAAGTTATTTGGGTTGAAATAGGTAGGGCTAAAAAGCGGGTCATAACCTAACCTGTCCAATTCTTACTAAGTTTTAATTTCTTTGTTTGTTCTTTATTATGGTTATATATAATATATCAATAAAAAAGGTGTCTTTTGAAAATGTTTTGACAAGGTTTCCATGGGTCCATTTTGGCGACATATTAGTCTATTTTTTAGATGGAGTGAAATGGGTTGGGCTAAAATGGGCTGAGCTAATAAATGGGTGGGTTATTAACCCGCCCAACCTTGAACGGGTTGGGCAAGTCATGTTTTCAGGGGCTAATTTTGCCACCCCTATTTACAATTAAGAACATATGTGATGGCTAACTTGTCATAACTTCTCTCTTTGACTGTTCAATTTGATGATGAAATTGTAGGAGACAATTTGAATATGAGAAGAAAGCAAATACAGAACTGGTGGAGCAAAATCAATCTATGGAGAAGAATCTCATTTTGATGGCTCGTGAAATAGAAAAGTTGCGAGCAGGGAAAGTTGGACGGGGCCTTGGTAAGTTTTCCATCTTTTTTATCTGCTTTGCTGATGTAAACTTTCAACCCGTGGAAACAATTTAGGACCTGTTTTGCCATGAGAATTATTCACTTTTTTCCGAAATTATTTTTCACTTTATTTCAAAATTCGTGTTTGGCTATGAAAATTTCAAATCCAACTTGATGTTGGATTTCAAATTTGAAAACAACTTATTACATGTTTTCCAACTCCATCTTCATAACCAAACACAACTCCATCTTCAACTCCAACTTCATAAATTCCAAATAAAGTGAAAAATATTTGGAATCTATGGCCAAATGCCTACTTAGTTTTATGTTTTCTCTATTTCATTTAGGTGCGGGAGCTTATGGCATGATGAATGGAAGCCCTGAGCTGAGATATCCCGGCGGTGGATATGGTGATCCGTACAGTGGCGGTAGTTGGGGTTCCTATGACAATCGCGGTCCTCCCAGACGTTAGAGTCCTATATATAATGTTACAGCACTTCAAGAGAAATGTAATGTGATGTGAGGTTTTCTCCCTATTTAGAAATGTAAGTCGTAACCTTTATGTACCAAATACGGTTTGAAACCAAGATTTTCCGGTTGGACCTTGGGCTTGAAAACAAATCTTTTATAATATTTGAAGAATGTGGTTGTTTTCATACGATTCACATCTTTCTATTCAATTATAAGCTAATGAGTTACTGTAGTAGTGTCGTGGCATTGCCTAGAGATTTTCATATGCATGGACTCTGTGAGTTGCATTGGTATATCAGTTCCTTTTTAGTCGGTCTTGAAAAGAATGACACATTTTTATATATTTAATAACAATTTAACTTTAAACTTCTCATTTTCTCCTAATGAGGTGATTTCTAGTCGAATTGTTGTTATTAGATTTCAATGCCTCCCCTGCTATAGCCATTAGGTCTTTTGACAAAGAAATTCCTGTTTTCCCTTCTGAATCTTTGGTTTCAAACACGCAACGGTAAGATTTGTCGTCAGCTCCTTTATGGGTTCTCACCACATGTAGCAGTTTGTATTTGGCTCGCCATTGATCCCCCCACCACCTGTTTGATAGAAGTATGGCCGCGCCACCCATCCAGAAGAGATAATTTGGGAGGAACATTGATCTTTCTTTGCCTCTGTACTAATTCAGCGTGATGATTTCTGTGCTGACAACCACCGCGGTCGATTTGGGATGAACTTGGAGAAGATCACAAGCTAAATCAATGGAGATTAGTCCTGCACTGAGAGGTGACAAAATTAGCTCATGAAAACATGACTTCCCCAACCTGCTCAAGTTTGACACGTCCATCTCAACTCATCTAAAAATTGGGCTGATACGTAGCCCAGATTGACCCGTAGAAACCTTGTGAAGATATATTTTATTTTTTTATTTGATATGTTATATATATTCATAATAAACAAAAAAGTTATTTTGTTAGGTACTTAAAGTTGTAAAAGGACTAAAGACAGGATGGTTAAAATGGGGCTGAACTGTGAGAACACTAATTGTTTGTCTATGTGATAGGAGGTGTACTTGAGACTGCTCAGCATTTGTTTGTCCAATGTCGTTAGTGTACTGAACTATGGGAGAGCATCACCACATGGCTGGGGAAGAAACTACAACTCAGGAGCTTACTGGAATGCTTCACAATGATCCAAAGGAAGCATTGGAGGAAGATGAAGTAAATCATGGCTGCTGCAATAGGGAGTTTAGTCTACCATACATGGGAATTTAGTAGATCTTCTTTTTCACAATGAAATTGAAAAATTTATAGGAATCAAAGTGTAAATAGAGAGCAGATAATGATACAAGTACAACATGAGATTAGAGAAAGGGTAGGAGTATGTCAAGGGTATAGAAAATATGGGAGATGTACAGAGTTTATCCAAAAAAAATTGTAATTAGCTTTGTTATTGAGGCTTCGTTTTCTGGATACCCTTCATGGAAGGTGGTCCAGATGTGGAGTGCTCTTTAGGTGTACTTTCTCTTTGTTGGTATGGTAATATTTCACATTTGTTACCGGAAAAAAAAGTTGTAGAAGAACAAACAAACAAACAAAAATTAAAACTTAATGCAAATTAGACGGGTTGGTTATGACCTGTTTTTAGCCCATTTTAGCTCAGGTCATTTCAACTCAAGTAACTTCTGGACGAGTTATTTATTAACTTAGTCCATTTGACCAATCTTGACAACCCGTCCATTTGACACCTTTACCTGCGCTGCACCCCATTCCTGAGACACCATGGCTGATAAAGATGGCGTCGGCGAAAAGAGGTTGAAGTTCACTATAAGAATGTCAATGTCTTTAGGGTTTACTCCTGTTTTCTTGAATAGAGAATCCATGGCTGAAAATAACACCATTTCAGCTTCTTTTCTTGCCGATTCCATGTTAGGTTTAGGTGGGATATAATGAATTGATGGTGGAAGATGATGAGTCACATTTATATATGTATTTATGTCTTTTTTCATGTTTGAATTATTGATTTTTAAGTAATATATGATGTAGTTCCTCACATATTTGCATTGTTTTGATGATAGATATGCAATGAAGGAGATAATGTGGAAATACACAAGAGTCAAGCAAAAGATGTGCTAGAATTGAAGAAAATTGGTTGAAGTATAATTGGGAACAAAAAAGTCCCGCCCGTTGCAGTGGTTAAGTTTTGGCTGTTGCGACGCTCCTTCAGAAATTGTAAACCAGCCTTACCGTCGCAGCGGTGGAGTTTTAGTCGTTGCGATGGTGCGACCCTGAATGCAAATTTCAGATTTTTAATTATTAGGGTTGAGCAAGGCTTATAAATAGAAGTTGAGAGGTTCGAAATGATAGCCGCACCTTAGACAAACAACTTCTTTTGGAGAAAGAGGAGAGAAAAGAAGATTAAACTCAAGATTCTCAAGGAGGATTCAAGAGATTTAGAGTTTCTTCTAAACCTTGTTCTTCTCTTAATCTTTGTGTTATGAACATGATGATTCTTTATTTCTCTATAATTGTCTTTACTTCATTTATGGAGTAACTTTCTCGTAGTTGAGTTTTGATGAAATATAGGGTTTGATTAGTGCTTAATTTACCTTTTCATCTCATGTGTTTATTTGATTTCTTGAGGAGTTTATTAGTTTATTAATCGCAAGAGATATCTCAATTTCTCCACTGATTTGATTGGGTATATGATGTTCTTTTGTTGAATATTGATTCTATTCGAGAGAAGGAATTAGTGCTTTAACTTAGAATTATGACATAGATATTCGAAAGAAATCTATATTTTTCTATCTATAGGAAATCATTAAATAGTAATCTCGCATATTTATACATCTTCTTCTTTCTATTATTCGTATAACCGAAAGGAGTACAATCATAAGAAAGGATTAAAGAGATTGAATGTATTCGAGAGAAACATTCATACTTTAACGAGAGTCGGTGAAAGGTATTGAAATCGCTAGTTATTACATAGGTGAATTCCTGACTCAACTCGTTTATCTCCCTGAGTTATAAGCATTTGTTCTAATTGTGTTGGCTATTCAATTTTCTATTTATTAACGAAACGAAATGAGAGGCCGAGGGGCAGGGAAAAGAGTCGAGTCGATCAGGCTCGACGATCGGCAAAAGCAAAACAAAATTCGGATTTGGCCAAAAAAGAAGCAAGGTTAGGGATACCATGACCGATCACCATCGATAAAGAAGAAACTTTCTAAATCCCTTCGTGTCAGTGGGGCCTTCAAGCATCCGAAATACGTCGGGATTGAAAATGACATAGCGTCCCTGATAGAAAATGACGACTCCTTCAGAAAAATAAACTTATTCAAGTTCTTTTTTCCAAAGAAGTCCCGCTCCGGCCGCCTGACGAGTCATCTACTTAAAAGGACCCTCCCCGCAGTCCGCCCTTCCTTGAATTATTCAGAATTTCTCAAATGAGGGTAATCAAGCAATACAAATTAGCATATTAGAAACCCAATCCTCGTGGTATTGACATTATCTATACTATCTTTGACTAGCGAGGGCTTCATTTTATAGGTGTGTTTTGTGCTCGTCAAATTTTGGCGCCGTTGTCGAAAATTGGGCAACATCTATCTGGGTTATTGGTGTTGTTGCTACTTTGAGAGTTGCATATAATTTTTTTTATTTAATCACATCTTCAAGATTTCTTTTCTAGCACCTGACAAGTGTTAGAGTGGAAGACTTGAAGAAAATATTTCTTGATTTTGAACTCATTCCAAGTGTTTTAGAGATGAATTATAACCAGCCCAGAAAAAACGACCGCAAAGCTGATAGCAAAACATTTTCAAAGACTGAGAACATCTGTGGTGACAACCACCTCAATCATGAATGCCAAAACGGTAACTCATGTTCCTACCGTTCATCTTATGATGAATCTGACTATGTTTCTTATACTTACAGGCATGATAATTTCTATGGTTATAATTATGATTCGGAATGGAATGGCTAGCCGAATTATGGTTGGAATTAAAGTGGCATGAGATAACCAACTCAAGCGGAGAATCAGAAGTTAAGAGAGTTAATACTTGATTTAGCAAGAAAAACACTCATACTTGGGTATCTCTTGAGTTTGATCCCTTTGGTTTTTCTGTGAAGGACCTATGCACTGGGACACCTCTTACAAGATGCAATAGTGTGAGAGGATCTCTATCTATTCTCATCCACCTCTGCTGCAAGCATCAACCCTCACACATCCTTTGCTGCGATATTTCCATCCACGTGGCACAACAAACTTGAACACCCAGGAGCACCAGTTTTTAATTTTCTTAGAAGTAGCAATTTTATCTCGTGTAATAAAGGGAACCTTGCCCCAAGTTATTTTTCTTGTCATTTAGGCAAACATGTTAGACTTCCGTTTATGTCTTCTTAAGTGCTACTTTTTTCCCTTTTGACATTATCCTTGCGTACTTATGGACATCTCTTATTGCTAGCAAACTTGGTCATAAATATTACTTGGTGTTGTTAGATGATTTCTCACATTTTCTATGAGTCTATCCGCTCAAATTTAAATCACAAGTCTACCCCACTTTTCTTAAATTCCGCACATATATTAAAACTCAGTTTGAAAAAGATATAAAATCATTTCAATGTGATAATGGTCATGAGTTTAATAATTCACTCTTCCACAAATTATGTTCGGATCATGGCATGGTGTTTCGATTCTCATGTCCTCATACCTCTCCTCAAAATGGTAAAGTCGAAAGAATCCTACGTACCATTGACAACATGATTCGTACCTTGCTCCTTCATGCTTCTCTTTCACCAACCTTTTGGGTATATGCATTAAAATTGGTAGAATACATAACATATTACCTACTAGCACTCTCTGAAATCGAACCCCGACTGAAATTCTATTTCATCGTATCCCCATATATGGTCACATACGCACGTTTGGATGTCTTTGATATCCTAATCTCGCCTCCACGACATCTCACAAGTTAGCGCCTAGGTCCACTCCTTGCATCTTCTTGGACTTCCCGCCCAACCATAGGGGATATCTCTGCTTCGATTCATCCACAAACAAAGTCATTATCTCCCGTCACGTCATGTTTGAGGAAAATATCTTCCCTTATTCCAACATCCGTTAGTTTACCGTCTCCGACTATGAATTTTTTGACAATTTAGACACATTTCCTCTCTTACAACACATGATACGTGGAACTCCCAATCCGGCTCTACAACCACCACATCCGGAAAACCTCCCGTCACTGCCCACCTCCATCCCGCCACTGCCTGCCTCTCCATCGGCAGACCCACCCACCCCGCATAATGCCCCATCACCACCTCCGGTCGCGCATACATCTGCACCCACCCGTTACCCGTCCAGTGTTCCCGCCACCACACCACACTGCCCTATCCCTTCACTGTCTCCGACTTCCCTCCCGCCACTGCCTAACTCCCCTCTACCATTGCCTACCCCCCTCCACAACTACCAAACAACTCATCATCTCCCGCAGCCTAACACCCACTGCCCAGCCCCCACATATTAAATGGGAAACCGTGTCCAACAAGGGATTTGCAAACCAAAAGTCCACTTCAACCTATCCACACAATCCATATCACCAATACCTAAAAACCCCAAACTAGCAAAACTTGACCCGGATTGGAATACGGCCATGCGTGAGGAGTTTTGATGCGCTCACCACTCATCGTACGTGGGATCTTATTCTGAGACCAGAGGGGGTGAATGTGATTCGTTGTATATGGCTCTTTCGTCACAAGTTTAGAGACAGTGGTGATCTTGAACTTCATGAGGCCAGACTTGTGGCAAATGGCACAAGGCAACATGAATGTATTAATTATTATGAGACTTTTAGTCCAGACTTGTGACAAATGGCATAAGGCAACTAAATATATTAATTGTGGTGAGATTTTCAGTCCGGTAGTCAAACCGGCTACCATTCACAATGTTATGAGCATAGCTATGGGTAAGAACTGGCCGATCCATCAGCTTGATGTCATTCCTACATTAAGATTTGAATGAAACGGTCTACTTGCACCAACCGCCAGGTTTGTACATCCAGAGGCTCCTTATTATGTATGTCGTCTTCGTAAGTCACTGTATGGATTGAAATATGCCCCTAGGTCTTGGTACGAGTGTTCCGCCACTTACATTATGCAGATTGGGTTCGTGGATAATATTGTTCTAACTGCCTCGTCTGATGTATTGAAAAATGAGATCAGTAAGCTGCTCAAATTCGAATTTGCTATGACAGACTTGGGGAAGTTGAGTTACTTCTTAGGGATTTCTGTGACCAAATCTACAGATAATATGTTCCTGAGTCAGCATAAGTATGCGGAAGAAATTGTGTACAGGGCTAAAATGGCAAACTGCAAGATCATGCCTACTCCGGTCGACTCGAAGTCAAAACTCAATGTTGTTGATGGTGATCCGGTGTCCGATCCCACTCTTTATAGGAGTCTCGCAGGTGCATTTCAGTATCTTACATTCACCAGTCCTGACATTGCATATGTTGTTCAGCAGGTGTGTTTATTTATGCATTCCCCTTGGGAGCCTCACTTTATAGCCCTCAAACGTATTATTCGCTACGTTAAGGGAACTCTTGATTATGGATTACATATCTACCCATCTGCACTCACCAGGCTGATATCATATACGAACGTCGATCGGGCAGGCTTTCCAGACACGCGGCGTTCCACGTCCGGCTACTGTGTATTTTTAGGATATAATCTTATCTCGTTGTCTGCCAAGCGTCAGGCCACACTCTCCAGATCGAGTGCAAAGGCAGAATATAGAGGCGTTGCAAACGTTGTTGCTGAGATCTGTTGGCTCCAAAACCTCATCTTGGAGCTTCATTGTCCCTTACGTAAGGCATCTATGGTTTACTGTGGTAACATATATGCGGTCTATTTATCTCATAACCCGGTTCAACATTAGAGAACCAAACATATTGAGATGAGTATACATTTTGTTCGTGAGAAGGTTGCTACAGGTCATGTTAAGGTGTTGCATGTGTCTTCTTCATATCAGTATGCAAATATTTTACTAAGGGGCCTCCTCAACAGTTGTTCCTAGACTTCAGATTCAGTCTCAGCGTCCGACCTCCTCCCGCTCCGACCAAGGGAGGTGTGATAGTGAATATTATCATATATTCGTTGTATATTTTGTAATTAATATTTGTGTGTGATTATGATAAATATAGATCCTCATTCAGTTAGGATTCAACTTGTACACACAATATATATATTTATATTAATAAAAAGACTTAACAAGGGAGATTAATACAATCTTACATTGTTGTTTGGCCGTTGCCACGGTTGAAGATTAGGAGTTTAAAGAGCCGATGAAACAATAAATCTGATAATGCTTTAAGCATTTCTTATATTTTAATCAATAATTTTTAGTTGATCTTCGACTAGTTTCGAGGTGTATATGATTAAAAGGAGGTGATCACCAAATTAAAACAACCATCTTGGGATTAAATTGGAATAAATTTAATATTTTCGGTTTCCTACTCAATACGCAATTTGCTTGCACTTGTGTAGTCAAAAGAAAATTGTGAAGTTCATAAGCCATATATGATGTCAATGTAGTTTTATTTCTTATCATCTCAAGTTTACGTATGAAAACTACATTTGTGAGATAAGAATGCATTTGGACTTGGGGAGTTAGGTGTAAGGAAGGTACATTGGCAAAGGTAGTTGATGTTTGTTGGCCACGTTTTCGAGATATAATGCTAGGAAGATATATAGTATATACACCTCCAAAATAATTATCCATTCTCAGTAATTATACCAAATTACTTTAATTTTCATGGTTAAATAATAAATCAATGTGTAAAGTTTTGCTCTCTCCCTTACAATTCAGCATGGATCTTAAAAATAGAACAATATACTTTTAATATTAGTGATTTAAATATGTTATTATTTATGTGTCTATAAGAACTTTAAAACTGATACCACTGTTTACAACAAATTTTGAATATGTGCAAACAACCGGAACAACAAACAAAATATTTTATTGATAAACATTGCGGGTACAATTTTGTTTATTTCTTTGATTCTTCTTTCCGAATCTTATCCATGATTTGAGGACCGTTAGTACCGTGTTTCTCGAACTAGGATGATAGAGGCCTCCTTGGAATTTATCTCCATGGAAGGATTTTGTGGATCTTCTTGAAGTATTTGATTGTTAAGAAGAGTCCTGCCGCATCTTGATCCCTTTGTAATTATTCCATGAGTTTATGGAACTTTCGAGATGCCTTTTCAAGAGAATATGTGTCTTTTTTTATAGGTGTGAGCTAGTGTTTAGGGTAGAGTAGCCTCTCAAAGAAACCTTAACAGACTTTAAAATTTGAAGATGGATTGACCACGTCTTGTAGAGTCTCACAAAATTTCAATGTCTACAACCATATTATGAAAGATTTGGCATTCAACCAAAATCTGAGGTAATGGGTAGGTAAAATGTTTACAGGGTATTCTATTCGGACATCGCTATTTAACATGTTTTAATTTTTTTTTACACATATACCTACTTCGGAACAACTACAAACATCGGTGTCTGAAATTTCATAAGGCTGAAATTCAAACATTTTTACACATATGACTGAAATTCAAGCACTTTGCTTGAACTTCAGCCCTATGTGGTTGGATTCAATCATTTTTGCTTCTTCAACTATTTTTTAGGCTAGGCACATATGATTGAAGTTAAGCCATTTTTGCTTGAACTTCAGGAAGAAATGCTTACACTTCATTCATATAAAACTTTAAATACCGCATGTTTGAAGTTGTTTCGATACATGCAAAATTTTTAAACAACGATGTTCAAATAATATACCCTCTAAATTTTTTAGCTATCCATTACTTCAAATTTTTGGTCGAATGTCAAATCTTTCGTATAGTATAGAGTCAAACTTTGATGAGTTTGTTTGCTCAATCATTTTTCTCTTCATATTTAATCACTATGGTCGCTTCTTTCTCTTTGCTCGCCAATGAAGTTGCTCTGAGTTTTTCTCTTTGCCTCTCTCAGTTCAGCCATCTAGATATTGGCAATGCTACAATCCCACTCATTAGCTTATATAGAGTCTAATATATGTCTCCTTCTACTCTATGTTCATTGATCCACTCTGGTTGAACTCCTCCACACTCTACTTGAAAGAAATAATAAAGAGACAAAAAATTAATGTAGAAAAAAAAAGAGAAAATCTTCAGTCCACGTACAAATCTTAGAATAAAGTTAAATGGACACGAAAGGTGTTAGAGAAATACACTTATTCACAATCACTTGTATAAAGGTTTATAATCACCTGAATCATTCTCTCTATTATCTTAAAGTTTTGAGTTAAATGCGTAGATTTGTTTTATACTTGTTCAATTAACTTTACACAGCTAGCTAGTCTCTTTAAACGAGCAATTTGAATAATAGTGTCACGAGGTCGATAGAGTAGGTTAAAAATCTGATGGTTTCAAGTTCAATTTTAGAAGAGGTAAGTATTAATTTGATAATTTTTTTTATTTATTTAAAATTTAATAGATAAAGTTACTTGATACCTATTAATAGTGAAGATGATAGATATTTGGTAAAATTAGTTAAAGCTCATACAAATTGATTGGAACACTGAAATCATAAATGAAAAACAAATTGATAGATGAGGGCACTACTCAATGATCACTTGCCACGTATACCACCAAAAAATTGGCTCATTAAATCATGGCATCTGCCAATTGCCATATCATTCAATTCTTCACTCTATGTCTTCAAATCTCCACAATATATATTCCTCTTTTCTATTTGTAGTGAAACATATCCACTATTTCTTCCATTTTCCCAAAAACATAAAAAAATAATTCTACTTTCCAATTAATCTCAAAAATGCCTGAAAAATCCCCAGATTATTCTTATTCAGTGAAACTAAAGTATGTCAAATTAGGGTACCAATACCTAATGAACAACATTTTAACATTCTTGTTAGTACCAATTATGCTTATAATTCTTATTCAAATTCTTCAATCAAGCCCAAATGAACTCCTCAATTTGTACAACTCTCTTTCCCTCACTTCAATTCACATCATTTGTTCATTGTTCCTCATAAGTTATGTAACAACTTGTTACATCATGTTACGTCCAAGAACCATATACTTAGTGGATTACGCTTGTTTTCGCCCTCCTATCACATGTCGCATCCCATTCGCAGCTTTTATGGAACACTCACACCTCATCTTATGCACCGAGCCCAAAAGTGCGCGTTTCCAGATGAAAATCCTTGAACGTTCAGGTCTAGGAGAAGAAACCGCGTTACCACCCGCCATGCATTATATTCCACCAACCCCTACTATGGTTCTAGCTCGAGAAGAAGCCGAGCTTGTTATTTTTTCGGCCATGGATTCGTTACTTGAGAAAACAGGGCTAAAACCTAAAGACATTGATGTTCTTGTTTTAAATTGTAGCCTCTTTTCACCAACTCCTTCACTTACGGCTATGGTGATAAACAAGTATAAGTTGAGGAGTAATATAAAGAGTTTTAACTTATCTGGAATGGGATGCAGTGCTGGAGTAATATCCATTGATTTAGCTCGTGATATTCTTCAACAATACCCTAATTCAAATGCTGTGGTTATTAGCACAGAGATTCTCTCCCCGAATGTTTATTTAGGTAAGATTTTCTTGTAAAGAAACGTCAACTTTTACTCCGTCCTCATTCTAATTTATGTACAGTGAAACTTCTTTATAACGTCATTTGTCTCAATATTTTTGACCGCGAATGTTGTTATATAAAACATATAACATAAATATCGGTTCCAAAAAAGCTTGGCCATTATAGTGAAAATGTTATTTTAGAGAATGATTGTCATTGAGGGATCTGATTATAGCGAGCAGTATTTAACTTAAGTCAAAATTTAATTCGATATGAACTAATAAGAAAAAATAACGACACAAAAGACAAAGATGTGGATGCACAGTACATAGACATTAAGGGTTCGTCAAATCGAGTAGCTTAATTTGGCTCAAACCATATATATATATATGTTAAATAAGGTATAAATATTATACTTCTGAGTCCATCAACTCAAAATGATCAGTGAATCTAATGACATCCCGAATTCATAAATTTAAATTTTTAATTTATCTCTAGGACATGTGTACCTGCAATACAAAATAGAAAAATACAAAGAGTAGAGTGGGAATAGACCAACGCCTCTACATTAATTAAATTTTGAGAAAAGATGTCACATCCTCAAGTTTTCTAAAATATTTTCAACATATTAAATTTGAAGATAGACTCACCCAAGAAATGATGACTTTCTAGTAATAGACGTGTTGATCATTATCAAACTACTGTTAATTTTTTCTTTTTTTGACTGAATCGCGTTTTAAACGATATTAACGACATATTCTGAAATATCGATGTAGAGCTGATTGAACTGTCCGTTCACCTATTGTCTTTCAATTTAGGTAAAGAGAGATCAATGTTGCTAACAAATTGCCTGTTCAGAATGGGAGGAGCAGCCATACTTTTGTCTAACCGAAAATCGGACCGGACCCGGTCCAAATACCGGTTCTTACACATTGTTAGAACTCACAAAGGAGGTGATGATAAATCTTTTAGATGTGTACAACAACAAGAAGATCCAGAAGGAAAAGTTGGTATAAATTTGTGTATAGATCTAATGCAAGTTGCAGGAGAAGCATTGAAATCTAATATTACAACAATTGGACCACTTGTTCTACCCGCTTCCGAACAACTTCTATTTCTTGTTACACTCATTTGCCGGAAATTGTTTAAGTCCAAGTTGAAACCTTATATTCCAGACTTTAAATTAGCATTCGAGCATTTTTGCATACACGCGGGAGGAAGGTATTATTCTTTACTTCTTCGAATCACTCAAATTTTGTTGGTGATACGTCAAGAAAGTATTATATTTCTTCGAATTTGGTTTACACAAATTGGCATAGTACTTAAGTAATGTACTAGTCTAGTACAGTAGAAGTGTGTGACCATTTCATCGAGAAATTTAAACAGTTAAAGAAAACACACTTATTTACTTGATTATATCTTTATTATTCCCTCTCAAGTGCAAGCTTAATTCTACTTGATGAGCTAAGAACGCGATTTTTTTATATTGGTGGTGGTGAGACTGAGTACTCGAGCTTAGGACCTCTATTGCCTGCTCTGATATCATATTTAAGTGTATGTTCATCTCATTTAAAAGTTTAAGTTATTAAAGAAGATTAATTTTATTTTTTTAATTATATTTTCAATGCCTGCCCGTAATACATGAACTAAGTAAATTCATATTCTTGGAATGAATCTATTTTATTTGTCCATCAGGGCGGTGATAGATGAGCTGCAGAACAACCTGGTGCTAACGGCTGAGCATGTGGAGGCCTCGAGGCAGACGCTTTACCGGTTCGGGAACACATCCTCATCATCACTATGGTATGAGATGAGTTACATTGAGGCAAAGGGGAGAATGAAGAAAGGTAACGTCGTATTACATGACCACAACATTTAAAAATTTAAACCGTTACAAAAACAAAAAAAAAAAACGTATGGTTTCAATTAGTACTTAATTATTACTATATTATGTTATATATTATCGACAGGTGACAGGATTTGGCAAATTGCATTTGGGAGTGGATTCAAGTGTAACAGTGCGGTTTGGAAGTGTAATAGAACAATTAAGACTCCAGTAGATGATCATAATCCATGGGCTGATTGCATTGATAGATACCCTGTTGATATTCCAGATGTTGTCAAGCTCTAATCTTTATTCAATTCATGAATTTAGTTAATTAATTATTCCATCTCTTCATTGAGGACATTTTAGTGTGTTCTTTGCTTTGCATGCATGTTGTTTTCCTTTTTCCACTAGTAGTTAATATGTCTAATTGTATTGTTACAAGGGAGAATGTATGTTTTTCATGTATGTGAAATAAATTAGTTGACACAACTCAATGCTACAAATAGAGTTTTTCCCACCGACATTCAGTGAACTCATTCCCACCGAACTAGCTCATGGGAAAACGCTTGGTGAAAAATAGATTTCTATTGAAACACTGGGAAACTTCCTAATTTTCTGAATGAAAATGCTATTTTTTTAGGTTTTTCCCACAGACATTCAGTGGGAAATAACCATTGATTTCAATGAAAATCTAGAGATTTTTTTAGCAGTAACTATGCTGGTACAATATAATATAGTTTTTGATTGTCGCCGACATTCGGAAACTGAATTGACATTCGAGTTAGTTTATTTCCAGTTTGTTTTTATTGTTCCATAGCATACCCGGACCTTACAAGTGGTATCAGAGTCAACACTTAACACAATAAGTGATTTGTCCTGTTATTTAAAGTTATGGATCCAGCAAATCCGACTATTGATAGACCTTCCATTTTAGATGGTTCAAACTATGCCTATTGGAAGATTCGTCTACGTTCTCATATCAAATCAATTGATGTTAGGGCATGAAGATCTATAACCAATGTGTATGTTGTTCCAATGTTGCCGCTGGATGAGGAAGGTGACATTCTTGTTAAACCTGAATCCGAATTGACGGCGGAAGAAACCAATAATGCTAGCTTTAACGAAAATGCCTTAAATGTAGTTTTTGGATGGGTTGATCTGTACATGTTCAAACTCATTCAAAACTGCCACACTGCTAAGGATACATGGAATACTTTACAAATTCATTGTGAAGGTAACTCAAGTGTTCGTCGAACAAAGCTACGCATGCTCATAAGCAAATATGAACGTTTAAGGATAGAAGAAGCGGATGATATTAAATCTTATTTTGAAAAGTTTATTGACATCTCAAATGAATGTCAAGTGCTTGGTGAACCTTTAACCAACACTCAACTCGTTGAAAAGGCTATACGTTCTCTTCCTGAAAAGTTCAATTTAAAGATTTGTGTCATTGAAGAAGCTCACAATCTTGCCACAATGGACCTTCATACCTTGATGAGCATTCTCAAAACCTATGAGATGAACATTGAGAATCAAAGGGAACTATATAAAAGCAAGAATGTGGCACTTCAAGTTCAATCCTCGGAGAATCAAATCGAAGAAGAGGATGAGAACCTTGAAGAAATTGGTGAAGGTGCTAATGTTGCCTTACTCACTCGAAAATACAATTCGATGGTGAGGAAGTTCAACAACGAAAGAAATCAATCTAAATCTAAACAGCATCAAAACCAATGCTTCAATCAAAAGCCCACCAAGTTCCTTCCAAGTACTCAAAAATAAAGTCCACTAAGAAGAACCAATTCAGATCGTACCAGATTTGATCCCAAACAAATCGAGTATGTGCAATGTCATGCATGCTCGGGTTGGGGCATTATGCTAATGAATGTGCAAACACTCTTAGAAAATTTGGTAAGAACTTATAGGTCTCTCTTAGTGACGACAAAGGAGAAGATGAAGGAGATCAAGAAGTCAAATCACAAGCAATCACTGCTTACGAACAATCTCCGTCTGATAATGAAGATGTCCTCTGTAATGTTGCCTCAGATGTCATGACATTTGCTCCAACATCAGCAATAACATCTGCATCCCTAGCAACATCTGAGAGGTACATATTTTTTAACTATCCTGATGTTAATTTCTTTAGTGGTTTTATTTCTAGTGGTGAGGCTGAGTGTATGGATCAAGTTGAATGTAAAGATGACATGATTAATGAATTACAAAGTATTTGTAAAGCCTTAATCAAAGAATTCAAACAACTTGAAAAAAAGGTAAAATTTTTAACTCGTGAGAATGTAGATCTAAAAGGCACTATAACTTGATTAGAGGTTGCACTTACCAAAAAGGATACAGAATTTGGTAAGATTTGTGCAAAATTGGATCTAGACTAAGCAATCTCCCGCAAGCTCAACTCAGGAACTTCGAAATTGAATGAAATACTCAGCTTTAGTAAACCTTCACATGCAGGTATTGGATACGAAAACTCTCTCAAAATTATATGATCTAGTCTGTTTGACAAAAATGAGAAAATATGCTTTGTAAAAGAAAAAGGAATAAATAATAGGTTCTCATATATATCAAAGAATTTGAAGTTTGTATGTCATCACTGTAACTCCCTTGGACACTTCAAACCACACTGTTTCAAACTTCAAGATTCTGTGAGCAAAATGTTGCCTAAAAGGTTGTCCAACATTTCGGATAACATTTGAAGCAACATTTCTGAGTCGAAAGGTAAAAATGTTTTAAGAGAGTTTGGTTTCCCAAAAAGGAATAACATGTAAAGTTGTTATTACTGCATTAAGAACCAACATTTCAGGTTCTTGGTACTTTGATAGTGGATGTTCTCGTCACATGATAGGTACAAAGGAGTTTCTAAAGAACTATGACTCATTCAATGAAGGTAATGCAACTTATGGAGGTGGCAGTAAAAGAAAAATAATTGGAAAAGGGATCTTGAATGTTCCAGGATTTCCAGCTTTAAGAAATGTCTTACACATTGAGGGTTTAATGGCTAATTTGATTAGTATTAGTCAACTGTGTGATGACAATCTTGAGGTAAAGTTTAATAAGAATGCATGTGAAGTTACGAATGAAGCTAATGAATGTGTCATGACAGGTACTAGAACATGTGATAATTGCTATCTTATTGAAAGGCAAGAAATATGCAATAATGCTAAGATCGACGACACAACACTATGGCATCAAAAGTTGGGGCATGTCAACACAATTTAGAAAAATTGGTCTCATATGAAGCGGTTAGAGGCATACCCAAACTTAACCAGAAAGGTAAAACTCTCTGTGAAGATTGTCTGAAAGTGGAAAATGCACAGACTGGTGAAGAATCGGATGTTGCTCCAAATGTTTCCACACGTGAAGCAACATCTGAACCTGAAATAGAGACCACAGAGGTCATGGATGAGGAGTCAAATGCTGAATTGCTAAATCAAGTTCGAAGGGACACCTCATCAATGATTACTGATTAGAAAGAATCATCCAACAGGCCAAGTGATAGGGGGAGTTTTTTCAGGAATTAGAACAAGAGGGAAAGAACCACTCAATTACAGAGAAATGGTAAGGTATTTGTCTATGTCTACCATATATCAAGAGATTAGTCTTTTTTGTTTTATATCAACTTTAGAACCAAAAAATGTCTTAGAAGCACTCAAGGATAATTTTTGGATTCAAGCAATACAAGAAGAGCTTGAACAATTTTCTCGAAATGAAGTCTGAGACTTAGTTCCATGTCTAAATAATACAAATGTAATTTGAACTAAGTGGATTTTTAAAAATAAATCAGACGAATCGGGAACAGTTGTTAGAAACAAAGCTCATCTAGTTGCACAAGGCTATACTCAGGTTGAAAGAATCGATTATGACGAAACCTTCGCACATGTGGCTAAAATTGAGTCAATTAGACTTTTAATTGCTATTGCTTGTTGTCTGAAAATTACTCTACACCAAATGGATGTAAAATATGCGTTCTTAAATGGTTATCTAGATAAAAAATTCTATGTTGAACAACCAAAAGGATTTGAAGATGCTTACCATCCACACTATGTATACAAGCTCAAAAATGTTTTGTATGGGTTGAAACAAGCTCATTATGCATGGTATGGTCGTTTAACTAACTTTCTTCTTGAATTTGGTTTTAACCGTGGCGAAACTGAGCGTACTATATTTATTAAACGACACGGTGTAGATATTATAATTGCTCAAATCTACGTAGATGACATAGTTTTTGGGTCGACCTCACAATCGTACCTAAATTCATTTGTTGAAGCTATGTCATCAACATTTGAAATGAACATGATTGAGAAACTAACTTTTTTCTTAAGGCTTGCAGCTAAAGCAAAGTGATAATGGAATTTTCATCTCACATAGTAAATATATCAAGAATCTAGTCAAGAGATTTGATTTGGAGAACGTTAAACAAATGAAGACACCAATGGGTTCGTCGCAGAAGGTATATAAGGATAATGTTGGTGAAAATATCGCCATAACATTATATCGATCTATGATAGGTAGCCTTCTTTATCTTACTGCTAGTCACCCAGATATTATGCTTAGTGTTTGTGTGTTTGCACGTTTTCAAGCCTGTCCCAAAATATCCCACTTAAATGTCGTGAAACGTATTATTAGATATGTTGTTGGCACATGTGAGTTGGAAATTTGGTATTTCAAAGACACTAATCCTAACTTAATAGGATTTAGTGACTCGGATTGGGCTGGAGATGTGGATGATAGAAAAAACACAATTGGATGATGTTTTTATCTTGGCAATAATCTTGTTTCATGATATAGTTGTAAACAAAATTATGTCTCACTTTCAACTGCTGAATCTAAATCTGTAGCAGCTGAAAGTTGTTGCTCTAAATTAGTATGGCTAAGACACATGTTAGACGACTATGGATTTACTAGCAACATTTTAATTTTGTATTGTGATAATTTAAGTGCTATAAGTATTTCCAAAAACTCAGTTCAGCACTCACGTACAAAACATATTTGATATTAGACATCACTTTTTAAGAGATTTAGTTGAAAAACAGATAGTTCAAATTGAACATGTTGACACTCTTCATCAACTAGCTGATATTTTTACAAAAGCTTTGAACCATGAGAGATTTTCTAGTTTGAAGAAATCTCCTGGTCTTTGTAATCTTTAAAAGAAGGAATTTTTGGTGAATGTCAACTGAAATGTTCTCTAACATTTCGGGTGACATTTACCTATGGTATATCACTGACTGATTATTGTTGTTGTAAGGTGCATAACTCTTTAGTCACACAAGCATGATCCCTCAATAAGAATATGTTTACAACGTGATACAATTTCTACGATGATATATATATCATAAAAATGAGTATAAAAATAAGGCAAAGCCTTTACAAATATTTGACAACTGTGAAAAATGGGCAAAGCCCTTGAAAAGATATCGTTCCTATTCTATAGGAGTATAGAGTGCTTCAAAAGAGATTTGAGAATACCATAAAAGTATTTTTATTTTTTACATGAAAAATTCTTTTGTATGTGTTATATGATTAGATCAAGCACGCGATGAGAAAATATTACATTGGTCCAGTGGTCAAACTCATAAAATACGTATAAAATGTGTCTTGATTTATTGCCAAAACGAAAAGTTATTATGGGATCAAAATATTTGTGTTGTCCAAAATGTTGCCAACATTGTTGTTGACATTTTCAGATTGTGATTTATGTTGGGATGTTGTTCTTAACTGATTTTAGAAAAAATCATATTTTTCTCCCTATTTTTATGCCTTGTTTTAAAAGGAATTTCAAACTTTAAAATGATAAGATTAAATTGAATTCCTACCGTGATGATCATCTTTTTATCCCAAAATTTTAGGTGTAAGATGTTAGATAAATCTGAAACTCCTAAAACTAAGAAATTTTTGTTGCTAAGAAAGGTTAGCCATGTATATAACTATTCCTCTCATTTGCTATCATTTTATCATTTTTTTATTTTTTCCCATAAAAAGAAAGGTAAATCACATCTGGTATACATTATCTTACCCGATAGACTCACCAAATCAAACTCCATTCTCAATCTCAAACCCTAAATTTCCAAAACTTTCTCCACAATATTCACCGATGGAAACTTCTCCAATGTCAACCAACACCCCAATGAGTACAAGTCCTCATTTAAACACTGAATCATCTGAGCCTAATGAACCTCAGCAACCGTGCCAGTTATCTTCTTCACCAGAGGACTTGTCCAAAGCTATAGTATTTAAAGGTTTAGATGAACCTTTAGACATTAGCTACTCAAGAGATAACAACAATCCAACAGATGTTGATGAAACATCTGATATTTCAGCATTGGGTAAAAGACCAAGATCCTTCACATTTCCTACTCGTCGATCGAGTAGAATGTTTGAGAGAACAGTTCGTGAAGTGTCGAGCAATAAAAGATCCAGATTTGATACATTTATACCTGCTAGCTCAAGCAGTAACAGTGACGACACATACTTTGTACTCTCAACTGAAGAGAGTGAAGAAGAATCAACTGCTTTTGTACCGCAAGATATGTCTCAAGAAAATAAGAAAGTTCCTGATGGAACTCCACTTAAGCAATTCTTTTCAAATGAAATTCCCAGATATGCTAAATCGAGTGCTGCTTTGAATGTTACCATTGATGCCACAACATCTCAGGCAACATTTCAGCCAACATCAGAAGAGACACAAACACCAATATCCTCCAGCAAAACCGAATTTGATTCAGACATTGAGGTATCTATCTAGTCAGACAAATGCTATTCTAAAACTAATTCTGGTAATTGGGATTGGTACAAGAATAGAGTTGTTAGGTCTGAAATAGTACTAGACATTGCCTCCTGTTTAGAATATGATTTGGTAGAGTTCTTAAAATAAATACAGCTCCTAGGATCTGTTACTGAGAAAGGACTGTATGTTGATAAAATAGTCAAGTTGTTTTATGCTAATTTGAATTCTGCTATATATGATACCTCCTCGAAGAAATTTGAGAAGGTATATCTCTATAACAGAGTATATTTTATTACACATGCTGTTATAAACCAATGTCTGAGATTAAATGTTGAGGAGAATGTTAGAGAAGCAGACCCTATAGTGGACAATAGAGATGAAGTAATTGAGTACCTCACATGAGGTATAATGCATAAATGGATTTTTAGATGTCCAGCCTCTAAATTAACAGCCATGTTTGCCACCCTTTACAAAATTGTTATACACAATTGGCTTCCTTCAATGAATGAGTCAATTGTAACTACAGAACAAGCCATCATAATGTATAAAATTGGGAAAGGTTTGAGAGTTGATCTGGGCAAAATGATCTTCCATCAAGTTGCCAACTTGGCACAAAAAGAATCAACCTCAATCCTCTCTTATCCCTCTCTGATATACATAGTTTTAACTACCCAAGGTCTTAAGCCTAAGAGAGAAGACACATTAGGTAAGGCTCCTGAACTGTACACAGTAAATAAAGCAATTTTGAAGAGTAGAGACAGAATCATCGATCTACCCTGAAAAATGGAAGGAAATAGTGCAGATATTGACAGGAATGTCTCCAACCTTCTTGACAACACTGGTCCTAGACATTCTCCATTGTCTATTGAATGGCTTGTGAATCAAATTACAAAGATCAACCAACAAATATCTGAGGTTAATGCTCTGAGGAATGCTCTGATTCAAGCCAGAGATCATTTCATGTTGCTGCTTTCTTCACAAAAAGGGGGAGAAAATGATGTTGATGTTGAAGTCGAGGGAAGCAGAGGAAGTGATGATACATGGGGAGCTGAGGAAGAAGGCTAGAGACTGATGTGTTGTTTTGTGCAGAGAAGAAATTATGTAGGAGTAGAAAGCTGCTGAAAGCTGCTGCTGTTGTATGATGAGTTAAGAGGAGCTATTGCTACTAGTTGATACTGTATGAGGGTCGTGAATGTTACTCAATCAGAGCAGCTAACTGTTCGACGGGATAGATATTGATTTATGTGGACAACGGAATATTTCTTTTTATGGTCTGTATATAAATCCATATAACTGGATGATATGTATATATGCGCTAATATCTTTCTTCTTTCCTAATCCTATGAATCGGTACACGCATGATTACTTGAAAGTCATCACAAGTTAAGGGGGAGCATAACATTGAATTATTGATCACAAATGTTCGGACAACATTTGTCTCAATATCCTAAGTCAGTTTAGGTTTGTAATGAGTTTTGTGAAGAAAGGAAAAAAAGGGAGATTGTTGATGTTGGGTTTGGTGTTGTGACATTTGACCCAACATATCTTCTAAAGTACTGATTTGAATGCATAAAAATGTTGGGACAAATGTCACAACATTCGGACCAACATTTTTTAGAACAGCTTTACCTTACTTCACGCTAAGCAGTAATATTTTACTGTGAGGTAAAAACGACTTAGGTGTGGTAAAATTGGAGCCGTGTAAAACGTGGGAGAAAGAGTCAAGCTTGGGGAAGAAGTTGAGTAAGGAACAAGTCAAAGTTGTTAGAGGATTTTGCTCCTTGATCATCTCCAACAAACCCTATGAGCTGCCCACCTTTTGCTCAACCTCCACAACCAATCGATGAGATTTTCAAGAAAGACTCTCTACTATAAATAGAAAGGCTACTGCAGTGAATCGATATCCAGAATCAAAATATAAAAATACCAAGAGAGCTCTCGGGATTTCATCTCAGAAATCTGGATCACAAGTGTTGCATGAGTGTGTCGACAACATTCTGTCCAACATTACAATTGTTGTTTAGATTCTAGATTAGTTTTATATGGAGCGATTGTAATGAGAGGTTGTCTATGTCTACTTAGTTAGATTTTTCAGGCAGAAATCATCTGCAACTTCAACTTTTAATTCTTTTCCGTTTTATCTTGTAAATCTGTAAAGAAAGAAATTTATATATTTGTATATAATATATATATATATAACCTATGTAAATTTTAAACTTTTGTGTTCTTTATTTTTTCGCTGCATTTACTCTTTAAAGTTTTTGTTTTATCTAAGTGTTGTCACTGGTACCGAATGACATTGTCGCCGACATTCGGAAACTGAATTGGCATTCGAGTTAGTTTATTTCCAATTTTTTTTATTGTTCCATAGCATACCCGGATCTTACAATTCAGATGATGAAAAGCAAACAGTTTTAATCATTTAGTGTTCAGATCTACAAATAATATCTTAATATTCATATTTGTATTCAGATTCAGACATCTTAATGTTAAAAAAAAACATATGCAGCCTTAATCAAAGTAAATCTTAATTATTAAGATTTTAGTAATTAAATGTGTTTGTTTTTTTAGGTTTTAAATCTTAATTATTCATATTTAATCAATAAGTGTGCACTTTTTTCCAATATTACCATCACTTAATATAGGTCTGAATAATTAAACTGTTAAAAAAAGTCTAGATATCATTGCCGGATTTCCAATGATTTTTACAAAATTGTCATTGAGAGGAGGTATTATTACTTCATCTTCTTTTCAACAAATTCAATAATTACAATAAGTTATTTTGAACAATTTATAAACTTATCCAAACTTCCTTAAACACTTGACGTATAAGCATTTTTAATGTTTTATAATAAACATTGAGTACAGAGTCACATTTACCTCAATGTAGAATTTTATGGCGTGATTATGAATATAATTGTGCTCTAATGCAGATATCGAACACGAATGGACAGAAATCAAAAATAATTTAAGCATATATAAGCTAAAAATATGTTTGTAAATGAATTTTAACGACTTATAAATATTTGGTATGTGCGTACGTTGTGTCCATATCAAGGACCAATATTTAATTGGAATTTACTGTGAGGAGTAGGGGTTTGTTGGCTAGTAATTTATTATACTTAACAAGGAAGGGCATAAGCCCTAAAGAAGAAATGTAGTGTAGACACCCAAAGAAGTGGTAGATATTTGCTGTAGTAGTAGTAATATTTTATGAAGTAGCTGCTCATTTATAGCCTTTCCCATCATGATTAATGTTATTAACCCTTGAACCATTAAAGGTTGTGATATATCGAGAATGAAGAAAATCCTGGTAAAATGTGGGTGCTCCTTTAACTGTTCTTACTAGATGCAAATTTGAATTAATAGAGGCCTCAAATTATATACGGAACATGGGTGGGAAACCAAAAAAAGACCTCTTAATGATTACTAATCAATTTTATATTCTTTTGGTTTCATTTTATGTGACGTTGTAAGCATATAGTTTAAGAAAGAAAGAAATGAAGATTTTTGAAATTTATGATGCATTTGTGTGATTAGTATAAAGTTATATCATCAAGAGTAAATTAAAAGGTGTCATTTTTTTAGATAAACTAAAATGAAAAGTGGATCACATAAAATGAGATATGAAAGTATATTTCTTGTCCTATATAACAAATCTAATTGGGTACAATTTTTGAGTGACATCGAAAAATGTATAAGATTCACACTATCAGAAAATCACTAATTTCGAATCCGTCAGAATTTGGCTCGTCGATTATTTTTCGATCAACAAATTATTTGTCATAAATCTCCTGCCAACGAGTCAAATTCCGATGGAACGACATTCATCGAAAATGGCAATTTTCTAGTAGTGCCGAAAGTAACACCTTTGAATCCGTCAATTTACTAGATTTTTTTCATGTGAAGAGATTCAACAACTTGTAGAACAGGCAAAAAAATAAACCTTTTTGCCTTATTTGCATATCATAAATTTTCAACCTATAGAACCTAGATCTGCCAATGCTGATCATATATAGTAGATTGGTCAGACTCACCTTATAGCTGGAGTACCTACGGTGTTATTAATATTTATGAATTAAGGTCCCTCAGTCTGAATAAAGGACAATAATTGAAAATGGAAGTGAATTGCTACACCTAAAACTTACTTGAACAGATATGAATGACGAAAACTACATAACATAAAATCAGCATAAAATGAGCTGGATATGGATATATTATATATATGTTTGTCCTTATTTCTTGTACATTATGACTATCAAGGGATGAACAAGATACTTTGAATAGAATTTGTGATGATATATAATATGCGTGTACAAGTCTTACCGTAAATGTATATTTTAATCTATATAGTTGAATGTCTAGATGATCAATCGGCCATTAAAATTACTTAACTTTATTTTGTTTTTCAAAATTTATTCAATTTTGCCTAATTAGCTTTCATGATTATCCAACTTTGTCAAGTTAGCTTCATTGTCGTTTTAGCGGGAAATACAATTTTCATAATCTATTTAATGATGTGCCAACTCTATTTTAAAATATATATATATATATATATATATATATATATATATATATATATATATATATATATATATTTAAAAGCTAAAATTAATATCTAACTTAGAAAGACAAATGTGGTGGAATTGCCTTTCTCTGTGCCTATGTTATAACTGAGGCCTGATACAATTTCTTTTTCTCAGGAAAAACATATTTTTCCTTTTTTTGGAGAGAGCTAAATATATTATTGTGTACAATACTTTAAGGAGACAATTCTCGAGAAAAAAAACTTAGATAGTCGGAAGTATCTTTTATTTGTTTGGTTTCCCACGTGATCGGTAATTGTATTGGGCCCCAATTAAATCCGGATTAGTGTCAGGATAGAACACTCTCTAACAAAGGTGACTCTGTACCATGGAAAACTCGAATTCGAAATCTCTAGTTAAGAATAAAAAAATATTTGTCAGTCCACCACAATCCTTATTGGTGTAGTTGAAAGTATCAAATTATCAAAGTAAAATAAGTAGAATAGCATATAGAAGATGAAATAGGGGGAATGAAGCAATGTAAAATCATCTCTTTTTTTTGTGCGGATTGCCCTTCAAAAGCACTTGTCTTTAATTTTTGCCTCTCAAATTGAAAATTTTTAATTTTTTCCCTTAAGTTAAAAATACCTCGAGGTTCTGGGTTCGAACCCCGCTCAATCAAAAATTTACAAAAAATCTCAAAGTAGAGTTTGGATTCGCAAGACATAGTTTGAGTGAAAACTCTTACCTTATAAGGCAGAGTTTGCCTTATGCCTGAAGGCAAACTCTGCCTTAAGATAAAGTTTGCTACCTTAAAGCAAACTCTGCCTTAAGGCATAGTTTACAAGTAAGTTTTGTCTAAAGGTAGAATTTGAAACTCTGTCTTGGGAATCCAAACTATGCCTTGCGATTTTTTTTAAAAAAAATTGACTGAGCTGAGGTTCGAACCCAGGACCCAGAAATTTTTAGGCGAAAGACAAAAATTAAAGACAACTCCAAAAGAGAGAAGTTGTGCAAATTAAGTAAAATGTTTGTTGGGCTGATCAGCTTTCTTGGGCCTAAGGCAATTCGGTTTCCTTTGTCCCTCCGGGTTTTTCATGATGGGTTACACAAATGACTATATTTTAGGTGTTTCTAACCATCCATAGCTACATTTTTCCTATTTGTCATTTGTAGCTAGTTTTAAAAAATTCGCGTATATTTGAGTGTATTTAAATGTACTTTTCAGTTATATTCAATCTTATTTGATATCGCGTATATTTGAATACATGCAACCTTATTTAAAATAATTATATTTTAGTTTATTTAAATACATGAAGGAGTGGTGTATAATTAGCTCCTTAAAATATTACACTACAATAATTATGTACATTGAATACATTCAGATATACAGTTCATAATGGATAATATTGGGGACGAAAAGAAGAAAAAAAGAAATTCAACCATTACAAAAGTTCTCCTTGTAAAACTCACGCCTTTTTTGTAGCGTTTTTAAAATATATTTATGACGAATTAATAATGATATCTAAATTAACTCGCACATGTCTCTCCATTTATAAAGTACTTGCTATTTATTACTAAATCTGTATTGAATGTTTACGTTCATCAAACATAATTACTCCCTTCGTTCCATATTACTTAGCCACATTACTAAAAATATATGTCTCAAATTACTTGGACATTTTTTAAAAATAAGATATAATTAATGAAGTTTTTTTACTTTGTGATATTAATTATTTTTTAAAGAAATAAATATTAATTAGAATACAATTAATTGGAGAGAAATAAGAGTAATATAAAATAAAAATATTATTTTTATTTATGATTTCTTAACTGCGTGCAAAAGGGAAAGTGGCCAAGTAATTTTGAAGAGAGAGAGAGAGAGTGTATGATTATTAGGTATCCAAAATCTTTGTAGATAATGATTTTTTTCCCTCTCAAAATCAACAATTTAAGGAATAGTTACTACCTTAATACTACTAACTGTCTGAAGCACAGAACGAACTTGATCAAAACGAAAAAGACAACCTAATCATCAGTAGCTATTTGATTAACCTTCACTTGGAAGTTGGAACTCAAATTTCAATTCTAGATACGTAATTAAAATTAAAAAATAAATAAATTGCATTAAGCACCATACTAATCTTCAAAAAGAGTATTTCAATTTCCTCACATTGATATTCATTAAGAAGTAAATCATTGATTTAATAATTTTCATATCATTACATATACTAACTAATCATAAAGACCTAAAGTTGATGCAAGTTTCTAAAAAATTAAAGTACCCCCAATAGTTACAAAATTGCTATTTCTGGAAAAATAACTTTAGCAGTATCACATGTATATACGAAGATCATACAGTACACTAAATTCACCCAATAAAAATCCATAATTATCCACAATTGGAATCCCCAATTTTCTCGAAATTTTAACCTCTCTACCATCTGAAATTTGCACCCAATGACCCATCAACAATTCTTTATCACTTTCATTCTCAATTTCTTGCTCTTCCCTTGCAAAAAAAAAAAAAATTTCTTCAACCCCATTTGATGAATTTGTGTTCTCATGAATATCCATTAATGAATCATTACTAGAAGATGAATCTTGATCAGAATTTTTACACTTATGACCCTTTTATGCATTTTTAACCATCACTAGTTCTTCAAATTCCATGTTAAGAGTCCCACATCGGTAATGAAATGAAAACATGGACTCCTTATATGAACTTGGACAATCCTCCCCCTCACAAGCTAGCTTTTGGGGTTGAGTTAGGTCCAAGATCCATTCTTTACATGCTATCAGAGTCAGGCTCATTTCAATTCTTTGTTCACTGATGTTGGGTCCCTAAATTATATTATCCACGCTCCAGTTAACAAGGTCTGGGCGTGCGGGGGAGTGTTAAGAGTCCCACATCAGTAATGGAATGGGAACATAGACTCTTTATATGGACTTAGACAATCCTCCCTTCACAAACTAGCTTTTGGGATTGAGTTAGACCCAAGATCCATTCTTTACAAAATTTATTATCAACGTTCCAGTTAACAAGGCCTGGGCGTGTGGGGAGTGCTAAGAGTCCCAGATCGGTAATGAAATGAGAACATGGACTCCTTATATGGACTTGGACAATCATCACCATACAAGCTAGCTTTTGGAGTTGAGTTAGGCCCAAGATCCATTCTTTACAGTTGTGGGACTCTTAACACTCCCCTGCACGTCCAGACCTTGTTAACTGGAGCGTGGATAATATAATTTGAGGGTCCAACAATCGATGAACAAAGAATTGGAATGAGTCTGGCTCTGATACCATGTAAAGAATGGATCATGGGCCTAACTCAACCCCAAAAGCTAGCTTGTAGGGTGATGATTGTCTAAATCCATATAAGGAGTTCATGTTCTCATTCCATATCCAATGTGGAACTATTAACAATAACTTTCATAAGCTTCTTCCGCAGCAATAAAAGTACCTAACCTAGTCATTTTCTTGTTAAATGGATGTTTAATTTCAGCACAAAATTTCCCATTTTTTCTCTTTCGAACCCCAAGAAATAATCTGACTGAAGAACTTTTTGGTGTTCTCTTTTGTGATTTCATGGTCAAAGATTGAAAAGAAAAGGGTTATTTCAGTAAGAACACAGTATAAAAAAAAATTGGATGTAAAGAAATAGAGTATACATTGTGAATATACGTAAGAGTAATTGGAGAACTAATATGACGTTTTCCTATTCATATTCGGAAAGAATTTGCCAAGAACACGTCATGTAAAAGAAAAAGGAAAGAGAGTTAGTTCTCCGTGCAAGTGTTAAAGTATAAATTAAGGGTTTTATCTAATTTTGACATTGCATATAAAAATTACCGTACTTGGTAGAATTATTATTTAGTCTAGTATCAAATGACACCAATTAATTCAAATAATATGTGATAATTGTAAAAAAAACTATAATAAGTACATTACTTAATTGGTAACGTGGTAACTAATTTACTATCAGTAGATTAAACTACAACAATACTGGAAAAACATTACTCCACCGTCTCAAATTATTTGTCATTTTTTTGTTTTATAGGCTCCTTAACAAATAATAATTAGGAAGGGTATTTGAACTTACTTTACCCTTATGTATGTCTAAATTATAATCTTTCTCCATTAAATACTTACTTTATTTATGTGTCATCTGCATTAATGACAAAATTCTACTAAGGGTAAACTGGAGAAAAAATAACCAATTATGCCTTGAACTTCTAAAACGATAAATAATTGAGACAACTATTTTTTGTAACCACGATAATTAATTTGAAACGGATGGAGTATAATGTTTAGTGTGCATAACTTAATCCTCAATTTCTGATATCCACTTTAAGGCCTCGACTAAGTTGTATTTGCGTCACGTTTGATTATTCATGTCCTTGTTTGTGTCTCGGGATGGAACAAATTGCTAAATTTGTCCCACCTATGAATTAGTTGACATCATTTTTACAAATTTTACCAACAGAAGCTCATATTTCCATGCCCTCTCAAAGTAGTCCTATACGAAAGTTTTATAAGGTAATCAATTCAAGTTTGTCATTGTGTTATAATGTTTTATGTATGTATAAAAGAATGATGAGCTAAGACAAGAAAGGGAAGTCACTTAAAGCATGGCCATGTTGGATATGTAAAGCAGTATGAGAAGTAAATAAATATTACAAGTGTTCGAAAGGATAAACAAATAGCCAATATTTAGAACTGTCGCAAGCTTGTTGAATGTTGAATCTTGATAACATGAAATCAAGAAACACTAAATCTGGATTGTTACAACTGTGACTGAGTCGAGAGATTACTCTCTGTCTTTAAGACAAGATTGCCCCGTATATATGCTTTTACGTTAATGGTCAAAAATCTCCCAAGATAAAACAGCAACTAATCAACACTACAAAGCAAATAAGTTGATTCTGACGAAGAAAACAAACACGAAACGACTTGCGAAGAATGGAAAAGGAAGGAAGAGTTTTCTGCTCACGTTTTGGACAGATAGTGACCCGAGCCATGCCCGGACGGGCGGTGGCGGCGCGCGTGTGGACTTTGCCTTGAACCCAAGCACATCTAGGTCCTCCCTCTTTCAAACACATGAGTTACCACTTAGGGTCCCAAACCCTTAGCAAATTTTGAGACTTATAAAGAGAACAATTCTTCATTTTCCCACCGATGTGGTAGATTTGTCCCACACCATATTTTCATGCCTCAAACACCTTACTTCGTGGACTAATATCTCTTTCATTTGTCAACGAAATTTGACGATTCTTGGCCCTACGGTCATCACTTAGTAGATTATGCACGTGTGAAGAGACAAAGCCTCCAACATGCGGAACCCTAGTGTTTAAGTCATTAAATATGGGTGGATGCACCTCCCCACCAAAGGCAAATTTCCAACCGGTCCTTCATAATTAAGGACTAAATTGTATTTCGCCAGAATCTGTCAAGTTTGTTATTGGTTATTAACTATGAAAGACCCTTATAACCAGCCCCATTATGATATTAATTAATAATAAAAATAGCATCTTGGAGCTTTAAATGTTTTTCTATAGATGTATCCCAAATTTTAATCAAATCACTTAAAGCATGGGTTTCATAATTAAAATTAAATTTTGAGAGAAGTCTTGCAAGTTTTCTATTGGTTATTAACTACTATATGAAAAGCTCTTATACTCGGCCCCATTATGATATCAGTTAAAACAACATCTTGGCGCTTTAAATATTTTTCTATATATGTATCCCAATAAAAGTAGAAAAATATTAACTTTAATGTGCATATTTTATCGTGTATGATGTTGTGATTTGTGAATCTCTATGTAAACTAAAATATTAAAATCATAAGGCTAATTATTAATAGAGGATTAATATATATAATCTAACATAATTTTGGAGTTCGATTTAATTTAACCTAGTGGACTATATATTTCAGGAGACGTGGCATGTTTATTATAAAGTCCTTTTCTCCAAATATAATATTTTAATACCTCATTAATCTAGACAATGATTTCTTAAAGAAATTACTCGTGACACACCTACCAGCCAACAAGTGCACTTACCGTTCTACTTACTATTTACATTTACATTTACATTAACATTTACATTTGAACTTAAAATATATGGAGGTGTTCAACCCGTATCGGAGTCAGAATTTTGTGAATATTTGAAATGATTTAAAAAGGATTGCTATATATAAGTGGGAAATCCCTGTTTGAAATGATTTTATCAAATTATATCAATCGCGAAAATAGAAATTCCGCCAAAAGACATTCAAGATTATTAAATTGATCTTCCTTCATCGATAGTAATTTCATCTCTGCCGGATCTAATATTGACCATCTTGATATTGTTTTTATGTAAGTTTACCTTCATTAAAAGTTCAAAATTATGCAAATGCTTATACAGCCAATAAATTAGGTAGTGTTGGGATATATATTATTAACCATGTGCTTGGATATAGTATTTATCATATAACAATTGTTTGTTTAATTTCTAATAAATAAATAAATAGATCATATATTATTATGTGTGTCCTTTACTTATATAGTAGATGATTTAGTATATAGAGTTTAACTTATACACGGAAGATTAAATCATCGATTTTTATAAGTATAGAGTTCATGTTCACAATCTAAGATAAAATTTGGGCAAAATTATCGGTATGATTGTAGCACAAGATTAAATATAATGTATCTTCGTTATGGGAACGATATAGTTTCGACTTCTTGTACTAGTACATTTTGTATGTACTGAAAGGACCAAGTAGAAATAAGTGTTTTTGTACTTAATATCTAAAACAACCTCTCTAGCTCATTAAATATACTTATACTCTTAATCTTGATATGATTACTATGATCAATGTGATTTGTTTATTATTTTGATTTATCAAAAGGTACAACTCTATTGTGAGTCAATGTCTCTGATAGGTTGGATAGTAACAAATAACATTTGAGAAATAATAATTAGTTGATAGAATTCATGTCTCGACTTTGAGATTGATGATACCCCTTTATGGATGCTTATAACTTTTTATATAAAAACTCTGCAGGTGAATTTTGTATCCGTCACATGAAATAAGTCAAGCGGAAGTATAAAGGATTTAATTAGTCAATGAATTAAATTATTAGTAATTTAATTTAATTTAATTTAATTGATTGGTATTAGTAATCTTAACATGATGAGTTAAATAAGATTTAATGAAAGATTTTGAAATTAAATCGAGGAGTGAAATTATATTTTTTAGTGGAATAAAATATAATTTATTGTGGTAGGATTAATTCATTCATATTCCGAATTAATACCACAATTGGTAGCCTCGTTATGAAATTTGTGGTCCCTGCAATGCCTAATTATTCTTGGACTTGAAAAATAATATTCTTGGGGGAAAAGCAAGCTCACACGTTTTGGGCAAGAATTTTGCACCCTAAAATGTGATTATAAACAGAATGTTTTTCAGCCCTAAGAGATATACTTTTTCCTAAGCCGTAATACTTGCCAACATGAGTATTCTCTGTCCAAAGTCTAATTAGGTTACGTAGCAAAAGACTGCAGACCGTGAAACTTGAGGATGATCTCGTGGATAGTTTCTGCTCGTAATTAAAGATTCGATTCTTGATCGTTGTCACGCTTCAAGAGATAAGTATCGAATTTACATTTGATTAAAATCGACGATTATTTATTATCTATATTACTTGCAAGTTCGATCCCGGCTATTTGTTGTTTATGCTTGTATTCTATGAGCTAGATCATAGATATTGTTCTCTTCTTTTCAAAGAAAAATAAAGAACAAGTAAGAATTTAAAAAAAAAAAGTGGGGCATTGGGACAAAGAGTGCACGCTGGGGAATAGAAGGAAGGAAGTCATGTAAAACGTTCTTTTTGGGTCATAATGTAAAACGTTTCCAATCACTCCAATGATTAAAGAAAGAAAAAAAGGTCTCTGCTTAATTTGCTTAAAAGATTATAATTAAGGAATAAAGAGTCTCACAACTATCAAACCATTGTTCTCCAAGAAGCTCTTTCATGCTGTTGGTTCCTCTTTCTTCTTCTTTTTCATGAAGAAATATATTTTTATTTTTCTTGTACGGCTGTCTTTATTACTCCATTTGATTTTATATGTTTTTATGATCATGTGTCATTCTTTTTAAAGTAAACTTACAAATGTTACACACACAAAATAATAGTGTCAGGTGTTTGGGTTAAATTCAAAATTTGGATCATGTGAACCTATGATCACCGGATTAAACTTAATATATTATATGTATAATTTTTAAAATATGTTTAATATCATCTGAAGGAACTCATGACCAAAAAGAGATTGAGTGGTGCACTGATTAAGGTGGTGAATTTAATTCTTGAAGCTCGAGGGATTGAATCCAACTTGTTGCATCATAATTTTTTTATCTTATTTTAAAAGAAATAATGCACTTATCCTCTTAAAATTTTAAATTCGTCACTAATCGGAAATCAAATATCTATTAGTATGACTAGGGGTGGACGTATATCGGTTTATATCGGTTTTGTATCCGAAAAATATGAACCGAATAAAATTTGGTTTTTTTAAAAAACGAATCCAACTTTTTAAAAAAAAAACTGATATGTTCGGTTTATATCGCCGAACGTATCGGATTATATCGGTTTTTCTAGTGGGCCGGGGCGGGTCATGGAATTTTTTATTTTTTAAAAAAAAATAAATTTCCAAAACTGAAATTGACATTCACACCTACACTATCATAAAATTTCGACGTTGAAATCTATTGTGTATCGTGAGATGTTTACTAAAGAAAAAGGAAAATTAGAAATCGATTTAGGGGAAAACACAAATTTTATGTCAATGCTTTAGGGGAAACCATTTAAAGTTTTACAAATTTACAACTACTTTCTCTCCCTACATTTTATGTCAATGCTTCCGTGATATGTTAATCAAGTTCATGACGCATTCGACTTCCATAAAAGTTTCATAGATTGATTTCAATGGCTATGATTCAAGAGATAACAGTAGCCTAAAATAAAAAATAAGATTAATTACATATTTAATTCAGTTTTTTCGGTTAAGTTCGTATCCAAAATTTCAAAACCAAACCGAATCACTAAATCCTTGATCGCTCTAGTGTACGCCACATCTAAATCCATCATCACTGAGAAGTGCTCCGACTCTCCTTCTACTGTCCGTACTCTAGTCTTGGCTCCATCATACATATCCTTGATCGCTCTAGTGTACGCCACATGTACGCCTCTAACCCTTAAAATCTCCATAGAACCTCCCTAGGGACTTTGTCGTATGTCTTCTCGAGGTCGATGAAAACCATATGTAAGTCTTTCTTCATCTCTCTATACTGCTCCACCAACATCCTAATAAGATGAATGAATGGCTTCAGTAGTCGAATGCCCCGGCATGAATCCAAACTGGTTCTCGAAAATAGACACACCTCTCCTCACCCTCGTCTCCACGACTCTTTCCCAAACTTTCATAGAGTGGCTCAGCAGCTTGATACCCCTATAGTTGTTGCAACTCTAGATATCACATTTGTTTTTGTACAAAGAAATCATTGTACTTCACCTCCATTCTTCGGGCATTCTTGTCGTCTTATAAATGACGTTAAACAACTCAGTCAGCCACTCCAATCCTACCCTGACTGCGCTCTTCCAAAATTCAATTGGATCTCATCAAGCCCGGTCACTCGTCTCATGCGCATCATGCGAATAACACATGTAACCTCCTCAACCTTAATGCTTCTACAATACCCAAAATCCCTATGCCTACCAGAATGCTCCAGATCTCCCAGCATAATATCTCTATCTCCTTTTTCGTTCAAGAGTTTGTGGAAGTAAGACTGTCACCTCCGCCTAATATGTGCTTCCTCCACCAATACTTTATCGTCCTCGTCCTTGATGCACCTCACTTTATCCAAGTCACGGGCCCTCCTCTCCCTTGTCTTGGCTAGTCTGTACAACTTCTTATCCCCGCCTTTCTCCTCTATTCCACATACAGGGGTTCGAAAGCCGCCACAACCGCTAGTTTTGCCTCCTTCATCGCCTTCTTATCCCCGCCTTTCTCCTCTATTCCACATACAGGCGTTCGAAAGCCGCCATAACCGCTAGATTTGCCTCCTTCCTCGCTATCTTATACAGTTCCCTATCCGTCCAATTCTCCACCTCATTTCTGCTTTCTACCAATTTCACATATGCCGCTTTCTTCGCTTCCACCTTCTCTTGAACTTCACCAGTCCCCTCGATATCCACCACGATAATACCGCGACTCCTAGCACTTCTCTGGCTACCTCACGAATGCAATTGGTCGTCTTGTCCCACATACCGATCGCATCCCCACTACTCCCCCAAGCCCCCTTGGCCATCAACCTCTCCCCCATCTCTTTTGCACTAGCCATGGTCAAACTCCCCCATTTGATTCTTAACATGTCATCCACAACCCTCTTCTTCTTCTTCTCCAACTTGATCTCCAAATCCATCACCAAAAGCTTATGTCGAGTTGTAAGATCCTCCTTCGGAATAACCTTACAGTCTTTACAAAGACCTTTGTCAACCTTCCTAAGGAGTAAAAAGTCTATCTGAGTCTTAGCCACCGAACTACGGAAAGTCACCAAGTGTTCCTCCTTATTAAAGAATCTAGAATTGGCTATCACCATCCCACAAGCTCTGGCGAACTCCAAAAGTGAGATGCCTCCCCCATTCCTGACCGAGAGTCCAAATCCTCCATGCACGTCGTAATAACTCCCTGGAAGTGACCCGATATGTCCATTGAAATCCCCTCCTACAAATAACTTCTCAGTGGATGGTATACCTCCCACCACTTCGTCTAAATCCTCCCAAAAGCGTCTTTTCTCCTCATCATCCAAGCCCGTTTGTGGCGCATAAGCACAAATAATGTTCATAGTGAACCCTCCAACTACCAACTTAATTGACATCATCCTGTTATTGACCCTCATCACCTCTACCACCTGATCCTTTAGTTCGATGTCTACCACAATACCTACCTCATTCGTATACTTTGACCTACCGGAGAACCATAACTTATACCCGTCTACATCTTTAGCCTTAGGTCCTACCCATTTGGTCTCCTGGACACATACTATATTAATCTTTCTCTTCTTAAGAATCTTAACTAGCTCTATGGTCTTTCCCGTTAAAGTCTCAATATTCCAAGACCCTATTCTCAGCCTATCATCTCTCTTACCCCACTTACCCCCTACCCCTTGCCCCCGTCCCCGTCCGAAAACATGATCCTAGTCTACCATCATTCACCAAAGTCACTAGAGCAAAGACACAAAGAATACTAATCCAAGGTTAACGCTAACACACACGGAAAGCAATACTAGAGCACAAGTTAGCAAAAATCTAGAGGTAAGTCAAGCTACTACAGATCCGAATAATAAAACAAAAGGCAACAAGAATACATACAAGAATGTAAAGTCCATATTCAACATAACGCAACACGCAAAATTGAACAACACGGATAAGAACAAATATTGAGTACAAACAATTGGAGGTACCAACTCCAGGCTGATAAAACAGGTTCTCACGCCGACAATTGTTGTTCACGCGCCGAAAAATATTGTTCACTGTCTCAGCTTACTGTTTCTATCGGAAACCATTGTTCCCCGCCAGACGACGTCACAGATCTAGTGATACCTGTAAAAAAAAGGGAGAGAGAGACCGCCGGAGACTGTCTGTTGCAGTGGCTGACGGCGGCGTCGATGACATGGCGGCACCAGCGAGCAAGGGTTAAAGTTAATGGGTAGCGGTGGGGATGGGCTGGGTCCGGCGAGGTGGTGATGGGGCTGGGTCACGGTGTTGATGCCGGTGGGGGTGGGCTCGCAGTGGGGGTGGGGTCGCGGTGGAGGTGGTCACACAATGGGGGTTGGGTCGCGGTGGTCTCACAATGTACTGCACGTGCCAGAGGGAGGGGAGAAGAGCCAAGCGAGAATCACGAGGACCACAAACAAAATTTATATAACTGGATACATTGAATTCATTAATAAATTTTGTTATTTAATTATTTCACTAGTTATACGAAATTTGAAGGTATTTTTGTAAATAATTTTTTTTTAGAAATCATATAATGATTTAATACACCAAATCAAATAATGGATAAGAAATAATTTCAGCATAACTAATGTCAGCATTAATAATACACCTGATCATCTTTATTCTTATACACCCTACCAAACAACCAGCTTTTTGTATAGTATATTTTATGATCTGATGAGAATTTTTTGGTGTTTATGGTTAATTATTTTTTTCATTATTTATGTTAAACCTAACAAACATAATAAGCATTTGCCTAGAGATTTTAAATATTTTTCACTTTATTTAAAATTTATGGAATTGAAGATGAAGTTGTGTGTTTGGTTATACGTTTTGCATATAATAATTGAAACAATGCTCATGCTTAAAATTTAAATACAGCTTCAAAAGTGAAATGTGAATGATTTTACCAAAATTGAAAATTTCATCAAAAGGAAGAGGCCATAATAATAACATCTACAAAAGGAAGAGACAAGAACTCAAATATCGATTAGAGGAACAAATTTCCATTGCTGCAATGAGTACTTAATGAGCTGTATTTATCTCAAACAGAAATACTAAGATCATCCAATTTACTAAATTCACCTAACAAATACCCATAATTATCAACAACTGGAACCCCCAATTTCATTGAAAATTTAACCTCTTTATCCTCTGAAATTTGCACCCACTGGCCCTTCCATAGTTCTTCACTTTCTAGCTCATCTTTTTCTTCAACCACATTTGTTGAACCCGAGGTCTGGGAATCAACCATTATTGGTGGATCACTAGAACAACACCCAATTTCAGATTTTGCAGAAACAGTCTTTTCCACGTTCGCATTTTTAACCTTCTTCAATGGCTCATCAAACTCATTTGATGAATCCGTGTTCTGAGAATCAATCACTAATGACGGATCGCTAGTAGAAGAAGGGCCAAGTTCAGATTTTGCAGAAACCGTGCTTTCCACGTTTGCATTTTTAACCTTCTTCAATGGCTCATCAAACTCATTTGATGAATCCGTGTTCTGAGAATCAATCACTAATGACGGATCGCTAGTAGAAGAAGGGCCAAGTTCAGATTTTGCAGAAACAGTCCTTTCCACGTTTGCATTTTTAACCTTCTTCAATGGCTCATCAAACTCATTTGATGAATCCGTGTTCTGAGAATCAATCACTAATGACGGATCGCTAGTAGAAGAAGGGCCAAGTTCAGATTTTGCAGAAACAGTTCTTTCCACGTTTGCATTTTTAACCTTCTTCAATGGCTCATCAAACTCATTTGATGAATCCGTGTTCTGAGAATCAATCACTAATGACGGATCGTTAGTAGAAGAAGGGCCAAGTTCAGATTTTGCAGAAATAACCTTTTCCACTTCTGCATTTTTAACCATTTTCAACTTTTCCTCAAACTCAAGTTTCTTAGATTGATAAACTTGAGAAGCTTCTTCAGCAGTACTAAACGTACCCAACCAAATTCTTTTCTTGGTAAATAGGTCTTTAATTTCAGTACCAAATTTACCCGATTTTCTTTTTCGTACCATAGGAGGCAATTTTCCAGAAAATTGATCATAACCTAAAGAATTTGCAGATATACCCTCTTTCACTTTTGCATTTCTAACCCTTTCCACTGACTCAACCAACTCATTTGATGAATCTAAGGTCTGAGAATCAACCATTAATTGTGGATTTCTAGAACAACACCCAACTTCAGACTTTGCAGAAATAACCCTTTTCACTATCACACTTTTAACCATTTTCAACTTTTTCTCAAACTCAAGTTTCTTAGATTGATAAACATGAGAAGCTTCTTCAGCAGTATTAAAAGTACCCAACCAAATTCTTTTCTTGGTAAATGGATCTTTAATTTCAGTACAAAATTTTCCCGATTTTCTCTTTCTAACCCTAGGAGGTAATTTGCTAGGAATTTGGCTAAAATTTAAAGGGTTTTTGTCATTTAGGGAAAAAGATTGAATATTTACCTTTTCTTGAAGAATTTGATGAACAATAAGCTTTGGTCTTTTTTCTTGTTCATCATCTGATGATGATTCTGTAGCATCTGGGTCTGAGATTTTCCTCTGGATTTTGATTTCTTGATTTTCATCACTAAGGTCTTGTTTGATTGGTGATTTCATGGTCATAGAGTGAAAAGAAGAGAAAAGGACAAAAGATGAGATGAGATGAGAAGAGAAGAGAAAACAAATACTAGGTCAATAGATTATACTTTGGATATTTGAGGTATAAAAGTAGTTGGGGAACTGTAGGTTCTCTCGAAAATCTCTTATATTTGTTTTTTTTATATTCATTTTTTTTTACTTACCCCGCTAGTTCTTCAACACTACTATCAATAAATCGCAAGATGTGTCTAAATGATTAGGGTTTGAGAACAGAGCAACTGATATTACCTACAAGGTCCTATCCCAGAAAAGAGCAAAGTGTTCCCAAGAGAATTCGAATTCACGCGGCAAACCTCTAGCTGAATTTTAAGTTCACATCCTTTGTAATTCATCTATGCCCGGGGGACGATAATCTCTAATATTTTGTAATACAAAAAGTTAAATTATATCTAACTAGTTGACTTGACTGCACATTGCGCTATGTATAAATTAATTTTTTTAATAAATTTAATTAGTAATTGAAATTCTTATAGTACTAAAAATAAAAGAAAAATAAGAACTTCTAAAATAATGTTACGAAGACAGAGTTCTCAAGTCACAATCCTTTCCATTAGGAAGAAAAGTTAACTAAATTAGTCGTTCTCTCACCTTTCATTACCGTAGAATATTTTCATAAATAAAAATTTTATTGATTAAAAAAAAGATTTGTTTTAGCTTCTCTCCCGTATAGTTTTCTTGAAATATCTCGTCTTAAACTAATTTTTATTTTAGAGAAAAAATATGACGCATGAATATCTTTTTAATCAATGGTCAATACGGAATTTAGTGGAATTTACAAAACAGAGCACCTAAAATTTAAAAAAATTTAATGTATACCTAGCTAAATTTTCTTTTTACAGAAAAACAATTGTAATTTGTAAGGCCTTTACAAAGGTTTTTATCCGACCCCCACACCCCCTCCCCCTTCTCCCACACACACATATAAATATATATTTGTATTGTGTGTCTCTCTAATGAAATTATATATAATATCACTAATTGTAAAACCCATTTTCGTTACATTACAGGAAAAAGGTTGGAGTAATCGTTTAGATGCTTTTAGACTTAAAGTAAAGAGCAAAAGTAAAAAGAAAAAAGAGACATATACGAAAACAACAACAACATACCTAGTGAAATTTCACAATGTGGGGTCTGGAGAGGATAAAGTGTACACAGACCTTACATCTATCTTGGTAGATAGAACGGCTATTTCCGAGAGACCTCAAGACAAATCACAAGTTCAAACAAAGTAAAACACACAAAGTGCGTAAATCATGACAGCGCATTCCGAAGAGAAAAAAAAGCAAAAAGAAGCAATAACTAATGCAAGTAAACAAAACAAACAAAATATACATAGCAGCATAAATCAAACGACAAGGGACTATAAGACAATATGATAATCATATACGAAAGACAAAACAAATTCTACCGAAAGCCACAAAACTAATACTATCTTGCACCAAAGTATTTTTTCAAGTAAAAGAGTTGAGTAATATTTATCAAGTCTTAAAAATTACACGAAAAAAATAAATATAAGAAGACTAAATGAGAGCTAATATGTCGTTTGTCGTAACCACGTGCTTGATGGTAAACAAAATCAATAGACGTGTTCACTATAGGCCAAGGCTCAGTTGTAACTTGTAAGCGAGAACCGGTAATATATAAGTAGATATGAGTATTAATTTTTTTTTGGGGGGGGGGGGGGGAGAACGGTTTTAGACTTTATTGTAATATGATTTAATATCATTAATGATTGCTTTTACGTGGTTGAATTCGGAGAGTTAACTGGCCTTTAATGCAATACGTGGGCTGATCCTTCAAAGAGATACATTTACTTTGACTATTTGCTTTAATGAGGATTTTATTAATCCATTTAATTAGTAGATTATGCACAAAAACGAATTAAAAAATACAAAAAAATGAGAAAAAATATAAATAGGAACGGTGATCATAGAAATGTGTCATATCACATTGTCTATGTCTAACTTTATTGTATAAATAGATTTTAAGAAATTAGTGATTCATGCTCTATTAAAAATTAAATCTATTTATATAATAAAACTAGGCATAGACAAAGTAATGTCATACCTCTACGACACCATTCCTATTTATTTATTTTTGACCATTTTCTCTTATATTTCTCTCTAAATATTTGCTGAAAATTAAAATCACTCCATCAATGAGTTTATAATTATCCACATTCATTGCTCAATTAAAAGGGAAAGACATTTAAGAATATTAATAAAAATAAAACTGCCTCAATAATGGCATTTTTCGTTTTTATTATATTTTTTATTCATTTCTGCTACACTAATGACTAATCTGCGGATGAATAAAAGCCTCCTAAGGTAAATGTAGCATTCAAAGCTCACGTAGCAGTAAGTAAATGACCTTTGTAATTAAGCCCAAATAAACTTTTAGTTTAATTAGCCTACTTGCAATACCAATTATGACAATTCTCCTAGTACAGTACTACCAATTAAGATCATTTGATTGCCAGACAAAATACATTGATTAAATAGTAAAGATTGTTATACAACAACAATATACCCAGTATAATTCCACAAAGGGGAGTTTGGAGAGTAGGATGTACGCAAACCTTACATTTACCTTTGTGGGCCAGAGAGGCTATTTCCGAAAGACCCCCGGCTTATAAAGAATGTAATGAATGTGGAATTGCAAGAAAAATATAAGACAACAAGATATCCAGATAAAGAATAAGTTGAGAAAATACACACATAGGAATAATGCTCTACGTGACACCTAAATACTATTGCTAAGAAAAGGAGAAGAGGAGATGAAAATGCTAGCCCCCACCTCTCTCACACACATCACGACAAAACCAACTACCTACTAACCTTCTATCATAATCCCCGACCTCCAAATATTTCTATCTATTGTCATGTCCTCGGTCAGCTGAAGATGTGTCATGTCCTGTCTAATCACCTCCTCCCAATTCTTTTTCGGTCTACATATACATCTCCTAGCTCTTGTGACCGCCAATCTCTCACACCTCCTAATTGGCGCGTCATTGCACCTCTTATTCACAAGCCCAAACCATTTTAATCGCGCCTCCCTCTTGTCCACCAAGGAGGCCACTCCAACCTTATCTCGTATAACTCCATTTCTAATCATATCTCTTCTAGTATGTCTACACATCCATATGAGCATCCTCATCTCCGCCACCTGCATCCTCTGAACGTGAGCGTTTTTAACTGGCCAATATTCTGCCACATACAACAATACCGGTCTAACCACCACTCTGTAGAACTTATTTTTCAGCCTAGGCGATACCTTCTTATCGCAAAGCACTCTAGAGGTGAGACTCAATTTCATCCACCCTACTCTAATAGGATGTGCGACATTATCGTCAATCTCACTATCTCTTTGGATTATGGACCCAAGGTACTTGAAACTTCCTCTTTTAGGTATAGCTTGCGCCTTAATATTCACTTTCACATCTATCTTGTGCATCACGTCACTGAACTTGCACTCTATGTACTCCGTCTTAGTCCAGCTTAACCTGAAACCTTTAGATTCTAGGGTCGTTCCAAACTTCCAGCCTATCATTAACTCCACTACGCGTCTCATCAATCAAAATTATGTCGTATGTAAATAACATACACCACGACACCTCCTCTTGAATATGTCACGTCAATTCATCCATCACTAAGGTAAATAAAAATGGGCTAATGGCTGATCACTGGTGCAACTCATCACGACTGGAAAGTGCTCTGAGTCACCTCTCATTGTCCTAACCCGGGTCTTGGCACCCTCATACATGTTCTTAATCGCCTTGATGTAAGCCACATGCACACCGCTCAACTCCAAGCATCTCTAGAGGACCTCCCGAGGGACTTTATCATATGCCTTCTCTGGATCAATGAACACCATATGTAAGTCACTTTTTTTGTCCCTATACTTCTCCAATAATCTCCTGACAAGATGAATAGTTTTTGTAGTCAATCGCCCCCGCATGAATCTGAACTGATTCTCAGATATCGATACATCTCTCCTCATTCTTGTCTCGATCACCCTCTCCATTTCCTTGGACCTCCTCCGTCCACCACCAATCCCCTTTACGTCCACCTAAGTTGCCCCTCGAGAAAGATTGTTATACAAGAAATACTATTTTTCTTTTATTGATAAAGTGCATATATTTTTTGGTAAACATATGGTTCATAACATTAAAAATGAAACATATGATAATTATTTGCAAGTTTATAATTATAACCTTATTTTAAAATAGATTAAAACAATGTAAAAAGCCTTGAACCGAGGGTATATCGGAAACAACCTCTCTACCATCTGATGTAGGTAAGGTCTGTGTATACTCTACCTTCTCCAGACCCTACTTATGAAATTATATTAGGGATGTTGTAAAAAAACGCAAAAAAGATGAATTCAGAATCACTTACTCTTTTAGGTATTTTATCTCGGTAAATTATTCTAAGATACCGAAAAGGGTTATGATAAAACGGATAAAATCCCGTCATTCTTAAGTAGAAGTCTCTTATTCGAGTCCTGAGAATGGTAAAATTTTTGGTAACGAACCTTTCTCCTTTAATATGCTTTACACAATATGAATATGAATCAACCGGGGACCAAAAACGGATATCAAATATCTGGAAGAAACAAAAAATTAAGACTTTTTTTAGCTTTTGTTTTTAAGGAGAAGGATCAAAAACACATTTTGTCTACTAATAGGAATGAGTCCACTAAAAATCTTGACCCACTAAGACTTTTTGAATAAAATAATACACACTAATTGCGTGAAAGAATTGCTCAGAAAGGGTCGCGAAAAATCTAAGCAATCAATATAAGTATCTTAAGCAAATTGAAAAAAATGTAGTCAACAAATGTTACTTTAAAACTATATTGTATGTTCCACCAAGTTTTCTTGCTTTCTTTTATCAAATAATCTTTGAGATGACAAGGCAAACTAACAAGTAGGAAAGAACCATAGACTATAGCGGCATGTATATAATAAATGTTTATAAAAGACTTAAAGGAGTAGCTTTTTCTTTTCTCTTTTTTTTAATTGGAAAAATGTTAATCAAGTCAGCTCACTCACACTTTAATTAATTAATTAAATACATGTTATCTTCCGCCAACAGAGATGATGAGTAACGTACCTCTGTCAAGTAGAACTAATGATTAATTAAGTGGGAAGGTTGTAAAAGACCTGGATTCATATCTACGTAGAGAGTAGTTATTGCACTCTGGACTCTGGAGTATGAAAGAAGCGGGAATCATGAGGTTTCATAATTAAATGTCTACAGACATAAAAGTATTAGGTAATTTCTTTCCGTGGTCAGATAGAGTTACACAATACTTATGTTGTGAAAAATAGCAAATAACTGATAAAATTAATCGAGATGAGTATAAGTTAATGTCATGTCATTAAAAAGGTAGGCGTAGATATTAACAAATGCAAAGCACATTCTAAACCTCTATTTCATGCAAGAACCCTCCAAGAATGAAAAGAAATTTTACATTTATTACCATTTAAGCAACATGGCCAAAGTCCAACGAACACATTTACAGTGTTTTAAAAGTTCATTCAATTTTACCAGTGCTAGGTGTGCCCACTAGAATGAAGTACCCTAAACCTCCTCCCCTAATTTAATCAACTTGAACAAGCTATGATCCAATGATTAATGAAGTGCCAAGAGAATTACGAAATCTCATATTCAGATTATAGCACATTGATAGAGTTACTCGGTATTTATTCTAGTGGGGAGACTTATTCTAGTGAGGAGTAGCATGCACACAATGAAATAATCTGTGTGCGTGAACTAGCCCTAAAACCACTATAATCCAACAATAATGTTCAACTCAAGTTTAACCAATTTAGATTTTGTATAATAGTAACTCATGGCGAAATAATTTCTATAAGCAAAGTTCAACAAACACATTACTTTGTGAAGGGGAAAGTCCCGAAGGCGAACCCCCCCCCCCACCTGTACCAGAGGCTCCTTGGCCAGTCGGATGTAAATCGAGAGATATGCGCGAGTGATAGCCCTGCAAGGGAGAGGACCAACGGGACACGAACTCAGCAACAGCCCTTGCAATATTTCAGCAAAGACTGTCACCACACGAATTCGAACCCGCGACGTAGGAGTGGTTGTACCCCAATCACCTTGCCACTTATCAACTCGCATGTGCCCTGTGCCCAACAAACACTACTCTCACTTCCACACTTGCTAGTTGCTACCAACCACACCCAATGTGTCCAACTAAAATTTAAGAGCAGCAGCTTTGCAGGACCAATTGGCATTTGGTTCTATAGTGTTTTGAAATTGGAATACAGCTGGTATTTCCCAGCTTACAAAGTCCAAAAAATCCCCAAATAGATAAACAGATCTCATCAACCTTCAGTTTTTGATATCATTTGCTTGGCAAAGCAACCAAAAAGTACACTATAGTCTACACATCCAATCAAGAAAATATTGACCCAACACACCAAATAAGACTTATCATCAAGACCCCCCAAAGCACAAAGAGAAATGGATTTTCACAAGTAAAACACAAAGCAAGTTCCACTAACAAGCCAATGATAATGTTCAAGATTTTAATTCACTTTCACTATTCAGTCAGCAGTTCATTGTATTAAAGAGAAAATAACACCAACATATTTGAGGGGCGAGAGGGAAACAAGGTTTATCGAGCTTTATAAGACCGACCAATACTTGAGTCATTGGAGATAAAGCTAGAAGAATTTCCCTTCATTCATTACAACGAGATTTAAACCCAAAATTTGGTGAACAAAAAAGGCAAATAAAGGACAGGAGTTGTAACTATTGAAGTGTGACAATTTGATCTAAAAGCTTAAGTTGTTAGATAGAACACACTTTTAATATTTGATTATATTTTCAACACGCCCTCTCACGTGCTGACCTGATTTTTTTTCATGGTTCAAGCACGTAGAAATTCTTTTTGAGAATGAGGAACAATGAGGTTCGATCCCAGAACCTTTGATCTGTTCTGATACCATATTGAAGTGTGGTCATATTAACGATTAGATAGAACACACTTTTAATATTTAATTATATTTTCAACAATAACTTTCAATCCCAAGTACAGAGAGATTGTCAATTGAGCAAATCCCATGAGAGCAATCAACATTAGTAGATGTCAACACAAGCTAAATCATAATGAAGAGCCAAACGTCATAAAGATCATATCATAAGAGCTCATCACAAATATCATAGTTCAATGAACATGGGCAACAGAAACACTATTTTTAAACCATTCCATATGATAGGGGCAATAAACAGTCTCAAGACTCAACCAAAATTGAGATTCAATAGACAGACCTTTGGACGGCTCTAATAGCACAGGAAAAACCCAAAGGAACTATTAACTTTAATTTTCTTCTAAGGTAAAAACACATCCCTCAACTAGAAAGTCTCAAAATCTCTCTTAAACGAAAAGTAAACATTACTCAAAACTCACTTAAAAGTAAAAGACCACGGTCTCAAGAACCTAAATTAAATGATTCTTGAGACATAAAAACTCTATCGATTACTACTCATCCTATAGCTGCAAAACTTATGGGCATAATGCAATATTGAGGGGCGTTGTCGTCGTCGTTCCATTCATCAACTGAGCCGCTGCTGCTTCATCCATCCAAGCACAAGATTCATTGTATCCATCGAAATCAAAGTCGAAATCGAAATCAGGCAAACCATTAAGCAACTTTTCATCACCATCAAGTCCACTTAACGGTAAATCTTTGAAATCATTAACCACAAAGTCATCAAGATTCGAACCAAAATCATCACTACCCGCAAAGAACAAATCCATCTCCATATTGAAATCCATTCCAGCATCAATTTCAGCCAAAGATAAACTATCCTCCATCAATCCCATCTTATCATCATCATCAATTCGATTCTCCTCCTCGACAATATTGTCGTTGACTTTGACTTCAGAACCGGATGTCAAACAATCCATTTCAAGAACTAAGGCTGGATATGTGTGTGAAGTGTGTGATGACACCAAACTCTCAGCAGCAGAATCATCTTCCTCAGAGACACAACCAACAACATTCTTTCGACAATTCTTATTTGAGCTCGAATTACTTTCATTATTCGAGCTCGAATTATTACTCTTAGCCATAGCTTCGAATTCGAGACGTTTCGTTTCATAAGCTCTAGAAGCGTCCTCAGCAGTGTTATAAGTACCAAGCCAAACCCTTCTAGATTTAAACGGATCGCGTATTTCAGCAGCCCATTTACCCCATTTACGTTGACGAACACCGCGATATTTCGACGAGGGTTTTTGTGAGGTTTTAGCTAAAACCCTAGTTCTCTTTTTAGGGTTTTTGTCACCATTGTTACTATCTTGACAAGAACTCTCAGTAGTTTCAACAACACATTTTTTTGGACTAAAAGAGTTCCCAATAGGAATACTAATTTCCCTAACAAATCTTTTAGGTTTCGTTATATCAACACCTTCATCATCAGATGAATCAGTAGCATCCGGGTCAAAACAAACTATCCGGATCTTCCTCATGGGTCGGGTCAGGTTTTCTTCCTTGTTCTTGTGAGGGTCAAACATGTCTCAAACCCCCTCAAAATATGCCCAGAAATTTGTTTTTGTCAAAAAAAAAAGGAAAAATCAACAAAAAAGGGTTTTTAGGGTATTCTTAAGAGCAAAATGGGATGTAAAAAACGGTTTATGTGAAATCCACCAAAGCAAACGACACCAGAACAAGTCCTGTAAAATAAATAAAATAAAAAACCCATAACAGATCAGTATAAAACAACCGTAAAACACACAAAAATAACATAAAAATAACAACAAAAAAACAGTACCTTTTGGGCCTCAAACGCATCGAAACGGAGAAACTGATTTGTTGCATACAAAGACCAATAATAAATATCCAGAGCTTCTTTAATGGAGCCCTAATCACAACAGCCAAACAAGACTTTGCAGACATAAGTCTCACAAAACCCACAGCCAAACAAGCCCTTATTCTTCAACCTTCAGTTTTTTTACAATAAGAGAACACAAAAATGGGATTAGATACTCCTATTTATAGATATAGAAAAATAAACACCACATAAAGATTAGAAATCTATGGCCAATATTTCTCTGTACTATATAATAGTATCACTACTAAAATTTTAGTGTGTCGGTGTGTAAATTTTTCTTCTATTTGTAGTGTGTATCTGATAAAAACAAACAAAAAGTGAACTAGAACTTTACGGCTCATCCCGGGAAGCAATTTGATGGTAATAGTATTGAAAGATCGGGATTATTATATTTAGAAATAATATGATGGAAAGTTAGATATAAAAAAATTATCTTTACCAATTCAACAAAAAAAATATTAAAAAAAGAATTAATTTTTTATTACCTGATTTTCTGGTCTTTCACACGTCCTTTTCTCTGTGCTATTTCTTTTTTCTCTGTTACACTGTGATCACTGTTTTCAAAGTGGTCAAGAAAATGTATTAAAGGGGAGAGGGGTATTTGTAATGAGAGAAGGAGTGAGGGTAAAAGTAAAATTTGGGGTGTAATTAATGTGTGTTGTATTTGTATGTATATATGGGATGTGAATGGGTAATGAGCTGCCATATGACATACATGTCACATGACTATAATAACACCATCGTCATCTGCATGACCCATTATAGAAGATTCAGTGCCTAGCTGACAGTATATTTCACGCGCGGATACGTAGTGTTATGCAACCACTAACGTAGTGTTTATAGTTGGTTTGATCAAACTTTTAAAATATGTATTTTTAAAAAAATAAAAAGTGACAACTTAAGGTATTAGATTATTTTAAATATATTTTTTTTAATATTAAATTGACTATTAATGATCATAGTGACTTTGATCAAATTTTTAAAATTTGTTTATTTGAAAATAATTCTTGATTAAAAGTAATTTTCATATAAATATTTGTCTAAGATACTAGCAGTTTGTGTTTGATTAATTAATTTAGAAAATACTTTTATTAATATTCGAATAGTAATTTGTGCTTGAATAAAGTTTCAAAAGCGTTTCTCACAAAAGATACTTTTTAAAAAGTTTTGACAAATAATTTTTGTTACTACTCAATTATTATTTTTCTCAACGTTTGATTAAACACCTCTGATTTCTAAAATAAACAAATTTGATTTCCTAAAAAATTTGCCAGAGATTCTAAACGTACTCCTTTAAATAAAAAAAAATTGGCTTTCCTTGAAACAACATCAATTACTACTCAAAATTATATTTTTCTTTCAAACACTTCATATTTTTTAAGAATATTTTTTTTAAATGAAAACAAGTCGTTTTTATTTTTCAAAAGCTTGGTCAAAGTTCAAACAAACAATTAAATTGTCATAATTTGGTTAATACTAAAGCGTGTATTTCACGTTTAGATATGGAGAGTGGGTGAGGAATTATGGCGTTACAGTTTATGTAGTGGGGACACGGGGGTTTCTTCAACAAATTAAGAGGTTTACAGCTATATTTTCATTGGACGAAATTGGGTCTATTAAGCCTTATTTATTACGAAGATACCACTGACAAGGTACTTGGTTCCCAGGGTACCGCCAATTTGGTCCTACTTTCTTCTTTGGCTTTTTTTATTTATTTTCATTTTCCTTTATTTAGGACTAGATTTTAATTTACTTTAATTTTGTTTCCTTTTTAGATTTGATTTTTATAATTTGTGTTCTTTATTTGTTCCTTATTTTTGTACAGATTTTCTCCTATTTAGACCTTAGACTTTCAGCCAGTTCTGCATGTCTATTCGTTGAATATTATTTTATGGTCAAACATAGATAGCGTAATCCCCCATATTTAAAATTAAACCTAATTATTGCTCCAAAAGGTGGAATCTACCACCCCAGGAGCCCTCACACCCCGGTCCGACAGGTCTGTGAAGGAGGTAAATCATGGTGACTCAATTGATTTCAAAGGTTAGACCACTACCACGCTGCGCACAAGGGGCCCTCCTTTATTTCAAGAAGAAACCCACATACTGCCGCTGACGGGATTCGATCCTTGGTCTTTGCTCCAAATATCCCCCTTGAAACCAATTGAGCTGCCCAAGCGGACTAAACCTAATTATTTTGTCTCTTGAGGGGGGAGGAAGTCTATAATTTATTACTTCGTCCTATTTAGTTTATGTAAAAAAATATTATACCCGACCCAAAAATAATATATTATATTTATATTTTAATATATAATGTAACACTAATAAGAGTTTTTATAGCATATAAATATTATGATGTATTACACTACATAAAAAATTGAAAGTATCGATGAACTTCGCGTTGAGCTATCACTAAATTGCACTAACTAACAATTTGTTTTTTGATAGGATTAGCAATAATTTTGCTATTTAACTATAAAATTCGGCAGTCGCTAATTCCTAATTTTTTAGTAATGGTAAGAATATAAGTTTTAATAGTCTCTTTAAAAAAAAAGAGTATGGCAATCAAATTACGTAATCGTAGAATACTATGTTCAATTAACAAAACTTATGAATTCCATCAACATCTTCAAGATCTCACTTGTGCTATACAAATGTGATTTTTTCACAAATTGTCACATTGAGTTTTCCTTGGAAAATAATTATTTGAAATATGAAACAATTAATTGGAAAGATGTCAAATCAAGCTTGAAATATATAAACTAATATTTACATTGTTGTTCTCTTTGCTAGTTTAGAATCAACGATCTCTTAAAAAGCCAAATTTAAATACAAAGCAAGCGTTAAATTTCTTAGTCATAATTTTGTCTTGTTGAAGAAAAATATATCACATCAGTCGGTGACAGATGAAAACTATGGGCTCCTTATAATATTTGGATAATTCTCCTTCCTTTGAAGTTTGAACTAGTTTTTTATGTGTGAGTTAGACCCAATATCTAATTTCACAACTTGAACAATCCTCATTTCTTTGAGCTAACTTTTGTAACGACATTGACTAAATGAATTATGAATCAATAAACTGTTTAGTGATGAAACAAAATAAAAGGTCAAGATCCCGTAGTACATACGAAGTAGATAGAGAATGTTCAACGTCTTTCTTATTTACAAAACATTATATTTCTCTTTCACATTTCGGAAGACATAAAGGAACACGTATATTGACATTGTTCTTAAAAATAATAATGCTAGTCTCTCGAGATCATTATAAATCGAGTTGATTTCGCGTATGGTCATCGAGTTTTATCACTTTAACAGTAAAGTCAAGAAACTATTATTTTAATTTTGTCATCTTAAAATAATTGTGAATTTATTCATTAAGTATAGCAATAAAGTTATGAAACTTTATTTATTGTAACAATAAAGTCACAATTTATTTTTTTGTCACATAAAGTAACTAAATTTCTACACAATATAACAGTAAAGTCACTAATTTTTACCCATTTTGAACAATAGAACGTACTCATCAAGGCAACTTTCTTGCTATAATTGATAAAGTTTCAAGATTTTACTGTAATATAAACTGGGTAAAGTTTAATAACTTTAATGTGACAATTTTTTTATTTTTTTTATTTTAGTGTTATAGTGATCGAGCAACGTTCAATTATTAAAATGCGACAACTAACATTCTTATGCCCTTGTTGTTAAAATTGGTTAAATTCCATTAATATACGTGAAATTTCATATGGATATGCATTTTCTTAACTTAGAATAAAAAGGAGGAATTTCATATCATTTTTTAGAATTCGTGTGATTAGCCATTTCTGGAAAATAAAAAGTGGAGAACCTTTTCTTTATTAAGAATAAGAAGAAAAATCAAATGACATAGGATTCTTAATTAGTCAGAAAAAGGTTTTAAGAATTATTCTTATATTAGTATTTCACTACTTATTTCATAAAGGTCCCAAATCGAATCTTGTGCATGGAGGGGTTTGACCTATACTTTTTTTTTTATATAATTCAGGTCTACAGGCTTGCGCCTGACTACGTCCTGGGGGTAATAGCACCGGTCCTTCAACACTATTATCAGGTAAATCGCGGGATGTGCTCCGGTGGCCAGTTTGCGGGGAATCGAACCCACGCTGTCCCATGCCAGAGCTTCTTATAGCGCCCAGACTTTGCCACTGGACTATGCCCGGAGGACGGGGTTTGACCTATACTTTAATAGGTTAAATAGACTGTCTCCTCGTGGATGAGAGTAGCTATCTATGCAATATATTCCTAACAAATTCGAGAATTTTTATTGTGATCTATCAAGATGTGCAAATTAAAGTAACAAGTCAACTTGTTGGAGCATCTAAAACGTTCCCACTTTCTTTTTGTGTAAAGTATTCAAACTTGATATTATATGTGATAGAATCTAACATTTAACTTGTAAATTTAATTTTAAGCCAATTAAAATAGCTCATGACCATTATATACTCCTTAGTAAAGATGTTGAATTTCGTCAGGGATTAGTAAATACATTAGGTTTGGTTCAAGTTTAAGTTTAGATTGATGGATACATGACAATGAAATTCGTCAGATTTTTGAACGATTATTTTGACGAAAATTGTTGATAAAAAGACTAGGAATTGTAACCCTTTTCAAATACTTTACTATTTTTTGACGTAAAGTCATTGAAAATATTTGATGCCAAAATAACATGCAAGGGTGGCCGAGTTGGTTAGATAGTGATCATCCAAATGAAGGGTTTCAGGTTCGAAATGTCTTGCATGCTTTTTCGATCGAGCTCATGCACGGGCTTTGCCTAGTGCGGTTTACCTCTCCTGTGTGGTTTGCAGGCCATTATACTGAAGCGGAATTTACCCGGTGCACACCCATTTTGAATAGATCTGCGGATTCCCTTATCATAAAAAATATTTGATGCCACTATAGAATAGATATTTTGTGATAGCTCTGCAGTCGAAAAACTGGACAGAAGTTACGAATTTAATCATCGATAAAATAATCAAGAGTAAATAATTGTTTAAATTGTGATATTTTATCCACGACTGACTAGATTTCTAATTTTCTATACAAGAAGGTGTTGCTAAGCAAAGGTTATACAATCAGGGGTGGATTTATAGGGTAATTTATGGTGACCGTAAATTCAGTATCCATCCGTCAAATTAAACATTTTATGTACATATTTTTTTAAATTGATCTAATATTATTTGTTAACGGTAATGCTCTCAAAAGTGTTTAAAATTATTTATCTGAAGAAGCGGAAACATTGACATAGTTCTTATAATTGATAAGAAGGATGTAAATAAGTCAAAATACAAGGACTATTTTTTGAGCAAATAAGTGTAAAAGTTTAGCAATTGAATTGAACTAGTGTTTTCGTGAATTTGAATTTGAATTTGAATTTGAATTTGAATTTGAATTTGAATTTGAATAGTTAAGCTATTAAGTTTATTAAGGTCCATGCTACTTCCCTGCCACCTTTGTCTACCATAATTTTTTTAAGGGAGTCACCTTTCTGCCATAAGCAAATAAAAATGTAGTAAATTATATGTACATTTCCTACCATATACTTATTATTATTGATTCAGAAAGAGTGACAGTCAATAATTGAATTTAAAAATTCTTTTTATTTGGAAAAAAAATCAGTGCCCTTTGAATCCAGAGTTGATTCGAGATCGTGCACAATTATGGTACATCAAGGATTAATCAATATTTTAAAGTAAAAAAATGAAGGAAATTGAACTTGGTCACGTAAATCCTTCAGACGCCATTTGTAGAAAGTATGTCTATTAACTATTTACTAATATGGTAAATTCTGTATTTTACAACTTAAAAATGAGCTCATAAAATGACTTTAGTATGCTGACATGACCTTGTAATATAACTTGGTAGACGCTTGAAAACACGTACACAAGCTTTTTCAAAAAATTGAGTTAGAAATATCTTATATGAACATTTTATCATAAATTTAAGCTTTCAATTGGAACAAGTTGTAATTTAAATATTTAATTTAAACATAATAACTTTAAGAAGATGATGTATTTCAATATTATTTTAAAACTTTAAAAGATCTTAGTACTATAAAGACGAATGCCAAAGAAAAAAAAAATCTTAGTAGGTGTTTGAACATAAATTGATTAATATTTGAGTAAAAAATATTATTTAAAGTTAAGTTGAAAGATATTTAAAGGTTAAAAGTCTGTTTAGATAGTAAAATACAATTAAATTTGTTTTTTGAACTTAAAATATCCTATTTCAAATTTTTGAAATTGAAATAATAAGTCAATCTCATAATCAAAGACTCCATTATTTTGAAATAATATCCAAATAATGGACAAAAGGGTAAAATATTCTAAGGATGATAAATAAAGGGAACAATAAAGAAAAACAAAGAGATATTTACACAAAATAGAAGAAGAAATTGTAAATGTGAAAAGAGTAAAGGGATGGGAAGGGAAAGCACATGAGAATGTTGGGAAAGAGTATAGCAAATCTCCAATGCATGAACGGTTCTAATCCTGCCACATCAGCACCCCGTGTACCTCTACACTTCTTTAGACTTTAGTATGTCCTTTGTCCTCCATCACCAACCAACTACCTAACAAATCCCCCACCCCAAAGGCCCAAACCATTCCCAATAGTTGGTATAGGTAGATGTGTTAAAAAGGACATCACGATGCACAAAGTCTTTCGTATTAATAGGGTCCAAAAAAAGGATTTGAACTTTAAGATGTGTAACGTAGCTAGTCTATCTTAATACATATTAGCGGTTGTTTTCATGCTCAAACCCAAAACACACGAAGATGATTTTATTGTTGCTTCGAGACTCCTCTCTTATAGGTCGAATAGTATGTAAATGTTTTTTTTGGAACAAGTCTAGGAGTGAATAGCACTAAAAACACACTCCTATCAACGTATATTGACGGGGTGCAAGTATAATGGAGCGTAAGTTTCAATCTTGCTCGAATTTGCTTAGATGTAAGTCTCAAATTTTTGAGTGTTTATTTAGAGCGTAAGCCTAGAAAAAAAATTCAAATTGAAACCAAAATTATTTCATATTTTCCTTTTGAAACACCTAAATATTCAAAAGTTAACTTATATAAATTTTTAAAATAGTTTCATTATTATTGTATTTAAGTAATGTCTTCATATATATACTCATATATATGAAATAAAGATAGAGGTAAGGTCTTATCTCAGTGGGTTTGTTATTGTCTTATGAAACAAAGTAAAAAATACTTTTTTCGGACTAAAAATAGTGTTCACTTAGCCTTTATTTTTATTTTATATTCAGCTTCTCGGCTTACGCCATACTATTTCGGAAAATAGTAGTCCCGGTCTCTCAGCACTACTACCAGTAAATCACGGAATGTGCCTGAATGACCAGAGTTTGAGAACAAAGCAACTGATATCACCTGCAAGGTCCTATCTCAGAAGAGAGCAAATTGCTCCCACCAGGGTTCGAACTCATGTTGCAGTCCTTCAGCTGAATTTTAAGTTCTCCTCCTTTGTCATCCAGCTATGCCCTGGGGGACGACTTAGCTTTTAGTTTTGGATAAAAAGAGTGTTCACTTACCAAATCAATAAAGAATTAATCTTTTTTTTCTTTTCAGTTTTTCCCTTATTAATTGTTAGATAATCAAATTTCAATACCAATTTAATTAGAGGCATTTTAGTCAAATTACATCTTTTTATATAGAAATTAATATTTTTTAAAGAATATAAAAATAGCCAAGTAAAACTCTTTTTAATCCAGAGAGAGTATTAAATTCCCGTAAATTCAACGGTTATGCTTTAGATCCGCTCATTAACTACTAATCAGTTAAATAGGTTACAAAAACTGTATACATTTCTAAAAAATAAATTAATAAATTAAAGCATAAATAGAGAAGAAAAGATACTCAGAGTCCCAAAGCTAGTACTCCCTCTGTCCCAATAAACTTGTCATTTTTTCTTTTTAAAAGTTAATTGGTTAAATTTTAAAAATAAAATAAATTAATTTAATTTAATATTTTAAAATTAAAATTTAAAAGTTTAAAAACTATATAAAAATACTATAAGTTGTAATTTTCTCATATTAATATAATAAAAATATATTTTAAATAATTTGATATTTAAAAAAAATAATGCGATAAATATTTTGAGACAAAGAGTACTAATAATAATTAATAAACAGTATAAGCTCAAATAAGATACTCTGTATTAAAATTCAGAATCTTTCAGCAAAAGTGCAGTGCTCTGTATTGGCTACTTACAAAGGTTTCAGTATGCTGCCATACTCTGCCCTTTTGTCTGTACTTTTTATTTATTTATTTTTGTCTCTAGATAGTATTTGTTTATCACGTGACCCCTCACCTCCCACTACAAATTAAATTAAATTAAATTAAATAGTAAATGATTATGCTTTTCAATTTAAAATCAATTTTCTCTTATTTATTATTGGCGTATAAATCGACAGCCCATTAGTAGTATTCTTTATTTATCGCATAGCGATGTATACTACTATTTGTTACTGCGTTTGTATTGTATCTTATTATTTTATGTTCTATTAATCTTATAATCTTGCATTAGATATATATCTTTTAAATCGAGCGTTTTTATGCCACAAAGATAAGAGTAGGTTTGTGTACATCCTATCATTCCAAACGAAATTATATTATTATGATGTTGTTGTATAAATTATCAGTCTTTAAAATTTGCTAGTAAATTCATGTAGACGCTTTTGAATGAAGTATTTGTTTTGATTAAGTATCTAGTGTGATTATTAGATGCTCCTTGCTCAAATTTTGAAATATTTTTTATCAAATGTTAATTATAATATATTCAACTTTTTTATTTACATGTATTAACCTCAATAAATTATAAAATCTCAATCTTTTATCTATATTTGTTTATATTTTCTCTAATAATTATGCTTTTGAATTTAAAATTATTTTTTTGTTTTATTCTTATTAATCTCGTGTATTTATGTATGTTAATGCCGCACTAGCACATCGTCATTATCATGATCGCACACATCCTTGCACGTGTTTCTGTGATGTACATATTGCTATGGCTTTTTAGCCTTTAGAATTTAATTTTCTTTTTGTTATCTTCATTTATTATTAAAGCCGTTGCTTATTCCCACTTTTTCGTTTTGTATATGATCTTTATTTCATCTTAGCATCGATTTTTGTTGGTCCAATTTAACTTCTATTTTAAACGGCTTAAAACAACAATAACATACCCAATTTAATATAGTAATACAATAAACTGAAGAAATAATCATATTTTTAATAATATTTTATTTTATTGCATGTGAAATTCATACTTTTACCGAGTAAATGATTTCATGCGTCTACTTATAAGGATGGAAGAAAATGATAATATAAAATCATGTGTTATTTGTATAGTAGTATATCTTTTTCTCTTTTTTTTAAATAAATATATATATATATATATATATATATATGTTTATTGGTACCCGTGACCCTCTTACTCTAAGAATAGGTCCACCTCTGAGTATCATATAAATCGAAATAGCATTTTTAACGAACACCAAATGAAAGTTCTTCCTTGAACCACTCTAAACCAAACACTATTGAGAAATAAAACAAAATTGTAAGCGATTTTTACTCTTTCAACATAAAACATCAAAAGTTTTACGAAATTTACGAGGAGATGAGAAATTAATACTCTTTTCATCTCAATTTATATGGTACACTTTATATTTCACCTGTTTTAAAAAAATACCACCTATTTATAAATAGAAAAAAATTAATTTTAAAATTATTTTTTTATCTTTACAAAATAATTTACAGTCATACAAATAGTGTTCCCTTCAAAATTGAAAGAATTTCATACAATTCAACAGAATCTAAGAAATGATCAAAATATAAATAATTTTTGTATTTGATTATATAAAAATTCAAATTTCATTTTTAAATGAAGTTAAGACTATACAATTTTTATTAGTTTGATAGTTTACCAAGAGTGACTCAATGAATTGATTGATTCTTATTAATCAAGCTCCACGCACTTTCTATATCTCTATCTACAAGGTAAACAACTTAGCTTAGAGCATAGCGTGTTCGCCACCACACTGCTTGAGATCGTAAGTTAAGATAAATTATTCTTTTTAAAAATTACGAATAAAGTTAAGCAATTTTATATAAATTGAAACGGAGGAAGTAATTATTTTTTATTTTCTTTCTGGAGGAAAAGAAACAAAAAATGTAGATGCATGTTGACTAATGGTGATGAGTGAGGACTGAGGAGTAGGAGAGGACAAGTGGGCTACGCAAATAGAGATAAGTGGACCGAACGGTTGCTTCCCATTCCCGCCAAAGTCGCCGACGTGGAGCCCACCTGCCCACTTATTTTCCCTCCATCTTTTTCCCGTCATTATTCTGGGGCGGAAGGCCGAACTTGACACGTGTTTAGGTCACATTGATGGCAGGTGGAACAAGGCCCAGGCCCAGGCCCAACCTCTTTTGACGTACTCAATTCCCTGTGTGTGTGTGTATTTACTTCACTTTTTTGGGGAAGGTACACTAGCAATTGCAGTGTTTTACTATTTTGTTTACTTTTGGGCAGAAAATGACAAAAATGGTTCTTAGGTGTGTATACGATGAAAATCAGTATGATACGATTAGGGATGACAGTGGATCAGGCTTGGGGTGGGTTTTGGGATTCCCGTATCTTATCCACCCTCCCAAATGTGCTATCCATACTCTATCCATTATTCACTGGGTATAAAATTTCCATACCCTTATTTGCCCCTTTCGGGTAATTGGTACCATACTCTACCCATTACCAAATAAGTTTCATAATTACCAAATACAATCAAAGTTCTATGAAAAAAACTATTCAAATACTAATGTCATCTCAAAAACAATATGCAACTACATCAAATATGTCTTCAAGGTCTTCAAACTTTTAATATGCTTCTCCATAAATCTATGAAAACAAAAGAAAAAAATGATTAAAAAAAAAGATTAAATAAAAAAAATTACATCTTATCGGGTGTGGGTAAGTATTTATCCACATATAATCATCGCGCATTAATTCATGGACTCATCCACCTCAATTAAATTTTAAAAAGAGGGAGAAAATCCATTTTTGTTTAAAGAAAAAGTAATTGCATTGATAGCAACGGAGGAAATAGAACAAAATAACAGACATTTCAATGCATTAACAAGAAAAAACTGATATCATCCATGCCTATTGAAGGCAACATATAGCTCCTTGTGTTGCATTCATAATATAATACTTCAGAAAACATGGAAAAACATTGCATCAAAATGAGAAGAAAGAGTAAAAGATTAGTACTTCTAGACATGTAGTATATTTATACATCGCACCATCAAACATCAAAAGAGAGCAATTCCCATTCGACAACTGGTAATTCGCATCTGTGTATAAAAAAAAGTATATCAGGAACCCAATTTTAAAATTTCCAGATGTTGTTCATGGAAAAACTGTACACGGGAGGGAGAAGCCGCACGAAGAGGGTTTTACCTTGAGGACTGAGGAGGAGCCGCGCGCGTGCGCACACACATATATATACTAATAAATTTTAATAAGCATCACAAACTAATATAATTTTAATTATTCATGTTAATTGTATGTTAAGGATTATATATTTTTATTATATAGTTTATTACTATTATCTATATTGATACTTAATTTAACAAAGATAATAGAAAAGTACCAGCGAATTGGAAAAACGAGCTTACAAATTCTGAAAATTTGATTTTTTTTTGTGTCTTTGTGAAATTAAATCAATTTTATGAGACTTCTGAGAATCAACTTCACATTGCAAAGTCGAATGAATATCGAGTGAGTACTCTCTATACACTTTATTAACAAAGATAATAGAAAAGTACTAGCGAATTGGGGAAAACGAGCCTACAAATTCTGAAAATTTGATTTTTCGTGTCTTTGTGAAATTAAATCTATTTTATAAGACTTCTGAGAATCAACTTCACATTGCAAAGTCGAATGAATATCGAGTGAGTACTCTCTATACACTTCATATAACAAGGATAATAGAAAAGTATTAGCGAATTGGGGAAAACGAGCCTACAAATTCTGAAAATTTAATTTTTTTGTGTCTTTGTGAAATTAAATCAATTTTATGAGACTTATGAGAATCAACTTCATATTGCAAAGTCAAATGAATATCGAGTGAGTACTCTTTATACACTTCATATAACAATGATAATAGAAAAGTACTAGCGAATTGGGAAAAACGAGCATACAAATTGTAAAAATTTGATTTTTTGTGTCTGTGAAATTAAATCAATTTTATGAGACTTCTGAGAATCAATTTCAGATTGCAAAGTCGAATGAATATCAAGTGAGTACTCTTTATACACTTCATATAACAAAGATAATAGAAAAGTACTAGCGAATTGGGGAAAACGAGCCTACAAATTCTGAAATTTTAATTTTTTTGTGTCTTTGTAAAATTAAATCAATTTTATAAGACTTCTGAGAATCAATTTTAGATTGCAAAGTCGAATGAATATCGAGTGAGTACTCTTTATACACTTCATATAACAAGGATAATAGAAAAGTACTGGCGAATTGGGAAAATGAGCCTGCAAATTCTGAAAATTCGATTTTTTGCATCTTTGTGAAATTAAATCAATTTTATGAGACTTCTGAGAATCAATTTCAGATTGCAAAGTCGAATGAATATCGAGTGAGTACTCTTTATACACTTCATATAACAAGGATAATATAAAAGTACTAGCGAATTGGAAAAAACGAGCCTACAAATTCTAAAAATTCACTTTTTTGCATCTTTATGAAATTAAATCAATTTTATGAGACTTCTGATCAATTTCACATTGCAAAGTCGAATGAATATCGAGTGAATACTCTCTATACACTTCATATAACAAGGATAATAGAAAAGTACTAGCGAATTGGGGAAAACGAGCCTACACAATTTGAAATTTTGATTTGTATTGGGAAAAACGAGCCTAGAAAAGTACTATCAATTTCACTTTTCAAATTCGATATAGAGTGAGTACTCTCTACGGAGAAGAATTAAATATCTAATTATTTAGTACTTTGAGATGAAATAATTAATTAATTGAGTCATCTAAAGATTATATAATATTAAAATATGTTTTTACACTTAAATAATTAAATTAAGGTCCTCAATTTATTATCTTTATAATAATAATTTATAACCTAATATATATATATATATATATATATATATATATATATATATATATATATATATATAATCTTTATAATTATAATTAATTACAATTATATATACATGGGACGAGTAGGGATAGGTCGGTTAGGGTCACGTATCCTACCCATCAGGTAATAGGTAGGGTACGGGTAAGGTACAACCCTATCATTACCCGCCCTCAACCCACCCTCAGACAGTCGGGTTAATACCCTTCTCGACCCATGGGTCTGTCAAAGCGGGTAATTACCCGCGTTGATCGGGTCAGGTACGGGTCTGGTCAATTTTGCCATCCCTACGATATGTGGCGTGGTTTAATTGTGAGGTCGAAATGAGTAATGATAATGTGCACCCGATGTGAGTTGACTCGGGGTGAGACGTCAGTATAAGTCCGAGTGTTCGAACATGATCGGGTAGTGTCCGAATCAGGTGACACTGGCGGAAGGTTGAAGAGACTCATCACGTAACTGCTCCGGGCATGACGCCATCAATTACTCCTTTCTCATTAAATGGACGTTATTCTCATTTAAGCGCATTGAATTAGAAATTGTTTCTTTAACGTCAATATCTTGTATTGTTAACTATAAAAGGAGTCCAGTCTTCATGTTGGAAGGGCATCTGATTCTCATTACATTCACATGCACTATTTCATTGTAAACTTAAGATACTCAAGCTCTAAATATTGGCTCGGGTTCAAAGCAATTCAGCTAAGGACCGGACCAATCTCAGAGACAAGTCTTAATCAAGATTCTATCGATTCATGCTATTTCTATTGCTCATTATTTGCATTTGCTTATTTGTCTCTAATTATTTATTACGTTTGTTTATGAATCAATCCACATATCCTTAAAACCACCTATAAATTCAAATGTACCTTTGGGGGGGGGGGGTAAACAGTTTTCCCACCGTGTGGCTGAGGATAATAGTGGTGATTTGTTCAAACTCAAATTTCACTTATTTCTTTCGAGATTTTGTGATTTCAGGTTAAAACTAAGTGTTGCAGAATGGCAAGTGACATTCAAATTGAGGTTATCAACCATGATGATAACAACAACAGGGACAATGGTGTTAACAACATCAATAACAACAACCGCGTTACGCCCGTTGATCCAATGAACGGAGTTCCGCCCATTGATCCAATGAACGGCGTTCCGCACGCTGATCCGTTGAATCCTAATCCCATGATTTCACCCCAAGGGTACATGATGTCACATCAAAAAACACCGGACGATGCAGAGAAAGAAATAAATTTGGCTCAAATATTTCATATGCTGAAAGAGCAACATGAGGCAATAACTTAGTTGCAAAAGAAAAAGCAGTGAATCAAGTGCAGCGGATAAGCCTCGGCCAATCCGCAATAATGATCCAGGCTAGGAAGAGGACCGAGTCGATGAGAATGCCAACGGTTCGGGGACTAATGAGTCCTCGAAGGTTTTGAAGATGCTCGAGGCCTTAACCAAACGAATAGACACTAATGAAAAGAAGGTGAAAACTTACAACTCACGGGTAGATCAGATTCCAGGAGCCCTTCCAATATTGAAGGGACCGAACTCAAAGAGATACATCCAGCTGCCATTTCCACCGAGTGCGGCACCAAAACTGATCCCGAAGTACGATGGGACAACGGATCCACATGAGCATCTGACATTGTATATTTGTGCAATAAAGGGCAATGACATGCATTCAGACGAGATTGAATTGGTGTTGCTGAAGAAGTTTGGCGAAACTCTGTCTAAAGAAGCAATGACATGGTATTCTATGTTGCCTGAACATTCTATTAACTCGTTTGAAATGCTTGCAGATGCTTTTATAAAAGTACATGCTAGAGCGCGGAAGGTTCAAGCAATAAAGGCAGATATATTCAAAATTTCTAAAAAGGATACTCAGTTGTTGGGGGAATTTGTGTCGCGGTTTCAAAAGGAACGTATGCTTCTTCCATGGGTACCGGATGAATGGACAGCCAAAGCTTTCACTAAGAGGTTGAATCATAAGAGCTCAAGTGCCACGTTCAAGTTGAAGGATAACTTATTGGAATCCCCGACAATAACTTGGGCAGACGTGCATAACCGATACGAATCCAAAATCAGGGTGGATGATGATCAACTCGAGCTTTCATTGGGGTCAGCAGGTCGGAACAAGACTTTTGATAAATCAAATAGAGTAGTAGAATCGGAGTCAAAATCTTCGAAGGATATATATCAGCCCTACGGGAAACCAGAGAGGTCTAATTTTATGGATAAAAGTCAAAATATTTGCAATTTTCAATCGGACAGAGGTGATAGACGAAATGATCAAGGGTCTACTAGTAGAGTCATGCAATTCAGAAATGATATTGGCGGGTCTTCTTCCAATAATGTTGAGAACCCAAGGTTATCTGAATATAATTTCAACATCAATGCTGCTAGACTCGTTTCAGTTATTGCGCATATCAAGGAAACAACATGGCCAAGACCACTCTTGTCAGATCTGGCTCAAAGGGATCCAAGTTTGGTTTGTGATTATCATGAAACTCATGGTCATCGGACTGAGGACTATCATCAATTGAGGGATGAAATTACTCGGTTGTTGAAAAATGGCCACCTGCGTGAGTTTTTAAGTGATCGAACAAAGGGGAACTACAGAAACAGAGAAGCAAGCAAACAAGCAGATCCAGTCGAGGCCCAACATATTATCAAAATTATTATTGGAGGAATGGACGTTCCAAAGGGAGCGGTCATGACGACAAAGAAGATAAAAGTGCCAATTACTCAGAAGAAAAGATCTAGAGATTATGTGCAAGAGGGAACAATTTCCTTTAATGATGAAGATGCAGAGGGCAACATTCAGCCTCAAAATAATGATTTGGTAATTTTTGTCTTTATTAATAGATTTCAGATTAATCGTATTTTGATTGATCCAGGTAGATCGGCCAACATTATTCATTGGAAAGTGGTAGAGCAGTTAGGGCTGTTGGACCAAATTGTGCCGGCGGCCCGGGCACTCAGTGGATTCAACATGGCAAGCGAGACTATGGAAGGGGAAATTACTCTTATAGTCAATACAGTCGAAACAATTCAGCAAATGAAGTTCTATTTTATCGAAGGTGAGATGAGGTACAACGCACTGTTCGACAGTCCTTGGATTCATGACATGAGGGACAGTCATTCGACGTTGCCCATGATTTTAAAGTTTCCAACTCCGAAGGGAATAAAGACCATTCACGGGGAATAGCCGACAACAAAGGGAATGTTCAAGGTAGAGAAAGCGGTGCAAGTGCCGAAAGAAGTGAAGGATTTACGTAAAGGCAAAAAGTTTAAGTAGCACTCACAAACCTCGAACTCTTCGAGTTCGAATAAAGAAGATGAGGACAAAATAAACTTTGAAGATGAAGAGGATTACTTGCGTGTCTCGAGGTCATTCGTGCTACAAGATGATTTGGATGCCACAAAGTCAACCGTAGAGAAACTAGAGCAAGTCATCTTGTTTGTGCATCTACCGGATATGAAGGTATACCTGGACACTGGGTTAACTCCGGAGCTTAGACTTAAATTAATTAAATTTCTTAAAGTTGACTCTGATTGTTTTGTCTGGTCCCATTTAGACATGATAGCTTTCCCCGGGTAAAGTAAAAAAGAAGGTCAGTGGACGAATTCAAGCATAAGTTTGTCAAGGAGGAGGTAACAAAGCTTTTAAATATAGATTCCACCCGGGAAGTTGAATACACGAATTAGCTAGCTAATGTAGTGGTCGTGCCTAAAAAAGGTAATAAACTGAGAATGTGCGTAGATTTTAAATATTTAAATAAGGCATGCCCAAAAGACTCTTTTCCTTTATCGCACATCGATCGGATGATCGATGTTACCACCTGGAATGAGATGCTAAGTTTTCTAGACACTTACTCTGAATATAACAAGATTCGAATGAACCCGGAGTATCAAGAGAAAACTTCTTTTATAACTAGGTATGAGACTTAGTGTTATAACGTAATGCCATTTGGATTAAAAAATGCTAGAGCAACATATCAACACCTAGTTAATCGAATGTTCGAGGATCAAATATGAAACACAATGAAGGTTTATATTGACCATTTGAAGCATTTGCAGGAAACGATCGACATACTTTGAAAGTACAACATGAAGCAAAACCCAGAAAAGTGGGCTTTTAAAGTAGGCTCAGGCAAGTTCATAGGCTTCATGGTTTCAAACCGGGAAATAAAGATTAATACGGAAAAGATCAAATTCATCGAGGACCCCGTGTAAAGGGAGGAGAGTAAGTTCTGCATTTAGAAATTCTACTTGTTGAGCTTGATAATGTTGCACCTCTTCTTAATCCCCGAGATGCTGAGTAAGGGCTTCGACATCTTGGGAGAGTTTTTCATTCTCTTCCTCAAAAATCTTATTTTTCTTGGTGGCAAGCTCGAGGTTGTTTATTGCTCGAAGGTAGCTGCCTCTGACTTGTTTTAGCTGAGCCCGGACAGTGAGCAAGTCACTGACTTATTGCAGTTGGGCATCCTTTTGTTGAATGAACCCTTTGAGGTGTTGAATTTCTTTTTCTGGAGCATTCAATTGCCTTTAAGGTGCTCATTTTCATCCAAACACCGGATGAGGCCCTTACCAACAAGAACGGAGGACTGCAAGATTATAATCAAAAGAAAGTTAAACATTAGAGATAATACAATTTCAACTTAGGTAGTCAAGAAGAATACGTACCCGATTGGTGGTGTACATACCCTCATTGAAGAGGCATTGCCAAGACACATTCTGCATTTTCTTCCTATCGAACTCTAATATGAGGCGACTCATGTAGGTGGCAACCCCGACCGGACGGAACAGAAAGTTCGTGTTCCCATGGAAGGAAATGGTAGTAGATCTTATTTTCCTCGGGTCCGAACTTGGAGGAGGGAAAATATTTACAAGCCTGAACCGAGAGCTAGCATAGTTTCTCGGGGTCTTAGAAGATTTGGTCAATTTATGTGGTATGACCAGGTGAGAAAACCCGGTGGTATGAGCTTGCTCGATCTGGACTTTGGAGGTACCAGCCTCTTCGAAGAGGCGTTCAAAATCTTTTTGCCCAAAGGTTTGGGCCGATTGTAATGGTGGAGAAGGAGTTGAAGTAGAAGTCTTTGGTTTTTTAGCCAATAGCTCCTAATCTGTGACTTCATCGCCATCCTCAATGATGACAAATTCAATGATCGGAGGTGCGGTAGGGGGCAAAATTAGTTCAGCTGCTTCGGTAACAATATTTTCTTCTCTCACTTCAGTTGGTGGTGGTGACTTTACTAATCCAGACATCATCTGGAGAAATACCATAGTCTTGAGCTCGGGAGGAGCCTCCCACCTCCGAGCTTCTTTGTCATGACCCAAATCGGAGGGTCATGACGAGCACCCGGATCTTACTTGCCGAGTATCACTAATCATATATTTACCATCTAACCATAATTTCTCATAGTCCATGAGGGCAACTACGAGATACCCTGCTGACATATGAAAATAGTAAACTGAAAAAGAGCTATGTAAAATTCTGCAACCAGAGGGACCCAACCCATAGACATATACATACCAAGACCGACAAGGCCACACATGACTAATATACACAGGACATCTGTCTACAAGCCTCTAAAGAGTGTATGACATCGTAAGATCGGGACAGGGGCCCGCCATACCCCTATGCATATCAAGAATATCGTACCACGACTAGACTGCAACTCTGGAACAAGTAGAGTGCTCCAATATCAGCTGAACCAGCAACCTACTAGTGCAGACCGTCACCCTGTCTACCTGAGCCTGCGGACATAAAACGCAGCGTCCCCCGAAAAAAGAGACGTCAGTACGATTGATGTGCCGAGTATGTCAGGCATGAAGAATATCATAATAGAGATCTGAAAGTGACATAAGATAAGAAACAACCAACCATTAGAGAATGCCTCTGAGGGCCATAATATGCCTAAGTGGCATACCTGTACAAAATGCCTCTGAGGGCCATATTATGCCTAAATGTCATGCACAATGCGGTCATACATATATATATGTGTATATGCGTATATAACGCCATCAAGCCTCTGTGGGCATCCCATCATATCATATCGGCCTCTGTGGGCATAATCATCATCGTATATATCTGTACCGGCTGCAGGTGGTGTGCGTATATAACGTCTTCCCTTTTCCCATCCTCATACATATATAATGCATACATACAGTAGAGTATATAACTTCCTTGAGGTGAAGGGTAATACATGAATATAATGCATGAATGATAATAAGACACTCTGAGTTTGTCGGAGTGATGTAACGTCGTTTCACGTCCGATTAACATTATGAATACTGACATCTTTTTCCATATACCTCAATAAGGATTTAGGAGCATATTTAGACATACTTTGACAATAGGAATGAATAATATGAACATCATCAACTATTAAGAGTAGCATCAGTTATGAAATAATATTACATTTACGTTTCGTTACTTGGAGCATGCCAAAAGAAAGAAGGATTTGCCTTAACATACCTTAGCTATTTTGTGTCCACAATACAACTAAAGTAGCCCGTAATGCACCCCAATCTTATTTTTGAAGAAACGTCACTTCAAAGAAATCCCGAATTCAACAACACGACACTATGGAATAACGGAATTGAAGTGGTGCACAAAACCCGATATGTTATTCTTGGAAGCAAATCATACGTTGCTTGCTCAATTTAAGAAATTAAGTTGCTGTAAAATACATGGACTCTCTCACGTTGCTACTGTTAACTAAATGATGCGCGCGTACACACACACACACACACACACACACACACACATATATATATATATATATATATAATCCTTCATAGGAAGCTACTAAAGAAAATGGATCTTAATTATAACATCTTTGATATTTTTTCCTCTTGAGATCTAAATGATAAAGTCTAAATATGGAAATGAGTTTATTACTTCCTAGTCTTAAGATCACAATTGGAAAAAGATGTTGCTGCCTACGTTGCTTAAATAAATTGTTTACCTAAAATGTTATCTCCAATATTTTTCATCACTAATGGACCCCACATTTTAGTAGACACGTCCCTCTAATGGTGCCACCAAACACTTAATAATGCTTAGTCATTTGATTACTTTTTCTCATTGTGTCATGTGGAATTGTTGTCCCCTCACTCTTAATGAATTCTTTTGTTTCCCGCTATACTCTCACATCATAATCATGTGATATAATACTACTCCATAGCATCTTATGGCACATACAAAATATTATTTCTAATCACCATCGTCACACTTGTTAAGTCCTAAATTATTTCAGGACTTCATCTTTTTTGTACTAAGCTCTTTATTTGCGTACGTGAATATGACATAAATCCTCCAAGGCTCAGGTCTACTAGCATACGTCTAGCTGTTCAAACCATCGCCCGAAAGTACGGGATGTTTCATTCTTTTTCTCTTTTTGGCAGCGAAGGTGACTTCGGAGGCTTTGAGAATTTGGTGGTTTTCTTCTTCCTTGGTGCCTCGGAGATACGGCGAACTGAGGCCGTTGGGTCAACCACCGAGTTTGGAATAGTTGGAGAATCCGAGGGTTTAGACCTCGGGGTCGAGGAGCCATTTGGTAAGCCTGGGAAGGCAAAATAAAGAGAAAGTAAGAAATAATATATAAGGTCGAAGTTAAAAAAAGGCTAAAATGTGGTCTAACCGTGGTTTAGGGCTACCAACGTTCATCGTAGAGTTCCTTCCATAACCACAACTTGTGCGGATAAGTGCTAATTATTTTCTTGCCAATTGGTGGAGTTTATCCACGTGGATCGGAATCCATTGGACAACTGTAAAAGTGAAAAGATTTTTTTTAAGAGCAAGACATTTAAGTCAAACGTGAGAAAAGAGTTTCAATTCTTACGATGCATGTTCCACTCTTCCATAAAGGGCAGGTACCTCGCCGGAATAATTCCAGTGGTTGGAATCGAAACAAAATGTTCCATCCATCTCCGGTCTTGATTCTCATCGATACTAGAGCGAATGGGGAATTTCCCTCCCGTGAAAAGCTGGACTATTCCATCACGAAAGAATCTTGGCGAATACAAATGAATCAAATGGTCCAAAGTAAAATCTTATTTGACCAAGTTGGCCAAGTGACGGAGGCATGTCATGATCCTGCAAATTGATGGGTCAATTGTGCAAGACACAGGTTGTAAGTCTTGCACATCTCGAGGATCACACGGTCGATCGTGGGTCGAGTTTGAAAGTGAAGAGGTAGGTATACAAGTTGGAATACCCCGACATGAAGGTGGTGACGTCGTCGTCCGAGCAAGGGACAATAAACTTGGAGAGATTTGTCCAACCACACTCATCTCGGACACTTTTGAGGTAGGAGGTCTTGATAGAGGACGACCAGTTTCTAGCCTCTTGTCCCTTTGGTCGGACTTCGTAGAAACTGTTTGAAAGACGAACTTAGTGTCAAAGTGGAAGGTTGAAGGCAGTATATCATAGGCTCGAGGTTCGGCAATGGCCTGAGCATTGAAGGACCCCCTACGCCGGTGGTCAAAGGAGGAGAGGCAGTCAGAGAGAAGTTTCTTGAGAGAGATCGGGTAATCTGTGCCATTGTTATGAATATATGAAGATATGGAAATGTGAAGGTATGAAGGTATAAAGATATGAAGATGTTAAGGCATGAAGGTATGGAGATATGAAGATTAGAAGGCCTGAGAGTTTGAAGATATGAAGATTGGAATGTTTGAAGATAAGGAGATATGAATATTTGTGTTTTTGAAGGATGAAAGAAAATTTTAGAGAACCGAAATGACAGTTCAATCAGAAGTCGACAAGTCTCCGAAGTGTCCGAATGATAAGACGTGGTTCAAATCATGTGGAAGGTTAAATGATTCATTTTCCCGCTTATTTTGGAGTAATTTGAAAGAAAGCTTACAAGAGAAGACACCGAAAGGGTTATTTCCACTTCCCATCAATCCAGTAAACTTTGATCCGGGAAGTGTGGGGATTATCTGTATACTATGGAAACCAGCACGACACGTGGTGTGGTTTAATTGTGAGGTCGAATAGAGTAATGATAATGTGCACCCGATGTGAGTTGACTCAGGGTGAGGCGACATTATAAGTTCGGGTGTTCGAGCAGGACCGGGTAGTGTCCGAACCAGGTGATACCGGCGGAAGGTTGAAGAGACTCAGCACGTAACCGTTCCGGGCATGACGCCGACAATTACTCTTTTCTCATTAAATGGGCATTATTCTCATTTAAGTGCATTGAATTAGAAATTATTTCTTTAACGTCAATATCTTGTATTGTTAACTATACAAGGAGTCCAACTTTCATGTTGGAAGGGCATCTGATTCTCATTACATTCACATGCACGATTTCATTGTAAACTTAGGATATTCAAGTTCTCTATATTGGCTCGGGTTCAAAGCAATTCAGCTAAGGACCGGACCAATCTCAGGGACAAGTCTCAATCAAGATTCTATCGATTCAGACTATTTCTATTGCTTATTATTTGCATTTGCTTATTTATCTCTAATTATTTATTACGTTTGCTTATGAATCAATCCACGTATCCTTAAAACGATTTACAAATTCAACTATACCTTTTTTGAGGATAAATAAGGTTGTATGAATGTTTCAGCTATGGTCCCTTAAGTGATGACAAAAATTATTACTTTCAGTCTCTAATAAATATTTAGTAAATTTTATCAGTTAGATTTGATAACCTTATCCCCGCTGTAGAAATATTGAAGTTATTTCTGATAGATCATTGGGTCAAGTAAAATATTAAATTTGACTAAAACTAAAAAGGAATTAGAAATTAATGAAAATTCGTAATTTTTGCTATTTTAATTTATTTGTAAATTTGATGCCATTTTTTGAGATGTAATTTACTTTGCTTTTTTGGGAAGGTACGCTAGCAATTGAAGTGTTATCTTTGTTTACTTTTTGGTGATTGTGAACGGTTTTATATACTACTCCGTCTTAAAAAGATTATCTTACTTATTTTATTAATTTATTTTAAAAAAATTAACATATTTTTATATTTAAAAATAATTTAATTTTAAGCTAATTTATAGTCAAATAAATATTTAAAATTTATTTTAAACTACACATTTTAAAAGTCTTTTTTATTATTTAAATTGTGTGTCAAATTAAATTAAGATGAAATTAATATTTTTGGGAAGGAGGAAGTATTTATTTTTTAATTAATGAAGATTTAATTGCACTGTGTTGAGAGTGATGTGATACTGAAGATGTGTGACGTGTAGTGAGGTCTATGGATTTGGACTATAACAAATGGACAAGTCAGCATGGCCCGACTGATACGCTGGATTTTGGATACAATCCATTCCGTCTGTTTCTACGGCCAGGGGCCGTGTCACAGATGGAATACTACGATTGGACCTGATACTCGAATAATATTAGAATGAAATGGAGAAATAAATATTCAATATTAAAATTTTAAAAAGTATTTGAAAGCTGAGATTAACCGGTCAAATTAGTCTAGACTATAATAGTTAAAGGACAGTTTAGTGCACTAAGTTCTCGCTAAGTGAGGTTTGAGAAGTATCGGACTATAAAGATCTATTGTACGCACAGTCTTACTCTTCATTTTTCCAAGAGATTGTTTCTATGACCCGTACTTGTGACATTCTGATCACATTGCAACAATATTACCAGTTATACCAAAGCTTCCATTCGTTTAGGCTATAATTGTAACTTTTTTATGTCTGAAAATTACGCATTAAGGACTTAAATATGATATCATGCATAATGATAATACGTAAAAGTATATTTGTATCCTGAGTTTACATCAAAACACAAATAATTCATCATATCAATGTTTAAATTTTCAAAGGGCACAAGTTAATTAGTGACATAAAAAAACCCTTCTTTTTGAAGTATTCTTTATTATTTTCTTGGAACTTCGAGCCAAATAATCTTCTGTCCCAATTTATTTGATACACTTTCTTTTTAGTCAGTCTAAAAATGAATGACACATTTCCTTATTTATCCATAATTTAATTTTAAACTTTACCTTTTACGCTTAACGAGATGATCTATAATCACACAAATATCTATGACTTGTTTTAGATCACAAGATCCAAAAGTCTTCCTTTATTTTTTTAAATTCCGTGCATAGTCAAACTATATCATATAAATTGGGACGGAGGGAATATGTAGTTAAGATTAAGGATCTTAATTGTTCTCACACGACCCCACGGTAGTAACAAATAACTCAACTTGTAAATTAAGTTGTAATGAACCAAACAATACCTTAATTAACCATCTTGTAAAGTCAATACGCACATTTGGTTTCATGTAGTGGACAAAATAATCATTATACATAATCTATGCATTGTTTACATAATGTTTGGTAGCAATTTTCATGTATAGCTCCCCCCCACCACCCACCCCCGGCACGCGCGCAATTTTCATGTATAGTTTATACGCCGGTTCTTATATTATTTTATACCATGATCAATGTGGTATAAGTTATACTATAATTAATTATATGTGAATATAGAATTAAAAATGACAAAACTACGTTTGAGGGTCTTCTCAAGCCCTTTTCCAAATCGGTATAATTGTATATCCAAATTTTAATATAATAGAACCAACACCTAATAAAAATATGGAAAATTTACATAGCATAACTAACTATTAGTATCTAATTATATTTATTAACTATAGTTTATTTTAATTATATTGCATAGCTAAAAGTTATATATTAATTATCATCCATAGCTATACCAAAATACATTAGGTTTATGGTCTTCTCCCTCACCTCTCTCTCCCCAGCTCTCCGTCGTTGCCCCACACTGCCGCCGTCCCTCTTCTCATTTCCTGTCATTTTCGCCGGACATCACTACTCGTCGGAACGTCGTCGCCGTCCCTTTTCTCTTTTGCGGTCGTTTTCGTCGGATACCACTGCTCGCCGAAAAAACAGTGACACCATGCCTCCCTCCAGATCTGCCCGCCCTACCGCTGTCCCTCTTCTCTCCAAATCTGGCCGCCCTACCGCTGTCGCCATCCCTTTTCTCTCCAGATCTGCCCGCCCCACCGCCGCACGCCGTCCCTTTTCTCTTCAGATCTGCCCGTCCCACCGCCGCCACCGTCCCCTTTCTCTCCAGATCTGCCCGCTCCACCGCCGCTACCATCTCCTTTCTCTCCAACACCGACGATCTGAGCTTTTCACTCCTGTTCCTTCTGGTCACGTTCAGATCTAAGTCGTCTTCTTCCTATCATAGCTTTCCGATCACGTTCAGATCTGAGCTGTCTTCTTTCGGTCACGTTCCGATTCCTTCAACGCCTTGATGACAAGTGCGGCGGTGGAGGGAACGACGGAACCTTAGATGACAAGTGATGCATCAGAATGATTGAACTTCCGGTCACTGCTCGCCAGAGCTCAGATATGAGTCATCTTCTTCCGATCACGTTCATTGTATTCATTGTATTTGTTATTTTTTTGTATTCAGTATTTGAGTTTATTTGTTAAATTTCTAGATTATATGCATTGTATTCAATATTACAGTGTATCTATTATAGTTGAATCTATTTTTTGTATTTATGTTATTTGAATATAATCGAATTTAAAATACAATAAGTTGAATACTATATTTTTTGTATTTTATATTTTTTGAATATAACCAATTTTTAAATACAATAAATTGAACACAATATAAAAGTAGCTACAAACGAATACAACTGAGTTGAATACATTTTGACGTGAACACAACTGAGTTTAATACATCTTACTTGAATAAAACGAAAAGAATTTTGAATACATTTTTACTCGATGTATTAATGATTCGTTTTATGAATACAACGAGCCGTTTTATGAATACAACAAGTTAAAAAGTAGCCACGTCCTATAAACATCCGCATTATTACTCACTATTTTACAATTCACACCTGACTTGTTTCTAAACCGAATGACCTCCTAAGGTCATTATTATACTCCCGATTAGTAAAATTTCGTCCTCAACAAATAAAAGTCTATTAATGTGTACTACTAGAATATACTTCATATATTGTGTAATATTTAGTGATGTATAGTTATGGTAGATATAGGAACCTTATTGTATTAGGGTTACACATTGTACACTATATATATTTGTATTAATGAGAAAGATCCCCCAAGGGGAGATTAATACAATCTTACATGGTATCAGAGTCAAAACCTAAACTCTATTTCTTTTATCCATCTTTCTCAGTTTCTTCAAACAACCGACGACTTTTGAATAAAATTCTTTTATTTTTCGTCTTCTGTTCCGCCCCATGTCAGAAGAACCTACTCTTCTGCCTGTTTCTTTTCCTCGACCAGAGAGCATAACAAACATTTTGTGCCTGTTTTTTTCCTCCTGTTAGAAGCCCATATCCAGTTGTCCGCTTTTTGTCCTTGATTTCTTAACGAGAAGCACAACACTTTTCTCTGCTCTCTGTCTACCCTATTTAATACAATCGTTTTCCCTCTGTCAATCAAGGAACAATTGATTTCTGACTTTCCTCGTTCAATCAAGGAACAAAAGCTTTTCCTTTTTTTTCTCGACTTTTTTTTTCCGAGACATAAAGTTGTTACCGCTCCTCGTAAACATCAAAATTTTGTTTTTCTATCTTTTCCCTTTACCAGAAAAATAATAATTCACGGCAGCATCGACATAACACTGCCCAGCATTCAGGGACATGTATTCAGCAGTTGGGACTACAGCCGCGGCCCAACCTCTGGTAGCCTAACAACCCAAGTTCTATAAACTAATTTTGGGCCCAATTTCAGGCAGCCTACCAGTCCGCCCCAGGCCAGTCAATGGCCTCAGTAATCTGCCCTATTTACTGGAGCCCAACAGTCCCCTCCAGGCCTATCCCAATCCAATTTGAGCCCGACTTTCGTCACACTGACTCATCGACAGCCCGGTAATGCATGGTACATGGATACGGGCGCCACATATCACCTCACCAATAATTATGGTAATCTTTCTCAACTGTGAATTTTAAATACTCCATAATATATTATTGTTGGAAACGGTCATCGCATTCCAATTCAAGAGTTTGGCCACACACTAACCCTACCACCGCATCCCCGTTTGTTCATGAATAACGTCTTATATGCTCCTCACATTATCAAAAACCTAATCTCTGTTAGGAAATTTACCATCGATAATTCTGTCTCAATTAATTTTTTACCCTTTTGGATTTTCCATAACGGACCTCCATACCGGGAAACTCCTTACGATATGCAATAGTGAGGGTGAAATCTATCATTTTCTATCCACATCCGCTGTTAGTGTCAACCCTCCCACATCTCTAACTGCCCATGTCACTTCTCCCATCGTTTTAGCGACAATTTCTCCGTCAACCTGGCATAATAGACTTGGACACCTAGGAGCTCATGTTTTTAATTTTCTTAGAAACAATAATTTAATTCGTTGTCTTTGTCACGACCCGACCCGACGGGCCGCGACTAACCGCCCTAATAACGTCATTATCCTGACCTGTCACACTTAATCCAACTAACACCTAATGAGTCTGAAATCCGGCAGCATAACGCTGCAATAACAACATATGCCAGGGTAGGCAAGCCGACAAGGTTGGCTTTACCCCCGAATGTACCTGCCTCATGAGGAGTCACAACTAGCCAACACAATACAACAGGCAAGCCGACAAGGTTGCCACTAGATAATATCATATATACACGGGGACACCCCAACACAGAGTACAATAGCATGACTGACCAAAGCAGAGTTATAACCCTTACATAAGTACAACCCACAACTGTCAACAAACCTCTATAAGAAGGACAACGACATATGACGGGACAGGGCCCCGTCGTGCCCCTAAATATACATAAATAAAAAATGATAGGGTTCCGTACAAAAATGGTAAAGCTCTGGATCAAAGGAGCTTTTCAAACAGCTGCGCAGGAACCTAAACCGGAGGGTCACCAAACTGAGCACCTATACCTGAGGGCATGAACGCAGCCCCCCGAGTAAAGGGGGTCAGTACGAAATAATGTACTGAGTATGTAAACATGAAATACTGCAAATGAGATCATAAGTAGCCAATGGATAACAAGAGGTCAGTATAAAAATCAGGATCCAAATCTAACTGTGCTATAAACAATAAAAGTCAGTTGTGCCTTATAAAAATGAGAGTCAAGTCAAGAAAACATGAATGCCTGTCCATATACATATATATACCTGTAACGTAACCCGGCCCACTAATGCGGGACTCGGTGGAATCATATCATAACCCGGCCCATATTGGAACTCGGTGAAGTCATATCATAACCCGGCCCATGCTGGGACTCGGTAAAGTTATATCATAACCCGGCCCATGCTGGGACTCGGTAAAATCATATCTCATCTATGGATCCATCCTACGTAACCCGGCCCTCTAGTGAGGGACTCGGTGAAAAATGCAAGGCTGTGCACGAACATAACCCGGCCCGGGACTCGGTGAAATGAAGTAATAACACTTAGCACGAGTAGATTTCATGAGTAACCATATGCAATCAAAATTTTCATTTGACTCCTGATAAAATCATTATAATAATGTCATAATAAACTCTTTACTGAAAAATCATAGGCACTTCTCATAACTAACATCTTTAGGAATTAAACTGTATAAGAATCATGTACGTCCGCCGTACCTTCATTAAATAAAAATCATGCCAAAGAAAGAAGGAATAGTTCACATACCTCTTAGACGAACTAATCAACTCAATATTAGAGTACGTCTCATTTTAGAACTTCAACCTATAATAATGGTAATACGTTCGTCAATTCTATGATCACTGACATACTTTATATCGAATAACGACTTCCTATTCTATAAAAATTCGAGCAACACTTTCCTTGTTTATACATGTTTCCACAACTTCCAAACGAGACTAATAACATCAATAACCAAGCACCAATTAAGGGCACAACCAAAACAACAACAAAGGGGATTTACACAGCCACTTCTCATATAAATTTAGCCTCTTAATCCACATTAAAACATCCCACAAAAACAGTCCATGTTCCAACAACAACGAGGGAAAACGTGAAGCCTTTCTACACCTTTCTACACCCTTATTCCTTTAGGACTTACATTAGCAATTACCACACTTAAACATGCATAATGGTAACTAAATTTTCAGCATTATAACACCACAAAACAGTCCCTAAAACAGTCCATATCCATCTCAACATGTCCAACGATTTCATGCAAGTTTTTGGCCACAACATGTCATAATTCCATATTTCAATACTTTCATATAACTAATTTTAAAATTTAATATCAATGTTTCCTTTCAATTTCATCATGCAATTAGTGATAATAATACATCAATAACCAACGAATCCAACAATCACCAAAATCTGTCCCATATTGACAACTAGCCCAAAATAGTCACATGCATTGCTTAAATTCCAAATTTTCCTTAACACAAGTTCATATCTTTAATTCTAACAACATGCATTCCAATTAAATTATAGAAAGAAGAATTTTATACCTCAAATTTCGTCCAAAACAGTCCACGATTTTCTGCCCACTGCTTGTCCGAAAATTCCCACTGTTTTCGTATTTCTTTCCCTTTTTTTTGTTCACTTCTTCAACTCCAATTGACATGCAAGTGTTCTACAATGTTAAGCCATCATCCTTACACGTTTTTCTTCCAAAATTTCTTCCCAAAATTTCGAAATTTCTGGTCTAATTTTCGGTAAGCAGGGGCACGTTTTTGCCACTGTTTTCGGGGTTGTTTTGGCTTCTAATTTTGTGAATAATGTAGTCCAAGAAGAGGAGATAAAAATCTTAAATTGGGTATGGGGTTGGGGGTGATTTTCGGCCAGCAGGGGGGGGGGTTGGAGAAGAGAGGTGAGGTTTTGTTTAAAGTTTAGAATGAAAGAGATGAATGTAGGTTTTAAAATAAAAAAAATCTGAAGTTTATTATTTACACCTTGGCCCCCAAGTTCTTCAATTAATAAATCTCAAACCCACTTCTTTTAATTCCCGAGAATTTCATAAGCCTCGTATCCTCAATGTCATAATTTTATAATACCTTATTAACCCATATCGGGACTATACAATGTTTTATAAGTTTCCAATGTCACCCTTATTGTGACCAACATCTTTCCGAAATCACATCCTCTTGTATACTAATTTCCGGTATTTGAATTCTATTTCCTTAATTACGTTCTTACTTATCATCTTAATCTTACGAGGTGTAACAGTCATAATGGAAAATTTGTCCAACAATGTCTTTCTTATCCTTTAGGCAAACATGTTCGCCTTCTGTTTCAGTCTTCTTCAAATGCTACATATTCTTCCTTTGACATTGTTCATGCAGATCTATAGACATCTTTCATTACTAGCTCACTGGGTCATAAAATTTATCTCGTCTTATTAGATGACTTTTCTCACTTTGTCTGGGTCTATCCGCTAAAATTCAAGTCTGAAGTGTTTGCCAAGTTTATTGCATTCCGTGTCTATGTCAAAACATAATTTGAAAAAGGCATAAAATCGCTTCAATGTGATAATGACCGTGAGTTCAATAATTCCGCGTTTCACAATTTTTGCTCTACTAATGGCCTGGTTTTCCATTTTTCGTGTCCCTACACCTCCCCTCAAAATGGCAAAGCTGAACTTATCATCTGTACCATCAATAACATGGTTCGTACGCTCTTTTTATGCCTCCCTCCCTCCATCCTTTTGGGTCTATGCAGTAAAAATGGTATAATACGTTCTTAATATTTTACCAACCAGTACTCTCCATAACATGACCCCAACCAAATTTTTATACCGTCGGACCCCCTCCTATGATCACCTTCGAATTTTCGGTTGTCTGTGCTACCCTAATCTCGCCTCTACTGCTCCTCACAAATTAGCACCCCGAACCACTCCTTGTGTCTTCGTAGGTTTTTCGCCTAATCATAGGGGCTATTTGTGCTATGATGTGTCCACTCGTCATATTCACGTCTCGCGTCACGTTACGTTTGACGAGACAATTTTTCCATTTGCAAATATCCAGAAATTCCGTAACATGGACTATACCTTTCTCGAGTCTGATATCTCACATGTCATACTCACTGAACTCCACCGTACCACCGTCACAGCTTAACAGTCTCCGCCACTAACACCCATGACTGCCACCTCCGGCAGTGACTCTGTTCCAGTTTATTCATCGTCAGTCATCCCCTCCAGACCGTCAGTATCCTCGTCACATCCGACCACTCTTCAGACCACCCATTGGTCAACTGAACCGTCGCCCACCGTATCACCAACACATGCCGCAGTCGATCCCCTCTCCGAAACTAACCCAGAAACCATACCGGTCACCGGAACCCTAAATCATCCCAATCCCAATACCCGGACCGCCATATCCACACCATCACACCTTCACTCAGGCCCCAACCCACCACCGTCACCATACCCTACTTCACCTACCCCATACCACATCGATCTACCCAGATCGGTACCACCACCACACCCCATTACCCATCCGATACCCCATTTTGTTGACATACCAAGTCAACAACCCGATAACGTCCCACCCTCCAATGACCCGACACCGACTCCTCACCAGAATACCCATCCCAACATGGCCCCCCACTCACCGTATAGAAACCCGTGCCCAGCACAAAATTTTCAAACCTAAAGTCCGATTTAACTTATTCACACAGACCATATCCCCAATTTCCAAAAATCCAAAATTAGCCAAACTGGACCCTAATTAGATGCGGCCATGCGTGAGAAATTTAATGCTTTAACAAAATAACACACTTAGGATCTGGTTCCTAGACCAGATGGGGTGAATGTGATCTGTTGCATGTGGCTATTTTATCACAAATTCTGAGACAGTGGTGGCTTGGAGCGATATAAGGCGAGACTTGTGGCTAATGACACTAATCAGCAGGACGATATTGATTGTGGCGAGACATTTAGTCCGGTTGTAAAATCGGCTGCCATTTGCATAGTTTTAAGTATTGCGATGGGTAAGCACTAGCCGATTCGTCAGCTTGATGCGAAAAACGCATTTCTATATGAGAATATGAAAGAAACTGTTTACATACACCAGCCGCCTGATTTTGTTCATCCAGCAGCCCCTCAGTATGTATGTCGTCTCTGTAAGTCACTTTATGGTTTGAAACAGGCCCCTAGAGCGTGATATGATCACTTTGCACAATACATTATGCGGATTGGGTTTGTATGCATCAAGTGTGATAATTCTCTATTTATTTTTCATAGAGGTAGTAATATTGCTTATTTGTTATTATATGTTGATGACATTGTTCTTATTGCCTCTTCTGATGTGTTAAAAAATGAGATCATTGCACTGCTTAAAATCGAATTTGCTATGACATACTTGGGGAAGTTGAGTTATTTTTTGGGGATCTCAGTGACTAGATCTGCCGACACTATGTTTCTTTGTCAGCCTAAGTATGCAGATGAGATTGTATACAACGCTAAGATGATGAATTGCAAAATGATGTCCACTCCGGTTGACTCTAAATCGAAGCTCAGTGCAGTTGATGATGATCCCAATGTCAGATCCCACTTTTTAAAGGAGTCTCGCAGGTGCACTTCAGTATCTTATTTTCACCAGGCCTGATATTGTTTATACTGTTCAGCAGGTATGCTAATTTATGCATGCCCCAAGAGAGTCTCATTTTACTGCTCTTAAACGTATCATTCGATATGTTAAGAGCACACTTGATTATAGATTACATCTATACCCCTCAGCACCGACCAAGTTGTTATCATATACGGATGTTGATTGGGCAGGCTGTCTGGACACGCGACGCTCCACCTCCGGCTACTGTGTGTTTTTAGGGGATAATCTAATTTCCTGGTCTACCAAGAGGCAAGCCACCTTATCCCGTTCGAGTGCAGAAGCAGAGTATAGAGGAGTTGCAAATGTTGTTGCTGAGATCTGTTGGCTCCGAAACCTTCTTTTGGAGCTTAAGTGTCCCTTGCGTAAGGCGTCTTTGGTTTAATGTGATAACATATCCTCCATATATTTATCTCATAATCTGGTTCAGCATCAGCGAACCAAGCATATTGAGATGAATATACACTTTGTTCGTGAGAAGGTTGCTCTCGGTCATGTTAAGGTGTTGAATGTGCCTTCTGTTGGATATAATTACGGTACGGGAAGTAAATAAATATTACAAGTGTTCGAAAGGATAAACTAACAGCCAATATTATAATTGCCGCAAGGTTGAGTCTTGAATCTTGATAACTTGAAATCAAGAAACACTAAATCTGGATTGTTACAGGTGTGGCTGAGTCGAGAGATGACTCTATGTCTTTAAGACAAGATGGCTCTCTTATCCTTCTGCTTTTGTTCTTTTTTCTGTGTTCTTTTTCATCATCTCCCTCAAATATGTTTCATGTCTCAATATATAGTGTTTAGGAGGAGCTTTCTGGCTGACAACATTCATGAAACTTCAGGGACCAAATTGTAAATACTAAAATTAGAAGAAGTCCAGAAGCCCACGACCTGAGACCCGAGCTCGGACCGGACCGAACTGGCGGGCAGCGGTGTCGTGCGTGTGGGGCTAGCCTCGAACCTAAGCACACTTAGGTCCTTCATCCTTCAAACACATGGGTTACCCTTTGGGGTCCCAAACCCTTATCTATTTTTTAGGCTTATAAAAAGAACAATTCTTCTTTTTCCCACCGATGTGGTAGATTTGTCCCACACCATATTTCCATGCTTCAAACACCTTACTTCGTGGACCAATATCTCTTTCATTTCTTAACGAAATTTGACGATCCTTGGCCCTACGGTCATCTATTCACTCAGTAGATTATGCACGTGTGAAGAGACGAAACCTCCAACATGCAGAACCCTAGTGTTTAAGTCATTAAATATGAGTGGACGCAACCCCCCACCAAAGGCAAATTTCCAACACCCTCTTCATATCAATATGCTGATATCTTCACGAACAACTATTCCTCGACTTCAGATCCAGTCTTAGCATCCGACCTCCTCCCACTTCGACTGAGGGGGTGTATTAACGTGTACTACTATAATATACTCCATATATTGTGTAATATTTAGTGATGTATAATTATGGTAGATATAAGATCCTTATTGTATTAGAGTTTCACATTGTACACTATATATATATTTGTATTAATGAGAAAGACTCCACAATGAAAGAATAATACAATCTTAAAAAAAAAAAAAATTCCACAGATTTTCTTTGACGATGTAATCCAAGAAATGTGAGTTTTCTTCTAAATTCTTCCAAAACAATAGTACAACAAGAAGGCATGCAATGTGGATCGTTTAAGATTTTTAAAATATGAGTTTATCACTAAAAAGAAAAATATATTAAGTGGGAATTGATTCTTAATTCTCTAGGTAAAAAATTAATAATAATCAAGTGTATCGTTTAATCTTTTTATAGTATGGGTGTCATCATTTAATATTATATAAATTTAAAAAAATATATAAATAAAATATTTAGTTTTACCAAAAAATCATAGTTTTACAGTATCCCATTTTTAACCAATAAATTCGCCCCTGCATGCAGGTACCTCGAACCTGCTTCTTCACTATCAAAAGTGACTGGTCTTCAACTATCTCTAAGTAGATTCGTTTAGTCCAATCAAATTCACTATCTTAAAGACCTGTTTTTTGATATTGTATTTATGTTTTCTTGACCAATCTGCTCCTAGGAGTAGTCGAAGACTTGGAAAATTGAAACAATATGATCACGTCAATCTTTCAATTCGTTTGTGATTGAAAAGACAAAGACAGAAAAAGAATATGACATTTTCCTCCTTTTAATTTATCAAACAATCAGGACTATATCAATAGAAGTTTAAATTTCTAGAGCCTAAATTAGAATTTAAAGTTTATGTATTAGAGATTTTAGTTTTTTTAAGACTCTTGAGTTTAAACTGTAAAAATAACATCTTACAGAAATGCAAGATAAGATTGCGTACAATATGTTCTTGTGGTCCGGCCCTTCCTCAGACCCCGTGCATAGCGAAAGCTTAATGCACCAAACTATTTTTTTCCACATAAATTAATAATTTATACATATTTAATAAAAAAATTTAAACAAATACTTACAAGGTTTCGATCAAAGCTATTCGGCTCAGCCGAACTCGCAAGTCATACTCTACCTCCGTTGCTGAAGTTCCCTACAGCGTAAGAGTTACTACACAATCAAATTAAGTAGTTATATGTAAATCTATTGATAAACATTATTTTCTTCGTTTCAGTTATGAGATACACTTTGAGTGGGCACACAATTTAAGGCAATTTTTAAAAAAATATATGTAAAATTAATCATATACATTTTTGTGTCTATAAATCAATTTCATTAATAGTAAAATGAGATATATAAAAGTAAATTATTTTTAAATATAAAAATATATTATTATTCTTAAAAATATATTAAAAATGAAAGAACATCACATAAAATTGAGATAAAATTAAAGGAGTATCTAGTAATCTAATAAAAATTGAATCTAATTTATTATCACATATTTTTCTTTTAATATCAAAGCTTTCGACTTTTGTAAATGTACACGTAAAAGAAGTGGATATAAACGGGGGCGGACCCACGTGAAAGGGTGGGGGTGCGTGCCCCCGCTAACTTCAGATATATATATACATATACCGTGAAGCATTAACATAAATACTATTTAAAAGAACCCTAAGATATATTTCCTGGGAGGGGTCAGTTGGTTGACCTACCCCTGCTTGCGACCTGAAATCAAGTCTTTGGCAGTTACATCATTTCATTTTTTTTTGGATATCCAGCTTACACTAGATTATTTCTGGAGATAGTTGTTTCGATCCCTCAATATTATTACCAGTAAATCGCTGGATGTGTATGAATGACCAGAATTTGAGAATAGAGCAACTGATATCACCTACAAGGTCCTACCCCAGAAGAGAGTAAATCGCTCCCATCAGGGTTCGAACTCACGCGGCAGACCTTCAGCTGGATTTTAAATTTCCCTCCTTTGCCATCCAGCTATGCCCGGAATACATTTCGTTTTCTATTTTGTGGAGTTTTTGTGACCTCTACGAACTTTTAGCTACATAAATTATTTTCTTTTTTATTCCTAAGTCCCCACTCCCACTTTATTTTTTCATTAAATCCCTCTCATCAAAAAGCCCCAAATTTCAAATACTTTTCCCACGGGTTCTTTCTTGTTGGGATTCTATGGTACTTTATAGAGCAGTACGGGAAGTAATAACTATTACAAATGTTCGAAAGGATAAATAAATGGTCAATCTTCAAAACTGCCGCATGTGTGTTGTGTCTTGAATCTTGATCACCTTGCAAAGCCAATGTTGAGAACTGCCGCAAGTTTGTTGTGTCTTGAATCTTGATAACCTGAAATCAAGAAACAACTAAATCTGGATGGTTACAACGTTGTGTGTTGAGTCGAGGATAGCCCTCTATCCTTAAGACAAGATTGCCCCGTATATATGCTTTTACGTTAGCGGGCAATAGTCTTCCAAGATAAAACAACACTTTAATCTCAACACTACAAAGCCAATAGGTTGAGCCTGTCGAAGAAAACAAATATGACTCGACTTGCTGAAGATTTGGAAAAGGAAGGAAGAGATTCTATCTTCTCTTCTCGTTTGTCTCTGTGTATATAGTGTGTCTCTGTTGTGTATATGTGAGGGTTTACTCGCTGTTTTCTAGTCACGAATTGCACAGATTTTTGCCACTGTTTTGGACAGATTTCGCCATCGCTTTTGTGCCTTTTTGTGGTGAAAACGCTGCTGTTTTAGTGTGTTTTCAGTGGTGTTTTGCAGTGCGTTTTCTGCCTGTTGTGCAGCGTATTTTCGTCTATTTTCTGGCCTGTTTCTTCCTCCTGTTTTGAGCCAAATGAAGCTTAATATATAGCATGAGGAGGGGCTGTCCAACAGCCACAAACAAAGCTGTAATGGCCATTGAGGGAGGCCATTAAAACAGCCAAGTAATGGCTATTAAGGCCATTGAAAGAGGCTGCCCAAATGCCCAAGTAATGGGCAGTTAATGGAGAGTTAATCAGCCAAGTAATGGCTGGTTAATGCTCCAAAATGCGATCAACAAGATGGCGAAAAAGTCTCCGAAATGCAGGGACCAAATATTGAAACTTCAGGGACCAAACTGTACATATGAAAGAATTCTGGTCCAAACTGTACATATGAAACTTCAGGATCAAACTGTACATCTGACAGAGTTCTCTGGTCCAAAAAGATAATATTAGACAGCCCCACAGCCCACGACCCGTGGACCCGTGGACCCGTGGACCCGTGGACCCGGAACCAGACGGGCGGGCGGCGGCGGCGCGCGTGTGGGCTTAGCCTTGAACCCAAGCACATCTAGGTCTTCCCTCCTTTAAACACATGGGATACCCCTTGGGGTCCCAAACCCTTTACCAATTAGAGACTTATATAGAGAGCAATTCTTCATATTCCCACCGATGTGGTAGATTTGTCCCACACCACATTTTCATGTCTCAAACACCTTACTTCGTGGATCAATATCTCTTTCATTTCTTAACGAAATTAGACGATTCTTGGCCCTACAGTCATCTACTCACTTCGTAGATCATGCATGTGTAAAGAGACGAGGTCTCCAACATACGGAACACTAGTGTTTAATTCATCAAAGATGGGTGGACGCATCTCCCCGCCAAAGACTAATTTCCAACATTTCTTACCCCACGTAATGGAAGATAAAAAGGTTATCTCCCATTCTCAAAACCCTACTTTGATTCTTTCATTCTTCCATTCTCAGTTTCTCACAAATCATTGAGTTAAGAATATTATTAAGAGTTTCACATCGGATACGGAATTGGAACATATATTCCTTATATAGAATTGGACAATCCTCACCCTACAAGCTAACTTTTGGGGTTGAGTTAGACCAAATATCTATTCTTTACATGATATGAAATGAGAACATGAACTCCTTATATGGACTTGAACAATCATCACCCTACAAGCTAGCTTTTGGGGTTGAGTTAGGTCCAGGTGCCATATACTTACATGGTATCAGAGTCAGACCCATTCCAATTCGTTGTCCACCGATGTTGGGCCCCTAAATTATATTATCCACGCTCCAGTTAACAAGATCTGGGCATGCGGGGGAGTGTTAAGAATTCTACATCGGATATGCAATGGGAACATAGATTTTTTATATGAACTTGGACAATCCTCACCCTACAAGCTAGCTTTTGGGGTTGAGTTAGGCCCAAGATCCATTCTTTACAAACATCAACCACAGTCAAATCCATCGCCGACATTCAAAAATTTCTCCGACGATCGAACTTTGTCGCTAGTAATTGGCATACTATATATAGTGGTGTCTCCGTTGCGCTCAAATCCTCGGTCCACCTCTAAATATAAACCGATCGATCGAGTCTACCAAAAAGAAGTGATTAAGATGTTCTTATTTTTTAAGACTAACAAGTCTCTTTGCCATGGACCTTGGGAAGAAAAGTCAAGGATGCAGGTCATGGCTTGACGATATAAAAAAATGCTTATGCTATACAAAATTTGTAAGGCAAGTGTACATGATTTTGGTATCTAAGAAATTATTTGTATCTGATCTTTTTAAGGGATATAAAGCTTGTGTGTATAACACTCCGTATAATCCTAATCATTAGGTCTCAAAAAACATATGTTGTGGTTTAATCGAGTTGGTACATTCCAAGCTTGTCCAGGAAACAATGAGTTAATTAATTAATTTATCAAATCCGTAGTGGAGATTGTATCATTTGTGCTGTTAATGACGAGGGCGAGCTAACGATGACAGGTTATGAGAAAGACTATATTAACTTTTAGACTAGAAAGCTTTGGAAAAAGATGTGCATATAACAATAAAAATAATATTAAACTAAAATAAAATGGATAGGCCAGGTACATAAGATAGGGTAAGATAAAAATAAAGTGTTACTCCTATAAGAATAAAATGTTATAGGGTACAAGTTCACATGCATTTCATGTGACATTATTTTATGTTTAATCTATTAAAAATGATATTTTTTTATATTTTTAAACTTTAAACTCCATTTTTTTACCCTTGATAACACAGTTTGTAGACATAGAAATACTATGACAGTTTTAAACTACAAATTTTAAAACTCTTTCGTTCTTTTTTAAACTTCGTGCTCCATGTTTACATAAAATAAAATAGAGAAAGTCATACTATTTGTTACCCCTATAACATTTTTAAATTCTATACAATTAAATGGAATTGGAAACTACTTGTGTAACTTACGGTTCTGATTATTCAGAACCATATTTATTGCTATACTTGGACCTTCAGAGCTCCTAGCTGAAATAAATAATTTCTTAATTATTTTTATTAATTGAAATGCTATATATACAAGTTACATAATAGGAGAATCATATTCCTATTCTATTTCTAAAATCTTATTCTATACATTTATGGTAATACACTAATTATGATAATTTAATACTAATTAAATTACAACATTGCCTAAACTAGGAGACTAAACATTACCTAATTCATATACACTAATTACGGTATCTAACACACCCCCGCAGTCATAGCGGACGGTCTTCGAACGCTGAGACTGTTCCTAAAATCTTCAAAAAGGACCGAGGGAAGACCCTTTGTAAAGATCTCCCTACTATCACACCTCATGAGAGGACTCCCCGTCTTGAAATCCTTTACAGAGAAACCAAATGGATCAAATTCAATAGAAACAAAATTATCAGTAGTGAATTTACAATGTTTTATGACCATAACCATGAATCGGAACATAATTGTCATTACCAACAATTATACCGCGAGGGTTGCTCAAATTGGAATAAGACGAGAGAGTACTTGAATCGGATGTCATGTGGGTAGTGGCACCGGTGTCCATATACCAATTCGGGTCCGGTTGAGTCAAACCCAGTGTGTGCATCGCGGCCTCGATATCTGTCCGAGTGGGGCTACTGCGTGATGGGCTTGCGGGGGCCGAGGCCCAAGCACCCCTGCTTGCGGTCTCGGCCTAGACTGTTGTTGGCTGTAACTGGACCAGGCCAAATTGGGCCTGGACTGCTGCTGGGCTTGCCACTGCTACTGGGCTGGCCACTGTCGCTGGGAGGTAAACTGGCTAGGCCCAAACTGCTATTGTGGGGCCCATCACATCGCTGCATAGGGCCAACCGTGGGCCCAGTGAATTCTGCCGGCCGCTGACCACCGCGAGGACCCCCACTGCCACCACCATTCTGCCGGCTGCCACGTTGTTGCCGTCGCGATTTTTGCCAATTTTCTTATTTTCACCCTTTTTGCCGCCACCGTTGTTGCAGTTTTGGCTCGAGTTGTTGGAACCGGTAGCATATACCGTGGACTCGGTCATCATGACTACGGGACTAGTACCGGTAGCCGCTCGTTTCGCTATGCCTGCTTCTTCTAGTGTAAGCATAGAATGCGCTTGATAAAATTGCGGAAGCGGATTGCTTTGCCGAAGAAGCGTTCCCACACCACTATAGGCCTCGGAGAGGCCGGAAACCATTTGGAGGACCAAACGATCGTTGGAAACCGGCGCGCCAACGTTGCGAAGTTGGTCTGCCAATTCCTTTAATCTTTTGCAATAAGACGAAATATTAGGGAAATCTTCCATATTGACGTGGGAGAAATCCTGCTCAAGGGTAACGGCTCTAGAATTTTGATTATCTTGGAATATATCACGCAGTCTATCCCAAGTCGCATGTGTCGTAGCGTCAGGCTCAATAATTGTTTGCAAAAGGTCGGTAGATATTGTGGAATATATACACTGAAGGACGGTAGCATCAATAGTCGTCCACAACTTAGGATCATCCTCGCGTTTTGGCACCTCCGTATCCTCAGGAGCCGTGGGGATTATGTGATGGATGACTTGATGCGATCGTGCGTGAATTTTGAACAGTTCGGCCCACGTCGCATATTGGACGTTTTCTATTTCAAGAACGAGAGGGATGTTATTCTTGATGTTAGAAACTGTAAGGGTTGGATGAAACATGTTCCGGGATGTAGACATATTGATAGAACAATATGTGATTGAGGGATTAGGGAGAAAATTTTGAGAAAAAAAGAGGTCCCGTCGGCACACAAACCGAGAGCAAAACGTCTCGGAAGTGGAGGGAAGTCGACGGAAAATTTAGGAGAGTAGAGAGAGGATTTTTGAGACCTAGACTCTTGATACCATGAAGGAACTAATCCCCTTGATTATTTTCATTAATTGAAAGGCTATATATACAAGTTACATAATAGGAGAATCATATTCCTATTCTATTCCTAAAATCTTATTCTATACATTTATGGTAATACACTAATTATGGTAATATAATACTAATTATATTACAACATTGCCTAAATTAGGAGACTAAACATTACCTAATTCATATACACTAATTACGGTATCTAACACTAGCAAACCAAAGGAGGCAAATCAGATTACTACAATAAAGTATGGGAGGGGCATCACTGGAAGGATCGAAACCACATTCGTAGACCGACAATTTTTCTGAAGTCTTAATTCAAGTAAGGACAAGTCCTTATCATCCCGATCGGGATAGACGGGCCTGCCTCGCTGCGGGTCAGCACCTCGGGCTCTCTTTCTGCTTTCTGTCTGTCTACGAGGGGGGTTCAAATACGTGAAAAATATTAATTGGGGCATATTTATGGAGAATTTGTTTTTTACATTTCTGCTCCCCCAAAGAGTACAGAAAATGATGTTTCAGAAGCAGTGATTATTATGGACCTAAATTCCCCCTGAATTAACTGTTCACGTATGGATTGGGTCATTTGCACTTTGTCCCTAAAATTGGCTGATCTTTAATTTTTACCAATCAAGGCAAACAATTTTTTAGCAAATATAAATTTATATTTTTGCATCATAATATCATACAAGTTATGCCGAAACTCTTAAAGAACTTATGTCCCACTAAGAATAAGTTCGATTCTGAAAGACAAAAATTAAAGACCAGGCCATTTGAAGGGAAAGTCATGCAATTTCTTCGCATGGGATTGGCTCACTATGTGATATCACTCACATGAGGTAAAATTCACAAATAATCATTTAATCTATTTAGTTAAAAAAATAATTACTGTCATATGTTTTAAATTTAAAACTCTATAAGAATGACTAGTTCTCAAATAGAAATATGATCAATGAGTGCTATTTCTACCACTCCCAAGTCCTTGCTAGATTGCACTATTTTTAGGGAAATATGTATTCATATTAAATGACTAAGCTTATATATTTCCCTTTATTTTCGATCCAAATTTAATAGATATATGATGATTGATGAATTTTGACAAAATGGTTATATTGTGTAATTTGGTATATTGTATATTGGGTAGGACCTAAAGTTAAGGAGGTGGAATGAAGTAGGCATTTTAGTAGCTAGTGAGCTAAGGGATCAGGTTGTAGAGGTTAGGAGGGTCAATGATAGGATGATGTCGATTAAGTTGGTCGTTGGAGGGTTCACTTTGAACATTATTAGTGCTTACGCGCAGCAAGCGGACATGGAAATGAAGGAGAAGAAGACTTTTGAGAGGATTTAGACGAGATGGTGGGAGGTATACCGCCCACTGAGAAGCTATTCATGGGAGGAGATTTCAATGGGCACATAGGGTCAATTTCGGGGGATTATGACGATGTGCATGGAGGTTTTGGCTTCGGGGATAGGAACGAAGGAGGACTCTCACTTTTGGATTTAGCAAAGGCTTTTGGATTGGTGGTAGCCAATTCAAGTTTTTGAATAAGGAGGAACACTTGGTAACCTTCCGTAGTTTAGTGGCTAAGACCCAAATTTACTTTTTGCTTCTTAGAAATTATGATAAAGGTCTTTATAAAGAATGTAAGGTTATTCCGAGCGAGAACCTTACAATCCAGCATAAGCTCTTGGTGATGGATTTAGAGATCAAGATGAAGAAGAAGAAGGAGGTCGTGGATGACCGGCCTAGGATAAAATGGGGGAGTTTGACCATGACTGGTGCCCTGGAGATGGGGGAAAAGTTGACGGCTACGGGGGCTTGGGAGAGTAGTGGGAATGCGACCAGTATGTGGGATATGACAATCAGTTACATTAGAGAAGTAGCTAGAGATGTGCTGGGGTCTATGCGAAGTTGGTAGAAAGCAAGGATGAGATAGAGAAATAGACGAATAGGGAACTGTATAAGATGGCGAGGAAGGAGGCAAAATTGGCAGTTTCGGTGGCTAAAACGACAGTTTTTGAACGCCAACATGCAAAACTAAAGGATAAATGCGGGAATAAGAAGTTGTTCAGGCTAGCCAAGGCGAGGGAGAGGAGGGTACGCGATTTGGGTCAAGTGAAGTGCATGAAGGACGAGGATGGAAAAGTATTAGTGGAAGAAGCTCTCATTAGACAGAGATGACATTCATACTTCCATAAACTCTTAAACGAAAAAGAGGACAAAGACATTGTGTTGGGTGATCTGGAGCACTCCAAGATGCATCGCGATTTTGGGTATTGTATGAGTATTAAGGTTGAGGAGGTTAAGAGTGATGTTCGTAGGATGCATAGAGGAAGAGCGATCGGAGATGACGAGATTCCCATGAAATTTTGGAATAGCGTAGGCAGGGCAGATTTGGAGTGGTTGACTAGGTTATTTAATGTTATTTTTAAGACAGTGAAGATGTCCGAAGAATGGAGGTGGAGTATAATGATTTCTTTGTACAAGAACAAGGGCAATATCCAGAGTTGCAACAACTATAGAGGTATCAAACTATGAAAGTGTGGAAAATAGTGGTGGAGATGAGAGTGAGGAGAGGCGTGTCGATTTTAGAAAATCAGTACGGATTCATGCCCGGGCGATCAACTACAGAAGTCATTCATCTTATAAGGAGGTTGGTGGAACAATACAAAGAGAGAAAGAGGAACTTACACATGGTATTTATCGACCTAGAAAGGCTTACGACAGTGTCAATGGAGGTTTTATGAAGATGTTTGGAGGCTAGAGGTTTACATGTGATGTACATTAGGGCAATCAAGGACATGTATGATAGAGCCAAGACCAGAGTAAGAATGGTAAGAGGAGACTCAAAACACTTTCCAGTTGTGATGGATGGATTGACGCGACAAAGTGAGGTGCCATTATGTATTTTATTCGTGGATGACATAGTTCTGATTGATGAGACTTGCAGCGGAGTTAACGCTAGATTGGAGGATTGAAGAAAGACTCTGGAATCTAAAGGGTTCAAGTTGAGTAGGACCAAGACAGAGGACTTGGAGTGCAAGTTCAGTGATGCACCGCATGAGGCTGGTGTAGAAGTAGGGCTTGGTACCCAGGCCATCCCTAAGAAAAGTAGTTTCAAGTACCTTGGTATATTATTCAAGGAAACAGAAAAATTGATGATGATGTCACACATCGTATTGGTGCATGGTGGATGAAATAGAGGCTCACTTCCGGTGTGCTGTGTGATAAGAGGTGCCATCAAAACTTAAGGACAAGTTCTACAAAGTGGTGGTTAGATCGACTATGTTATATGGGGCAAACTGTTGGTCAGTTAATATCTCTCACGTTTAAATGATGAAAGTTACATATATGAGAATGATGCGATGGATGTGTGGGCACACTAGGATAGATAGGATTAAGAATGAAGTTTTCGGGACAAGGTGAGAGTGACCTGAGTGGAGGACAAGATGCAAGAAGCGAGACTGAGATGATTTGGGCATGTGAAGAGGAGAGAAACATATGCCCCAATGAGGAGGTGTAAGAGGTAGGCTATGTACGATTTTAGAAGAGGTAGACGTAGGCTGAAGAAGTATTGGAGAGAGGTGATTAGGAAGAGCATAGTGCAGTTCCAGCTTATCGAGGATATGTCCTTAGATAAGAGGTTATGAAGTACTCATATTAGGATAGAAGGCTAGTAGGTAGTCTCGCTTATCCTTTCATACTAGTAATCGCATTATTGCTCTATAGTTTCTTGTCCTTTGATTTCTGCTACTATCTGTTATTTCTTGTACTTCGATTATCTTATTTTATCTGTGGTAACTACTGCTCTTTTTTCTCACTGTTTTATCATAGCTTAGTCGCTTTCGTTATTTTCATTTTCATATTGTTTTGAATTTCTTGTCCTTATCTAACCTTTTTATGTTTTCTCTTGAGGCGAGAGTCTTTCGGAAACAACCTCTCTACCTCCCAAGGTAGAAGTAAGGTCTACGTACACTCTACCCTCCCCAGACGCCACGTTGTGGAATTCCACTGGATATGTTGTTGTTGTTGTTGTTGGGTATATTGTTGAGCTCTTTGTATTTTGCACACCAAAGCATATTGTCTTTTTTTGTGAATTAGGCCCTGTTCTTTATTATAAAATTATAATGTTTTCAAACTTTTTATGAGAAGAGAAAATAAATTGACAAATAACTTTGGAATATAGTATTACTTGCAAAAATTGATGACATGGACAAACAAATTCATCTTAAACATCGGCTAAAATAAAATAAAAATTAAATAAGTAAATCTCTCAAAAATGCGAAAGCTTTTACGAAATGTTGGGGACGTGAATATTTCAACGAACCTATATTAGATACCCTGCTCTTTTAATAGGATTTGCGGCATGTCACACTCAGATAAAATCATAAAATTCTTCGCTTTACATCTTAATCAAAATTAAGACAAAAAAATCTTAAAAGTTTCGAATATTTCTTTTTTCACAGTTCACAAAAAATGAAGGTGTATGTTGACCAATGCTAAGTAAGATGACAAGTGGGCTGCTAAACTAAACTTACGTGGAGCCCACTTCCACTAAAAATCCAAGCGTTTCCACCAAATTGGGTGAAAAGCCCAATGTCAAAACACATGTTTGGGTCACGTTGATGGCAGGGTGGTGAAGGCCCAGCCCAATTTCACTAGTTTATCATGATTAGTGGCAAAAATAATACAAGTAAGTTTATTATAATTAAGTAGTAATGGTTTATTTTAAATGCACACGTTGTACAACAATAATATATCCGATGTAATCACACAAGTAAAGTCTAAAATAGATACAATGTACCCAGACCTCTCTCCTATTTTTATGGGGTAGAGAGATAGTTTTTGATAGACGTTGTATATTTATTAAATTAGTATAAATCTAGTACCATCTATGTGGCAAAAGTAGTGGATAATAGTTCATTCATCGCTCTTAAAAACGAAAGTAAAGTACATGTCACAACAATTTTAAATTATATGAAATGAAAAAAGAAATACCATTTATTTATTTTACTATTTCAAAAAAATTACCTTATTTTGTAGTTGGTATTCCTTAGTTATCTGCAGATTGACTTAGATATGCACCATTATTTGGGCATGGGCGGCCCTCCTTGGCCCCTTACACTCAAGTTGGTGTAGCAAGATGCGAACTTGAAATTTAAATTCGATGAATTTGAGCTTTAAAGTTTTTAGTACCGATTTTATTATAATTTTTTTTTCAAATCGTTAGTGCATTCGTTATTTGGTTTCATCCTAAAATCTCACAAAATTAGATTTTCAAAATGTATATCTCATTTTTGTAGGGTTTTATTAGGTTCAAAACACATAATAAAGCATAACGGAAGTTTAAAATTTTATTTCTTACCCCAACAATTCCTTCTGCTATGATTATATGACAATCAGACCTGTAAAGTAAATTTGAACATAACACTTAGGGTCAATAAATAACAGAAGGTAGTTGCATTATCCGACCTAATATCAGTAGCAACATGAATAGGGTATTGTCTGTTGAAGCTTCTTGACCTTAATTGATGTATTTATAGGCTAATCCACACATTACATTAAAGTTTTGGATCGGACACTCAGATTCTCTCACACTAAAACCCCTCTTAGCCCTTGCAAATACTACCTACCATCCAAGTAGAAACTTCAAAATAAGCCAAATACATCTTAACCAACAATAAAAGTACAACACCCATCTAACAAAATTACAAGTCCCAATTTCCTAGCAATTTCCAAAATTGGACTCGTAGTGTCATATCAACAAAAAAAGTTTGGGCTATGAAATGAAATCAAAGGCCAAAAGGAAAAATTTATGAACCTAGCACAGAAATATATAGAACAAACTCAGGAACCAATTTACTAGTTGTAGCAGTAGAGCTGATTCAAGGATTATAATCAATGGGCTCAAAATTAAACGAATGCAGCAACACAATATGTTAGATGGATGCAAATATCTGCCCTGTTTGCAAAGTACCATAAGTTTTTCAGCCATAAAGACCAAGAAGCAGCAATGACATTCACTTTGATTGAATTTCTCAGCAACATAATGAAGTAACTCATACAGAAACATAAATTAATAATACACTTTTATCTGTTTGCCTATTTGTATGAAATAGGAATTAAGAGCTCAGTTTAAACTCAATCTCCTTTTCATCAAGAACCTTATAACTATTGCTTGATTAAAACATAGGCAATTTTATCCACACAGATATAAAACTAAAGTTAGATCCGCATTTTCCAGGACATAGCAAAGTTTTTCCCAACTGGTAATTCTAGTCCTTTAATATCTAGCATCATACTCTTCTTGTGACCTCCATCCTCTAGTTTGTCTATATACTTGTGCTCTTCAGTTGCAAATTCCACCTTTGAAGTATCTTCAGCTTTAGTCCCATCCAAAAGAATCTCAAATGCACCTCCGATTCCATTCAATCCCAACACGGTAACCTTCTCGATATACCAACCTTTATCCAACGCGTATTTGCTTTCTTGAACTTCCGACCAAATCTTCACTGTTCCATTCCTTGTCATTGCATAGAAATCTATGTATGTTGACTGCCCGTTTCCTAGTTTCATCTCGGGAAGCTCATCCTTGTCTAGGAAAAGATTTCCCTTCGCTTCCCCTTCTGATGCCCCGAGTGGGAAGGCCACGACAATGGTGAAAGGTGTCTTTCTTGCTTCTTTTGTTATCATCCCTCCGCGTTGCATTGGTATTATGGTGTTTTGGTACAAATGCACGTTGATCACATTCAACGGTGCATCAAGAGAGCGGTAGTGTGGTTCTTTCGTGACAATAGCCTGTGTCATGTCGAATAAACTATACCAGGTGCCCGGAGGAAAAAGTGCGCTGACCTTAGTTTTAGCCTTTTCTAGCACCGGAGAGACCATGACGTTGCTTCCTACCAAGAATTGAGTGCTCAATTCGTACAGCTCTGGAATGTTCGGGAAAGTGAAGAACAACGGCCTTACAATCGGTGCTCCCGTCATGTGTGCTTCGTAATTCAACGTGTAGAAATACGGTAGCAATTTGTATCTCATGCCTAAAGCATTTCGAGCAGATTTAGCCACGCTTTTCCATTGGTAAAGTTCTTGTCTTGGTGAGTAGTAGTTCGCGTGATCCCTTGAGAAGGGATAAAACGCGCCAACTTCAATCCAACGGTTGCATAGCTCCTCTAAAGGCGGCGCTGCGGGGTAAAATCCACATATGTCTGAACCGACCATCGGAACACCAAACATACCAAAGTTCATGACAGTAGAGATTGAATACCTCAAATCTTCCCAAGTTCCTTTGTTGTCCCCTGTCCAATGTGCAGCATAATGTCCCGAACCAACAAACGTGGCACGGGACAGTATGAACGGGCGTTTTCCCTCTAATGCTTGGAGACCCTTGTGAGTCGCGATGGTCTCAGAGAAACCATAAAGACTATGAGCATCATATTCCCTAACTCCATTATAATGAGTCGCGCTAGTAGCAATCGTTTTGTACCCGATAGGAGCTTGTATACCCGAAGCATTTATCTTGTAAGGTGGATCATCCCACTTCGTTTTTGTTACATTCTTGCAATCAAGGCAACAAATCCAACCCGGACCTGTCCCATTAGGACATATCCTTCCCTCAGGAATCGTGCACAAACCGGTGCAAAAGTTAGAAACTTCATTCATGTCAATCCAAAGGCCATCAATTGGAGCAAGTTCATGGAACCGACGAATCTCATCACCCCACCATTCAACCGTTTTCGGGTTGAGGAAGTCAGGGAAATGAACGGCACCAGGCCAGACTTGTGCTAAAAACGGCTTGCTTTCATATTTGATGAAGACATCATTGGCTATACCTCTTTGGTAAGTACCGTAACTTTTGTTAACTCCAATTCCAGGATCATTGATAACAATATAATGCATGCCTTCAGCATGGATTTTTTCCAAGAATGCTCTTAACTTTGGGCCAGGGTAGTTGACAGGGTTGAGGGTGAAATCTTTTTTTCCATCCATATGGTCATCATCATTCCATATTACATCAAGAGGGATCTTTGCTTTCTTGTAATTGGCAATAACATCTTCAATTACAGATAAATTGTGGTAACCCCATCTGCATTGATGGAAACCTGTAGTACAATAGGAAATATTGAATTAGGCCATGAATCTTGAATACAAACAAATTTGCAAACACAATAGTACTTATATTCAAGTTTTAGTAGTTAGTACTTGCTATATAAGAAAAATTTAGCTTGCTGCTTATTGTAAGTCAAAGTATTGAGAATATGTTCAAAGCTGTACCATTTCTCTCTTCTGATGTCTATTAAACAGTCAACATCTAAATGGATCCAATAAAATGGGAAAATAAAGCTAAGAGAACAATCTGGTGTGTAGACTGTTTGATATTTGTGATGACAAATGCATGTGACAAAAGATTCAAGAGAAAAACACCATCTATCTTATATTCACTTACTCAACCAACGAGATGGAAACCACAACTTTGATTTTTTATTTTGGATAAGGTGGTGTCTGAACCAGCTTGGACATTTCGACTCCTGTTGAGTCCACATCGCTTGGGGCTTGGATAATTTGTCTAAATCAGCCCCATAAGCTACAACTCAAGAGTTGGATAATTTGTCCCATTTTGGTTGAGGCTGAGTTAGGCCCAACGTCCATTTTTGGTTTTAAAGCCAACCCATTCATGTTTTACCCGATGTTGGACCTTTATCTTATATTTTTCATGCATCAGATGTCTAGTCCGGACATGCGGGGCATGTTGAGTCACACATTGGTTGGGGCTTGGATAGTTTGTCTACTTATCACCTCTAGAGCTAAAAGGTGATTTACAAGAATGGTCTTGGACGTGCGTGATCTTGAACTTTTGACCCTGCTTGCTCCATAGGCAAAACTTCAAATTTAACAAGTTTTGACTCTTTACCTTAAAGGTTTAGGACAAGCGAGAGTCAAAAGTCCAATGTCACCATTTCTATGGTCATTGAGTGTAATTTCCTAGATGTTTTATCATATCTGCTACCTTCTACCAACCGTCCATTTGTTATTTTTTAGAACCCTTATAGTTAAATGTTTGAATTCTATTGGTTTTACAACTAATTGTTTCTACCATTTTCACGACAAAGAACACTTGAAATTACAGTTTTGGCTATGATAACTAAAAATCAAGAACATTAGTCCAACAGCAACACAACAGATCAAGTGATATGTCCAAAGGACACACTTCATAATAAATAAATCAATGTTAAAGCTAATGGGCATTATTGAGTTTCAACTTGTTAGTACAACTGCCGACAGTAGTGCTACTCTAAGGTTTGCATCAAATTGGGACCTTAATATAAAAGTGTTATTAAAGTTTAGCATTGTGATTAAATTTTGATGTGATTGCTCAAATTTACACCTATGTAGGGAAGGTAACACCTACTATACCTACAGCATCAAGCAAAGATCTTTATGATGGTGCTTTCTTGTAGGACAGTTGTTTTTTTCTGCCATGCCAGGACCAGCTAATGAAGGACACTGTTGGTTTATGAGTAAAAACAAAAGGATTTAATTGACATGCATAGATTGTATAAAAAAGTATTTACTCAATCAAGTCATTTAAATGAACATTTTAGACCATGATGTAAAGATTATTTTCGGGAAAACTGAAAATTTTATGAGACAACATTCGATCATGGTTTATAATTTTGTACATGTTAAATGACATGCTAATGTTTTGTTAATCTCAAGGACCATTTGTACAACTTTGAAAAGAAGGATAAATTTTAAATACTAACCAAAAAAAGTATTTGCATAAATCATAGTGTATATAACCTTTTCTTTTATCAATAATTAAAGTATATATAACTTAAATCTGAAATAAAGATTATGTGCACTGTATGAGCTTTCCTAGGCAGTTTCTATATTATGTCCCCGTTAATTCAGGATACTAATTTTCCTTTCTGCAGACAATTTAAAAAGACCCCTTAAAAATAAAAACACTATAAATGTGAAGCTTTGATGCATACTTTTTCTGTGGCCCTAGAAGATTTTTTTTGTGAGAAAAATAAATCACGAGAGAATCAAATAGCTTTTTTTTTAATTAAAAAGTAGTTTCCACTTTTTTCCGGTGATAAAAGGGGACTAAAAGGAAACTAGCAGTGATGACAAAAAGAAATAACGTATAACTGGTCCAGTGGACCAACTTATAAATAGTTTCAATCATACTATTAAAAAATAATTCATCATTTTGATGAATATACATAATAATTTAAGGTACTTACGTGTAAAGATTAACCGAAAAAATCTATCTAAATGACGCGTGTAATGATTATTTATTAGCCAAAAAAGGACATAAAAAGTTAAAATAGGAAAAGATAATAGTTCACATCATACGAGATTTTTTTCATCTACTCAATCATTTCAAAGTGGCAATCCTTTTCAAGTGTGATTATAAAAATCATATTGCTTTCTTTTCCATGAAATTCCATCAGTTGTTATTAATTGGCATCATAGGTTTAAATTTTAAAAATGAAAAACGAAAAAAAGGACAATAAAACTAATTATAATCCTCCTAGACCTAGCGGAAGAGTCACCTGTATAAACGTACTTCGATTCCCCTGTACGACTGGAGACAGAGATGGTACTAGTAGAAGAGTTGAAATTCAATAAATGCATAATACAAAGATGCAATTAGTTAAAAAAAATTAAAATCAATGAATACATGATATGATATAGTGATTTGATCGAAATTCTGATTTTACAGACTCAGAAGAGAAACTGTCATCCCAGTCAATTCAATTGGGATGCCCTGGACCTGACATGTCACTTGGAAAGAGTAACATGAAGCTCAGAATTGGGGTGTAATCAATACTCCCAAATAAAAAGAGAAAACATTGCTCAATATCATTTGATTGAATAGTTGACCCAGCCTCTTGTTGTTTGAAGAAACCCTCCACTTCAATTGATATTTTTTCACAAAAAGCATACATGAGATAAAAATTCCAATGGCTTTGGCTACTCTAACCTTCCCGATCCAATTTTTGACTGTTCAAACTAATATGTATTCAGAGATAATGACTATTCAGTTAGGCAATTCTGATTGGTCAATAAAAATCGATTTCAATGCTATTTTTTGTTGTTTTTTATGAGTTTAGCCAATTTATCATTCCATCTTTACATACATTCTTAATTCTTTATTATGATGATGGTGCTCAGGTCAATTAGTGTATATCTCAACTAATTTCATCGTGTGTTAGTTGCCTCCTACCAAAATAGGTAATAGGTAATTCTGCCCACTTAAGCTTAGATAGATGAAAAGAACACTTAAGTGTTGTATTAGTTGCCTCCTACCAATATAGGTAATTCTACCCACTTAAGCTTAGATAGATGGGAAGAACACTTAAGTATTTTTTAACTAGTGAAAATTTAAATTTGAGATCTCATGATTCTACTTCACTTCATTACTAGGTCACACCTTTAGATATCTCAATTTTATCATTTAATCATAATTATATCATATAGTATATTTAAATTTTAATTTATCCTAACTGAAAGATTCACATTTACAACCAATATTGAGTGTGAGTGAATTTTTTCACCCAAATTCAGAGACCCATGATTTCAAAATCCATAGCTAGTAAGTTGTGAAAATAAATACTTTGTTAATTAATCAATTATTGAGATGGACCACTTGGTAGCAATTCCTATCCTAATTTTGTCCCTTATACAATTCTCTTACATATGAACCACCAAATATAAATAAATGATATAAGGTACCAAAAATTCATTGAAAGACAAGTCACGGGATTCTAACTTCCTAGCTCAAATGTATACAAAAAACAAAGAGGTCCAAGAATCCCTACATGTCTATCTATTGTTATTATAACAAAAAAATATAGAGGTTTGAATTAATGATTAATCAAGAATTAGTTTCTCACTAAGCCATTTTAAAACAAACTATTTGTGAAAGAGTTTTGAGTTTTGTATACCGATAATATTTAAATCTTCTTATACCATTTAATTAAGTTGATGTACAATATGTAACAATTTATGAAGTTCCAATGATATAATATATACCACATTGTGGAGAAAAATCACAAAGGTTTGAAGTTTAAATACGATTAAAAACATTAGGTGATTTTCAACCTTCTACCAAGCTTTGACCTACGGAATAACTCAATATCTATGTTAGTGGAAGATAGCAGGTACTCAATAAAATTAGTCAAGCCGTATACCTAGAGGGATATACCACATTTACAAGATTTGATATTGTATAAATTCCAATAGTTCCATTTATTTTTTAATTCCCATGCATTTAGCATTGCGGGACCCCTTAATCACTTTTGTTGATTTATTAATGTATTCTTTTCTCCTGCTTAACCCAGCATTAAGATATTTTAATTGGACCACAAAGTATTAAAATGTTCCTTTACTAGCTTAAACTTGTAAGTAAGCAAATGTCATCAGAACCAAACAGGACTAATTTGGTGAAATGTTGAAAAAATATTTGTTCGAGAGTATCATAAGTGAAATAATAGTTTACAGTCGCGAATAATTCAGACTTACTTTCATGTAAAATTTATGGCTAAACATAACATTAACCTTTAATCACTCTTTTCCCACTTCAACTTATGCTTAACTTCTTTTTTAATTTACATGTGGGTGCACCAGACTTTGGGTGTAATGCAATGCCAATGTAAACGTGTACAAGTATAACACTACAATTCCTACCCATTATTAGATTAGGATTCCTCTTGTATTGTGATTAAGATTCTTCTTTCCTCTTGTATTATGATTGTATATTGTACACTATATATATTGATATTAATGAGAAAGACTTTCTAAGAAAGATTAATATCATCTTACCGCCAAAGCAATGCGTGAAGGACCGGGTACCCTGGTGGACCTTCCTCTAAAATAAATTAATGTGGATGGATGACTCAAATATCATATATTAAATTGATAAGAATGGAAACTACACCCGACCTTGGCCAAAAGGCCAAAATAGTTATAACTTATAAATATCTTAGCTTTTAATTACTCTTCTTTCTACTTCAACTTTAAATGCACCTTTTTTTCTAACTTCAACAACTATATACCCTAGCCCCTGCCAATACATACTAATTTAGTTGAAACCACACCAACCAAAAACTAAATATCATAAAGTAACACAATCAATGCCAACAACAATAACAATACACCCGATATAATTTTATAAGTAAAGTTTGAAGAAGATAAAATATATGCAGATTTTATCACTATCTTTATAAAGTATAAAAATTAATTCCAATAGACTCTCGATTCAAAAAATGAAAGCAAAATAAGAAAAACAGAAAATAACGAGAGCAAAATAGTAAGATATACAAAGTAAACAAGAGGAAGTAAACAGAAATATTAAGAAACGTACCAAGGGACCAATAGGGCATAGGAGCAGGCCGGCCTATGAATTGAGTATATTGATCAACAACATGAAGTGGTGTGGGCCCAGAGAAGAAGTAAAAGTCCAAAACACCCCCAATCACTTTATATGTCAATGAATCCCCTCTATAAAACACATCCATCCCATTACTATTCATCAACAAAACTGCATGGGCATAAGCTTCACCTTTCACATTTCTCAAATCCATGTACATTGGGTGGGACCCATACAAATCCATATTCAAATTAATAGCTGATTGATCTGTTGTGTACAAAGTATAAGGGTCATTTGGGTAAATTTTAATACCATGGGGTTGTGTATTTTCACCTAGGCCATATAATGAAGCATCTTTAGGCAATTTTGTTGATATTTCAAGATATTGATCTTTAAATACCAAATTGTTATATTTGTCTGAATCTTCACAACTTGAATTAAAAAGGGTTTGACCATTTGATTTTCTTTTAACAGAAAAACTAAAAGGGTCAGTTGTGTAACTGAACATTAACTCATTGCCTGAGTATTCCGAGGACAAAATTGGAATTTTACTCTTTCTTGATTTACCAATTGTTTGTTTTAGTGATGGGGGTGATTCTCTTGGTAATAAACTGTATGGAACTTCCCATCTTTGCTTCTCAGCATCTGTTATATGAATTCTCAAACGATTATCTGTCTCATGTCTGGAAGCAAAATAACAAAAAGTTAGCATAAAAAATTAATTTTTATCAAGAATTAGCACATCAAGTCATGCCGGTGGTTGTCGCCCCGGACGAGGGTCTATCGAAAATAGATTCTCGAGTAAGGGTAAATTATGAGTATATCTTACGCTCGTCAGACCCCATTTGTGACACTACACTAAGTATGTTATTTTTATAATTAGCAGATAAAGATTCAATTTTTATCTAAAAATGCAAGTCCAAGAAATGGGTTTCTTTCTTTTTTCTTTTTTTGTGTACTTGACATATGGCTGTAAAGATTGATTTTTATCAGGAATTAGCACATAAAGATTCAATTTTATCAAGACTAAGCTGTATAATATGAAGAATGCAAGTCCAAGACATGGTTTTTTTTCTTTCTATTTTTGTGTACTTACTTGACATATAGCTGCAAGTGAGGAATATCAGGGCACATAAAGATTCAATTTTTTTATCAAGAATTAGCTATATAATCAGAAGAATGTCAAGTCCAAAACACGGGGTTATTTTTTCTCTGTTTTTGTGTACTTACTTGACATAGAGCTGCAAATATTCAATTTTTATTAAGAATTAGCACATAAAGATTCAATTTTATCAAGAAAATTCAAGTCCAAAACATGATTTTTTTTTGTGAGTGTGTACTTACTTGACATAGAGCTAAAGATATTCAATTTTTTATCAAAAAATAGGACTCAATTTTTATCAAGAAAATGCAAGTTCAAGTTCAAGACATGAGGTTTGGTGTACTTACTTGACATGGAGCTGCAAGTGAGGAATATCAGCGCCATAAATATTGTTTTTCTTCTTGACTTTGAGGTGTCCAATGAGGCCACCATCTGGTGATTCTTCAATGGCTATCAAACGATAGCCTTTGCCAATCTTGGTTGGAGCTGTGTGGACCAAATTTACACAAGCTATGCATATTGTCAAGACTAGCAAGAAGTGTAATAATGGGGAGGAAGAGAAGAATTTCATGGTGATTGCTAAGTATTTGCTAGCTATGGGGAAAAGAACGAAGAAAGAATGGGAGAGTGTGTGTAAGGCCTTACTATGGCACTTGGCAAGAATAACTGTTAGGGGTTTTGTGGATTTATAATAGTAATGCACACCGTCAATCAAGTGAGTTGAGAATGATTAGATTTCAGGTTTCAGATTTAAATTGTGTATGCGAAAAAAAATTTATGTGAACTTATATATAATTAAATCTTTGTGGCCCGGTCTTCTTTGGATCCGTTTACAGCAGACGCTTAGTACATCATACTGTCATTTGTATATAGTCAGAACTCAGATCTCTCTAGAACAAGTGTCAGAGCTAAAAATTTTCAATAAGGGGTGTCAAAAAAATAAAGAATTAACCCACAAAGAAGTCAAAGAGAATCAATATATAATATATATATACATAAAAATATATTTTTATTACCCAGTTACATAGTGTAATTTTTCGACGAAGGGTGTCGGTCGACACCCGTTGAATGCATGTGGCTCCACCACTGTCTAAAACAATTATTTGCTATAACTGCATTTCGCTATAACGTTTAGTTTTTCTTTGGAACTGATTTTATGTTATGTTATATTATATGTTCAATATAACAACTAAAAATTATAGGAACAAATGATGTAATTATAGAGATATTTGATTGTATTCAAGTTTTGGTAGATAGAATTATTTGATATCTATGCTGATGAAAATAATAAATATCATGTAAAATTAATCGAGATGTGTATAATTAACTCGGATAACATACAATAAAATTTCTTTATAATGGTGTTGTTTTTTCTAATGTTATTTAATTTCTATAGCAAAATACTGTTATATAATATATATATATATATATAATTTAATATAACATAAAAAGTTATTAATTTAATTAATAAAATATTATTATAGAGAATGATTACAATTATAAAAATGGACGAATAATAATGAAAAAAGGTGGAGTAGTAGGCAAAAGGAAAGAGGGGATTCATAAAATACATGTGATGTGAATAGATATCACCTACCAATTTTCTCTTCTTTGCCCATGTGATTTTGTGATGTTTCTTTGGTCCCACTTCTCTGAAAATCCATTTTAGTTTTCCTTTAACCACACACCCATCACTGGCGTTAATTGCTGAAAATAGGAATAGCGTTGTGTCTCTCGTGCTACATGTTATCTGTCGTCAAAGATTGTGACGAAACAGATATGATTCTTCTAACTTTAATTAAAAATATTTTATTTAAATTCCGAACAAGAGCAAAATTAAGGGGAAGCGAGGGGATTTAATGAAATTTTCATCGAAAAAGCGTATTATGCAGGTATAAAAGAAATGACTTGTTTAGTTATATATTAACTATTGAATCTTCTTACCGTACATAAAGATTCTATTTTCTAATGATAAAAGGGGGTTTACAAATTATTTTTGACATAATGGTAAAAAACGTATCTAAACTATCATTTTTTTATGAATTTTCTACCTGAACTATAAGGTGTGTGAGTTTTCTACCTGAATTATCACCAACATCAAAACACACATTAACTATTAATTGTTCACTTTTCCTACGAAAACGATGAGGTAGGAAAAATGAATAATTAATAGTTGAGATGTGTTTTGATAAATAGATGGTGATAGTTCAGGTAGGAAATTTGTACAACTAATTATTCAGGTATGAAACTAATGAAAATGTGATAGTTAAGGTGTGCTTTTGACCATTAACTCGTTATTTTTAGGTTGCGAATTTAAATGCTAGGTGTTACAATTTAGCACTTTTTTATTCTGTATCTTAATTTCTGGTTTCATCATTAATCTTCAAAATGAAAAAAAATCTAGTAGAAGTGCTTCACCCTTTAGCTTTTAATAAATCTGTTAAGAGTCCCACATCGGATATGGAATGAGAACATGGACTCCTTATATGGACTTGGACAATCCTCACCCTACAAGCTAGCTTTTGAGGTTGAGTTAGGTCAAAGATCCATTCTTTATATGGTATCAGAGTCAGACTCATTTCAATTCTTTGTTCACCGATATTGGACACCCAAATTATATTATCCACGCTCCAGTTAACAAGGTCTGGGCGTGCGGGAGAGTGTTAAGAGTCTCACATCAGATATGGAATGAGAACATGGACTCCTTATATGAACTTGGACAATCTCACCCTACAAGCTAGCTTTTGAGTTGATTTAGGCTAAAAATTCATTATTTACATGGTATCAGAGCCAACAACAGCAACCACCTTCCGACCTACTCACCCCTACCGAATTGGCTTAGGCCTACAACACTATGAATCTACAGCAGCCCGACGATGACTGGTACATGAACACATACGCCACATCGCACCTCACTCGCACCTCTGGGATAGTGGTGAGCTTGAACGCTATAATGCGAGACTTGTGGCAAATGGCACGGGGCACCAAGAGGGAATTCATTGTGGTGAGACCTTCAGTCCAGTGGTTAAACCAGCCACCATTCGCACGATTTTGAGCATTGCTATGGGAAAGAATTGGTTGATTCATTATCTTGATGTGAAAACACGTTCTGACAATGAGATTTGAAAGAAACCGTATACATGCATCAATCACCTGGCTTTGTGCATCCTTCGGCTCCCTAGTATGTCTGCCGGCTTCGAAAGTCACTTTATGGCTGTTGCTGCTGCCCGGCCTCCTTCCGTTCCGACTGCGGGGATCTGATAGAGAATACATAAATATTCTCTATATATTCTGTAATTATTATTTTAATGTAAATAATGGATCTTGTGTCTAACTCAACCCCAAAAGTTAGCTTATAGGGTGAGAATTGTATAAGTTCATATAAGGAGTCTATATTTTTATTTCATATCTGATGTGAGACTCTTAATAAAATTTTATACCGTGCAAATATAAATTAATCGAGCTAGTAAAATTTAGGTGTCATCAAACAAAGGAAAAAAAATACCACCCGATAGTAACTTTTTTTTCAATCAAACAAAGGGGGGAAAGAGAGAGAAGTATCAATCAACATTTTCTCAAGTACCAATACTGAAAATGAATGGTCTTTCATGCTATAATGCTCTGTTCAATAAAGCAAAGAGATCTCTGAAGAAATGGGTAGTGGGCACAACTTTGTGTAAACAAAGGGAGTTGGAATATCAATATCTTATTACACAATCATAGATGAGGTTCAAATCTGTTTTTACGTCAAGTTGTTCTAGAAATCATTCTTCTGTCATGGTAAGAAAAATGGGTTCCCTGTATTATAGTTGATGACAAAGGAGAGAATTTAAAATTCAGCTCTAGGTTTGTAGTGTGAGTTCAAATCTTAGTGGGATCAATTTACTTTCTTCTGTGTATGACCTTATAGGTGATATCAGTTGTTCTGTTCTCAAATCGTGATCATTCAGACACATTCCGTGATTTACTGGTAGTAGTGCTGAAGAACCGGGACTACTATCTCCAGAAATAGTCTGGCGTAAGCCGAAAAGCTAGATATAAAAAATAAAATAACATAAAAAGAATTCCCTAGGAAATTCAAAAAAGTAAAAATTTATTTTATTTTTGGTACATTGAAAAGTACTAAACTACTTACAATCGTGTATAAACTAGAATCAATCAGGAGCAAAAACTCCATTTTCTGATCGCATCTTTCCATAACTAAATTTATTTATGGCTGTGGCCTTTATTCACCAGAAAATCTGCACTATTTGTCTTTTTTCAAATATGAATAATAGTCACCTTGTTGATCTTCAACAAATATTTACAATCTTCAATAATAAGACTAATAAGACTAAGAGATGAAATTGCATGTCTTCTTTTTTAATGAGCTTGAGAATAAGTAATCAGTCCGTTTTTACTTCTAGTTCTTTATGCTTTCTTGACTTCTCAAATTGACTAACATTGTCCTACTAGAATATAGAGGTTTTTTTTTGTATTGAAAGTGTTTTCAAGTAGTTAATAATAAGACGTAGAGCAAATAAACAATTCAAGTTCCTTACAAAATACAGTTCAACTTGATAACTCGATAAGTTATATCGATAGAATAAAATCATTCTTTCAAAGATGAGATCAATCTCAACCTATTCTCTAACACATTCATAAAAGAATTATTCAAAAAAATCTCCTTATTAGACCCGATAAGTACATGATGTGTGTTTATGTTGGATATAATTTTTGGAATCAAAGCAATACGGGAAGTAAATAAATATTACAAGTGTTCGAAAGAATAAACAAACATCCAATATTATAATTGCCGCAAGCTTGTTGAGTCTTGAATCTTGATAACCTGAAATCAAGAGACACTAAATCTGGATTGTTACAACTGTGGCTGAGTCGAGAGATGACTCTCTGTCTTTAAGATAAGATTGCCCCGTATATATGCTTTTACGTTAGCGGACAATAGTCTCCCAAGATAAAATAACAACTAATCAACACTACAAAACAAATATGTTGATTCTGATGAAGAAAACAAACACGAAACGACTTGCTGAAGAATGAAAATTTTAGAGGAAAAGGAAGGAAAAGTATATGTTTTCTACTTTTTTACTGTTTTTCTCCACTGTTTCTGCTCTCTTTCTTTTGATCTTCTTTTTTTCTACCTCAAATCTGTTCAGGCAATATATAGTGTTTTGGAGGAGGAGAGGTGATTAAGAGGTGCTTTAAGAGGTGAATTCATGGGTATTCATGGACAGAAACGTTTTGTAGAAGTAGCCCAGATGCCCATGACCCACGACCCATGATTCGAGACCCGAGACCAGAGACCAGAGCCCGGACTAGACGGGCTGGTGGCTGCGGCACGTGTGTGGGGCTAGCCTCGAACCCAAGCACACTAAACACATGGGTTACCCCTTGGGGCCCCAAACCCTTATCCATTTTTCAGGCTTATAAAGAGAACAATTATTCCTTTTCTTACCGATGTGGTAGATTTGTCCCACACCATATTTCTATGCCTCAAACACCTTACTTCGTGGACCAATATCTCTTTCATTTCTTAACGAAATTTGACAATCTTTGGCCCTACTGTCATCTACTCACTTAGTAGATTATGCACGTGTGAAGAGACAAAGCCTCAAACATGCGGAACCCTAGTGTTTAAGTCATTAAATATGGGTGGACGCAACCTCCCCACCAAATGCAAATTTCCAACAATCCCCTCATGAAAGAGATTTTGGTGCACACACAAGGTGTCTACTTTCAACAATCTTTCAGCGAAAAGATATTGCATCAGGAGAGGTAGCTTCCACTTTGAACCTTCCCTAGTTGAATACCACTGGACTTACTTACTGCGCGGTGAACGTGATATTTTGAACCGACAGTGTTTAGTGTAAGCCAAGACAATGATATCAACACAATAACTCCCCTTATTAGTTTTCATTCTTATTGTTCTGTCCGTTGTGGCCGTGGACACACTTGGATTCTTAAGTGCATTCATTTGAGGCGGCCTGTCCTCACACTTAAATAGGTGATCTCCTAAAAGGTATCCTGTTATACCCCACTTCACAAGTGTTAGGAATCATTAGAAGTTTCCCCAACCTTAACCTCAACCGTTTGAGGATCATTAAAGGTTTGAAAGCTTAACCTTTACCCACGATGCAGGTAGCACTTTAATGTCTATCGCGGGAACAACTTTGAATTCATGTTTCTTACAGAACTCATCATCCGAAGTGTTCTTGCTTCCACGTAAGCGCTCAATTGAACCTTTTGCCGCTTAGTTTTCCCATTGAACAAATTCTTGGGATCTCCAGTCAGTATGGTTGGGTTACCACCGCAAAGGTTCGTATTGTTTGGGTTTTAAGCCCATTCCCCTATACATGCAAAACTCTTGATCTTTAGGTAGTCCCTTAGTTAAAGGGTCTGCCATATCCTTTGATTAGTAATCAAGGAAGTGACATCCGTGATGATCAACTTCCATACGGTCTTAGGTCTCCGACAGATATGTCCAGATGCCATAATCCGTGACCTTCCTGAAACCGACCGGCTAGCCACAATGTATAACTGCCGAAGACACGGATTTCTCCCAATAAGGGACATCCTCTAAGGAGTCGTGACGTTACTCAACTTCTTCTCATGCTTTGTTTAAAGTGATAAACTTTGATTCTATCATGAATCGGCCGATGCAAGTTTGCTTAGAGGATTTTCCAAGACCCACAATACACGTTTACTTGTGGCATTGGTGTTCTTCAAGTCTGATGTCCAGTTTGCATCATTGTGTTCTCCCAGAACAGCTGGACATCCAGAATATCATAATCCGTAGATAAGCGAATATTTCAGATATCGTCATATCCGACTTAACGCCTTCTACCGTTCATTTTTAAAATCACGAGTGAACCTTAGTTCAACTGATCTACTTTGTAATTCGATACCAGGTCGGTTGTAGTTGTAAAATACATTGAACTACATGTGACCTGCGCATATAGCTCCTGTATATGGATGCACCATGATTCTAATCAATTCTATGATTCATATCCATTGGTGACTTCAACGAGACTGTCAACTACCTCACAAATGAGTTTAGAATTAGACAAGTCCGTTCGATGTCTTAGAAATTCCAATTCCTAAGATGTCATCTATGATACACATATCTTTCATATCGAGACTTTTGTGTCAATATGACTTCCACTTTCAAATTGTTGGTTTTCCAACTGTTGGTTTTCTAATTTCAGAGTCAATGTTTCTGTTGTCAGATTCATTATTTCTGTTTCACCTGAAACTTCCAGGACCAAAATGTAAACATTTCAGGGACCAAAATGAAAGTTCAGAAAGAAGCCAACAGTCCAATGAACCAACTCTAATCTTCCCCTTCCAACTCTCCGGTTAAGCTATTCACAGGGGAGCACATGTCCAAGTAGCCGATGCCTTATACTCGACAGTAGATCCATCTATTTTGTACTTAATTTGAGTATCCACTTTTACAACCCAAAGGTTCTTTTCTCGGAGGAAGGTCAACCATTACACAAGTATGGTTCTATCTGATGGAATCTATTTCTTTCTCTGCAGCTTCTTTCCAAAGCAACGTTTCTGAAGATGACAATTCTTTGTTAATTGTCCATGGTTCATTCTCAACCATACAAGCTAGAAGGCCTGGAACAAGTCTTTGTCCCCACTTTGCTCCATCTCGGTTCAACATCTAAAATCCCTGAGTTCTATAGATCTGGAACATTAAGTTCTGGATAGTCAGCAACTTCCGAGTCCAGTAGCTCTGGAACGTCTGATTTCAGACAATCAGGCACTCACGGGTTCTTGTTAACCTCGAGCAATTACTTCTTTTTCCTTCTCAAGGAAAGTTATCTTCAAAGAATTCAACATTATTTGACACCAAGAGGCGATAAGCACGACTGTTATTAGCAGATCCAGTGGATATGTAATTTACAATCTTAAGTCCAACTTGACCTATTTCGGTATTCCAACCTCTATCAAGTCACCCCACATCCCAATATTTGTAGGTGGTATCCTTTTCATGTTTCACACGGAGGGTTACCCTTATCCTTATGCGTAGTTCTGTTGAGAATCACATTAGCGTTAAGGATCGCCTTGCCCCACATATTTTTGGCGTACGACTTTACGCTTGGCTAACACCATTAGATTGAGGTGAGTAATGAACAATCATTTTGATCAACGATGCTTCACATTCTCCCCATCTATCACTACGAATTCCTCAATCCGTAGACTTAGTTGATTTTCAACTTCTGCTTTGTAGGTCTTATCCGCTTCAACATCTTCATCTTTGCTTTTCAACAAACAAAGGATGCAATACGTTGTACCATCATCAATTAAGGTCACAAAGTACTTGTCTCCCCCTCCATTTTGTATAAACTTCAAATCACTCATGTAGGTGTGACTAAGTTCTAGAGGAGCGATGCTTCTTTCGCTATTCCTTTGACAAAATGGAAAGGTGATTTTGCCTCTTCGCCTACCTCACATTCATTTTAAGGATTTATGTCGACAGAAGGCAACAATCTCAACTTCATTAGCTTTTGAATGACTTTTATTTAATATGTCTTAATATATGATGGCATAGATACACATATTACAAATATCATTCATTTGGCTACAGACATAATGTACCATTCTTAGTTATTACAGACATGTTGGACTAGTCTCAAACCAGTTTGACCAACAGCGTCACTTAAACCAAGTTTGGGACATGTATCACCTCCTTTTAGAGTGATCCCATTTCCTGAAGTCCTTTTGAGGACAACCTCTCCAACCCCTTCCACTTTAGAGGTGTCGTTGCTTCACATGAACAACCTCTTACCCGTGGTTAGGGCGTAACCGGATCATATGTGATATGGATACTCTGGCCCACTCCAGTTGCTTTGGCAGACTGGGTGGCCAATTTCTTTTTTGCCTTTCTTTTGGCCTTCAGATCATTTAAGACCTGGAAACTCTAGCCCACCTCACTAGGTGTCCATTACTTTTCTGCCTTTCTTTTGGCCTTCAGATCTTTTAAGACCTGGAAATTCTGGCCCACCTCAATAGGTGTCTATTACTTTTCTGCCTTTCTTTTGGCCTTCAGATCTTTTAAGACCTGGAAATTCTGGCCCACTCCAGTCGCCCGTAGGCTTTGTACGACTGAGTGTCCAATGTCATCCAATCAAATGAATTATGGCCCACTCCAGTCGCCCGTAGGCTTTGTATGACTTAGTGTCTAATATCATCTTATCAAATGAAGGATCTTCTATCAAATAGTGTGACATGTTCAACGTCTTAAGATAAGCCATTATCTTTTAGTCTTCTTCCTTTGAGATTGGTGCCCAGATAGTTCTTGGCGCTTGCTTAGGAGTGGTAACAGTTTTCACACAGTTGGTGGATCTCTCTCCTTCGTATGTGCGAAAATACTTTACACATTTTTAATTATTACACCCAAAAGAACGGATCTTTTAAGTCATTGTTTACAATAGCCCAATCTTTAAACGGGAGGGAATGTGAGATTAAACTTCTGATTTTAAAGCGTAAGGAATATAATTTATTTTGGAAAAATATTTTCATATTCCTCCTTACTTTAAGCCATTTTTAATCAGACATCATTTAATCTTATTTTTTACAAGGAAGAAAAATTACTTATCCCAATTTCGAATTCTGGCCCACTTCAGTCACTTCGTCGGACTGAGTGTCTGTTTCCTCCTTACCATAATTCGGATCCTTTGTCTGAGACATATATAGGCGCTCTGCTACATGATAGAACAACATCTTCAGCCTTCTCCTCTTGTCCCAGTTGACATCCTGAGCCTCTCGTGGGCGCTTGTTCCCACAACTCTCCTTTTAGACATTCAACAACATAATCAAAACTGTCTTCTACTAGAAAACCACACTCATAGCCAGATTTGGTGACACAACTGTTGACCGACATCTTTCGAACACTAACACACTCTTGTCTTAAACTTGTTGGATATAATTGTTGGAATCAAAGTAGTATGGGAAGTAAATGAATATTACAAGTGTTCGAAAGAATAAACAAACATGCAACATTATAATTGCCGCAAGCTTGTTGAGTCTTGAATCTTGATAACCTGAAATCAAGAGACACTAAATCTGGATTGTTACAAATGTGGCTGAGTCAAGAGATGACTATCTGTCTTTAAAACAAGATTGCCCCGTATATATGCTTTTACATTAGCGGGCAATAGTCCCCCAAGATAAAATAACAACTAATCAACACTACAAAACACATAGGTTGATTCTGACGAAGAAAACAAAGACGAAAGACTTGATGAAGAATGGAAAATTTAGAGGAAAATGAAGGAAGAGTTTCTGTTTTCTGCTTTTTTACAGTTTTTCTCCACTGTTTCTGCTCTCTTTCTTTTGATCTTCTTTTTTTCTACCTCAAATCTGTTTCAGGCAATATATAGTGTTTTGGAGGAGGAGAGATGATTAAGAGGTGAATTCATGAGTATTCATGGCCAGAAACGTTTTGTAGAGGTGCAAAACGTTTAAGAAGTTTAATGTCATAAACTGTTGGCTTTCTGGCTGCTAACCACCATTCCTGAAACTCCATGGACTAAACTGTAAATACTAAACAGTTTGGGATTCAAAAGATAATATCAGAAGTAGCCCAGATGGCCATGACCCATGACCCACGACCCACGATCCATTACCCTTTGATGCTGCCAAAGAATTAATACAAGGAGATCCAATCTCTCCCTTTTTGTTTGTTGTGGCTATGGAATATTTGAGTAGGAACCTTAATATCTTGGGAGAGAATAAAAGCTTTAAACATCACCGTAGGTGTGCTAAGCTAGGCATCACACTTCTCATTTTTGCAGATGACTTGTTGTTACTTTGGAGAGGGGATCTTTGCAACATTGCTTCTCCTCTTTATATAATGCTTCTGGCCTACAAGCCAATATGGATAAAAGTTTTGTGTCCTTTGGGGGGTGGATGAAACTGTTAAAGCTCAGATCTTTTCCCAATTATATTTTGGGCTTCGGGAGTTACCTTTCAAATACCATCAAGAAAATGTTTATCTTACAGTGGCAATATATATAGCTGTACAAGGTTGATTCCTAATATGGTATGAATCCTAACTTACCTTACAAAGGTTGATTCCTAATACAATTAAAATCCTAAGTTACCTTAAATATACATTTATCATAATTACAAAATATACAGAATATTCGCTAATAAACCCTTTATCTCCTCTTGGACAGCCAAGCAACTATCATATGCTGGTAGGTAGAATTAGTACTTGTGTTCAGTTATTCATGCGACAACAAGCTGTGTTGCAGCTATGCTGTGGTTTTGTAAACGTTGCACTTTAGTGATTAATATAATTTCAGTTAATTATAAAAAAAAACACTAACTATGCAAAATAAATTTTATATCTATATGTAGTTAGAAAGCTAGTCGACCTATAAATAGAGGTACAAAAAAATACAATTAGCACAGAGATGTGGTCCTTTTAGCTGTTATATAGTCCTCGTGTCTATAATTGTCGAAAATGACTATAATTTCTATTTTGATAACTGAGTTCTTTAGGACCAATGAAACAGTTTGAAATTACTTAGATGATTGTTTGCCACTCTAGATGAAAATCCCAATAATTTTTAAAAGAAAAAAAATTACTAAATTTATTGCTAATCTGTCACTAAATAATTTATAATTAAAATAATTTTTAATAATAGAATTAGCGATGGATTTGATAGAATTTGTTTATCACCAATTTTCATGTTTCTTTTATAGTAATGTGTTTAGCGACAAATTTGTATTTTTTCAATAGTGATGTGACACACTCAACTTACATATATTATGGGTATTGTTTTTCTTAAAAAGAAGAAAGAAAGGAAAGTGTTAATTATAGAGCTTTAATTCTTCAAGTGTGGTCACATTGGTAGTTAGATTCCAATTTTTTCTGCAAATATAATCAATCGCGCTGTATTTGCTTCTTGATTTTCCATTAGACAAGCAAAATAATCATATTATGAATTTCAATTTAATGCTTTAATTTAAACATTGTCAGAATCAATTTATACTATAACATACTCAATAGATCTAATCACTACTAGAAATAAATGATTTTTCAATCGATATTCGATGGGAAATTATAACATGATTTTTCCACTTCATTCTTACCGAATTAGCTCACTGAAAAATCACTGGAAAAACGCATGGTGGAAAACAAGTTTCCATTGAAACATTGAGAAGCTTTCTAATTTTTTCGTATGTTCACATTACTATTTAAGTTTTTTCCACTGACATTTAGTAGGAATAATCACTGTATATTTTTCAGTGGAAAATTTAGTGGAATATTAATAATTTTTTAATAGTGAATCAAATGCTTGTAGATGGGTTTATTCCAACTCGACCCACTAGCATTAGCAGGATTGAATAAACAAAATCATGAAAAAATAAAGAGTGAAATCTTTATTCTTAAACAATATTGGAATATTTCGCACTATTTAAAATATTATACTACCTAAGTTTCCTTCAGATTTAGTTCATCATTCTTTGTTCAACTTAATCGGCCTGATTAGTCTCGTCTTCTTTTTAATTTATGACACGTAATTTCGTCCTTATTTGATTAATTTGTGCCACTCACGCAAAAAACAAAAGAAAAAAATAAAAAAGTTCTCATAATTAAATTAAAGAAAATGACAGGTCTGAATATTTCGTCTGTTTATGCTTATTATAATTATATAGACTTACAGACTCAAATTTAGGAAATAATTAATTTTTGTTTTTGTTTCTTCTTTTTTTTCAAATATGTCAATGATTGTTCTTTTGCTTTGACTTGAAGGATACGCCAAAGGATTTCCTCATTTCTTGGGATTTTCGGCCCCGATTTTTTGCAAGTGCTATTTATTTTAGGCCTATCATTTGTTTATTTTGACTAAAACACTCAACTTAATTAGTATAGTTATCTTGAAATTCAATTATACTCTGATGGGACGGTGATTCAAATTGCTGTCATGTTTTTTTTTATCTGATAAAACAATTAGTTCCATAGCTTAATTGACAAAAAATAGTACTACATTGAAACACGCAAGCATTAAAATTTAGAATGAAAAGAAGAAAAGGAAAGAAAACATTTATTAAATATTTGTTTGTCTTTTGTTGCCTCTTGTGAGCTTTTTGTAGGGTCTTTCATGTGTAGATAGCATGTTTACATAGAAGATAGGGCAAATTTTCAGCTTAAGGGTCTGTTTGGAAAGTCATCTGGTAATTGAATTTATTTACCAATTTTCATGTTTCTTTTATAGTAATGTGCTTAGGACAATTTTGTATTTTTTCAATAGTGATGTGACACACTCAACTTACATATATTATGGGTTTTATTTTTCTTAAAAAGAAGAAAGAAAGGAAAGTGTTAATTAACGAACTTTAATTCTTCAAGTGTGGTCACATTGGTAGTTAGATTCCAATTTTTTCTGCAAATATAATCAATCGCGCTGTATTTGCTTCTTGATTTTCCATTAGACAGGCAAAATAATCATATTATGAATTTCAATTTAGTGCTTTAATTTAAACATTGTCAGAATCAATTTAGACTATAACATACTCAATAGATCTAATCACTACTAGAAATAAATAATTTTCCACCGATATTCGGTGGGAAATTATAACATGATTTTTCCACCTCATTCTCACCGAACTAGTTCACTGGAAAATCATTGGGAAAACGCATGGTGGGAAACAAGTTTCCATTGAAACATTGAGAAACTTTATAATTTTTTCGCATGTGATAAATATCATATTTGGCTGATTTGGACAGTGATATACATGGTACATATAACCGTGTATATCACGGTTTGGGAGGCTTATTTTAGGTAAGGTTGTTGTATTTAATTAGCATTGTATACTTACCATAATTGTAGAATTCTTGTACAAATAGAATAGGATTTTGGGAATAGAATAGAAATAGGAATAGGATTTTCCATATTATGGATATTGTAAATTGTATATATACTCATTCATTAATGAAAATAATCAAGGGAATTATTTCTTTCATGGTATGAGAAGTCTAGGAATAAATTGCTTATGCTCCTCTCCCAAATTTCTTCTCGGTTTCCGATCCCTTCTCGGTCGAGACTGCCTAGAATCTGTGCCCCTTCTCGGATTTCGTGCCAATTTACCTTCTCTCTTCCCAAATTTTCTTCCCAATCCCTTTGGTCTTTCGTTATGTGAACGTCAAAGAACTTCTTTCATCCCTCCCTTACTGTTTCTAACATAAAAAAACAACATCCCTATTGTTCTTGAGATGAAAAACGTCCAATATGCGACGTGGGAAGAGTTGTTTAAAATTCACACAATATCACATCAAGTCCTCCATCACATAATTCCTCCCGTTATCCCTCCTCATGCGGAGGATCCTTAGTTATTGATCACTCTTGATGCTACCGTCCTTCAATGGATTTACTCCACTATTTATACTGACCTTTTACAGACGATCATTGAACCGGACACTACGGCTATGACTACCTGAAATAGATTGCATGATTTATTCCAGGATAACCAAGATTTCCGCATTATCACCCTTGAGCAGGAATTTTCCCACGTCCGCATGGAAGATTTTCCGAATGTTTCAGCTTATTGTAAACGGCTCAAGGAATTGGCGAACCAACTCCGTAACGTTGGTGCGTCTGTTACCAATAATGGTATTGTTCTCCAAATGGTTGCAGGACTATCTGAGGCCTATAATGGTGTTGGAACTCTACTCTGACAAAGTAATCCGCTTCCACCATTTTATCAAGCCCGTTCGATGCTCACCTTGGAAGAAGTCGGCTTGGCAAAAAAGGCGGCTATCGGCGCCAGTTCTGTAGCGATGATGACGTCCTCCGATAATTCTCACGGGTTTGTTGACAATTCAGGCCAAAACCGCAACAATGGTGGCGGCAAGAACGGTCAGAATCGTAAAAACTATGGCAAAAATTGTGGCGGCAACAACGGTGGCGGCCTGAACAGTGGCGCCACCGGCGGGAACAATAGCAACAACGGGGGTGTGCCTCGAAAAAGTGGTAGTGGGCCACAGGCCGCCTGGTCCCAGCCTTGGGCTCCTTGGCCGTGGAACTGGGCCAGTGGCCCTTGGCCCAACATCCACTATCTTCACCCCAGCCCTTACCCGAGTCACTGGACTCTGCAGCACTAGGCCAGCCCCAATCCACCTACTGGCAGATTTCAGTTTGGGCCGGGACCGCAATCAGGTATACTTGGGCCTCGGCCTCCACACGTTTTTCAGGAAGTGGGCCCCACACTGACTCCGACTGATATTGAAGCCGCTATGCATACACTTGGATTAAATCCTTCAGACGCGAATTGGTACATGAACACCAGCACCACTTCTCATATGATGTTCGACCAAGGTACTCTCTTGTCTTATTCCAATTTGATAAAAAATTCGTGGCATAATTGTTGGTAATGGCAACTCAATTCCAATTCGTGGTTACAGTCATACAACTTCGTCTCCCCCTTATCCACCTCTCGTCTTGAAAAACGTCATTCATGCCTCTAGCTTAATTAAAAATTTGGTGTCTGTCCGTAAATTCACCAGTGAGGATTTCTGTTAATTTTGATCATTTTGGGTTTTCTATGAAGGATTTCAAGACGGGGATACCTCTCATGAGATGTAATAGTAAGAGAGATCTTTATCCTATCACGCCTGCATCCAGTCCCTTGAGTTAAGTCTTGCCATCTACTTTTGCAGCTCTAGCTCCTTCCTTGTGGCATGCGCATTTGGGTCACCCTGGTCATCCATTGTTTCTTCCTTGCATTAAAACAATTTTATTTCTTGTAAGGGTACGCGTAGTACTCCAATTTGTCATTCTGTCCTTTAGAAAAACATGTTAGATTGCCATTTGTAGCCTCTACTTCTCGTACTTTAATGCCATTTGATATTATTCATAACGATTTATGGACATCTCCCATTTTAAGTTATGTGGGCCATCGTTATTATGTTCTATTTTTTGATGATTATTTGAATTTTTATGGACCTTTCCGTTAGCGAAAAAATCTCAGGTTTTTTCCACATTCTTAACTTTTCGTGCATTCATCCGTACACAATTTGAACGGAAAATAAAAAATATTCAATGTGATAATGACAAAGAATATGTTAATGGGTTATTTCGGGAATTTTGTGCCACTAATGACATCATTTTTCGTTTCTCTTGTTCTCATATGTCCTCACAAAATGGGAAAGTCGAATGAATAATTCGTACCATTAATAATATTATCCGAACTTTATTGGTCCATGCTTCCGTACCCCCTTTCTTTTGGCATAATGCTCTACAAATGGCTACTTATCTTCTTAACATACTTCCTACCAAAGAATTGACATATTCACCCCCTCTTAAATTCCTCTATAATAAGACTACTTCGTATTCACATCTTAGGGTGTTTGGGTGCTAATGTTATCCACTATTTCTGTCAACTACAATTAACAAACATCAAGCCCGTTCTACCCCATGTATGTTTTTGAGTTATCCATCTAATCGTTGTGATTACAAATATTTTAATTTATCGTCTAATAAAATCATAATTAGTCGCCATGTTATTATGAAACTCAATTTCTGTTTGCTAAAGTTGGCAGTCCCGGGCCTAGTTCATATAATTTTTTAGATGACAAGGTCTCCCCGTATATTATCCACCATTTATCGGACTTGTCCCGTACCCACTCTCTGCCATCAGGCCCATTGCCCACTGGACCCACTGTTTCATCCAATCTGCCCAGTGGGCCAGACACTCGGCCCAATACCTATCTCAGTACTGTTCCAGTGGTCCAGCCCATTGTTCCAGTCACCGGTCCAGCCCCTATTTCCTTTATTGGGCCAGATGGCCCACTGCCTGCTGGCCAGTCCGAGATCAGCCCACTCACTGCCCAAAATCCACCCGCTTCCTCCTCGAGTTATGGGCCAGTTACTCGTAGTCAAATGAGTATTTTTAAACCAAAATGATATTTTAATCTCAATTCTAATGTCTCTAAATCCTCTCTACCATGTAACCAAGTGTCTGCCTTAAATGACCCGAATTGGAAATTGGCTATGAACGACGAATATAATGCTCTTATTGAAAATAAGACGTGAGAATTTGTCCCCCGTCCTTCTGGTGTTAATATTATTCGGTTTATGTGGATTTTTACTCATAAAGATAATTTAGATGGTTTTTTTGCGAGACATAAGGCTCGTCTTGTAGGGGATGGTAAAACTCAACAAGTTGGCGTGGATTGTGGTGAGACATTTAGTCTGGTGGTCAAACCGGCTACCATTCGTACTGTTCTCAGTCTGGCTCTTTCAAAGGCATGGCCCATTCATCAGTTAGATGTGAAGAATACTTTCTTACATGATGATCTTAAGGAGATCGTTTATATGTATCAGCCCTTGGGTTTTCGAGACCCCAAATATCCTCATCATGTCTGTTTATTGAAGAAGTCTTTGTATGGGCTTAAACAGGCCGCACATGCTTGGTATAAGAGATTTGCAGATTATGTTTCGTTTATTGGGTTTTCTCACAGCAGGTCTGATAATTCATTGTTCATATATCATCGTGGTACTTCCCTGACTTGTATTCTATTATATGTGGACGGTATTATCTTGACTGCCTCTTCTGATGCTTTACGCAAGTCTATCATGACAATGCTCAGTTCTAAGTTTGCTATGAAAGACTTGGGGCCCTTAAGTTACTTTTTGGGGATCGCTGTCACTCGTCATGCAGGTGAGTTGTTCTTATCACAACGGAAGTATGCCGTTTAGATACTTGAAAGGGTTGGTATGTCCTCGTGTAAGTCTATTTCCACTCTAGTTGATACTAAGCCCAAGATGGGTGTTGTGGCTGACTCACCTTACGAGGATCTCATTCACTATCGCAGTCTTGCTGGAGCTCTTCAGTATCTTACTTTCACGAGATCGGATATTACGTATGCCGTACAACATGTGTGTTTGTTTATGCATGATCCTAGGGTGGAGCACATGAATGCGCTCAAACGCATTATCAGATACATCCAGGGGACACTTGACTATGACTTGCATCTATATCCATCATCGCCTTCTATACCGATGCTGATTGGGGTGGATGTCCAGATACCCGACGCTCCACGCCTGGTTATTGCATGTTTCTTGGTGATAACTTGGTCTCGTGGTCTGCCAAACGACAGGCTACCTTATCACGCTCCAGTGTAGAGGCCGAGTATCGAGGGGTAGTCAATGTGGTTTCTGAATAATGTTGGTTACGTAATCTTCTATTGGAGCTTCACTTTCCTATTCAAAAAGCTACCTTGGTATATTGTGATAATATTAGTGCCGTATATCTTTCTGGGAATCCGGTTCAACACCAGCGCACTAAACATATTGAGATGGATATCCATTTTGTTCGCGAAAAGGTAGCTCGTGGACAAGTACACGTCTTACATGTTCCGTCCAGGTATCAAATTACAGACATTTTTACTAAGGGTCTTCCATTGGTCCTATTTCAAGATTTTAGGGATAGTCTCAGCGTATGAAGACCACCCGCTATGACTGCGGGGGTGTGATAAATACCATATTTAGCTGATTTGGACTGTGATATACATGGTACATATAACCGTGTATATCACGGTTGGAAGACTTATTTTAGGTAAGGTTGTTGTATTTAATTAGCATTGTACACTTACCATAATTGTAGAATTCTTGTACAAATAGAATAGGGTTTTGGGAATAGAATAGGAATAGAATTTTTCATATTATGGATATTGTAAATTGTATATATACCAATTCATTAATAAAAATAATCAAGGGGATTATTTTTTCAGTATGTTCACATTACTATTTAAGTTTTTCCCACTGACATTTAGTAAAAATAGTCACGGTATATTTTTCAGTGAAAAATTTAGTGGAATATTAATAATTTTTTAATAGTGAATCAAATGCTTGTAGATGGGATTATTCCAACTCGATCCACTAGTATTAGCAGGATTGAAAAACCAAAATCCTGAAAAAATAAAGAGTGAAATCTTTATTCTTAAACAATATTGGAATATTTCGCACTATTTAAAATATTATACTACCTAAGTTTCCTTCAGATTTAGTTCATCATTCTTTGTTCAACTTAATCGGCCTGATTAGTCTCATCTTCTTTTTAATTTATGACACGTAATTTCGTCCTTATTTGATTAATTTGTGCCACTCACGCAAAAAACAAAAGAAAAAAATAAAAAAGTTCTCGTGATTAAATTAAAGAAAATGACAGGTCTGAATATTTCGTCTGTTTATGCTTATTATAGTTATATAGACTTATAGAAGAAAATTTAGAAAATAATTTTTTTTCTTTGTTTTCAAGTGAAACTCGATTTTTTCAGGATATGTCAATGATTTTTCTTTTCTTTTCAGGATATGTCAATTATCAGTGATTCAAATTGATGTCACTTTTTTGTATCTGATAAAACAATTAGCTCCATAGCTTAATTAATTAATGATCAATAGCTTAATTGACACAAAATAGTACTAAATTTAAACACGCAAGCATAAAAATTTAGAAAAGAAAAGAAGAAAAGGAAAGAAAACATTTATTAATTTTTTTTTCTTTTGTTGCGGCTTGTGAGCTTTTTGTAGGGTCTTTCATGTGTAGATAGCATGTTTACGTTGAAGATAGGGCAAATTTTCAGCTTAAGGGTCTGTTTGGAAAGCCACGTGTTAATTGGAATTGGTGTAATTACTACCTTAGTAATAACGCAGTATTATAATTACAACGATATGTTTGTTTGTCATAATAATTATAGTGTAATTACAAGCGTGTTGTTTGGTTGAACAAGTATAATTACATAATTAATTTAATTTAAAAATAAAATTAATAATTAATAATTAAAAAATATGTCTTTATAATTGATAAATTAGTTATTTAATAACACATTATTTCTAGAAAATATATTAATTAATAATCATATATTTGTAACTAATATTGTAAAAAAATATTTGATATATATTTCAAATTAATAGTATTTTAATTTTATTTAATTATAAAACTTAAAAGCAGACTTTTTTAGAATATCATGGATTGGATGTTTGACTAAAAAATAATACTTATAAATATAATGAAATAACATTATTCAAATGTTTGACAAAAAAAATCTATCAATTGTAAGTGAAAAATAAACAACAAGCAATGTGAAATAACAAATCAATAGTACTAAAGCAAATAAGTTAAAATAAAAAATATAACATAAATTCAAAATCCAAAAGAAAAGTTTAACAAAATACTCTTATGTCAAATTCCAACATTACATAAGTAAGTTCCAACGTAACTTAAACAACTAATTCAAAAGAAGGGAAAATATAAGTCTATAACCTCATTGACAACGAAATTATACTTTAATAACGTCACTCATTATATCTCAAGTTTGTTAATGACTCATTATTTCTAATATTAAGAAGTGTAGTTCAAAAATTAGAATAATAACACAGTTACGCTAAATGAATAAAATAAAAAAATACGAGCAATTACATGGAACTACAAGAAGTAAATGTTGGAAATGAGAAGAAAGGAAATGAAAGATAAATAATATAAAAAGAAAAATATATCTTAAAAAAAAGTAAAAATTAAAAAGAAATTAAAAGAAAAGAAAAGAAATTAAAAAGTAACTCTGTAATTACACCAAATTGTCAACCCTCCTAGAGAATTGGAGAGTGTAGTTATACCCTCTCAATTACACCTAATTCTCATCCAACTGTGTAATTACTTGGTAACAAACATGAAAAACGTGTAATTACACTCAATTCCAATTACCTAAGTGACTTTTCAAACCGGCTCTAAAAGAAATTGATGTTTTAGGTTAACTTAGCTTGATCGAATCAAGTCTGTGCAATTTTTTTTTTGGAATTTCTCTGTGGAATGGATTATTCTTCACGTACAAAATAATTAATTAATTTAATTCCTTCCCTTGGAACAATACGTAAGACGAATTTCATATAAGATATTTAGATATGCGACCAATCAAAATGTGAATTATTACTATCAAAGATTGTGATGGAATGAAAATTGCTCCACCTTTAATCAGAATTTCAAGTTTAGGCTATGTGTATGAAACGAATCATTGTAGAGAGCACCTCGTGGGTTTCACATAGCACGAATTTGGTTATGAGCTCCAATGCAAATATTGGTGATCGAATAGGAAATAAAAAAAGAACATAAACGCAAATTATTAAACAAGAGAATCGTAGAATCATTCCACAAAAAAATATAGTAATTAACTACAAATTACCTATAAGAATTATGAGTTGGAACAATCACACGGTTACAATTTTATGGAAGAAGATATTGATGGTCCTAAGAAAAAGACCTTTCACTGTCTGAGAGTTACACTAGATTAAGGCAAACAATGGCATGTGTTCAAAGGCTTTCATTCTTTCTTGAATCTTGACAACGATTTTGTGCTTGTATGGACGCTCAAGATCAGCCTTATGAAATCTTATATTTCCGAAGAGATCTACTAGGTGAAAATTAATGCTCTTTAATGAAATTTTAGCTTTAGCTGATCGTGAAAGTGCATAAACAATTGGTTGAGTATGGTGGCTAGGAATGCTCGACAACTCAAATTAATCATTAAACTACTAAGAGCTCATGTAGCCATGTCTGACCGATGGATTCGTTGATTTTTGGATTTTCATTTTTTTATTTTTTCATCTTCTTGTAAACCTTTGGAATAATATTTTTGCTGTGAAAATCAAATTAAAGGGAATGATGGTCTTGGACTGTATCCAGTTTGAAATCAAGTTGTAGAATGTTCCCTAGGGCTAGCAAAATCTCCTTGTCAGTTTTCCTTTTGATCTCTCTCTAGTTTCTAGTTTGCCAAAGAGAAATACATATGCATGCTTAATTCTGTATGAATATCTTGATTATAAATAAAGTAATGAATCTTTAGAAGGAAAAATTGAAACATATTAAGTCATTGATGTTTTTACACGATAAATAACAGATTTAGAAGGTATTTATTGTTGTAAATTCACATAAAATAGATGTTAAGGTGTCATATGAGTGAATTAGAGTTCGAATTTATCTTTTTCCAAACCCGACACAATAATAAAAGTGTATTTCTTGGATTCAAGTTAACTGTTGTACTTAAAACAAAAATATGTTTATATATGTACTAGAGCCAACAAAAAAGAATTTAAAGCACACAAAAAATACATGTTGAAGAACTAAAACAAATGACGGAAAAAACAAGGAACAAAAACAAATAAAAAATATCCATTATCTATTCATCCTATGTTGCACGGTATACAATTAGGGTGTCAAAAGGACGAATTAGGCTAAAATTTAACGGTTAAAACGAGTTGAACAAATAAATGAGTTAGGTCGAAGCCCATCTAAAATTTATTTGCTTCCAGAGGGGCAGATTAATTTGAGCTAAAAATAATAGATTATAACTCAATCGATTCAAAATAAAATATTTTTTCATTTTAATTTGCTCTCGTTTGATTTGTTTAGTTATCAAATCAAACTAACAAAATCTTTTTTTATTATGATTATATCTAAGTAATCAAATCCATTTTTTTAATCTTTTCATAATTTATCTTATCGATCATTTCAAAAAAGGGAAATTGATCTAAATAGACACGCATCAAAAGTTTGGCCAATTTATGCATACTTTTGTGTATTAATGTATAATATATATTTTATATATAATCAGTGTAAATGTGACTAGCGTCTATAATTACTTTCAATCGGGCGGCAAATATGGTAAAAATCATTCAAAAATTGGCCCAAGCTTTAGATTAACTAACTTAAATTGCGCCCATTTAACTGTTCCAAAATTTATATATTTATATTTTTATGAGCTAAATTTGACACTTTGGTCCGTCCAACGAGGAGACTATGCCCTTGTTCGGACAAAAAGCTAGGGTTTGGCTTTCTCTAATATTTTTCATTAGAGAAGAAGCAAACCACACATGCACCGATACACGCAAAAGATCAAAGCTTGAATAATTGTGGGATTTAGTGCAAAACTTCATGCAAAAACAAAATCAAGGACATTGTGTTTTGGAATGTCCCAACCTTAAACCCTTATTTCGAGGCTTCCACCGTGATTAACGTTTTTGTCTGTCTTCCCACCACGGCACCCACCCACTTCACTTTTGTCATGAATCTCATCTAATTTATATATAAAAATATGGAGAGATGCATTCAGCATTTTAATTGACGAGTTAAAAAATTATCAGTGTATGTCATTATACCTTTAAAATAATGTATTTATAAGTTATTTTATTTCATTTTATTTTTTATACACCCACACAAATTAGAAAGCTTGTCAATATTGATAAAGCTCACCTTTTGTTTAGAGTTAGAGTTCATATATGGAGATTCTAGTCTTAATCACTAGTGTATATATACCGGCAAATAAAAAAGATGAACTGATTGTAAGTCTGATTCATCTTCAAAAGTTTGTGTTTTATTTAAACAAAGTAGATATATTCTTTTTATCTCCGACGTAGAGTAATTACTTTAGATGAAAAAATCAAATTAAAAGTTGGTCACATACATATATAGACTTCTTTGTTATACGAAATAGATCACTTCAAATAAGTTCATTGCTCTAGTCAAAATACAATTCAGGTAATTATATGAGTCCCTAATAATTTACTGAATAAACTATATGTTGGAAATTTGTCTTTGGCGGGAGTTGCGTCCGACCAACTTTAATGGCTTAAACACTAGTGTTCCGCATGTTGGAGAATCCGGTTCTTCACACGTGCATACTCTACTAAGTAAGTAGATGACCGTAGGGCCAAGGATCGTCAAAATTTGTTGAGAAATGAAAGAGATATTGGTCCACGAAGTGAGGTGTTTGAAGCATGGAAAAGTGTGGTATTGAGACCAATTCTCCCTCATCGGTGGGGGAAGAAATAATTGTTTTGTTTATAAGTCTCAAGGTTGGCTTGGGGTTTGGGACCCCAAGGGGTATCCCATGTGTTTAAAGGAGGGAGGACCTAGATGTGCTTCGGTTCGAGGAAAGCCCACACGCGCGCGCCGCCGCCCGTCCGGTCCGGGCTGTGGGATGTGCTTCTTCTGATATTATCTTTTTGGACTAGAATTGTGCTATATGTACAGTTTGGTCCCTGAAGTTTCAAGAAAGTCAAATTGGGCAGAGAACTTTGTGGTTTCTGGAACGTCAACCAGCACTCAATTCAGCCATTTATTTTGGCTGAATTACTACCTCCATAATTGCCATTACTTGGCCGGTAACAATAATTATGTGGGCAGTTGGTAAGCCTCTCCTTCAACTATATAAAGGGCCCTTTGCACAATTGTTGAGACACACAGAAACATAAAAACGAAATCAGTTCTTCCTACTATCTTCCAGCGTCATTTCATTACTCAAAATTCTTCACGGTAGCACTTGAGTTTCCTTTGCTCATTTGTTCATTTGCTGTTTTATCTTGAGAGACAATTGTCCAGGACGTAGAAATGATAAATACGGGGCAATATTGTCTTAAAGACAGAGTGCAATCACTCGACTCAGCATACCAAAAACTGTTCCAGTTTATTGTTCAAGTTTATTGTAATTTCAGTTTGTTATAATACTTAGCAGTTATTTATTTCCATTTCCTGCATCATTGTAACCAACACTATATTATCGGGTTTACTCAGCCCACTAAGCGAAATCTGTATAACTAAGTCTAAAATTTCATTAAAGAGCATTTCCACCTAGTAAATACTAGGGGTGGACATAAAAACTGGTGAATAAAAAAAACCGAACCGAACCGGCCGGTTTAAATTCGATTAAAAAAATTTAAAAAATCGGTTCTTTAAAAAATCGAATCTATCAGGATTAAATGATTCGGTTCGGTTCTTTAGTCTTGGTGATGAACCGACCGAAAAATTGGGGGTAAATTTGTAATTAATCATAGTCAATATAAATTAAAATTGAAAGCTTGCCCTAAATCGTTTTGGCAGTGGTACTGCGGACTGCAGACTGCCTACTGGGCTACTGCTATCAGAGCTCAAAGAGGAAAACCAAATCTTATTTTTAATTTTAGGCTACTGCTATCTCTTGAATCATAGCCATTAGTAGGCTACCGCTATCTCTCTTTCTCTGCAAATCCATAAATTTCTTTGCAAACCCTCATTTTTTTTGCTTTGATTCACGCCCTAAATCGTTTTGGATTCCATCTGGTAGTTTTCCCCCCGAATTGTTTGGATTGAGCGGAAATCATATAGTAGAAGATTGAAATAGAAGCAACGGCTGCCGGTTTGACAGGAAGCTGAAAATGCAATCGGACGACACCTTCTCCTTGCGTTTTTGAACTGTAAGTGATAACGCCGATCTTTTGCTTTAATTCTTATCATAGTATTTTTTTCTCTGTCTGATAACCTTAAAAGTTTTTTGGTAGAATGTAATACATTTTGGATGATGGAACAGAAGAGGTGAAACGAACCGACGAGGGAAAATTGGGATCAAAAGTTTGAATTTTTTTTACTAAGCTACCTGGAGGAAAGAAAGCCAAATGTCATTTTTGCCGTAAAGATTATGCTTGCGATAGCTAGTTAGTTGTGACAACTAATTTAAGGAACCACTTGGGTAGATGCAAAGTGTACAAGAAATTGAAGCTTGAAGATGATAAGAATAAAAAAGTATTAACTAGTGATAAGGGTAAGAACAATGATAAAGTTGTATTTGTGGGGTTTAATAAAGATACTTGTAGAGCCGCACTTGTGAAATTGATTATTAAGGATGAGTTAGCTTTTAGATTTGTGGAGAGTCAGAACTTTGTGGAGTATATGAGGGTTTGTTGTTCCAAATTTGAGGTGCCTTCACGAAGAACGATTGCACGGGATATTCTTCAGTTGCATTAGAATGAGAAGGCTTTGATGAAAATAATCATGAACTCAAACCAACAGAGGATTTGTATTACAACAGACACGTGGACATCAATTCAAATGAGTAGCTACATGGTAATAACTGGGCAATCGTACCGCAATCACAAGAAGCAGAACAACCACAAGCAGTGGAGGACTTGATAATTGATTAATATTACTTGCTGGTAGAATTGTGAATATTGGCGTCATAATAGTAAAGTTCTCAAATCCACATTCCTTCAAATTAGTACTTATTTTTTTCTGCTGAAATGCTGTTTTGTTGTTGTTGGAACACTGCATTTTGCTGCTGAAATATTAGTTTTTGCTGTTAGAACGCTGAAATTTGCTGTTGAAATGTTGTTGTTTTTTTGCTGTGGAACGCTGTATTTTGCTGTTGAAATACTATTTTGTTGTTGTTGGAATGCTGAAGTTTGATACTAAAATGCTGAAACATTTGTTGCTGATGTATTAATATTTTTTATGGAATCTTCTTCTTCTTTCTCTTTTTCTTGTGGTTTTTTCTAAATTTTCTTTGTTCAAGGTACTTCAGACGTTGCTCTTAGATACATTATTTCATTTCCTATGAATTCAAAAGAATTCACTGGATGTTAAACTGTCTAAATTATCGTATTTTTTGCTCTTGTTGTGCTTATCTACAATTCCACAATGTGTTGTATGGAGATGCAAAAGGATGAGCGAAGAGAACTTGTTCTTTCTTGCATCCGTTTATTCCCGGTGTCATGAATCCTCATGCGAAGATTGTCCAGAAAATTTTAAATTCATGTTTTGAACTTTTAATTTATGATGTGAACTTTATATTTTGGAGTTTGGACTTTTATTTTGTGGGCATGTAAACTTTAATTAGGAGTTTTTTTTTACATGTTTTAAGAATATATGTGATGCAGACTTTATGTTTTTGGCTTTAAATTATTTTTTTGGACTTTATATTTGTTGATTATGATACACTTGAAACCGTTATAAATTGATACGTTCGGCGATATAAACCGATATGTTCAATTTTTTTTTTAATAGTTTGATTCGATTTTTAAAATAAAAACCAAATTTTATTCGGTTCATACTTTTTTGATACAAAACCGAATCGAATACTAATGGTGTATAACATCAGTATACCTGCATAAAATAAGGACCACTTTTGGTTCTCCTAGGCAAAATTTCTGAATTTTTTTGAACTATGAAAGAAACAGATTCTTGAAAGGCTCAATTCTGAAGAAAGTGTTGTAAGCAGCTGCACAAGATGACTAATAAGGTGGACTAGTGGACATGCAGTGCGACTCATACTATATATAGATCATGACAGGACATTTTAAAACCTAAATATAGACAATTACTCCTTCGAGATTTTTCTTTTTGGATGACACAATATAACATTCTTATCAAATCATTGAAAAATAAAACTGAAGATGAATTCATTAGATGCTGAAACAAAGTCATGAACTATCCTTTTCTCCCAAGGGGTGGCACACAATATTCCATAAAAATATCATCTATCCAATTTGCTCAATTTTAGGCGGGTTAATGATCTAATTATTTATTTGCTTAGTTCATTTTGATCGTTCAATTCAATCAATCTAAAAATTAGATTAATTTGGGCTAAATATGTAGTGTAATTTGACTTAGGAAACCTGCATATAAAACCCCAGTTCTCCTTATCTCCGAACTTTTATTTATGAGGAACCTAGTCCAAATATTTTTGAAATCTTTTGTTTGATATGTTATATATATTCTTGTTAGTTTTGTTTGATTATTAAACAATTATGAGAAAACAAATAAAGAAAGTAAAACTTTGTAAGAGTTGGCAGGTTAAATCATGACCTATTATTCAGCTCATTTGAACCCATGTGTATCTTGAAATCTCTTACGTGATCAGTGGCGAAGTCAGAAATTTTGTAAGCGTTATTCAAAATTTAACATTCACGTATATATCCGATGAAGAATGCTCAATTGATTACTCTTGTATCTACGTAAACATCATAAGTGGTTCAAATATCTCGATAAATTGGAGGACCATTCTATTAAATGGTATGAATAATAAAGTTTGTCCTAGCTACTGGGCGTGACTAAAAAATGTGTCTTGCGAATTGAAGGTTGGGTAGTTGGACTAGCTTTAAACTGAGACGCCCAACAATTCTCCATGAGAAGAACGTTTGATGAGATTATTTTTGAAGTTTTGAACAAATTTTGGTTATATTAATGGAGTAATTAAGTTTAATTTAGCTTAGAAAGTCTTATTCATTACTATTTGAAAATTTATAGTAGTACCATAGGCCATTGTCAGATCAGCCCTACATTGATTGTGAGCGGATTTGATATTTTATAGTCGTTATCTCATGAGTTAATTTTTGGAGTTAAGTTAGATTCAAATAGAGCTAAATTCATGTCAGTTTTTAGTTTACCTAATATTGGACACTCATATAATACTGACTATGCTCTATATGTCCAGTTTGGAGGGGGGATGCCAGAGTCCCGCATTCGTTGTGAGTGGTTATTTGATTTCTTGTATGGTCTTGCATAACCTTACGAGCTTGCTTTTGAAATTTAACAAGACTCAAGGTTCATTCTATTATTATGATACTAAAGACAGATCCATCTCAATTTTTGGTTTACCTGATATTGTACTCTCATATTATAGTATTTTCTTGGGCATACGAGAGGGGATGTGATGTCAGGATCCATATTGTGAGTGAGTTATTTGATCTCCCTATATATTTTTGAACAATCCTCATGATATAAATTAACTTTTGGGTTGAGTTAAACATACTATCTATTTCCTTATCAACCACATAATTGTCATGATCATAGTTCGTAAAATTTTATGAATAGTGAAGTTGGTCCAAGCTACTACGCATGACTAAACAAAGTTGTCTTGCTTTTTGTGAAGGCCAAAAGAAATTGCACATTTTAGTAGATCTTTTTTGTTGGAATAGCTTTAGAGTAAGCCGCCCTGCACTTAACCTTAAAATGGAAGTTTCGTGAGATTACTTTGAACAAATCTTGATGGTGTTTTGTGGAATAATCAAGTTCAATTTAGCTCGTAAAAACTCATTGGCTATTTCCCAACTTGTTATTCAATGTAATTGTATTGTTTCGGACCAATAATCTATATTATTTTAAAAGCATGAATATCAATGTTGATTGACCAAAATATCCTTAAAAAATTGAACTACTTTGTTGCTCATTCAAGTTTAATAACTCTTTGATGAAATAATTCAATAAAGGATATAATTGTAATATTGTATAGAAACTAAATTCTTCTATTAGATGAATTCTATGTTACGTAGGATACAAACTGATAGTTGAATTCAAATAGTAATATATATACGTTCAAATCATATTAGTACATATGCGACCTGCAATTACAATCTAACTATAGGTTAGTTTATGATCTTTATGTTATATGTCTGAAACTCCTCTTCATAAACATAAAATAATTAAGATTCTACTTAATTTAAGAAAATCACATCTATTAAAATATACTCTTTTGCACTAAGTTTAATATACTCCTAAGCACTAAGTTTTCTATATGGGGAAAAGAAGAAATAATATTTTTATAACTCACAAAATAAATATATATAATTACAAATAATATTATACTATGATTGAGATTGAATGAAAATAATGTGCAACTGGACGTTCGTAGACACTAGTTATATTAAAAGCATGAATGACCTTAGAAATATTGATTGAACTTTTTGTCATTCATTAAAAGACTCTACAATAGACAAAATCGTCATTTGCTATTTTACTCATTAAACATATTTTTAATTATATATAAACACTAATAATACATATTTTTTGAAAAAGTAAAAACCCCACCATTATTGTATTTTTAACATTATGATCCGGGTTGACGCTCTTTTTAGGATTGTTGTTCGCAAGATTGAAGTTTTTATTCATCTTTAAAGGTTCGTTCTTTTCCTTTATAGTAAACCAGATTGGTGTGAGAGACTTCAAATATGAGGTGGATGATGTTGTGTCTATCGTAGATAACCCAACTTATAGTAAACTATAAGCTATCATGTTATATTGCAATAATATGTTTATATACAACTTGTAAGATACTTGAAATAACAATTATAATCTGCTTCACATGTTCCATATATATATATATATATATATATATATATATATATATATATATATATATGCCAAAAATATCATAGATGTGTGGTTTGCTGCTTTTCGAGCATGCTAAATATATATATGTCAAAACCTTTCAAAAGAATGCATATGTTGTTATGGAGAGGTAAGAAATCCAGTCTTATAATTTATTTTTAATGGTATATTATTGACAAATTACTGTATGTATATATTTTCTTGTGTGTTTGTTCTCTTTGAGTGATATAACCAATATATTATTCTAATTTCTTCTCTCAAAGTTTACTTTTCATATCCAAATTTTACATAAATTATTTTTTTGTATAAATTTTTTAATTTATTGACACGTGCAATCTAGATATGCTAAATATTAAAACACGAAGGCCCTTAGGAATGTCCCCTTTTTACACTTTAAAACTAAAATATTTAGCACATCAAAATCAATTAAAACAATTTGTTTATAAATTTTTCCTTATTTAAACAAGGTATGAATTACTATCAATTATTAGTTATTTTGTATTGGGTAATATTGTAATTACTTTTAATTTTTAATGATTTCATTATGTCAATTACTTTAATGCGTAATATGACTTTGGATGGACTTCAAACACTAACCAAGTTCTAATTTACAAGCTATTTGTTGACCAAATTTTTTAAAACTCTTTTTTTCAGCAATTTAACAAACATATGTTGGTAAGAATTCCACTCAAAATAGAAAATAGATTTTAAGTAAACACTGCCTCTTTAATTGCAAGATACGAAGATGCTACGAAAATAGTGAAACATTAACATCCGATTAATCCCATGAATTTTCGTCCCTTTTCTTTGTTATTTGATTTGCATCTTCTTAATTTGGTTTCTTTTATATGTTGCAGGCATACATTTACCTTCCATTTAAGTTCATCACTTTTAATATTTTTTGGTTTTGTTCCTAACCTAATTGGGAGATTTATTTTGTGTACTTTGTATGATTTTGAGATTTTATCCTTATTTCCTATTGAAATTGGTTTATATATTTTAATTGGCATAGTTTATGTTCGCTTGAATTTGTGATCTCACCAAAAGAATGAGGACGAAACTGAGATTTCAAGTCATCAATTTGATTTTTTCTCTTTTTTTTTTTTTTTTTGGATTTGCAGAATATTGCAAGTCTATTCTGAAAATTGGGGAGACAAAAATATCATGAGGATTGTCTATCACAATTCTCAAATATCATAAGATAATGTAGATTGAATTTAATTTTAAAAATATTTAAAAGTCAATAATCGATGTTTGTTTTAAATATTATTGTATGTTTTCAGTTCTTTCTTTAATTGCTAATAGGAATTTGAAAAATGTATAGGCCGTTGATAATTATGCCAAATGTGCTATGTCATAAAATGTTTGGCATGCAATATGCAAAATCGGTCTCTGGAGTTAAGTGAGGAGGCTAATCATTTTTATTGTGGAGACCTTGATAATCAATCAAAAATTTTCCTTAGCTATTTTGTAGTATTATAACTTCTACACGTTTCACTCCACATATGACTTTATATAAATTTTTTAATTTATTGACACATGCAATATAAGTACGCAAAAACTAGTTCTAAAAAATCTGGTACTAGATAGTCTACCAGGGTCCTCTATATTCTCTTTCTTTTATCATTCGGTCTCTGAAATTCATCGACTTGATTAAACAACACTATAAAGGTCTTAACGCTCCTTATCAAAAGAGACTCCAATCCAAAAGTCCAAACCTCAAACTCTGACTAAAGATTAAAGAAACACTATTACACTATTTTGATTTTTTCATTGATTTTCCACTTAAATATGTTCAGTGGCTATTTTTTACTAAATGTCGGTGAAAAAATCTAAATAATAGTCTTTTCACACAGTAAAATTACGAAGTTTCCCAGCGTTTCAATGAAAATCTATTTTTCACCATGCGTTTTTCAGTGAACTGGTTCGATGGAAATAATGTGGAAAAATTATATTTTATAGCACAAATTTCACACTGAATATCGATAAAAAAAATGTTTATTTCTAATAGTGAAAAATGTTATACCTTTCCATCTCACCCCTTGGATATCTGAACTATAGTTCCACCCTTGTAGTCTAATCCATCTTTTCCCTAATAGTTTTTGCTTTGATCTTATATTTGTATAAATTTATTACATATCTCCGGATATCTAATCACAAATCCAATAACTGAATGAATTATGAGTTTCACAACAAGTTAAAAATTTATAAATTTCAAATTCTGATTTCAAATAAGGAATGTGAATGTCTTTCTTGAGTAGACGTGGACCAAATCTAAAACACACTATGGATAGTGGCCCAAGCTCATCAACTGGGCTAAGCTAGGTTAATTCAGGGCCTGCCTTTTTCTGTTGTCTTTTTCTTTTGGCCACGGCCCTTCTGGTAGGCCAGAGCATTTATTATTGGGAAAAGATTATGTCCATTGAAGGCAAATTATTTTTATCTTTTCTGCCCTCATTATTTTCGTATGTCAAGAAATATCAAAATTATTTATCCGAAATTCCCCTTAAATTATGATAGCAACATGGTATAAATATACTGAAACAGTATCATGAAGGATCATGTTCATTTATTTAAAATATAACACTTTTCTAAAAAAAAAAACTCTATGATATTGCCATCTTATATACATATCCTGTGATGGTATCATTTATGACTACTTCAATCCTTCAATGAGACACTCCTCAGACCTCTATGATATCATCATGATATATTAAATATACTGAGATGGTATCATGAAGGACTGCTTCAGTCCTTCTCTTGATCTTCAATGATACCATAATGATATACAAATATGTTGTGATGGTATCATGGATGAAGGGTTTTGGACAAGGGGGTACTCGGGTAAATATTTTTCGGCCGGTTGGATAAGAAGCGAAATTAGTTTAGGAGGGGGCATGGGTGGGTAACTATTTTGCATTTTAGGGATATTTTGTGTTGTTTTTCCTTTATTATTTCAGTGCATAAACTATGGAGTATTTATTAAGAATTCTTATTTTTGACAAATTAGTTAAGATTTAAGAACTACTACTATATTTGATGTGAAATCCCAGTTAACATTGCATCCTACAGTCCTACTAGATAATTAGTTTTGGTGGAACATTAGCATTGTATACAACATATTTGGGCCAAAATTCGCACATTTGGGCCGATCTATACGCTTAAGTGCCATCTCATAATATACTGGATCTTTTCGTCTAATTTGATTGTAAAAATGGTGTGGGCTGGTCACTTTTAGCTACAATTTGAAATATGACGGATATATAGACCATTTTCAGTTACAAAGACATGTTGCCGTTGTCTTCTTCTTTTCAAAGCGTTAGAGACCTGTTTCTTCATTTTCTTCAAGACACTTGTCTTTTTCAAAATAATATCTTCGAGTTTGTACTTCTATAAGTGAAACTCCAGAATATTACTTTAAATTTATATGACAATGTATGAATAGATGTAAAATTTAAAGAATCTATAGTCTTAGAGATGTCAAAGTTGTCTTAAAAGACATTATTGTGAAGCATCTTGCAAGTTTTGACATATTAACTTCTTTTCTTACCATCAAAGTTCATATCGGGATAAAAGGATAAGATCTCTCAATCATTAATTAGAGATTTCGAATTTAAATAAAAAAAAATTCTATTTGATAAAGAATACTTCTCCTTTTTATAAACTTATACATCACGAATTCAAATTAATAAAATTTCAAAACCAGTACCAAATATCAAGAAAAAAAGACCTATTTAATGAAGTCAGAGTAGAACAAAATCTAAAGAAAGCATATTTTAAAGGGGAGCAAAAGTATTTGGCAAGAATTATTATACTTTATTTCTTTTCACTGTGGAGCTCATATGCTTTCTGAGACTAATGATTCTCATGTCACTTCTGGTTATAACTTTTATGGCATCATTCTTAGTACAACTTTAATGATGTTTGGATATGTAAAGCACGTACGAAAATAAAAAATAACTATTACAGTGATCGAAAGAAATAACAAAGATTACAATAACAAGTTGTTAATATCTTGATCTTGAATTGAAACTTCAAATATAGATCTTGTATTCGGAAATACAAGAACATGAACTGCTACACTTGTGGCTTGTAGATCCGCTGAGAATCTGAACGGTTAGAGTCCTTCGAGATTCTAGTTCACACCTGAAACACTTAGCAACCAATTAGATAATCACAACACCACCGGCTGAGTCGAGAGATGGCTATCTGTTTTTAAGACAAGATTGCCCTCGTATATAGGCTTTACGGAAGTGTGGACAATAGTCTCCCAAGATGAAACAACAAACTATCAAATGTGCAAAGCCTACACAAATGATCCCAGCAAAGAACACGAATAATGAAGATTACTAAGAGAATGATTTTTTATCAGGAAAACTGATCTCTTTGTGGTGTTGTTAACTTGCAAGTATGTTCACTTGTTCCTTTATGTTCTTCTATAGAATTGAGCCAAAGGCCTCAATTTATAGGTGTGCAAGATGGCCTTTCAAATGCCTCATAATGGCATTCAATTGTCATGTAATATATGACAGTTAACCCCCAAGTAATGCAGCAACATATTGGTCCAAGTAATGACCATTATTGGGTGGATTCAATGCCATTGAAACCACCTCAACAACCAAACCTTTGGGATTCCGTTGAGCAGTCACTGCCAATGAAGCGCCGCGACGCTAATTCAGCCAGAAACTCACGATGCTCACTACCAATCAGGCGCCGCGGTGCTGCAAGGGGGCGTCGCGGCACTCCTACGCCGCGACCCAGTCAGGGAGGCTCCGCGGCCTAGTCCGGGAGGCGTCCTGACCCTTCTCGGCTCCGCGACCCTTTTTCGACCCGTACAATCTTACACTTCGCACAATCCTTCCTTCGTTTACCAACGTGGAACACTTGTTATTTATCCAATAACCATCCATCATTCTATGTCTCAAACATTTCACTTATGTACCAATATCTCTTTCATTAACGAAATTTATGATATTTGGCACTAAGATTGCACGTGTGTGGAAATGACATTTCCGACGTGAGGGCCCCCAATTGTTCGAGTCATAAATAATGGGATAAACTTAATTCCACGTTAGTAAATTTCCAACAATCCCCTCTTGAAAGAGATTTTGGCGCACACACAAGGTGCCTACTTTCAGCAATCTTTTAGCGAAAAGATATTGCATCAGGAGAGGTAGCTTCCGCTTTGAACCTTCCCTAGTTGAATACTATCGGACTTACTTACTGCGCGGTGAACGTGATGTCTTGAACCGTCAGTGTTTAATGTAAGCCAAGACAACAATACCTCCCCTTTATTCATTTCTTCTTATTGTTCTGTCCGTTGTCGCCGTGGACACATTTGGATTCTTAAGTGAGTTCATTTGAGCCGTCTTGTCCTCGCACTTAAATAGGTGATCTCTTACAAGGTATCCTGCTATACCCCACTTCACAAGTGTTAGGAATCATTAAAAATTTCCCAACCTTAACCCCAACCGTTTGAGGATCGTTAAAGGTTTGGAAGCTTAACCTTACCCACCATGCATGTAGCACTTTATTGTCTATCGCGGGAACGTCTTTGGATTTACGTTTCTTTATAGAAATCATAATCCAAAGTGCTCTTGCTTCCACCGAAGCGCTCAACTAAACCTTTTGCAGCTTAGTTTCCCCATTGAACCAAATTCTTGGGATCTCCAGTCAGTATGGTTGGGTTACCACCACAAAGGTTCATATTGTTTGGGTTTTAAGCACATTCCTCTAGATAGGCAGAACTCTTGATCTTCGGGTAGTCCCTTAGTTAAAGAGTCCGCTATATCCTTTGATTAGTAATCAAGGAAGTGACACCCGTGGTGATCAACTACCATACGGTCTTATGTCTCTAACAGATCCGACAGATATGTCCAGACGCCGTCATCCATTCCCTTCCTGAAGCCGACCGGCTAGCCACAGTGTATAACTGTTGAAGACACGAGTTTCTTCCAATAAGGGACGTCCTCTAAGGAGTCGTGAAGTTACTCAACTTCTTTCATGCTTTGTTTAAAGCGATAAACTCTGATTCCATCATGAATCGGGCGATGCAAGTTTGCTTAGAGGATTTTCCATGACCCACCATAGATATTTACTTGTGGCATTGGTGTTCTTCAAGTCTGATGTCCAGTTTGCATCACTGTGTTCTCCCAGAACCGTTGGATATCTAGAATACCGTAATCCATAGATAAGCGAACATTTCAGACATTGTCATATCCGATTTAACGCCTTCTATCGATCATTTTTAGAATCACGAGTGAACCTTACTTCAACTGATCTACTTTGTAGGCCGATACCAGGTCGGTTGTAATGTGTACAATACATTAAACTACATGTGATCTGCGCATATCTCTCCTTGTATATGGGTGCACCATGATTCCAATTAGTTCTATGATTCATATTCATTGGTGGCTTCAACGAGACTATCAACTATCTCACAACTGAGTTTGGAGTTAGACCAGTCCGTTAGATGTCTTAGAAATCCCAATTCCTAAGATGTCATCTGTGATACTCATATCTTTCATATCGAGATTTTTGTTTCAATATGACTTCCACTTTCAGACTGTTGGCTTTCTAACTTCAGAGTCAATGTTTCTGTTTTCAGATTCATTGTTTCTGTTTTAACTGAAACTTCCAGGACCAAAATGTAAATATTTCAGGGACCAAAATGAAAGTTCAGGAAGAAGCCCAACAGTCCAACAAACAAACTCTGATCTTCTCTTTCCAACTCTCCGGTTAGGAAGGCTGTTTCAACATCTATGTCACACAAGACTGCAATGGCCCTGGATGTTAAGCTATTCAAAGGGGAGCACATGTCCAAGTATCTGAGGCCTTATACTCGACAATACTCAATTTGAGTATCCATTTTTACAACCCAAAGGTTTTTTTCCTGGAGGAAGGTCAACCATTACACAAGTATGGTTCTATATGATGAAATCTATTTCTCTCTCTGTAGCTTCTTTCCAAAGCAGCGCTTCTGGAGATGACAATTCTCTGGTAATTGTGCATAGTTTATTCTCAACCATACAAGCTAGAAGGTCTGGAACAAGTCTTTGTCCCCTCTTTGCTCCGTCTCGGTTCAACATCTAGAATCCCTGAGTTTTGTAGATCTAGAATATTATGTTCCGGATAGTCAACAACTTTCGAGTCCTTTAGATACAGAACGTCTAATTTCGGACAATCATATACTCGCGAGTTCTTGTTAACCTCGAGAAATTATTTTTTTTTCCTTCTCAAGGAAAGTTATCTTCGAAGAATTCAACATTTTTTGACACAAAGATGCGATAAGCACTACTGTTATTTTCAGATCCAGTGGATATGCAATCTACAGTCTTAGTTCCAACTTGACCTATTTCGGTATTCCAACCTCTACCAAGCCACTCCACTTCACAACATTTATAGGTGGAATCCTTTTCGTATTTCACACGGAGGGTTATCCTTATCCTTATGCGGAGTTCTTTTGAGAATCGCATTAGCGGTAAGGATTGCCTTGCCCCACATATTTTGGGCGTACGACTTTGCGCTTGGCTAACACCATTAGACTGATGTGAGTAATAAACAGTCATTTGATGAACGATGCTTGACATTCTCCCCCTCTATCACTATGAATTTCTTAATCCGTAGGCTTAGTTGATTTTCAACTTCTGCTTTGTAGCGCTTATCCGCTTTAACAACTTCATCTTTGCTTTTCAACAAACAAAGAATGCAATATGTTGTACCATCATCAATGAAGGTCACAAAGTACTTGTCTCCCTCCTCTATTTTGTAAAAACTTCAAATCACCCATGTAGGTGTGACTAAGTTCTAGAGGAGCGGTGTTTCTTTCGCTACTCCTTTGACGGAACTTGTCTCCCCCCCTCTATTTTGTACAAACTTCAATTCACCCATGTAGGTGTGACTAAGTTCTAGGGGAGCGATGCTTCTTTCGCTATTTCTTTGGCGGAATGGAAAGGTGATTTTGCCTCTTCGCCTACCTCTCATTCATTTTGAGGATTTATGTCGACAGAAGGCAACAATCTCAACTTCATTAGCTTTTGAATAACTTTCTATTTAACGTGTCTTAATCTATGATGGCATATATGCACGGATTACAAATATATCATTCATTTAGCTACAAACATATTGTATCATTCTTAGTTATTACAGACCTATTGGACTAGTGTCAAACCAGCTTGACCAATAATGTCCCTAAGTTTGGGACATGCATCACCTCCTTTTAGAGTGATCCTATTCCCTGAAGTCCTATTGAGGACAACCTCTCCAACCCCTTCTACTTTAGAGGTGGCGTTGCTTCACATGAACAACCTCTTGCCTGTGGTTAGGGCGTAACCAGATCATATGTTATCTGGATACTCTGGCCCACTCCAGTTGCTTTGGCAGACTGAGTGTCCAATTTCTTTTCTGCCTTTCTTTTGGCCTTCAGATCATTTAAGACCTGGAAACTCTGGCCCATCTTACTAGGTGTCCGTTACTTTTCTGCCTTTCTTTTGGCCTTCAGATCATTTAAGACTTGGAAATTCTAGCCCACTCCAGTCGCCCGTAGTCTTTGTACGACTGAGTGTCCAATATCATCCTATCAAATGAATGATCTTCTATTATATAGTGTGACAGGTTCAACGTCTTAAGATAAGCCATTATCTTTTAGTCTTCTTCCATTGAGACTGGTGCCTAGACAATTCCTGGCGCTTGCTTAAGAGTGGGAACAATTTTCGCATAGTCAGTGGATCTCTATCCTTTGTATGTACGAACATATTTTACACATTTTTAATAATTACACTCAAAAGAACAGATCTTTTAAGGTTTGTTTACAATAGTTCAATCTTTATACGGGAAGGAAGAAGATTCAATATCTTATTTTAGAGTGTAGGGAATATTACTAGCATGACTATCAGCAATATCTTGAAGCTCAGCATCAGATCCAGTGATCCCACATTTGACGGAAACAGATTTGTAACTATCGTCAAAGAGAGAACCAAAACTAGGACCAGGTTTGAAAGCACGGTTGTTGACAGAGACAGTGTTTGAACTGTTAACAGAACTGTCAACAGAACTGTTTTCAAGAAGAAAACCACAGCCATATTTGGGACCATATCTGCTGGCAAATATCTTTCGGGCACTAATACAATCTTGTCTTAAAATTATTGGATATGTAAAGCACGTACGAGAATAGTAAATAATTATTACAGTGATCGAAAGGATAAACAACAAAGATTACAACAACAAGTTGTCAATATCTTGATCTTGAATTAGAACTTCAAATATGGATCTTGTATTCAGAAATACAAGAACATGAACTGCTGCACTTGTGGCTTGTAGATCCGCTAAGAATCTGAATGGTTAGAGTCCTTCGAGATTCTAGTTCACACCTGAAACACTTAGCAACCAATTAGATAATCACAATACCACCGGTTGAGTCGAGAGATGACTCTCTGTTTTTAAGACAAGATTACCCTCGTATATAGGATTTACGGAAGTGTGGACAATAGTCTCCCAAGATGAAACAACAAACTATCAAATGTGCAAAGCCTACACAAATGATCCCAGCAAAGAACACGAATAATGAAGATTACTAAGAGAATGATTGTTTATCAGGAAAACTGATCTCTTTGTGGTGTTGTTAACTTGCAAGTATGTTCACTTGTTCCTTTATGTTCTTCTATAGAATTGAGCCAAAGGCCTCAATTTATAGGTGTGCAAGATGGCCTTTCAAATGCCTCATAATGGCATTCAATTGTCATGTAATATATGACAGTTAACCCCCAAGTAATACAGCAACATAATGGTCCAAGTAATGACCATTATTGGGTGGATTCAATGCCATTGAAACCACCTCAACAGTCAAACCTTTGGGATTCGTCGAGCAGTCACTACCAATGAAGCGTCGCGACTCTGCCACATTACCGTCGCGACGCTAATTCAGCCAGAAACTCATGGTGCTCACTGTCAATCAGGAGCCGCGGCGCTCCGGTGTCGCGGCCCAGTACGGGAGGCACCGCGGCCCTTTTCGGCTCCGCGGCCCATTTCCGACCCGTATCATCTTACACTTCACACAATCTTTCCTTCGTTTACCAACGTGGAACACTTTTTATTTAGCCAATAACCGTCCATCATTCTATGTCTCAAATATTTCACTTACGTACCAATGTCTCTTTCATTAACAAAATTTACGATACTTGACACTAAGATTGCAAGTGTGTGAAAATGACATTTCCGACGTGCGGGGCCCCAATTGTTCGAGTCATAAATAATGGGATAAACTTAATTCCACATTAGTAAATTTTCAACAAATGATTCTTTTACTTCCTGCATGTTCAATTGTACCACGATCTATTGATTTAACTCCAATGTACGACCACTACCAATCGTGTTCGTTGCAAAAAATTAGTATCAAACATAGCATTAAAATAATACTTTCATTCGAATTAAAAAGAGTGTCCACTTAGTTATTTATATATTTCTTAAGAAAAATACTAGTAACTTCTAGGTAAAACTAGGTAATTTGACTAAAATGCCTCTAATTAAATATGTATTAAAATTTGGTCACCTAATACTTAATAAGAGCAGATTTGGAAAAGTAAAATTAATTTCTTTCTTTATTTGGTAAGTGTACACTCTTTTTGACTTAAAAAATAAAGGCTAAATACAACAACAACAACAACATACCCAGTGTAAGTGGGATTTGAGTAGGGTAGACTGTACGCAGACCTTATCCCTACCATGAAAGATAAGAAAGCTATTTCCAATAGATCCTCAGCTAAGAGAAAAAATAAAGGCTATGTGAACTCTTTTTGATTCGGAGTGAGTACTATAATTATAATATAAATGACGTGTCATTGTTAATCAGCAATTACAAACTTTATAAATATGGGATAGAATAATTTACAATTATCCTAAAATTATAATCTCTTATCCCACCAACCAAACAATAGAGTTTTCAAAAGTATATATTGTGTATGCTCGATTTTTCAATTTATTGAAGAAGTGGGTTCTTCAACAAAAGAAATTGTGAACACAATTACACAAAAATAATAAATGTAAAGAACACATGGATTCTATATGAAAAACATCTTAATCAAGAGAGTAAAAATCACAACCTATGACGTGTAGTATTTACTTTAAAACTTTACTAATTTTACAGACTATTTTAGGTTATAACTCCATAATTTAATTAAGGAATTAATATACTGTTTGGACAAGTTTTTTTAGGCTAGAAGCACTTTTTTCTCTAAAAGCACTATTTTTTTTTGTTTGAGATGTTTGGCCAACAAAAAAAGTACTTTTGAGGAGCAGCAGAAACAATTTTTCTGCGCTTAGGAAGAAGCTAAAAATTCTGCTTCTTGAAAAACGCAGAAGCAGAAAATTATTTTTATCAAGACCAAAATACCTATCATAAATACATATTTACCAAGTATATCCTCATTAATTTTTAATTATAAAACACCCGGTTTGATTACTAAGTATAGGAACTCATTTCATTCCGATTCTTTAATCCTGCATTTCATATAAAAAAAATTGGATATTTTTTAGTAAATTTAAATCATCATGTTAATAAATCAATATATGATATTCTCTTTGATTTATCTACGTATTAAATCAATTGAAAATTTTAATATGCACTTTTTCATTTTAATTAAATAAAAGTATAAATTTTAATTAAAGTCTTTCATAGTAGATATCTAAAATAATTTCTCTCTATAAAATAATCTTAACAATAAACTTTCATTAATTCTTGTCCTTTTCCGCAATTTGGCAGCCAAAAGGATTTTTTTAAAAAAATTAGCCAAACTCAATTTGCTTATCAAAAACACTTTTCAAATGAATTAGTCAAACACAATCTGCTTCTCACCAAAAGTACTTTTAAGAAAAACACTTCTCAAAATAAGTAGATGTTAACTACTTGGCCAAACATGCACTAACTCTAGTACCTCAACCCCTACAATCAACTCAGATTGTAGCAAGCACTTTCAGCGCTATAAACTCTAGCATAGAAAGCAAAAGAACTTCAATAAAATTGTTTACCTAAACAAAGCTACTCAACCACAAAGTAGGTTACAATTTCCGAACAAAGAATTAATGACTCAACAACTAAGAAGTAAGAACTAGTCGGGATGCTCCTCCAACTAGACTCTTTAGTTCTAACTGTAAAGAGTGAATCTTGGGCCTAACTCAACCCCAAAAGCTAGCTTGTATGGTGAGGATTGTCCAAGTTCATATAAGGAGTCCATGTTCCCATTCCATATCTGATGTGGGACTCTTAACACTCCCCCGCACGCCCAGACCTTGTTAACTGGAGCGTGGATAATATAATTTGGGGGCCCAACATCGATGAACAAAGAATTGGAATGTGCCTGACTCTGATACCATGTAAAGAATGAATCTTGGGTCTAACTCAACTCCAAAAGCTAGCTTGTAGTGTGAGGACTGTCCAGGTCCATATAAGGAGTCCATGTTCCCATTCCATATCCTATATGGGACTCTTAACACTAACAACTTCGATTCACCCAAAAACACAGCATTGCCTTGAGGACTATTGCTAAGAGTAATTCTCGATAACTGTGTGCAATGGCATAAATATTCAAGGACGGAAACATTTTGCACTTCTGGTTTAAACCCCTAGAATAATTTGATTGCCTATTAAGGCAAACAAACCCTAAGAGAGTTCTGTTTCTTTTAAAGACTCATTTACACACGATTCCTCTTTACAACAACAATAACATACCCAGTGAAATCCCACAATATGGGGTCTGTGGAGGGTAGAGTGTGCGCATACCTTACATCTACCTTGGTAGGTAGAACGACTATTTCCGAGAGACTCTCGGCTCAAGACAAAGCACAATCCTAAGAAAAGTAAGACAAATAAAGTGAGTAAGTCATGATAGCGAATTTTGAAAGAGAAAAAGAAGCAAAAAGAGGTAATAGATAATGCAAGTAAATAAGACAAAAAAAATACATATAGCATCATAAATCAAACAACAAGTGACTATAAGGCAATATTGTGCCTACTAGTATGCTAGGCTAAGTGAGCCTACAATAATAATATTACAACTACTAGTTTGTAAGCATAGGCAGGACTACGCTGGGATACCTACTACCCTTCTGTCCTAATACGTGTCCTCCATAACCTCCTATCTAAGGTCATGTCCTCAGTGAGTTTCACTTACGCCATGTATCGTCTAATTACCTCTCCCCAATACTTTATCGACCTACCTCTACCCCTCATGTACCCGTTCATAGCCAGCCTCTCACACCTCTGCACTGGGTATTTGTGTATCTCCTCTGCACGTGTCTGAACCATCTCAACCTCGCTTCCCGCATCTTATCCTCCACCGAGGCCACTCCCACTCTGTTTCGAATATCATAATTTCTAATTCTATCCCTCATTGTATTCCCACACATCCATCTCTGCAACATCATCTCCGCAACTTTCATATTTTGGGTGTGCAAAGTCTTTACCATCCAACACTTTGCCCCATACAACATAGTCGGTCTACCCACCACCCTACAGAACTTACCTTTAAGTTTTGGTGGCACCTTTTTATCGCACAAGACTCTAGATGCGAGCCTCCATTTCATCCACCCTGCCCCAATACGATGTGTTACATCATCATCAATCTCTCCAATCTCTTGGATAATATACCCGAGGTACTTGAAGCTCCCTTTATTTGGAATGACCTGAGTACCAAGCCTCACCTCCACGTCTGTCTCAAGGTCACTCCCATTACTGAACTTGCACTCTAAGTATTCTGTCTTAGTCCTACTCAACCTGAACCTTTAGACTTCAGAGTCTGTCTCCAAACCTCCAGCTTAGAGTTCACTCCACTGCGAGTCTCATTAATCAGGACTATGTCGTCTGCGAATAACATACACCATGTCACCTCCCATTGGATTTGCCACATCACTACATCCATCACCAATGCAAATAAGAATGTGCTAAGAGTTAATCCCTGGTGCAGCCCCATTATCACTGGGAAGAACTCCGAGTCTCATCCTACTGTCCGTACCCTGGTCTTGGCTCCATCATACATATCCTTGATTGCCCTAGTGTATGCCACAAGCACACCTTTAACCTCAAAACATTTCCATAGAACCTCCATAGGGACTTTGTCGTATGCCTTCTCAAGGTTGATGAAAGCCATATGTAGATCTCTCTTTCTCCCCCTATACTGCTCCACCAACCTCATAATAAGATGAATGACTTCTATAGTCGAACGCCCCGACATGAATCCAAACTGATTCTCGGAGATAGACACACCTCTTCTCATCCTCATCTCTACGACTCTTTCCCAAACTTTCATAGTGTGGCTTAGCAGCATGATACCCTAATAGTTATTGCAACTCTGGATATCACCTTTGTTCTTGTACAAAGGAATAATTTTACTCCACCTCCATTCTTCGAGCATCCTCACCGTCTTAAAAATGATGTCAAACAACTCCGTCAACCACTGCAAACCTGCCCTACCAGCGCTCTTCCAAAATTCAACTGGAATCTCATCAGGCCCGATCGCTCGTCCCTTGCGCATCCTACGAATAGCACCCTGAACCTCCTCAATCTTAATGTTTTCACAATACCCAAAATCCTGGTACCTACCAAAGTGCTCCAAATCTCCCAGCACAATGTCTCTATCTTTTTTTTTCGTTCAAGAGTTTATGGAAGTAAGTCTGCCACCTCCGCCTAATATGCTCGTCCTCCACCAGTACTTTGTCATCCTCGTCCTTGATTCACCTCACGTGATCCAAGTCCCGGGCCCTTCTCTCCATCGCCTTGGCTAGTCTGTACAACTTCTTATCCCCGTATTTTCCCTTTAATTCCACATATAGACGTTCAAAAGCCGTCGTTTTCGCTGCCGTAACCGCTAGGTTTGCCTCTTTCTGCGCCATCTTATATAATTCCCTATTCGTCCACTTCTCTACCTCATCCTTGCTATCTACCAATTTCACATACACTACTTTTTTCGCTTCCTCCTTCTCTTGAACTTTACTATTTCACCACCAGTCCCCTCGATGCCCACTAAGGCTACCCCGCGAGACCCTTAGCACTTCTCTAGTAACCTCCCAAATGTAACAGATCGTCTTGTCCCACATACCGGTCGCATCCCACTACTCTCCCAAGCCCCCTTGGCCATCAACCTCTCCCCCATCTCCTTTGCACTAGCCATGGTCAAACTCTCTCATTTGATTCTTAACCTGTCATCCACAACCCTGTTCTTCTTCTCCATCTTGATCTCCAAATCCATTACCAAAAGCTTATGTCGGATTGTAAGATCCTCCTTCGGAATAACCTTGCAGTCTTTACAAAGACCTTTGTCAACCTTCCTAAGGAGCAAAAAGTCTATCTGAGTCTTAGCCACCAAACTACGGAAAGTCACCAAATGCTCCTCCTTCTTCAGGAACCTCGAATTGGCTATCACCATCCCAAAAGCTCTAGTAAACTACACGTTTCCTCTTTGATTCAAGTATTACAATAACAATGAATCCTTATTTACCATTAATTCCTCTAATTTATATTATATTTTCAGCACACGAAAATATAGTTAATTTCAAGAAAGAAATCCGACTTGCATTAGGAATTCGCTTCCATCATCAGATCAACATTCTTCTAAGAAACTGGTTCTTTGGATGTCTGATATAGTCCTCTCAACATTCGATTGCCACACATGCAACCATGTATATATATGCCAACACAACAAATATCTTCAGAATTTCAAGGATTTGGTATTGGTGAATGTACCATAAATTATTACAGTTGAAAAATTACAATAAAATTAATAAACATAAAAAAAAATATTCAGGCTGAGGCGCAGATATCTCGCTCTCTTTAGGGAGATTCAAGTCCACTGCAACAAATCTTCACCGGTCTAGCAGTAACACTCATGACTTGTCCCTTCTAGGATACAACAACCCGACAACGTCGTGTGACTCAAACAACTCCGGACTAGTTGAAGAGTACAAAGCACCACCATAAGAACACATTCCTTCAACATAAAAAAAATTACTCTCTTTTGTGGTGACTAAGTTGGAGACTTAGAATATTTTTCTTTCTCTCAACGCTCTTTTTTCACTACTCCAACCTCACTATACACCACAATATTTTTCACACCTCTCATACACAATACAATATATTTTTTATATCAACTCATGGAAGAAACACTTCTATATATAGGTGTAGAAATCATCCACATGGTAAATATAGAGATTAATGGGTAATTAAGTGAGGAAGAACATGAAAATGTGGTTAATGAGAGTAATAGCCACATTCTACATCATGCAATAGTGGAGGTTATGGCTATCTTCTATCTTTTATGACCACTAACAAGTATGGGAGATGAATTAATTTATTTTAATAACAAAATATACTACAACAATCCCCACTCATTTAAATATTAAAATAAGAGTGTTCACCAATTTAGTTGAAGTGAGACTATCATGCATAATGAAGGTGTCATCTGCATTGAACCTCCACTTAGTAAAACAACGATCTCTACTCCAGAATCAGTAGTATACTCCACATTAAACTATGACTGCTTCGGGGAAATAAAGTATTACCACTTACACATAATAATCAAGGTGTTAACATAAATTTTAAAATCCATCACATTACGGCCTTGTGCTATCCCGATTTTTATGAGTGCTTTTGAGAACGAGTCCAATTCTCATAGGAAGCGGATTACCTCCACACTCACACATGTGAAATTCTATCAATGGTGCTCCTGTAACTTTAACACCCCACTCATATGAGCTACAAATTTTCATTAAGAGTTTTTAGATTCAACCTCCACGAATCATTACAGAAATATGCACTCACACCATAAGGAGAGAATAAATAATTTAACAGTGCATTCCACAACAAGTCATCATATGATTCATTTTTTTCATTGAACCTGGTTATAGGGTCTCTAGTCCCAGGTTCGATTTCCTCATATATGACTTAGAATTTATGGGCTTCAATTCTATTTCCCTCTTTGTGCTCCGGACCCCTTCTCATGCAAAGGCTTTGTATTTGAATTTGCAAGATTATCACAAGATTTAACACAATCAATATTTATGGTATACCATTTTTCACAAATGATCTCACAGTATTATATTTTCTCCTCATGTGTCTGAATTTACCGTTGTGATAACAATATTGAACTCTACCAATAATATTGATGGTATCACTATGTATAAATTTCTCAACTAATTTTGTCTGTTACTAGCTTAAACTAACACAATTAATTCAACCTCCATGATAGAGTTAGCAATAATAATTTATTATCTAAAACATAACACCAAATTTTTCTCATCTGCATAAAAACAATTGAGCACATCAGGATAACTTTTTCTATAAAACAAGCCACAAAATTTCTTACCAAGTAAATATACATGATTTGCTTGTACCTGCTAAGTACTTCTATTGCATACGTAATATTAGATTAAGTGCAGTCAGTCACATATCTCATATTTAGGCTAGCATACCTCTTTTTTATTTATCACAATTTTCCACTTTGAATCGGAAATAAATAAACACGTAATTAAAAGTAATTGCCACATGTACAATCCACAAAATTATACTTCACAATTTTCTCAACATAATGTGTATGGTTAAGAAACGTTTTATGACATGTTTTTTTCTATTTTTCATTCCAAGAATGAATTTTGCCTCGCTCAAATTTCTCATGTCAAAATGGTTGCTACACATGTTTTTAGTTTAAATTAACAACACCAATATTAAAGTCAAAGATCTAGAAATGATCAACTATTGAGGCAAAAATAATTTGTGAATTTTTAAGATTAATACATGCACTTGCCACACTTTATAAAATATTTGCAAAGATGCAGAATTCACTTTTCATGATAGATAGTTTTCTCACTTCTTTAACCCCACTATTTTGAGAATTTAAATAACAATTAATACTCTTGAAAAGTAGTATCACTTTATTCATAAAAATATAAGGTAAAAAGTTTTTTACCTTCTCCTCCGCTTGAGTTGAATAAGTAGAAAAAAAATACTTTACCCTTCCATCTCTTAAAGAGATCTAGCGACGTCAAAGCGGACTAATGTTGAGATCTTCTATCTTGATATCTGGGATTTTTAAAACTGCAACAAAGATGAATCTCCTTAAAATTGTTGATGAATATACCACAAATTATTACAGTTGAAAATTACAATAAAATGAATAAACATAAAACAAACAAATATTCAGGCTGAGGCACGAATATTTTGCTCTCTTTAAAGAGATTCAAACCCACTGCATCAAATCTTCACCGGTCCAACAGTAACACTCCTGACTTGTTCCCTCTAGGATACAACAGCCCGACAACGTCGTGTGACTCAAACAACTCAGGACTAGTTGAAGAGTCCAAAACTCCACCATAAGAACACATTCCTTCAACATAAAAAAAATACTCTCTTTTGTAATGACTAAGTTGGAGACTTAAAATATTTTCTTTCTCTCAATACTCTTTTTTCACTACTCCAACCTCATTGTACACCACAATATTTTCCTCACCTCTCATATACAATACAATATTTTTTTCATATCAACTCATGAAAGAAACACCTCTATATATATGTGTAGAAATCATTCACATAGTAAATATAGAGAGTAGTGGGTAATTAAGTGAGAAAGAACATGAAAATATGATTAATGAGAGTAATAACCACATTCTACATCATGTAGTAGTGGAAGTTACGGTCATCTTCTATCTTTTATGACCACTAACAAATATGGAAGATAAATTAATTTATTTTAATAATAAAATATACTCTAACACCTGATTCGGTAATCATGGTTTGTTAATCATCAAAATAAATTTAGGCTTAGCTTAACAAGTAGCCCTAATATTTATGTGATTTTAAATATATTTTAACATTTCTAAGGTTATAAAAATATATTATTAAGAGTAAAGTTGTAAGTTCAAAATTTAAAAATATTAATTTTTTTTTGAAACATGCTACAAAAAAATACCACATTGAATGGAATAAAAGTACAAGGAATCATTTTTCCTAAAGAAAGAAAGTTGATTATCATACTCCACCATTTGATTCTAATAATTTATTGACGGCATAGCTTGTAAAAAAAAAGTAATTGAAATTCAATTATTAAAAGTTTGAATTTCTTTTACAATTATCAAATCTAAATTCATCCCTTTCCCTCCATCTCATAGAGTAATAGAGGAGTTGATGTCGGACTAAATTTAGATTCACTCTGAAAAATCTCATATTGAGAGGTAAAACAATCGCTAACAAAGATGATTCCGTACTTAAAGGTATTTGAACTCGAAATTTTTGATTTAGGTGAGTAAATTTTAATTCTTTAATTCTGGAAATTCTTTGAAAGTCAAACAAGAATATGTTAAAGAGCATTATAAATGCTGAAAATTCTCCGTATAATAGTACTTCTTCATAGACCATAGTGCTGTCACATCATGTCACTATCTTTTACCAAATCCATCCATTACGTCATCCAAGAATAATTTTGCGTCATATATAACACGCCACTGAGAGTCTAAACTCTAAAGTAACACTCCGTCACAGCGCTATAAAAATATCTATATCAGTGTAACTAACAACTTGTTTGGATGGTGTTAGTTGTTACTTCCCGTCCCAATTTAGATGTCTTATTTTTTTTGTCTATCCTAAAAGGAATATTTATTTCTATATTTAGTAAATTTTTCAATTTCAAAGCAAGTTAAATACCATAAGATTTTAAAAAAACTCATACATCTTTCATTTAAGACCACAAAATTCAAAAGTTCCTCTTTTATTTTTTAAATTTCATGTCAAGTCAAACTATGATACTTAAATTGTGACGGAGATAAATTGTTACCTATTAGTCACTCAGTTCACTTTTCCCTTTTGAGAAGTCATATTATATGATTATTGATCAATATTTTAAGATATATTTTTTCATCATATAATATGAAAAAAATTGTATAGTTTTCAAACATCTAAATTTAATTTTAAATATTAAATTAATCTAATTTAATTTAGTTTTGAAGATTAGTAAAATTTTACTCTCAATAAGTGAAACATGACAAATAAAAGTGAATGGAGGGAGTATATTGTATTGTTATTTGTTAGTTTTAATATAATAATTATTTTGATTGTTACTTAAATTTTATTATATCGTGTAGTTGAATTCATCGTTACGTAATATCGAAAAGTCTCATTTTATGTAATGACCAATTTGGGGTGATCGCGTCGTTACTTCCTTTTTTCTTCTCATTTTGTCTTTGCTTATTATCTACTAATACTTATTTTATCCTCTACCTTACCTTTTTATAATAGCGCTCTACCTCGTATCCCATTTTTATTGTACGTTTATCTTTCAAACTTATTATTATATGACATTATATAACGATGAAAAACGATACAATCTATCAAAATATTATATTATTCAAAACAATACTGTAAAATACAAAACAACACAACAACATGAAACTATATGTAATCAATAAATAGAGCCACATGTACTTAAGGGGTGTCAGTCGACACCCTTTGTCAGAAAATTCCAGTGTAGCTAGGTATTTTTTTTATGTATACATATTACATATTGATATTCCTTGACTTTTTCATAAATTTACTTTTTTATATTTTGGCACACTTAGTAAAAATTTTGATTCCGACACCGTAGGTAACAACCATCTAAACAAGGTGTAACAAAGCAGAACTCCTAACACATAAGTCGTCCGTCACATCTTGATTCTCACAGCCCCATTACATTAGCATATAAAATTTTCTAAATAAAGACTTATATGGTCTTGGGTCTTCGACCATAATTCGTCAATGGAAGACGAAAGAGAAAAAAGAAAACCTGATAACAACGACGTCGTTTTGAAATCCGCGATGAAGAAGCCAAAAGAGGAGGTGAAAACGGAGCTAACGGAGGAGGTAGCGGAAGAGGAAGTGGAAGAATTCTTTGCAATATTACAAAGAATACAAGTTGCCGTTAAGTATTTTAGCAAAATTGACGGAGCTAGTGGTAGTGGTAGTGGTGGTGGACGGAAAATGACGGAGGATATCGATCGTAAATGCACTGATGAAACCCTCGGGGATAATGAAGAGAAGATCACAGAGAAAGATGTTGAAGAACATAAAGGTTTTGATCTTAATATGGAGCCTTATGATCCTCATGATCAGAAATAATTCAAGTTTAAATACACTAATTATGGTATTTTTTCCCCTTATTGTGAAATAATATTGTGAATTACTTTTTATATTCATTTGTTACTCAAAATTTACTAGCCTGAGTATTTCAACTTTGCATCGCACAGTTGAGAGCTAGGGAAACCCTACCACCATTTTTGACCCTTATATCTCTATGTGAAGAGATAGTGGTGGATAGGCCTGCGTATCGGGTGGTTCGGTTCGGGTTTGAAGCAATTTTGTGGTAGGGTATCGTATATAAGAGAAAGCTTGCACCCCCAGGTTCCATAGACCCAGGAGATCATACACAAAGCGGAGTGACTTCACTACGTGAAGAAAGAAAGTTGCTTCGGCAGGGTTATCGGTTATCGATTTGTAGATATGTTAAATCGTAAAAATATCAATTACCGATTTATTGATTAATCAGTTGTTGATCCTTATCGATTCGGTTATCGGTTTAACCGTTAAGATTTCACACAAAAAAATTTCAAGAACAAAGAACCCATTTTTAAAACTGAAAGTAGCTTCGAACATAATTATCCAATTGGAATATGAAGGACGTAAATAAATTTGGACAAAAATGAACCAAGAGACATTGAGTTACATTACACAACACAATAGTTCATCCAGTTGAGGCAAGAATCTAAAACATATGATCGAAGTAGGGAACTCTTACATGTACCAATTTGTGAAATTCAAGCAGGAGAACCTGACCAAATTTAATGGATACAAAAGGAATGGAAGAAGAGTAAAACAGTGAAAAAAACTTCAAATAACTATATATGAAAGAGTATAAATATAATTAAATAAATGGTTATCGTGTTATCGGTTCACCCGTTAACAAAAGTGGTCAAACCGAGACCCGAACCGATGCCCCAATAACCATAGGACACCACCCGATACCCGAACCAATAACACATTAACCCAAACTATTAACACAATAATCCAATAATCAGTTCAGGTTATTAATTTAACCGTTAACATGCACAACTCTAATGGCGGAGCCAGGATTTCAAACAAGGGTACACCAGGGATTCAATAATTTATATATATGCAGAATAATTTATTTTTACCTATTTACATAGTATAATTTCAACGCCCTTCCACCTCTCTGGCTCTGGTCCTGAGTGGAGGGAGTCCAACCATTCCAGCACACTACATTGACTTAATGGTGTAAAGTTTGATTATTGATTTGTAAGTTGTTGTAATAAGTAATAAAAAAATGGCAGTCCGATGCACTAAGTTTCCGCTATGCGCGGGGCCCGGAGAAGGGTCGGACCACAAGGGTCTATTGTACGCACCCTTACCTCACATTTCTGCAAGAGGCTTTTTTCACGGCTTAAACTCATGACCTCCTGATCACATGACAACAATTTTACCAGTTACTCCAAGGCTTCCGTTCGAAGTAGTTGTTGTTAAACAAGGTATATATACCCGTGATATACACTTAATATACATAAGTGTATATCACGGGTAATCACAGCAAAGCAGCCCATCTCGGAAGTCAGGCAGCTGAGCCCATCTCGGCAGCAACAACAAAGCTCATCTCGAGTTGGGATTTTACATTAGTGTATACAGTATATATGGTATATATTGTTGTAATATTGTTACCTTAATTAGTCTTATACACTTACCATAATTGTATAGTCAGAATTATGGTAGAATAAGGTTTTAGGAATAGAATATGAATAGGATTCTATTCCTATTATGGAAATATGTAACTTGTATATATACATTTCAATTAATGAAAATAATCAAGGGGATTATTTCTTTCATGGTATCAAGAGACTAGGTCTAACAAAAAAAAATTCTCTCCCAAATTTTTGTGTCTTTCTCGGCCGAAACCCCCCCTCGGGTTTCTTTACCAAAAATTAGTCTTCCGCTCCCAAAATCTCTCTTACTATTCCCAAATTTCCCCTACTTCTTTGTTCTTTCAATATGTCTAAGAACAATTTTCATCCTGCCCTCATGGTTTCTAACATCAAGAACAACATCCCTATTGTGCTTGAGATGGAAAACATCCAATATGCGGCGTTGGCAGAATTGTTTAAAATTCACGCTATCTCCTATCAAGTTATCCATCACATAATTCCTCTCGCTGCACCTATTCCCGCGGAGGATCCTCAGTTATGGATTACTCTTGATGCTACCGTTCTCCAGTGGATTTATTCCACTATTTCGGTTGACCTCTTACAGACGATTATTGAGTCGGATACTACGGCTATGACTACCTGGAATAGATTACGTGACATATTCCAAGATAACCAACATTCACTGTTGTCACACTCGAGCAGGAATTATCTCTAGTTCACATGGAAGAATTTCCAAACGTATCTGCATATTGCAAGAAACTCAAGGAGTTGGCGGACCAACTCCGTAACGTTGGCTCACCTGTAACAAATAATCGTCTGGTTCTACAACTGATTGTCGGTTTTTCTGAGGCCTATAACGGCGTTGGGACTCTCCTTCGTCAAAGCAACCCACTTCCCACTTTTTATAAAGCCCGCTCTATACTTACTTTGGAAGAAGCCGGTTTGGCTAAAAAGATGGCTATCGGAGCATGCCCTGTCGTCCTAATGACGTCCTCCACAAATTCTTCAGGTTTTATTGATAATTCGGGCCAAAATCGTACTCATGGTGGCGGCAAAAATAATCGTAAGAATAATAACAAAATCCGCGGGGGCAAACGCGGCTATTTTCGGTAGTCAGCAGGCCGGCAGTGGGCCTCGTCCAATCAACATTGGGCCTCCTTCCTACTGGTCCCAACAGTAGGGCCCATGGCAGTGGGGCTGGGGCAATGGGCCGTGGGCCAGTAGCCCCTATTTTCCAGCGACAGCGTGACCGGTGGTGGGCGATCTAATTCAGGCCCAACAATCGGCGATTCACGACCCACGCCTCTCGGCCCGATAATTCCAGCGATTCTGACCCAGGACAACCCAGTTCTGGAATTTTTGGGCCCCGGCTTTCGCAAGCTCACCACGCAGCAGGCCCCACTCAGACAGATATCGAAGTCGCGATGCACACACTGAGTTTGACTCAACTGGACCCGAATTGGTATATGGACACCGGTGCCACTTCCCACATGACATTCGATTCATGTACTCTCTCATCTTAATCCAATTTGAGCAATCCTCGTGGTATAATTGTCAGTAATGGTAACTCTATTCCAATTCAGGGTTATGGTCGTAAAACTCTATCTCCCCCCAATCCTCCCCTTATCTTGAAAAATGCTTTACATGCCCCCAAATTGATTAAAAACTTAGTGTCTGTCCGAAAATTCACCACTGACAATTCCGTTTCTGTTGAATTTGATCATTTTAGTTTCTCTATGAAGGATTCAAGACGGGGAGTCCTCTCATGAGGTGTGATAGTAGGGGAGATCTTTATCCTATCACACCCGGTTTCAGTCCATCGAGTCAAGCCTTGCCATCAGCCTTTGCAGCCATTTCTCCTTCCTTGTGGCATGCTCGCCTTGGTCATCCGGGATCCTCTATTTTATCTGTTTTAGATAAAAATAGTTTTATTTCTTGTAAGGGTACGAGTCGTACTCCACTTTTTCAATCTTGTTCGTTAGGAAAAATTGTTAAGTTGCCATTTGTAGATTCAAATTCTCATACTTCAATGTCATTTGATATTATTCATAGCGACTTATGGACGTCTCATGTTCTAAGTTCGTTGGGTCATCGGTATTATGTTCTTTTTTTGGATGATTATTCTAAATTTTTGTGGATGTTCCCAATTGCAAATAAATCTCAAGTGTTTTCCGTCTTCATAAAATTTAGAGCATTCATTAGAACACAATTCGAAAGAGAAATAAAAAATATTCAGTGTGATAATGAAAAATAGTACGACAATAGGGTGTTTCGGGAGTTCTGTGCTAATAATGAGATCAATTTTCATTTTTCGTGTCCTCATACATCTTCACAAAATGGGAAAGCCGAACGCAAAATTCGTTCCATAAATAACATTGTCCGCACTCTCTTAATTCATGCTTCCGTACCCCCATATTTTTGGCATCATGCTCTTCAAATGGCAACATATCTCCTTAACATAATTTGTTCCAAAGGTCTGATATATTCTTCCCCCCCTCCAAATTTTATATAATAAAAATCGTCTTATTCTCATCTTCGGGTTTTTTGGTGCTTATGTTATCCGTTATTCCCATCCACCATAATTAACAAACTTCAGGCCCGGTCTACTCCGTGTGTGTTTTTGAGTTATCCGTCTAATCATCGTGGTTACAAATTCTATGATTTATCCTCCAAGAAAATCATAATTAATCACCATGTAATTTTTTATGAAACCCAATTTTCATTTACTAAAGTTCATACTCCCGAGCCTAGTTCGTATAATTTTTTGGAAGATGGTATATCCCCGTATATTACTTACCATTTTTTGAACATATCCCGCACCCAAAATCCTCTAGCGGGCCCATCGCTCACCGGCCCCACTGCTTTCGCCACAATTTCAACATCGGATCAGTTCAGCCGATTGGGCCACCCACCCACTCGAAGCTGGTCCAATTGCTGCTCTAGTTTGCCGATTTGGGCCAGCAGGCCCACTGCCTGCTAGCCAGTCCGTCCCGAGCACAGCAAATTCCCAAAATTTACTCAATTCTTTCTCGAGTCATAGACCGGTCACTCGTAGTCAGCGGAGTATTTTTACACCTAAAAGACATTTTAATTTACACTCTAATGTCTCTAAATCCCCCTTGCCCCGTAATCCTGTGTCTGCCTTAAACGACCCGAATTGGAAAATTGCTATGACTGATGAATATAATGCTCTTATTGATAATAAGACGTGGGAGTTGGTGCCCCATCCATATGGTATTAATGTTATCAGGTCTATGTGGATTTTTGCTCATAAGGAGAATTCAGATGGTTCATTTGCTCGACATAAAGCGCGGCTTGTGGGTGATGGTAAGACTCAGCAGGTTGGTATAGATTGTGTGGAGACGTTCAGTCCGGTGGTCAAACCGGCTACCATTCGCACTGTGCTTAGCTTGGCTCTTTCAAAGGTATGGCCTATTCATCAGTTGGATGTCAAGAATGCTTTCCTACATGGTGATCTCAAGGAAACAGTCTATATGCATCAGCCGTTGGGATTCAGGGATCCCAACCGTCCTCATCATGTCTGCTTGTTGAAGAAGTCCTTATGGGCTTAAGCAGTCTCCACGGGCCTGATATACAAGGTTTGCTGACTATGTTTCGACTATTGGGTTCACTCACAGTAGGTCAGATAATTCCTTGTTCATCTACCGTCGTGGTTCATCCTTGGCCTACATTCTGTTATATGTGGATGATATCATTTTGACTGCTTCTTTCGATGCCTTACGTCAGTCTATCATGACCATGCTCAGCTCTGAGTTTGCTATGAAAAACTTAGGTGCCTTGAGTTATTTTTTGGGGATTGCCGTCACTCGTCATTCCGATGGATTATTCTTGTCTCAACGGAAGTATGCATCTGAGATAATCGAGAGGGTTGGGATGGCATCCTGTAAGTCCACTTCCACTCCAGTTGATACAAAGCCCAAGCTTACTGTCGCGGAAGGCGTTCCCTACGAGGATCCGACCCGCTATTGCAGTCTTGCAGAGCCCTTCAATATCTTACCTTTACCAGACCGGATATTACGTATGCTGTCCACCAGGTGTGTTTATTCATGCATGATCCCAGAATTGAGCACATAAATGCACTCAAATGCATCATTCGGTATATTCAGGGTACACTGGACTATGGTTTACATTTGTATCCTTCATCGACATCCACACTTATCTCATACACAGATGCTGATTGGGGTGGGTGTCCTGACACCAGACGGTCTATGTCTGGCTACTGTATGTTTCTTGGCAACAACTTGGTCTCCTGGTCTGCGAAGCGTCAAACGACTCTATCCCGCTCAAGTGCGAGGCTGAATATCGAGGGGTAGCCAATGTGGTCTCAGAATTATGTTGGTTACATAATTTTCTTTTAGAGTTTCATTGTCCAATTCAAAAGGTAACCTTGGTTTATTGCGATAATATTAGTGCCATTTACCTTTCTGGTAATCCGGTTCAACACCAACGCACTAAACATATCAAGATGGACATTCACTTTGTCCGTGAAAAGGTTGCCCGTGGTCAAGTTCGCGTATGTCATGTCCCGTCAAGATATCAAATTGCCGACATCTTTACAAAGGGTCTTTCCTCGGTCCTTTTTGAAGATTTTAGGGACAGTCTCAGCGTTCGAAGACCGCCCGCTATGACTGCAGGGGTGTGTTAAACAAGGTATATATACCCGCTATATACACTTAATATACATAAGTGTATATAACGGGTAATCACAGCAAAGCAGCCCATCTCTAAGTCAGCAAATTGAGCCCTATCTCTAAAGAATAAAGAAAGCCCATCTCGGGTTGGGATTTTACATTAGTGTATATATGGTATATATTGTTGTTATATTGTTACCTTAATTAGTCTTATACACTTACCATAATTGTATAGTTAGAATTATGGTAGAATAAAGTTTTAGGAATAGAATAGGAATAAAATTCTATTCCTATTATGAAAATATGTAACTTGTATATATACCTTTCAATTAATAAAAAATAATCAAGGGGATTATTTATATCGGTTGTAATAACTAATATACAACGTGTTCAAACGAAATGTTCTAATGTTTCGCTATGCGGGGATTTCTTATTGTTTTTACCTTGCCATATAGTACTGATTAGATATTATTTATTGTAATTCTGATTTCTGATTTGTTTGATCAAATGATGTCGTTGGAGTACATAAGATAGTGATTTGTGGACATATTCCAGTTGAAAATATTGTAAGACAAATTATATACCACTTCTAGTCTACTATAGTATGAAAATTGACTTTGAACTTTTCTTATATTTGATTTAACCATATACTATATGTTATCCTGAAGCTCATTTGCCTGACTAATCTTAATTCGTTTCAGTCAGCCCAAAATAAGGGTAAAAACACTTTCTTTCAAGATTTTTTTTCATTTTTAGATCTCCAACCCGAGACCTCTTTAGTTATGGGTGAATAGTTATTCTCAACCATCCATCACACACCTTAATCAAATCCTAACAATTAGAAAGTGTTAAATAAGGGAATATACCTGTGATATACACTGAATATACAGCAGTGTATATCACAAAGATACGTATATAAAGAAATGTAAACAAGGCTGACATCGCCCAACACCCAGTGTCCATCACGTAGCGAGACGGTCCAAATTCTCAAATCAAGTAAAGGTGAAACAATATATTAGGAAAGTATATATTGTGTATATTGTAGTGTATTGGTTACCTAATTTAGGATATACACTTACCATAATTAGGATATACATGTACCATAATTGTATAGTTAGAATTATGGTAGAATAAGGTTTTAGGAATAGAATAGGAATAGGATTCTCCTATTTTGTAACTTGTATATATATCTATTCAATCAATGAAAATAATCAAGGGGATTATTTCTTTCATAGCCCAGCTCGGGCAGTGCTGAAACAATATATTAGGAAAGTATATATTGTGTATATTGTAGTGTATTGGTTACCTAATTTAGGATATACACTTACCATAATTAGGATATACATGTACCATAATTGTATAGTTAGAATTATGGTAGAATAAGGTTTTAGGAATAGAATAGGAATAGGATTCTCCTATTTTGTAACTTGTATATATATCTATTCAATCAATGAAAATAATCAAGGGGATTATTTCTTTCATGGTATCAAGAGACTAGGTTTTACAAAAAAATTTCTCTCCCAAATTTTTTTTTTTGGACCCTTCGGCCGAGACACCCCCCCTCCCCCCCTCGGGTTTCTCTTCCAAAATTCGTCTTCCGCTCTCAAAAACCTCTCTTAAATTTTCCCTCCTTCTTTGTTCTTATCAATATGTCTAAGAACAATTTTCACCATGTCCTCACGGTTTCCAATATCAAGCTAAGTGTCCATATTGTCCTTGAAATGGAAAACGTGCAATATGCAACGTGGGCGGAGTTGTTTAAAATTCACGCTATATCTTATCAAGTTCTTCACCATATCATTCCTCCCGCTAGACCCCTTCCTGTGGAGGATCATGAGTTATGGATTACACTTGATGCTACCGTTCTTTGGTGGATATACGCCACTATTTTGATGGACCTTCTACAGACGATTATTGAGCCAGATACCACGGCTATGGCTGCATGGAATAGATTGCGTGACATATTCCAAGACAACCAATATTTCCGTGTCGTCACACTCGAGCAGGAATTCTCTCTTGTTCGAATGGACGAATTTCAGAACGTTTCTGCATATTGCAAGAAACTAAAGGAGTTGGCGGATCAACTCCGTAATGTTAGCGCACCAGTAACGAATAATAGTCTAGTTCTACAGTTGGTTGTCGGTCTTTCGGAGGCCTATAATGGTGTTGGAACTCTCCTTCGCCAAAGCAACCCTCTTCCCGACTTCCATCAAGCCCGCTCCATGCTTACGTTGGAAGAAGCCGGTTTGGCTAAAAAGGCGGCTACCGGAGCAAGCCCAGTTGTCATGATGGCGTCCTCTCCTAATCCTTCAGGTTTTGTTAATAATTCGGGCCAAAACCATAATAATAGTGGCGGCAAGAATAATAACAAAAATCGTGGGGGCAAACGCGACGATTCTGGTGGAGGTTCCGGTGGTCAGCAAGCAGGCGGTGGGTCCCATCCAATGAACAATGGCCCACCACCCCCATGGGCCCAGTAGTGGGGCCCATGGCAGTAAAGCAGTGGCAGTGGGCCGTGGGCCAGCAGCCCATACAACCAGGCAGTAAATTCCAGCGGCAAGTAGGCTGGCCAACAGTCCAGGCCCAATACCCAGCAGTGGCGGCCCACTGGCCAGTGGCCCAGCAACGACAACCACAGCAGTTACAGCCCAGTTCCAGCACGGCCAGGAGTACTTGGGCCCCGACCTCCGCAAGCCCATCATGCAGCAGGCCCCATTCAGACCGATATCGAGGCCGCGATGCACAAGTTGGGATTGACTCAACCAGAACCAAATTAGTACATGGACACTGGGGCCACTACTCACATGACTTTCGAATCAGGTACTCTCTCATCTTATTCCAATCTGAGCACCCCTCGGGGGATAATTATTGATAATGGCAGTTCTATTCCAATTCTAGGGTATGGTCAGAAAACGTTGTCTCCCCCCAATCCACCCCTCCTCTTGAAAAATACTTTACATGCTCCTAAATTGATTAAAAATTTAGTATCTGTCCGAAAGTTCACAAATGACAATTACATTTTCATTGAATTTGATTCTTTCGGTTTCTCTGTGAAGGATTTCAAGACGGGGAGTCATCTCATGAGGTGTGATAGTAGGGGGGATATGTATCCTATCATGCCCGGTTTCAGTCCATCGAGTCCAGCCTTGCCGTCAACTTTTGCAGCCTTCTCTCCTTCCCTGTGGCATGCTCGTCTGGGTCATCCGGGATCTTTTATTTTATCAGCTTTAGATAAAAATAGCTTTATTTCTTGTAAGGGTACGAGTCGTACTCCAATTTGTCAGTCTTGTTCATTAAGAAAAATTGTTAAGTTGCCATTTGTAGACTCCAATTTTCATACGTCTATGCCATTTGACATTATTCATAGCGACTTATGGACATCTCCTGTTCTTAGTTCAATGTGTCATCGATATTATGTTCTCTTTTTAGATGATTATTCTAGATTTTTGTGGACGTTTCCAATTGCGAATAAATCACAAGTGTTTTCCGTCTTCATCAAATTTAGAGCGTTCATTCATACTCAATTCGAAAGAGAAATAAAAAATATTCAGTGTGATAATGGGAAAGAGTATGACAATAGGGAGTTTCGGAAATTTTGTGCTACTAATGGGATAAATTTTCGTTTTTCATGTCCTCATACATCTTCACAAAATGGAAAATCCGAACGCAAAATTCGTTCCATAAATAACATTGTCCGAACTCTCCTAATACATGCCTCCATACCTCCATATTTTTGGCATCATGCTCTACAAATGGCCACATATCTTCTTAACATAATTCCTTCTAAAGGTCTGACATATTCTTCCCCCCTAAAAATTCTATATAATAAGAACCCGTCTTATTCTCATCTTCGGATTTTTGGGTGCTTGTGTTATCCGTTATTCCCATCCACCACAATTAACAAACTTCAGGCTCGGTCTACCCCGTGTGTTTTTGGATTATCCGTCAAATCATCGTGGTTATAAGTGTTTTAATTTATCCTCCAAGAAAATCATAATCAATCGTCATGTCATTTTTGATGAAACTCAATTCCCATTTACGAAAGTTCATACTCCCGAACCTAAGTCATATAATTTTTTGGATGACCAAATATTCCCGTATATTATTCGAAATTTTTCGGACATCTCCCGTACCCAAAATCCTCCAGTAGAGCCACGCATTGGACCCACAATCTTATCACGCCCGGCGGTTTACGCCGCTGGGCCATTCCAGCAATTGGGCCAGTCCAGCCCAATTCTGGAACTGGTCCAGAAGCCGAATCGAGCATTTACCGATTTGGGCCAGCAGGCCCACTTCCTGCTGGCCAGTCTGTCCCGAGCTCAGAAAATTCCCAAAATTCCCTTAATTCTTCCTCGAGTCATAGACCGGTCACTCGTAGTCAACGGGGTATTTTTACACCTAAAAGACATTTTAATTTACATTATGATGTCTCTAAATCCCCCTTGCCCCGCAATCCTGTGTCCGCATTAAATGACCCTAATTGAAAAATTGCTATGACTGATGAATTTAATGCTCTTATTGATAATAAGACGTGGGAGTTGGTGCCCCGTCCATATGGTATTAATGTTATCAGGTCTATGTGGATTTTTGCTCATAAGGAGAATTCAGATGGGTCATTTGCTCGACATAAGGCGCGACTTGTTGGTGATGGTAAGACTCAGCAGGTTGGGATAGATTGTGGTGAGACGTTTAGTCCGGTGGTCAAACCGGCTACCATTCGCACTGTGCTAAACTTGGCTCTTTCAAAGACTTGGCCAATTCATCAGTTGGATGTCAAGAATGTTTTCCTACATGGGGATCTCAAGGAAACAGTCTATATGCATCAGCTGTTGGGTTTCAGGGATCCAAATCGTCCTCATCATGTATGTTTGTTGAAGAAGTCCTTATATGGGCTTAAGCAGTCTCCGAGGGCCTGGTACATGAGGTTTGCTGACTTTGTTTCAACTATTGGGTTCACTCACAGCAGGTCAGATAATTCATTGTTCATCTACCACCGTGGTTCGTCCTTGGCCTACATTCTGTTGTATATGGATGATATCATCTTGACTGCCTCCTCCGATGCTTTGCGCCAGTCTATCATGGCCATGCTCAGTTCTGAATTTGCTATGAAAGACTTGGGGCCCTTGAGTTATTTTTTGGGGATTGCGGTCAAACGTCATTCAGGAGGGTTGTTTCTGTCTCAACGGAAGTATGCTGCTGAGATCATTGAGAGGGCTGGGATGTCATCCTGTAAGTCCACTTCCACGCCAGTTGATGCAAACCCAAAGCTAAGTGCCGCAGCAGGTGCACCATACGAGGACCCGACCCGCTATCGCAGTCTTGCAGGGGCCCTCCAGTATCTTACCTTTACCAGACCGGATATTACGTATGCGGTTCAGCAGGTGTGTTTATTCATGCATGATCCCAGGGTTGAGCACATGAATGCAATCAAACGCATCATTCGGTATATTCAGGGGACACTGGACTATGGGTTGCACTTGTATCCTTCATCTACATCCACACTTGTCTCTTACACGGATGCTGATTGGGGTGGTTGTCCCGACACCAGACGGTCGACTTCTGGCTACTGTATGTTCCTTGGCAACAACTTGGTCTCCTGGTCAGCAAAACGTCAGGCAACACTATCACGCTCTAGTGCCGAGGCAGAATATCGAGGAGTAGCGAATGTGGTCTCCGAATCATGTTGGCTACGTAATTTGCTTTTGGAGCTTCATTGTCCCATTCAGAAGGCAACCTTGGTATATTGCGATAACATTAGTGCCATCTACCTTTCACGTAACCCAGTTCAACACCAACGCATCAAGCATATCGAAATGGACATTCACTTTGTCCGTGAGAAGGTTGCAAAGGGTCAAGTTCGCGTATGTCATGTCCCGTCTCGTTATCAAATTGCAGACATCTTTATAAAGGGTCTACCAGCGGTTCTCTTTGAAGATTTTAGGGACAGTCTCAGCGTTCGAAGACCGCCCGCTATGACTGCGGGTGTGTGTTAAATAAGGGAATATACCTGTGATATACACTGATGTACTGAATATACATCAGTGTATATCACAAGATATCTGGCGATAAAGCAGCTTGATGGCTGACATCGGCTGTGATCCAGTGCCCATCACGTAGCTGAGACGGTCCAAATTTCATTTCGGGTAGTCTTTGAAACAATATATTAGGAAAGTATATATTGTGTATATTGTAGTGTATTGGTTACCTAATTTAGGATATACACTTACCATAATTAGGATATACATGTACCATAATTGTATAGTTAGAATTATGGTAGAATAAGGTTTTAGGAATAGAATAGGAATAGGATTCTCCTATTTTGTAACTTGTATATATATCTATTTAATCAATGAAAATAATCAAGGGGATTATTTCTTTCAGAAAGTACATTTAATCTCGATTAAACTTGGTAAATTTCGTATATGGTCACTTTTATTTTATTGACCCTAAGTCGCTAATCTCTTTTTTAATAGCTAAAAATCACTAAAGATTTTTTGTTGTTGCCATCGATAATTAATTGTGGCAAGTAAAATTTGAGCTCCCTGCTAATTGGTAAGAGATAAAGTTGATTTATAGGATGCGGAGACGACCTCCTTGGTGAGCCAAAATAATTGTCTAAAAACAACAAGTAAATGATCTTAACTCTTTCTGGAAAATAAAGGCATATCCTCTAGGATGATTTTGAATTTGACGAAACAGAATATAGCTCTAGGCTAAGCTATTTTTGGGGAGAGCATCTTAGTCTTGGCTGCTCTTCCATTTTTTTTTGTTGTGAAAGATTGTTGAGTCGTGGTTGACATTGGATAATATATAGTTCTACAACAACCACATATATACTCAGTGTAATCTCACAAATAGGGTATGAGAGGATAATATATAGCTCGTGGTGAGAATATTGGACTTCTTGATCGAACTATTGGTGCTTAGTTCGTCGGGAGAATATTGGTATGGACAGTACTAAATTTCAAATTCGTATGCATGAAATTTGAATTACCGAACATAACTTCATATCCCAATACATATAAATAAGTTCCAAGACATTTTTCTTCGAATTAATAGCATATCCCTGTAAGACTAAACTACAGCTGGTCTAAGGTCACTTTGTCATCATATATCAAGGGATATATATTCAAGGAAAAATGTATGGTCATATTTGTTGATCTATAAGTCGAAAAGGATATGCTTTAATTTATCCTATGTTATACTATCCGCAAGAAAATATCCTTGTCGTTACTAACGTGATTTAAAGATTCCTCAGTTAGGGTTGTTCAAGATGGACGTCCAATTTCATATGACACTGACATTTTGTTGGATCATAAACTTGATCCATTATGGGAACTCAAACCATACCCAATCAAATTGGAGTCCAAGTCTATGTCCATAATCAAGGTCCAAAACTACAAGCCTTCTACCTAGAATCTTCTAGGGTATGGTAATTATGCATGTGAATCATTTGATAATTTAAAATATTGTTAAAAGGATGGAGAAGAATGGAGAAGAATGAGGTGTATGGTTATTGTAATTTTTGATTAGTTTATTTGTGTGGTGTAGGATTGTTCTTAAGTAGTATAAATACTTCTCCCCGTTTTAGTTTAGGTATCAAGAAAAATTAAGAGCTTCTAAGTGAGTGAAGAAGCAAAATCTTATAAGAGTGAATTGTAGTATCTTGTTGTTGAGTGAGAATGCTCATGTAATATTTGTTTGAGTTTGAATAAAAGTTACTTGTGAGAGTGTTTCATTTTCAACAAAGTGGTATCAGAGTCAGTTGAAAAGTATATACCATTGCATATCAAATTGAAGGTCTCGACGATAGGAATCCGCCGCCCCCAGAATTTCTCTGATCAGAGTTCATACGTGCCGCCACGCGCCACCGGAAGAGTGTTGCCAGAAAACCTAGTTGACTCACCGAGTTTAGCCGAGTCAGCCTAGTTAGAGCCGAGTTGACCAAGACGTAAGCCTGTTGATCAAGTCATCCAAGCCGAGTTGACTGAGCCATCAAATTCGTTGATCGTTGACTAGGTCTTTCGGCGTTCCGGATTCATCCGCGCAATTTTTGCAAATTCTCATTATATTGAGAAAAATGACAAATGGTATGGCACCATTCCAAGTCCCGACACTCAACAACAACAACTACGACAATTGGAGTATCAAAATGAAGGAACTTTTTGGATCACAAGATGTGTGAGATATCATAGAGAAAGGCTATAACGAGCATGCGGATGCTGCTGCTTTTGCTGCTCTTACACCAGATCAAAAGACAACTTTGAAGGATTCAAGAAAAAGAGACAAGAAGGCTCTCTACCTCATCTACCAAGCATTAGATGATGATGACTTTGAAAAGATTTCGTGTGCAAGCTCTGCCAAGGAAGCGTGGGAGAAGCTACAAACCTCTTACAAAGGATCCAAGCAAGTAAAAAAGGCCCGTCTCCAAACATTAAGAGGTGAATTCGAATCCTTACACATGAAAGTATATGAGTCAATTTCGGATTATTTCTCAAGAGTAGTAGCTGTTTCTAATCAATTAAAAAGAAATGGTGAAAAGTTAGAATATGTGAGGATAATAGAGGAAATACTCCGTTCATTGGAACCCAAATTTGAGCACATCGTTGTGACGATTGAAGAAACTAAAGACTTGGAAGAAATGACGATCGAGCAACTCCAAGGATCATTGCAAGCATACGAAGAGAAGCATAAGAAGAAGCAAAGGTTTACTGAGCAACTCCTCAAGCTGCAACTCAAGGATATGCATGAAAGCCAAGGCAATGATAGAAACCAACGTGGCTGAGGCTGAGGCTGAGGCAGAGGTAGAGACCATGGACGAGGTGGAAGTCGCGGTCGTAGGCGAGGTTGGAATTACAACAACAACAATTCCAACAACAACTATGAGAAATGAGAAAGATCAACACGAGGCCGTGGAAGAATCAATCCGAACTCAAGGTATGACAAATCTCAAGTTTGATGCTATAATTGTCAGAAGTTTGGGCATTATGCTTCAGAATGTAGAGCTCCCAACAACAAAATTGAGGAGAAGGCTAACTACATGGAGGAGAAGACGGATAGCAAAGAAACTCTTCTTCTAGCACGAATAGAAACTGATGGTGGCCAAACAAATTCCTGGTACCTTGACAGTGGTGCAAGCAATCACATGTGTGGAAAAAAAGACATGTTCGTGGAGCTAGACGAGTCAGTAAGCAGAAATATTTCATTTGGAGATAATTTCACAATAATAGTGAAAGAGAGAGATAACATCCTTATCCGTTTGAAAGATGAGAGACGTCAGTTTATTTCCAATGTCTACTATGTGCCCAATATGAAAAGTAACATCTTGAGTTTAGGACAACTGTTAGAGAAAGGTTATGATATTCATATGAAGGATTATAATCTTTCTATAAAAGATGATAAAAATAACTTCATTGCTAAAGTTCCAATGTCAAAGAATAGAATGTTCTTGATCAACATACAAAATGATATTGCAAAGTGACTGAAAGTTTGCCACAGAGATGCATCATGGCTTTGGCATCTTCGATTTGGGCATCTCAATTTTAGAGGTCTAGAGCTGCTATCCAAGAATGAGATGGTGAAGGGACTACCTCGCATTAAACATCCTGACCAGCTTTGTGAAGGGTGTCTAGTCGGGAAGCAATTCAGGAAAAGCTTTCCAAATGAGTCAGAGTCAAGAGCTAAGAAGCCACTCGAGCTCATCCATACTGGCGTGTGTGGTCTGATCAAGCCTAGCTCTCTTGGTAACAATAACTATTTTCTTCTCTTCATTGATGATTTTCCAAGAAAAACCTAGATATATTTCTTGAAACAGAAGTCAGAAGTTTTCAAGAAGTTCAAAGCTACATTGGAGAGAGAAAGTGGTAGAAAGACCAAAGCCATGAGATCCGACCGAGATGGAGAATTCACTTCCAGGGAGTTTCAAGAGTTCTGTGAAACAAATGGAATTCATCGACTAATGACAGTTCCTAAATCCCCCCAGTAAAATGGCGTGGCAAAAAGAAAGAACAGAACAATCCTCGACATGGCATGAAACATGCTTAAAAGCAAGAAACTTCCCAAGGAGTTTTGGGCCGAAGAAGTAGCGTGTGCAGTCTACTTGTCAAATCAATCTCCAACAAGAAGTGTATGGGGAAAGAAACATCAAGAGGCATGGAGTGGAAGAAAGCCTGACATTTCCCACCTGAGAACCTTTGGAAGTATAGCCCATGTTCATGTACCAGACGAGAGAAGAACAAAACTTGATGATAAAAGCAAGAGCTTTATCTTCATCGGCTATGATGCTAATTCGAAGGGCTACAAATTGTACAATCCAGACAATAAGAAGATTGTGATTAGTAGATGTGGTATTCAACGAAGAAGGAGAATGGGATTTTAACTCTCATGCAGATGACTTTAATTTCTTTCCTCAGTTTGAAGAAGATGAGCAAATAATGAGGGAGCAACTAGGTGAACCTCAATAAGAGCTTGCAACTCCACCCATTTCACCAACATCAACCACTCAAGGAGACTCATCACCTTCGTCATCGACAAGTGGGAGATACAATAGATGGATGTAAAATCTGCCTTCCTAAATGGAGTTCTTGAAGAGGAAGTCTACATTCAACAACCATCATGCTACGAAGTTAAAGGCCACGAAGACAAGGTGTTGAAGTTGAAGAAGGCTCTTTACGGGATAAAACAAGCACCAAGGGCATGAAATAGCTGAATCGACAAGTACTTCCAAGAAAATGGCTTTTATAAATGTCCCTACGAGCACGCTCTATATATCAAGATCAAAGATGGAGATATTTTGATTGTGTGCCTCTACGTGGACAATTTGATCTTCACCGGAAGCAACCCAAGCATGTTCAATGAATTCAAGGAAGTAATGACGAAAAAATTCGATATGACAGACATGGGCCTCATGGCGTACTATCTTGGCATTGAAGAAGCAACAAAATGATTAAATTTTCATTCCACATGAAAGTTATGCAAAAGAGATCCTGAAGAAGTTCAAGATAGAAAACTGTAAGCCGATAAGCACACCGACAGAATACAGAATCAAGATGTCCAAACATGAAGAAGGCGAAAGTGTAGATCCAACATTCTTCAAAGGTTTGGTGGGAAGTCTTCGATATCTAACTTGTACGAGGCCCGATATTCTTCACGCAGTTGGATTGGTTAGTCGCTACATGGAATCTCCAACAACCACCCATTTTAAAAGCAGCAAAGAGAATTCTTCGATATCTGAAAGGACATTACAGCAAGATATGAACCTATATTAACTAACATATTGGGGGGCTTCCACTTTGGGGATCAGAGATATAATGGTAGAATTTACTTGTCTTAGTAATTTACCATTCTCAAAGAACTCCAGCACAACACTTGTCACCTCCTACCCAATAATACTCCAAGCATCTCTAGTGGGGCGGGTAAATGCTGGTACCGCCTCGCACCCGCTCCAGTTGGGTCGGGTATGGGGAATGGTTTGGTGGGTGGTGGGGCGGGTATGAGTATCAAAAGTGCTACCCGCCATAAGTGGTGAGGCGGGTGTGGGGGTGGGTTTTAGATGGCGGGTATGGGGTACCCTTCCCCCGCCCCCGCCCCATTGACATCCCTACTCTTTCGGGGTGGTCTTTAATTTTTGCTCCTCAAATTGGAAATCTTTAAATTTTTCCCTTTGCCTAAAACCCCTGGATTCCGGGTTTGAACCCTAGTTTAGTTAAAAAAGAAATCGCAAGGCAGAGTTTGAATTTCGCAAGCCATAACTTGCCTGCAAACTCTGTTTTTTTATATATAAGGCAAACTCTACCTTAAGACAGAGTTTGCCTCATGCCTGAAGGCAAACTCTGAGAGTTTTTAGGTAAACTATGCCTTACGAAATCCAAACTCTGCCTTGCGAATTTTTTTTTAATTTTTGATTGAGCGGAGATACGAACCGGGGACCTCAAGATATTTTCAGCCCCTTTTTTAAGCGAATGACAAAAATTAAAGACCAACAATTTGAGGGGCAAAGTTAAATACCAGTGCCTTTGAAGGGCAATCTAGAAATTGCACGACTTAACCTTCAAATGGTATGGTCTTTGAATTTTGCCCTCAAATGAAAATTATGCCTTATGAGGAATAAGTTCTTTATAGGATCGGCACAACTTATGTTGATCCGTAAAAAACTTATGTCCTGAAAGGCATAACTTTCATTTGATGGGTAAAAGTTAAAGACCAGTACGAAATAGGGAAAAAAGTACAAATGACCCAAGGGAAATCCGCGCAAAAAACTCTTATTACACATCTATCTAGCGTAGTTGTCCATCCAAATCTTACCCTAACTTTAACCAAAAGGATCAAGGCCCTCTTAACCTTATTCTTTTTACTAAAAACAACAATTACTCCTATAATAATTGAATGGTGTCACCCCATTTTTACACACAATTAGTTTCTCCATTGAGTACCCAAAATCCAAATGAATCTTTCCATTTCAAAATCCAAATGATTTTCTAACTTTTACTTTGCATCAAATCATACTCGTTAAACACCACTACACGAATCTTTTGAAGTTGCAAAGAGTCAAATATAATAGAAACACATGCTTTAGCCCAATATATTATCTGTATTATATGTGTGCGCTAGCAATAATTCAGGTTATACATCATTAGATACAATACAACAAGTTTATATCATTACTCGAAACAAATGAATTTTAGGCGAAATTTTTTGAGGAAGATCCGTCGGAAATTGATTCATCATAATTAGCTCTTCCGACAGGCTTTCATTGGAAACTTCATACTTCTGACGGAGCTCCCACGAATTTTTTCTGTCAGAAATTCGCTTATTTTAATAGTATATCCAGTGCACAACTTTAGGAAATGCATTTTCTAGTCCCACTTTAATCTAATCCCTAAACATGAAATATTTTTATGCAATTGGTGTTGGAAATTTACTAATGTGAAATTAAGCTTATTCCATTATTTATGACTCGAATTGAGGCCCCGTACGTCGGAAACGTCGTTTTCACACACGTGCACTCGAAGTGCCAAGTATCGTAAATTTCGTTAGTGAAAGAGATATTGGTACGTAAGTAAATGTTTGAGACATAGAATAATGGATGGTTATTGGCTAAATAACAAGTGTTCCACGTCGGTAAACGAAGGAAGGATTGTGCAAAGTGTAAGATGGTGCGGCACCGGAAAGGGCCGCGGCACCACCCGGACGGAATTCTAAAAGTTTGGCTAATTATGGAGAGGTTTTGAAGCATTAAAATGGCAGTTTTTCCTCCATAAATCAGCCATTATTTGGCTGCATTAATTGATGAATTAAAGGGCCATTACATGGTATTTAAATGACTATTACATGGCATTTAAATGGCCATTACTTGTGCCATTACTTGGCTGGTAGGGATTCAATGGCCATTACTTGGCATTAAAGGGTCATTACATGGGCATATGAAGAGCCATCTTGCACACCTATAAATTGAGGCCTTTGGCTCAATTCTAGAGACTTACACACAAGTTAACAACACCACAAAGAGATCAAATTTTACTGATAGCAATCCTTCTCTTAGCAATCTTCTTTATTCGTGTTCTTCGCTGGGGTCATTTGTGTAGGCTTTGCACATAGATTAAGACACGTTAAATAGAAAGTCATTCAAAAGCTAACTAAGTTGAGATTGTTGCTTTCTGTCGACATAAACCCTCAAAATGAATGTGAGGTGGGCGAAGAGGCAAAATCACCTTTCCATTCCATCAAAGGAATAGCGAAAGAAGCACCGCTCCTCTAGAACTTAGTCACACCTACATGGGTGATTTGAAGTTTGTACAAAATAGAGGGGGGAGACAAGTACTTTGTGACCTTCATTGATGATGGTACAATGTATTGCATCATTTGTTTGTTGAAAAGCAACGATGAAGTTGTTGAAAAGCAAAGATGAAGTTGTTCAAGTGGATAAGCGCTACAAAGCAGAAGTTGAAAATCAACTAAGCCTACGGATTGAGAAATTCGTAGTGATAGAGGGGGAGAATGTGAAACATCATTTATCAAACGACTGCTCCTTACTCACCTCAGTCTAACGATGTTAGCCAAGCGCAAAGTCGTATACCTAAAATATGTGAGGCAAGGCGATCCTTACCGCTAATGCGATTCTAAATAGAACTCCGCATAAGGATAAGGATAACCCTCCATGTGAAACATGAAAATGATCCCACTTACAAATGTTGTGATGTGGGGTGGCTTGGTAGAAGTTAGAATACTGAAACAGGTCAAGTTAGACCTAAGACTGTAGATTGCATATCCACTGGATCTGCAAATAATAGTAGTGCTTATCGCCTCTTGGTGTCAAAGAATGCTGAATTCTTTGAAGACATCTTTCCTTGAGAGGAAAATAAATAATTTCTCAAGGTTAACAAGAACCCGTGAGTGCCTGATTATCCGAAACCAGACGTTCCAGATCTACAGGAATCGAAAGTTGCTGAATGTCCAGAACTTAATAATCCAGATCTACAGAACTCAGGGATTCTAGATGTTGAACCGAGATGGAGCAAAGAGGGGATAAAGACTTGTTCCATTCCTTCTAGCTTGTGTGGTTGGAAATGAACCATGGACAATTAATAAAGAATTATCATCTCCAGAAGCGCTGCTTTGGAAAGAAGCTACAGATTCCATCGGATAGAACCATAATTGTGTAATGGTTGATCTTCCTCCGGAAAAAGAACCTATGGGTTGTAAAAGTGGATACTCAAATTGAGTACAAAGTAGATGGATCTACTGACGAGTATAAGGTCTCGGCTACTTGGACATGTGCTCCTTTGTGAATAACTTAACATCCAGGACCATTGCAGTCTTGTGTGACATGGATGTTGAGACAACCTTCATAACCGGAGAGTTGGAAGGGGAGGATCATAGTTGGTTTGTTGGACTGTTGGACTTCTTCCAAAACTTTCCTTTTGGTCCCTGAAATGTTTATATTTTGATCTTGGAAGTTTTAGATGAAACAGAAATAATGAATCTGACAATAGAAACATTGACTCTGAAGTTAGAAAGCCAACAGTTGGAAAGCCAACGGTCTGAAAGTGGAAGTCATATTGAAACAAAGTTTCGATATGAAAGATATGGGCATCACAAATGACATCTTAGGAATTGGGATTTCTAAGACATCTAACAGACTGGTCTAATTCCAAACTTATTTGTGAGGTATGTGGCAGTCTCGTTGAAGTCACCAATGAATACGAATCATAGAATTGATTGGAATTATAGTGCACCCGTATACCAAGAGCGATATGCGCAGGTCACATGTAGTTCAATGTATTTTACACACTACTACTGACCTGGTATCGACTTACAAAGTAGATCAGTTGAACTAAGGTTCACTCGTGATTCTGGAAATGATCGATAGAAGGCATTAAATCAGATATGACGATATCTGAAATATTCGCTTATCTACGGATTATGGTATTCTGGATGTCCAGCGGTTCTGGGAGAACACAGTGATGCAAAATGGACATCGGACTTGAAGAACACCAAAGCCACAATTGGATGTGTATGGTGTGTCTTTGAAAATCCTCTAAGCAAATTTGCATCGGCCGATTCATGATGGAATCAGAGTTTATCGCTTTGGACAAAGCATGAAAAGAAGTTGAGTAACTTCACGACCTCTTAGAGGATGCCCCTTATTGGGAGAAACCCGTGCCTTCGTCAGTTATACACTGTGACTAGCCAGTCGGCTTCAGGGAGGGAACGGATGACGGCGTCTGGACATATTAGTCAGAGACGCAGTTAATCATCACGGGTGTCTCTTTTTTGATTACTAATCAAAGGATATAGCTAACCCTTTAACTAAGGAACTACCCGAAAATCAAGAGTTCTGCCTGTCTAGGGGAATGAGCTTAAAACCCAAACAATACGAACCTTTGCGCTGGTAACCCAACCATATTGCCTGGAGATCCCAAGCATTTGGTTCAATGGGAAAACTAAGTTGTAAAAGGTTTAGTTGAGCGCTTCGGTGGAAACAAGAGCACTTCGGATTATGATTTCTGTAAAAAAAATGTAAATCCAAAGCCGTTCCCGTGATAGACATTAAGTGCTACCTGCATGGTGGGTAAAGGTTAAGTTTCAAAACCTTTGATGATCCTCAACAGTTGCGGTTAAGGTTTGAGAAACTTTTAATGATTCCTAAATGCTTGTGAAGTGGGGGTATAGCAGGATATCTTGTAGGAGATCACCTATTTAAGTGCGAGGACATGCCGTCTCAAATGAACGCACTTAAGAATCCAAGTGTGTCCACGACCACAATGGACATAACAATAAGAAGAAACGAATAAATAGGAGGTATTGTGTTGGTACTGTTGTCTTGGCTTACATTAAACACTGACGGTTCAAGACATCACGTTCACTGCGCAGTAAGTAAGTCTGATGGTATTCAACTAGGGAAGGTTCAAAGCGGAAACTACCTCTCCTGATGCAATATTTTTTCGCTGAAAGATTGCTGAAAATAGGCACCTTGTGTGTGTGCCAAAATCTCTTTCAATAGGGGATTGTTGGAAATTTACTAATGTGGAATTAAGCTTATTCCATTATTTATGACTCAAAAATTGGGGCCCCGCACGTCGAAAATGTCATTTCCACACACGTGCACTCGTAGTGCCAAGTATCGTAAATTTTGTTAGTGAAAGAGATATTGGTACATAAGTAAATGTTTGAGACATAGAATAATGGACGATTATTGGCTAAATAACAAGTGTTCCACGTCGGTAAACGAAGAAAGGATTGTGCAAAGTGTAAGATGGTGCGGCACCGGAAAGGGTCGCGGCACCACCCGGATGGAATTCCAAAAGTTTGGTTGATTATGGAGAGGTTTTGGTGCATTAAAATGACAGTTTTTCCTCCATAAATCAGCTATTATTTGGTTGCATTAATTGATGAATTAAAGGGCCATTACATGGCATTTAAATGGTCATTACTTGTGCCATTACTTGGCTGGTTATCATGGGGATTGCCATTACTTGGCATTGAAGGGCCATTACATGGGAATATGAAGAGTCATCTTGCATACCTATAAATTGAGGCCTTTGGCTCAATTCTAGAGACCTACACACAAGTTAACAACACCACAAAGAGATCAGATTTCCCTGATAGCAATCCTTTTTAGCAATCTTCTTTATTCGTGTTCTTCGCTGGGGTCATTTGTGTAGGCTTTGCACATTTGATAGTTTGTTGTTTTATCTTGGGAGACTATTGTCCACACTTCCGTAAAGCCTATATACGGGGGAAATCTTGTCTTAAAGACAGAGAGTCATCTCTCGACTCAGCCGGTGGTGTTGTGATTATCTAATTGGTTGCTAAGTGTTTTAGGTGTGAACTTGAAACTCAAATGACTCTAACCGTTCGGATTCTCAAGACACAAGTGTAGCAATTCATGTTCTTGTATTTTTTAATACAAGATCCAGATTTGAAGTTCTAGTTCAAAATTAAAAGATTGACAACTTCTTATTGTAATATTTGTTGTTTATTCTTTCGAAGCACTTGTAATAGTTATTTACTATTCTCGTACTACTTTATCCCCAACAATCGGTAATTTGATAAAACTATGGCATCTAGAACCTTGAAGAAAGGCAATAATTAAAGGTTGAATAATTTTTAAACAAATGAGGAGACTTAAAGTAGAACCTAAACTAAAGAAAGACCAATGTTAAGGTTGAAAGTATGTCTAACGTTAATGAAGGACCAAAGTTAGTGTTGAAGATTATTTAAAACAAATGTGGAGACTAGCATCGGTAGTTAGCTAATGTCTACTTTAAAAAACCTTGACTGAATAGTTTTCTATTTTTTTTTCAACCGATGTCTAGTATTTTTTTGGAACCTTGATTAATCCGATCTCGTGCTACGTAACGCCTATCAAAGGGGGAATGTTTCCTGTGAAAACAAACGGGACTTTAGTTAATTAAAAAAGTGTTGATAGCACATTTGATCCTTACTTATTATTAAATTAAGCATATTTAACTTTCAATTACTTAAAATGTGCACGGTTGATATATCCCTTTGGTTATGACTTGTAAAAAATCATAAATTATCTGATGTATTAATCCTTTTGCCATTTAATTTACCAATATATTATGTTAAATATATATATTGTTACTCCATATTTGAAGGTAATATTCTTTAAAAAGAGTCTAATATAACATATTTCTTATATAGGGGACAAAAGCACATATTTTTATCAATTCAAAATTAAATACTTTGTATCATAGTACTTCCTCTGTTCCAAAATATTTGTTATATTTTTCTTTTTAAAAGTCAATTTAATTAATTTTCAAAGGTAAATTAGATTAGATTATATTAATATTTCAAAATTTAAAACTAGATATTCTAAAATTATATGAAAAGTAGTATAAATTACATTTTTCTCATATTAATATAAAGAAAAATATAAATTAAAATGATGATCAAAATTTATATAGTTTGACTTTCGAAAAACGCAATATGACAACTATTTTGGGACGGATAGAGTGTATCACATGAACCAAAATTAAAATTTATTCATAATTACGGGAGGAAACATGCTATTATATTCCATTAAAATACTAGTGTTATACGGTACAAACAAGCTGACATCATATGAATGACGAATTACAGAAGTTTTGTTACATTTTTTTGTCCGTGAAAGTCACGTTGACGGTGCTAGTTGACTAGTACTATGGGGAAAAAAGAATGCCAATTTGCTAATGCAGTCCCAAAACTAATGGCACTGAATATGATACAGGTATTTTAATTGCAAACTTCAATAATGTAAAAAAGAAAAGAAAAAAGGTGTTTTAAGAATGGCGATTCAGTTTGATCGTTTGCTTGATTGTTTGATTACTATTAAGCCACAATTAAATAAAGTATTTTGATTCAAGTATTTTCAAGAACACGGTTTTAAATAAATGAAAAGTAGACTTCTTATAATAAGGGGGGATTTTTTAAGGCAAAATCCAATCTAAAAATTCATCGAACCAGGCCTGATATTTTTCAATCGGAAAGATATTCTTCCTCAAGTTATTAAACATATTTAGACCATCTTGAACAATTTAGAGGTTAATTTAACCCTTTTCCCGTTATTAAATTGGGTATATGACAGCAAAACCATGTTAATCAGCTTTGTTTGTCAATAAGGAAAATATAACATACATTTGTAACCGTAATGACATGGTTGATTAATACTGATTGTGGTAGAATGATAAGTATTTCTTCATTCTTAACCAGCGATTTCGGGTTCGAATTTGGATATGAAGAATATGAAGTCGTCTTTATTTGAGAGCGGTTTTAAACTGGAACTTTTCAATGTGAAACTGAATTTAGTCGGCACGGGACTTGGTTTACACCAACTATTAACAAAAGGGCAAATTTAACTCTTTTTTCTTTTATTTATTTGACTATTATTTGACAAGAAATTAAAATTGATAGAATATTTTACATCTCCTATATTAGGTAAAATTATAGTCTATTTATAATTAGGAAGTATAGTCCAATTGTAATTAGGAAGACTAGTTACCTAGTTTGTAAAGGAATAGATAACTATGTAACACTATATATATTATACATAATGATCAATGAAAAGCAGGAAACATATTCATGTATGGTATCAGAGCCAAAACCTAAAATTCTCTTCCTAACCTCTCGGCCGCCCCAACCCTCGGCAACCGCCCTCCCCAAACTTTCTCCTACCTCCTCTCAGCTGCTTCCTCCCTCTCATCTTCCCCAAACTTTTCAATGGTTGGACAACCTAAATTCCATCCTGCTATTGCAGTTAACCACATCAAGAACTCCATTCCCATAACTCTTGAGATGGAAAATGGTCAGTATTCATCTTGGGCGGAATTATTTAAGATTCATTGTCGTGTGTACAAAGTCATCGACCATATCATCCCTCCAAAATCAAATCCCCTGGAACACCCTGATGTTTCTTATGATGACATTTGGTCCCGCTTAGATGCGGTTGTCCTACAGTGGATCTACGACATGATCTCGAACGATCTATTGCATACAATCATTGAAACCGATGGCACTTCCCGACAAACGTGAGAGCGCTTGGAAAGTATTTTTCAGGATAATAAGACACCACGTGCCTTGTACCTGGAAAATCAATTTAAGGACACTCAACAGGACGATTTTCCAAATGCGTCGGCTTATTGTCAGGAACTTAAGATGATTGTCGATCAACTCTCCAACGTCGGTGCGCCGGTCACTAATCAATAATTGGTGATGCAACTTATTGCGGGTTTGAATGAAACTTATGACGGCGTCGCTACCATCCTCCAACAATGCACGCCATTGCCTCCATTCTACGAGGCTCATTCAAGACTCATCCATGAAGAAACCAAAAAAAAAAGCGGGTCGCGGCTCATGCGAGCACCACCGATGCCTCCCTCATCACTACCGGCGGCCTGACGACCCGACACACAGCCCCGCCTTCTCGAAATTACAACAAAGGGCGAAACTACGGCAAAGCCCGCGACAGTTGTGGCGGGAGGGGCCAGCCACTGCCGGCCGACAGCAACCCACATCGGCAGTGATAGTGGCAGCAGCCTCCACCGTGGGCTACCTACCCTTCATGGGCTACGTGGGTCCAGCTGGCTTGGGCTGCTCCACCTTAGCCATACCCTACAGCCTCCAAGCCAGTCTCAACGTATGAGAACTTTTCTCTTCGACTGCGGGGTATGATAGAATATTGTACATCTCCTATATTAGGTAAAATTGTAGTCCAATTATAATTAGAAAATGTAGTCCAACTGTAATTAGAAAGATTAGTTACCTAGTTTGTAAAGAAATAAATAATTATGTAACACTATATATATTGTACATAATGATCCATGAAAAGGATCGAACATATTCCTTTAAAAATAAAATAAAATAAAAAAAGACTTCTCAAAGTAACATGTGATGCCGACTTGGCATAGGCCACTTTGCTTACGATAGTTCCAATACGTCATTAGCATATCACCAAAATATTAAACACACGCATGACAACTCCTACAAAAGTCCGCTATAAAACAAACACGTAAACTGCACAATAATTCATCTACAGGAATTCCAATTAGGAAATTGCATTATTATTTCCACATTTTTCTCCAAGCCTCCCATCGTCTCAGAAGAGAAGACTAAGCTCAGACGAATTGCAGTCTGCCACCGCATGCCGGAAAATCAAGATTCAATGGAGGTCCAAAAGCGGAAATGTTTAGATGACGGAGAAATCGAAACGAAAAAACAAAAGAAGACGGAAAAATATGACGGAATGGCCGAGGAAACGGCAGTGGAGGAAAATGAAGTGGAAGAATTCTATGCAATTCTAAGGAGAACACGTGTGGCAGTGAAGTATTTCCAAAAGGGTAACGGTAACAGTGACAGTGGCCGTAAACTAACGGTGGAAACGCTGTTGAAGGAAGATTTTGGAGAAGTTAACGGCGTTAAAGTGCAAGAAAGAACGGAAGATAATGCGGGTTTGGATCTTAACGCTGACCCGGATGGGCTGTGATGGTAAAGTGGATCCAGTTGAGATAATAAAATTTACTGACATAATTGTATCTTTTTTTCTTCTTCTGATCATTGATCACATCTAAGCTATTTTCGTCTTTAGTTATAGCAATGACAATTGTTGTAAAGATGTGATTAATATTAAATAAATTTGATTTTCTGAAAATTTGTATAGCTAGTGGTGGTAAAGAAAAAAATTGGAAAATCTCAACCAAATTTAAAACCTAACCCAATCAACATAAATGTTGTTTATTCGTGAAGAACACGTGGATCGATATGACCCAAATTAACAAGTTAATCTGTAATAATAAGCCAGACAATTAGAATAAAAACAAGTAATAATCGAAATAGTAGCTTGAGCCTCGAGGAAACGGTATGAACTTGAGTCTTCAGAGAGAGTAAATGAATAGAATGCTAAAGTTCAAACCCGAATAAGATATAGTAGCTTGTAATGGAATCAATATGCTGTTGTTATAAGAAATTTTGATGATCTTACGCTGAAATGTGAATCTCTATTTATATTTGAGCTATGGGGCACTCATTTCACGAATCATGTCCTTTATTAATTTTGGATATTAATGACAAGACAATAACGAATAATAAAGATGACAATAATGCACAATTAATGACTTGAGGAAGGCCAATGGTCACTTCGTAACGGACAATTGTTAGTCTTCAAGTAACCGGTAAAATGTAACACCCTTCCTGGATTCTTTCAATCCTTAGCCTCCAGAGGCAAGAAATCGTATTATTTTTTCGAGGACATACAAATATCTCGGGAGCCTCCTGTTGGATGACTTGTTGAAAATTTGTCTTTGGCGGGGAGGTGTCTCCATCCATATTTAATGAATTAAACACTAGTGTTCCGCATGTTGGAGGCTTTGTCTCTTCTCACGTGCATAATCTACTAAGTGAGTAGATGACCGTAGGGCCAAGAATCATCAAATTTCGTTGAGAAATGAAAGAGATATTGGTCCACAAAGTAAGGTGTTTGAGGCATGAAAATATGGTGTGGGACAAATCTACCACATCGATGGAAAAAGGAAGAATTGCTCTCTTTATAAGTCTCTAAAGTGGTTAAGGGTTTGGGACTAAGGGTTTGGGACCCCGAGGGATATCCCATGTGTTTAAAGGAGGGAGGACCTAGATGTGCTTGGGTTCAAGGCTAAGCCCACACGCGTGCCGCTGTCGCTCGCCCGTCCCGTCAGGTTAGGTCCGGGCTCGGGTCACACGGATTACGGGTCGTAGGTTGTGGGGACTTTCTGATATTATCACTTTGGACACAAAATTGTTTAATATTTATAGTTTGGTCCCTGGAGTTTTTGAAAAGTTGATTTTGGGAATGACGGAAGGCAGAAACTTTCTGCCTACCGTTTGGGCTATTTTTTAGAGCATTAACCAGTCATTACTTGGCTGATTAACTCCTCCATAATCAGCCCTCCTTCAATTACCATAATCAGCCTCTCTAAAGGCCATTAACAGTCATCTCTAATGGCCATTAACAGCCCTCACTAATGACATTAACAGCCTTGTTTGGCAGTTGAGGAGTCTCTCCTCCATGATATATATTGATGCCTTTTGGCTCAATTATGCAGCATATACAACACAAAAAAATACAGCACATACAGTGAGGAAAGACACACATATACACAAGATATACACAACAGAGACACACTATATACACAGAGACAAAACAGAAGAGAAAGTCAGTCCAAAAACGTTGGACGAAAACAGAAACTCTTCCTTTCTTTTCCATTTCTTCAGCAAGTCGATTCATATTTGTTTTCGTCGCCAGACTCAACCTATTTGCTTTGTAGTGTTGAGATTAAAGTGTTGTTTTATCTTGGGAGACTATTGCCCGTTAACGTAAAAACATATATACGGGGCAATCTTGTCTTAAGGACAAAGTGCAATCACTCGACTCAGCACACAGTTGTAACCATCCAGATTTAGTGTTTCTTGATTTCAGGTTATCAAGATTCAAGATTCAACAACTTTGCAGCTGTTCTGAAGATTGACTATTTATTTATCCTTTCGAACACTTGTAATCCCGTACTGCTTTTATACAATAGTACCCAATAGTTTAAGACAAGATTGTATTAGTATTAGTGTTCAAAAGATGTCGGTCGAAAGTTGTGTGACCAAATCTGGATATGGCTGTCGTTTTTTGCTTGAAGAGAGTGATGATGATGCTGTTGAAGGTCAACGTGTTCATGGTGTCACCGCTCCCAAGAGTGGTGGGAACAAGAGCTCACGAGAGGCTGAAGATGTCAACTGGGACAAGAGGAGAAGGCTGAAGCTGTGGTTCTATCTTGCAGCAGAAGGCCTATATCTGTTCCAGACAAAGGATCCAAATTATGGTAAGGAGAAAATGGACACTCAGTCCGATGAAGTGACTGAAGTGGGCCAGAATCCGAAATTGGGATAAGTTATTTTTCTTCCTTGTCAAGAATAAAGATTAAATGATGTCTGATTAAAAATGGCTTAAAGTAAGAAGGAATATGAAAATATTTTCACGAAATAATTTATATTCCTTATGATTTAAAATCAGAAATTTAATCTCATCTTCATTCCCGTTTAAAGATTGGATTGTGTAAACGACTTAAAAAGATACGTTCTTTTGATTGTAATTATTAAAAGTGTGTAAAGTATGTTCGCACATACGAGGGAGAAAGATCCACTAACTGGGCGAAAACTGTTACCACTCTTAAGTAAGCGCCAACAATTGTCTGGGCACCAATCATAATGGAAGAAGACTAAAAACTAAAGATGTTGAGCATGTCACACTATTTGGCGGAAGATCCTTCATAGGATGATATTGGACACTTAGTCATACAAAGCCTCCGAGCGACTGGAGTGGGCCAAAATCCTTTGATATGATGATATTAGACACTCAGTCATACAAAGCCTACGAGCGACTGGAGTGGGGCCAGAAATCATTTCATAGGAATAGTAATGGACACCTAGTAAGGTGGGCCAGAGTTTCCAGGTCTTAATTGATCTGAAGGCCTAAAGAAAGGCATAAAAGAAATTGGACACTCAGTCTGCCAAAGCAACTGGAGTGAGCCAGAGTATACATATCACATATGATCCGGTTACGCCCTAACCACGGGCAAGAGGTTATTCATGTGAAGCAACGCCACCTCTAAAGTAGAAGGGGTTGGAGAGGTTGTCCTCAATAGGACTTCAGGGAATGGGATCACTCTAAAATGAGGTGATACATGTCCCAAACTTGGTTTAAGGGACGTTGTTGGTCAAGCTGGTTTGAGACTAGTCCAACAGGTCTGTAATAACTAAGAATGATACAATATGTGTGTAGCCAAATGAATGATATATTTGTAATCCGTGCATCTATGCCATCATAGATTAAGACACATTAAATAGAAAGTCATTCAAAAGTTAGCGAAGTTGAGATTGTTGCCTTCTTTCGACATAAACCCTCAAAATGAATGTGAGGTAGGCGAAGAGGCAAAATCACCTTTTCAAATTCCGTCAAAGAAATAGCAAAAGAAGCACCGCTCCTCTAGAACTTAGTCACACCTACTTGGGTGATTTGAAGTTTATACAGAATAGATGGGGGAAACAAATACGTTGTGACCTTCATTGATGACGGTACAACATATTGTATCCTTTGTTTGTTGAAAAGCAAAGATGAAGTTGTTGAAGCGAATAAGCGCTACAAAGCAGAAGTTGAAAATCAACTAAGCCTACGGATTGAGGAATTCGTAGTGATAGAGGGGGAGAATGTGAAGCATCGTTCATTAAACGACTGTTCATTTCTCACCTCAGTCCGATAGTGTTAGCCAAGCGCAAAATCGTACGCCCAAATTATGTGGGGCAATGCGATCCTTACCACTAATGCGATTCTCAACAGAAATACGCATAAGGATAAGGATAACTCTCCGTGTGAAACATGGAAAGGATCTCACATACAAATGTTGTGATGTGGGGTGGCTTGGTAAAAGTTGGAATACCGAAACAGGTCAAGTTGTACCTAAGACTATAGATTGCATATCCACTGGATCTACAAATAACAGTAGTGTTTATCGCCTCTTGGTGTCAAAGAATGCTGAATTCTTTGAAGATAATTTTCCTTGAAAAGAAAAAAGAAGTAATTGATCAAGGTTAACAAGAACCCGCGAGGGCCTGATTGTCCGAAACTAGACGTTCTGTATCTACATGACTCGAAAGTTGCTGGCTATCCGGAACTTAATATTCCAGATCTGCAGAACTCATGGATTCTAGATGTTAAACCGAGACAGAACAAAGAAGGGGACAAAGACTTGTTCCAGCCCTTCTAGCTTGTATGGTTGAGAATGAACCATGGACAATTAATAAATAATTGTCATCTCCAAAAGCACTGCTTTGGGAAGAAGCTACAAAGAGAGAAATAGATTCCATCATATAGAACCGTACTTGCGTAATGGTTGATCTTCCTCCGGAAAAAGAACCTTTGGGTTGTGAAAATGGATACTCAAATGTGAGTACAAAGTAGATGGATCTACTGTCGAGTATAAGGCCTCGGCTACTTGTACATGTGCTCCCCTGTGAGTAGCTTAACATCCAGGGCCATTGCAGTTTTGCGTGGCATGGATGTTGAAACAGCCTTCCTAATCGGAGAGTTGGAAGAAGAGGATCAGAGTTGGTTTGCTGGACTGTTGGTCTTCTTCCTGAACTTTCATTTTGGTCCCTGAAATATTTACATTTTGGTCCTGAAAGTTTCAGATAAAACAGAAATAATGAATCTGACCACAGAAATATTGACTCTGAAGTTAGAAAGCCAACAGTTGAAAAACCAACAGTCTGAGAGTGGAAATTATATTGAAACAAAAGATATGGGTATCTCAGATGACATATTAGGAATTGGATTTCTAAAACATCTAACGGACTGGTCTAACTCCAAACTTATTTGTGAGGTATGTGGCAGTCTCGTTGAAGCCACCAATGGATATGAATCATAGAACTGATTGGAATCATGGTGCACCCATAGATAAGGAGCGATATGCACAGGTCACGTGTAGTTCAATGTATTGTACACACTACAACCGATCTGGTATCGGCCTACAAATAGATCAGTTGAACTAAGGTTCACTGATAATCTTAATAAATGATCAATAGAAGGCGTTAAGTCGGATATGATGATATCTGAATTATTCGCTTATCTACGAATTATAGTATTCTGGATGTCTAGCAGTTTTGGGAGAACACAATGATGCAAACTGGACATCAGATATGAAGAACACCAAAGCCACAAGTAAATATGTATGATGGGTCTTGGAAAATCCTCTAAGCAAACTTACATCGACCGAGTCATGATGGGATCAGAGTTTATCGCTTTATACAAAGCATGAAAGAAGTGGAGTAACTTCATGACTCCTTAGAGGACGTTCCTAATTAGGAGAAACCAGTGCCTTCAGTAGTTATACACTGTGGCTAGCCGGTCGGCTTCAGGAAGGACACGGATGACGGTGTCTGGACATATCTGTCAGGATCTGTCGGAGACATAAGACCGTATGGCAGTTGATCATCACGGGTGTCACTTTATTGTTTACTAACTAAGGGACTACCCAGAGATCAAGTGTTCTGCCTGTCTAGGGGAATGGGCTTAAAACCCAAACAATACGAACTATTGCGGTGGTAACCCAACCATACTGATTGTAGATCCCAAGAATTTGGTTCAATGGGAAAACTAAGCTGCAAAAGGTTCAGTTGAGCGCTTCGGTAGAAGCAAGAAGCACTTCGGATGATGATTTCTGTACAGAAACATGAATCCAAAGTTGTTCCCGCGATAGACATTAAAGTGCTACCTGCATGGTGGGTAAATGTTAAGCTTCCAAACCTTTAAATGATCCTCAAATAGTTGAGGTTAAGGTTGGAGAAACTTTTAATGATTCCTAACACTTGTGAAGTGGGGTATAGCAGGATACCTTGTAGGAGGTCACCTATTTAAGTGCGAGGACAGTCCACCTCAAATGAACGCACTTAAGAATCCAAGTGTGTCCACGACCATAACAGATAAAACAATAAGAATGAAAATGAATAAGGAGAGTTATTGTGTTGGTATCATTGTCTTGACTTACACTAAACACTAACGGTTCAAGACATCACGTTCACCGCGCAGTAAGTAAGTCCGATGGTATTCAACTAGGGAAGGTTCAAAGCGGAAGCTACCTCTCCTGATGCAATATCTTTTCACTGAAAGATTGCTAAAAGTAGGCACCTTGTGTGTGCGCCAAAATCTCTCTTTCATAGAGGGGATTGTTGGAAATTTGCCTTTGGCGGAGAGGTGCGTCCACCCATATTTAATGAATTAAACACTAGTGTTCCGCATGTTGGAGGCTTTGTCTCTTCTCACATGCATAATCTACTAAGTGAGTAGATGACCGTATGGCCAAGAATCGTCAAATTTCGTTGAGAAATGAAAGAGATATTGGTCCACGAAGTAAGGTGTTTGAGGCATGAAAATATGGTGTGGGACAAATCTACCACATCGGTGGGAAAAGGAAGAATTGTTCTCTTTATAAGTCTCTAAAGTGGTTAAGGGTTTGGGACCTTAAGGGGTATCACATGTGTTTAAAGGAGAGAGGACCTAGATTTCTGCCTACCGTTTGGGCTATTTTTTGGAGCATTAACCAGCCATTACTTGGCTGATTAACTCCTCCATAATCAGCCCTCCTTCAATGACCATAATCAGCATCTCTAAAGGCCATTAACAGCCCTCTCTAATGTCCATTAACAACCCTCACTAATGCCATTAACATCCTTGTTTGGCAGTTGAGGAGTCCCTCATCCATGCTATATATTGATGCCTTTTGGCTCAATTATGCAGCATATACAACACGAAAAAAAACACAGCATATACAGTGAGGAAAGACACACATATACACAAGATATACACAACAGAGAAACACTATATACACAGAGATAAAACATAAGAGAAAATCAGTCCAAAACGTTGGACGAAAACAAAAACTCTTCCTTTCTTTTCCATTTCTTCAGCAAGTCGATTCGTATTTGTTTTCTTCGTCAGACTCAACCTATTTGCTTTGTAGTGTTGAGATTAAAGTGTTGTTTTATCTTGGGAGACTATTGTCCGCTAACGTAAAAGCATATATACGGGGCAATCTTGTCTTAAGGACAGAGTGCAATCACTCGACTCAACACACAGTTGTAACCATTCAGATTTAGTGTTTCTTGATTTCAGGTTATCAAGATTCAAGATTCAACAACTTTGCGACAGTTCTGAAGATTGACTATTTATTTATCCTTTCAAACACTTGTAATATTTATTTACTTCCCGTACTTCTTTATACAATAGTACCCAATATGACTCACATCCGACCTGTAACCCTTGCTATGTGGCATCCTTTAATTTGCCCACTCAAAGTCTATGAATTTTGCCCAATACAAATATTAACATGTAATTTGATTTGATTTTTTTAATGAGAATAAAAGAATAAAAGAATAAACTAAGTTAAATCGCATTCTAGTTAACGTATTTGTGATACTCCTGAAGGATGGAGGGCCGACGGGTGAGGGTTAAAGAGGTATGACTGGACAATTTTTAAGGCTGACAATCTTTTGAAAAAGAGATACATAGGATACTTAATTAGACGAATTACATATCGAAATTAGAGAAAAAAATGAAGATATTTATGAGATATAAAATACGGTTAAATGATAGATATGCTTTTGAATTCGATATAGTCAGAGAGATAAATTTGTAAAGTTTGTTGAGGCAAAAGAAATAATACGTGTCATGAGTTTGCGTTGCAACATTGTTACTGCAACAACATGAACATTTTCTGTATTTTTGAGGAAAAATGTATTCCCAATTTTGGATGGAATTTAAGAATAAAAAATCTGAACAAACAAAAGCTTCATACACACATAACAGAGTTTGTAATGTATTGGATGAAATCAGCCTCTAGAATAAAGGCCAAGAATCTAAGATAAGAATTTTTAAGGGGGAGAAAAAACTAATTGGCTAAAATATTTTTTCCCTTTATTTCTTTTGGTTCAGTTTAATTAGAGCTCAAATATGATTTCTGAGACATTAATGATCTATCAGCATCACTTTTTACTACCGTCAGGAAATTTATGTATTATTTTATATAGATATTAATTATGTGGAGTTTAGTTATTCATATATTAGTTATTTTACATTTTGCCCTGCATAAGATAATACATAGATTCCCTCAAAATTTATACATGTATTGGCTATGCGGGTTTTTAAATTGCAAATCAAACATCGTACTAATTTTATACATGAATAACTCATCTCATAACTAGCTACCAAACACTGTATTAATTATGCAGGATTTTAATACATGAATAACTTATTCCTAACCAGTTACCAAACGACCCCTTAGTGATAACTTCACACATCTTTAATGATGCTATTGTCTAAAAAGGGAATTAAAAAAAGAAAAAAAATTAATAAGAAGAAACTTTGGTTTAAATTTTTGTCTTAATGATAACACCTTCATAAGAGTAGGGCAAATTAATAATTATATAGTCAAAATTTCTAAATATTACGTATAAAACAATTAAACTAATAGTCTAATTCATTGGTAAGTTTAGATTTTCTCCAAACAGTACTATGCTAAGAAAACAATTCCTAAAGAAGGGAAAAGAAATTTGATAATCGTATTCTATGCCACAACTTGAAGCTAATATTTTATGAAACACCCTATTTGATATCGGAATATATATAATTGGATTATGATCATTAAATTCTTGAAAACTTTTCACAAGGGATCTTTTCAATTTTCAGCATATACGTTTGTCCGTCCTTCCTACCCCTCCATATATACTAGCTAAAAAAGAAAAGAAAATACATATATGTTAATTGTTTTTTCTTGTTTCCCAACCCATGCTTGGTATCTGTTTTCAGGCTCGACTATGGTTCATATCATTAAGTCCGGTCAGAGGCATAAAACACTTTCTACTAAAGGTGATTTCATTTTGGACGTCTCAAATCAAAAACTTAATTTGATTAAGGATGAAAAATATTTATCATCCGCCATACCCTTTTATTGATAATTATATTTGATAGAATAGAAAATAATAATTAGTCATAATTGTGTATATTCTGTATATGGTAGGTATATATTTAGTGATTCATTACCTTAACTCTAGCCTAGGATTACGCTTGTATGATGTGTATATTTACTACCACTTTGGAATGAAATAAGCAAATAAGAATATTTCTTACATGATATCAGATTCTAGGAAAAGTTCCTAAACCCTAAATTTTACTCTTCACCGTCGGTCTCCCCCCCTTCCTTCCTCTTCCGACAGTCATGTCTGACTCGAACTCAAATTTTCATCCAGCCCTAACTGTCTCCAACATCAAATCTCATATCTTCATCACCATTGAGATAGAAAACATTCATTATGCGACACGGGCATAGCTTTTTAAAATTGATTATCGATCACACCGGGTTATCCATCACATAATTCCGCCGAAAAAAGGCAAGGAGAAGGTGCCGAAATCCGAGGATGAAAAGGAATTAGGGTTAACCCTTGATACGGCAGTCCTCCAGTGGATCTATGCCACAATTTTGAGTAATTTATTGCATATGATCATTGAACCCGACTCCACGGCAATGGAGTCTTGGGATCGCTTCCGTGACATATTCCAAGATAATAAAAATTCCTGGGCCGTCACTCTTGAGCAAGAATTCTCCACTACTGACATGACTGATTTTTCCAATGCATCCGCATATTGTCAATGGCTCAAGGTTTTGTCAAACCAACTCAAGAACGTCGGGGCGCCAGTAACTAACAATCGACTCATTTTACAAATGGTTGTCGGCCTCACCGACGTATATAGTGGAGTGGGTACGCTCATCCGCCAAAGGAATCCTGTTCCGCCATTTTACCAAGCATGTTCTATGCTCGTCCTAGAAGAAACGGGTTTTGTAAAAAAGACAACCACCGTGTCGAATTCCGCCATGTTTGTTGCTCCGTCCGATGATAATTCCTCACAATTTGAAAATTTGCTGCCAAACTATTGTCAAAAGGGATGAAATAACGGTAATAGAGGTAAAAACTGTGGAGGTGGCTGCGGTGGTGGAAATTGTGGAGGGGACCGACATGGCGGAGGTGGCAGCAGGGGGCGGCCAGCAACAACAACCAGCCCAATGGCAGCCGAGGGCCCAGTGGGGCAGTGAACCGGTACCGTGGCCCTGGCAGTGGCCTTGGGCCGTGCCTCCCTGCCCTTTCCCTCTGGAAATTAGGCCAGGCCCATGCCTAGGCCAGCAGCCTAGACGCAACAGTACAGCCAGCTGTCCGGCATTTTTGGGCCACTACCGAACCAGTGGCAGCAGGCCCACTCGGCAGTGGCGACTCCGACCGACATCGAGTCCGCAATGCACACTCTTGGGCTTAATCCGCCTGACGCAAATTGGTACATGGACACCGGTGCAATGTCTCATATGACGTTCTCACAAGGTATTCTCTCATCCTATTTTAATTTGAGTAATAATCGTGGTATAATTGTCAGAAATCTTCATTCAATTCCAATTCGTGGTTATTGTACTACAAACTTGTCTCTCTCGAACCCACCGTTAACTTTAAAGAATGTCCTTCATGCTCCTCAATTGATTAAAAACTTGATTTCAGTTAGAAAATTTACTACTGACAATTGAGTTTCTGTTGAATTTGATCCTTTTGGGTTTTCTATGAAGGATTTTCAGACGGGGATGCATATAATGAGATGTGATAGTCGGGGCGAGATTTATCTAATCACCACAACCACACATCAAGCCACGTTACCATCCACTTTTGCAGCTTTAGCTCCTTCTTTATGGCATGAACATTTGGGTCATCCGGGAGCACCGGTTTTTGCCTCCCTTAAACATAATAAATTTATTTTGTGCACTAGAACTCGTAATTCTCATGTTTGTCATTCATGTCCGCTTGGGAAATATGTTAAATTGCCTTTGGTTGCCTCTAATTCATGCATTGTTATACCTATTGATATTATCCATAGTGATATTTAGACACCTCTCGTTTTGAGCTCTTCGGGCCATTGATATTATCTTCTTTTATTGGATGATTACTCTAATTTTTTGTGGACATTTCCTTTATCTAAAAAGTCACAAGTTTTTTCACATTTCTCTCCTTTAGAACATTCATCCGCACTCAATTTGAATGGGACATTAAAAATATTCAATGTGATATTGGTAAAGAATTTGTTAATGGGCCATTTTGGGATATTTTGCAAAACTAATGGTTTATCTTTTCGTCTCTCTTGTCCACATACCTCAACTCAAAATAGAAAAGCGGAAAACAAAATTCGAACCATTAATAACATTGTTAGAACCTTACTTGCCTATGCCTCTCTACCACCATCATTTTGGCATCATGCATTACAAATGGCAACCTATCTCCTTAACATACTTCCGAGCAAATAATTAGCCTATCAATCCCCTCTAAAAACTCTATATCTAAGGGACCCATCTTACTCTCCTCTACGGGTATTCGGGTGCTTATGCTATCCTCTTTTTTCTTCTACTACCATCAATAAACTCTACCCCTGATCTACTTCGTGTATTTGTTTTTTGGGATATCCGACAAACCATCGTGGTTACAAATGTTACGACTTATCCTCTAATAAAATAATCGTGAGTCGTCACGTGGTCTTTGATGAATCAAATTTTCCCTTTGCCAAATTGCGTTGTTCCGTGTCTCCTACCTACGAATTTCTTGATGATAGCATTCCCCCGTATTTGATCCATAAATTGGCCTCCCAAATAGGCCCAATTTTCCCAGTGGCTCGGCCAACAGGTCGACCCAATTATCAAGCCCAGTGGCTGCCACCCGAGCAGAGCCTCTCGCTGGCAGCCAACTACCGAGAGGCCCAACGCTTGGCAGTCTGCTGGGTCACGGCCCAACTTCAGGCATGGGCAGCCCAACTACTGTCAGCCCACTCTCGGGCAGTCCGTCCCCTTCAGCCCCCGGACCCATCTCCAATTTCGGCCCAACTCCAATTTCGACGCAACGGCCAATCACTCGTAGTCAACACGGGGATTTTCAAGCCAAACAAAAAATATGGTCTTCACACTCATGTTACCAAATCATTATTGCCCTATAATCCTGTGTTTGACCTTAATGACCCGAATTGAAAAATAGCTATGGATGATGAATATAATGCTCTTATTAATAATAGGATGTGGGATTTGGTACCCCGTCCTCCTGATGTTAATGTGATTCAGTTTATGTGAATTTTTAGTCATAACGAAAAATATGATAGTACATTTGAGAGGCATAAAGCCCGTCTTGTATGTGATGGAAAAACTCAACAGGTTGGTGTGGACTGCGGTGAGACTTTTAGTCTGATGATCAAACCAGAAACTATCCGCACGGTACTAAGTTTGGCTCTTTCGAAGGCATGACCGCCTCATCAGCTTGATGTTAAAAATGCATTCTTGCACAGAGAACCCAATGAAACGGTGTATATGTATCTGCCCATGGGGTACATAGACCCCACTTATCCTAATCACGTGTGCCTGCTAAATAAATTATTATATGGGCTCAAACAAGCCCCTCAAGCCTAGTACAAGAGGTTTGCAGATTATGTTTCTAATATTGGGTTTTCTAACAGCAGGTCTGATCATTCTCTATTCATATACCGTTAGGGTAATGATATATATTACATTCTTCTGTATGTGGATGATATTATGTTAACCGCCTCATCTGATGCTTTTCGCAAGTCTATCATGTCACTTCTTGGCTCAGAATTTGCAATGAAATATCTAGGGCCAATGAGTTACTTCTTGGGGATAGCTGTAACACGTCATGCATGTGGTTTATTTTTGTCTCAAAAGAAGTATGCATAAGAGATCATTGAACGAGCTGACATGTCCTTGTGTAAGCTGTCTTCCACTCCGGTTGATACTAAACCGAAGTTGAGTGCCTCTTCCAGCAAACCATATGTTGATCCATCACATTATCGCGGCCTTGCAGGGGGCCCTGCAATATCTTACTTTCAAGAGACCCGACATATCTTATGTTGTGCAACAGGTTTATCTATTCATGCATAATCCGATGGAGGATCACATGCATGCTCTCAAACGCATTGTGCGTTATATTTAGGGCAGTCTCGATCATGGCTTGCATCTATATCCGTCTTCGACAACCACTCTTATTTCTTACACAGATGTTGGTTGGAGTGGATGTCCAGATACCAGACGCTCCACGTCTGGTTATTGTGTATTTCTCGGTGATAATTTGATATCTTTGTCCTCCAAACGACAAGTTATCTTGTCCAGGTCCAGTGCCGAAATATAATACCGAGGAGTTGCCAATGTGGTGTCTGAATCTTGTTGGCTACATAACCTTCTTTTGGAGCTCCATTGTCCGGTTCCGAAGGCGACGTTGGTTTATTGTGATAATGTTAGTGCGATTTGTCTCTCAGGGAATCCGGTTCAACATCAACGCACTAAACATATTAAGTTGGATATTCACTTTGTTCGCAAAAAAGTTGCTCGTGGACAAGTACGTGTCTTACACGTCCCGTCACGTTATCAGATCGCCGATGTTTTTATAAAAGGTCTTCCGCTGTTTCTATTTGAATATTTTCGGGACAGTCTCAGCATACGCCTACCTCCCGCTTTGACTGCGGGGGCGTGACAGAATGAGAAATAATAATTAGTCATAATTGTGTATATTCTATATATGGTATGTATATATTTACTGATTCATTACCTTAATTCTAGCCTATGATTATGCTTGTATGATGTGTATATTTATTACCACTTTGGAATGAAATAAAATTTCTTACAATATTGTTAGTGAGCATCAAAAGTTTGCCAAAAATTCAATGTGTTCAATCAAATGTACGAATAATTGACTTCACATTAAAATACTTTAGAACTATTCGAATACATAAAGTAATTGAAAAAGAATAATCTAAAGATCAAGGATTAATAATTTGACATTTTCTTGTTAAAGGTACCTTTTAATTATTGTACTTTTAGACATTGTTCTTTCCCTTGGATATCTCCTTTATCGAAAATGACTTGTAACAAATTATAGCGAAAGAAGATACTGTTGTTATATCATATATGGCAGTAATAAATAATTTGCTTTTTGTGCAATCCTTTGGCATCAAGTCCGAAAATAAACATACATGAACAGTGGTTGGTATGATAAAAGTTATTCACATAAACGTTTATTGATATTTAGTTTGATGAGTGAAAAATATATTTCAAAATTTTAGGGTTCGTTTTAGGAATTAACACTTCATTTTCAAAATTTAATACTTCACTATCCATAATAATAATTTTGTGTCATTATATTAAAGTACTTCCCTTACTCCCAAGAGTAGAGCTAGATGAACTCCTTTTATCGAAAATTACATTGTAGGTATAAATTTGATATTGCATGTTAGTATATATTTAGTAGATGCTAGGGGTTGAAGAAAGGAAAGAAGGCCCACTTAATTACTATACATTTCTCCATTGACTAACCAAGATCCAAATAAATCTTTCCAAAACCAAATGATTAACCTTGTTTAACTTTTAATTACTGCCATCATACTCCTTGAGCACTAATAGACAGATCAACTAAATTTGGAATACTCAAGTATAATTAAATAAACATGCTTTAGCCTAATCTACCGAAATCAATACTCATTGTATTTGTGCTAATAATTTAATTTATATATACGGATAGTGCAATAACTTTTTATACCATCAGTAAAATTGAACTTATTATACCAGATCACTTATCATTTATTCTCAAGGCTTATTAACTAAAATGTCTTGTAACATTTTAAGTCATCTAACTATATATATTAGCATTTTTTTCTAATTATGTAAATATTACACTATCGGTAGATAAAATTTAAACATACTTACGAACAGGGGCGAAATTAGTAAGGGTTGAAGGGGTTCATTCGAACCCCTTCGAAAAAAAATTACACTGTATATACAAGGTTAAAATTAATTTAATATATATTTAGTAGACGTTGAACCCACTTAGCTTCTTCGTGTGTTTACTTCTTTATATTTTTGAACCCCTTAGTAAAAAATTCTGCTAAGTCATTGCTTATGAATAATAACTCATTAGATACCTTATTAATCTTTTGCGCATGCTTTATAGAAGATGCCGTCCCCGATCTAATAATCCAAATTACAATCATAACCACTGATTATTTTTATGCAAGTGGTAATTATTTGATAAAAACAAAATAAACTACATATAACCTTAAAGAAGACCAAGTCTAGAATTTAAGGTTTTTAAAACAAACGTTGAGACCAAAGTATTAAAGAAAGACCAACGTTAGTATCGATTTTTTTAAAAAACAATTATGGAACTAGCATTGGTCATTAGCTACTGCTAAGTCTACTTTTAAAATTTTTGACTAAGTAAACTTCCAATATTATAGTCTCGATCTACAGGTTTTGTCGTTTCTTTTTTTTTTTTTTTAATTTCGCTTTTGTTATCGTAGTAAGTAACTTCATGTTTACGTTTTCTTTTCAAGATAATAATATTGAATTTAATTTATATATATCAAGTTACACAAAGCATCTTCACAGGTAAGCCTTCTTAAAGTGTTGATTTATAATCTTAACAATAAGATAAATTATATGTTATATCAGATAAATATGACCTGATAATGAAAAAAATTATTTATATTGATTGTGCGCGCGTGTCTTAATAAACTGAGTAATATTTTATTATTTTCTATGTGTACTTTATATGTTATTTTATATTCGTAATAAACTCAGTAAAATTATTTATATATTATTTTAAAAAATAACATATATTTTTTATTTCTTTGAAAAGGAACTAAGAAAAAATAAATTTTTTTGGCATAATTACATGTTATTCAAAATCTACTTATTCAACTGATCCAGATTCATGTAGCTTAAGCCTGATTAAGATGAAAATGTTTTGTACTAGAAACTTCTCTATTTCCTAGTTTGATCCGAGACCGTCAACGACAAAGGGGCAACATCTATCCCTCCACTCCCTCGCCGATGAAAGAAAATGAAGAAGTCTCCGGGTAATAGCCGGATGGCAAAGGATGAAAATTTAAAATTCAGCTGGAGGCCTGCAGCGTGGGTTTGAACCTTGTTGGAGGCAATTTGGTCTCTTCTGGGGTAGGACCTTGGATGTGATATCAGTTGCTCTGTTCTCAAACTCTGGTCATTCAGGCACATCCCGCGATTTACTGGTAGTAGTGTTGAGGGACCGGGACTACTATCTCCATGAATAGTCTGGCGTAAGCCGGGAAGGTGGATATAAAAAAAAAAGTTAGCACTCCTTCCATAATCCATGACTATTCATTTGTAGTTCGTTTTAGAAATAATCAAAAACTCTATGTCTTAATTTATATAACACATTTTCCTTTTTACTCAATTTCAAAAAGAATAATACATTTTCATATTTGACAATAATTTAACTTTAAATTTTACATTTTACGTTTAACGAGATAATCACACAAATATCTTTGAATTATTAAGACCACATGATTTAAAAATCTTCCTTTATTTCTTAAACTTCGTGTTAAGTCAAAAACCTTCGTATATAACGGGACGGAGAGAGTAATGACCTTTATTTTATTTTTTATTTTTTTGTGTCAATCAAATAGATTCAGAAACATATTCTAGATTAGAAATTTATGAATTTTTAGAATGATCTCAAGTTATTACTTTCTCCGTTCATTTTTACTTGTTCACTTTTTACTTTACATATCTCTAAGATTTAATAAATGACGTATATATTTTACCATAAAATCTATATTAATTGATGTATAATCTCAATAAATTTAAAAAATAATTTAAAAATGAGTAATTAATGTTAAAGAAGAAATAAAAAAATTTTGTCTTTTTTTTAATATACTAAAGTGAACAAATAAAAGTGAAATTTATTTTTTTGTTGGTACATAAGTAAAAGTGAACGGCCGAATTCACATTAAAAATAAAGATAGTCTAGTGCATTAAATTCCGATTATATACTGTGGAAACTCGCGTTAAAAAACATACAAATATTTAGTTAAAGAACTATTAATTGGGTTCATATGAACCCTCATTTTGTTGACAATTGGCATTAAGTCTTTGTACTTACCTCAAACTTCAAACATCAGCGACGTTGACACACTTCACGACTTCCCACGAAATTTCACTTATAAAATTACACGTAAAACCACTCCATTAATCAATCATTCCAAAATTCCAATTCAAAAAATATTGTAGTACTCATTTCTCCCTATCTCTTTTTTCTCTCCAATTCTACTTCCCTTGGCCGGAAAATCAAGAATCAGTCCCACAATTATGGAGGTTCATCAAAAACGGAAATATTCACATAACGGAGAAATCGAAGTAAAGAAGCAAACAAAAACGGAGAAAATGACGGAAAGAGTAAAGAGACCGTGGTGGAGGACGACGAAGTAGAGGAGTTCTATGCTATCTTACGGAGAATACGCGTGGCGGTGAAGTATTTCGAGAAAGAAAAGTCTGAAGGTGGAAGCAATAACAAACCCAGTGTAATCTTTCCTGTGAAATTTGAGGATAGTAGAGTATACGCAGATCTTATTCTTACTTTGGAAAGGTAGAGAGACCGAAGGCGGCTGCACCGGGAAAAATCTAGGGGTGGCACAGTCGTGGAATTCGGCTTTGCTGACGGAGGATTCTAAACGGGTTGTTGACGGCGTTAAGGAGAAAGAAAGAGTGGAGGATAATGCGGGTTTGGATCTTAACGCTGACTGACCCGGTTACTGATCCGAAGTCAGAATCCGATTGAAGTAAATTCTTTTTTTATTTTTCTGCTTACTTTTTAGGAGTATTTTGACTTTTAATCTGTTTTTCTTCTATCCTCATTGTGCTTCGGATGAGTTTGTAATTATACTAATGATGTATCGAATCTAATTATTGTTACAAAGATATTTTGGTAATTTACGTCTATTAATGGAAGTTCTCAACGTACAAGTTATTGAAATTTCAAATACTCCTGTTTTTTCTGCTGTAGTTATTGGTACAACAATTGTTGAACAGTTAGGGGTGGTTTGGTTAGCAGATTAAACTATCCCGGAAGTTCGATGCGATAAGAAAGGATATTCAGGATTAAGTTTGTAATTAAATTTATTGTGTGTTTTTTATGCTGCAAATCAAATACAATATAAATTTAATTTTGGGATATATCACCTTATCCCGTGTACCAAATGGCCCCTGAGAGATACGTTATTTGGTTGATAGTTTAGTTATGCGGGATTGTTTACGTAGTAAATAATACTATATATGTTGAATAATAACGTGTTGATTATTATTATACAATGAATAATAATAAATAGTTTGGTATTTTTTTAATATTAAAACCGTATAATGTGTGTGAAGTTTAATAACAAAATCTAAACATTATATTATAAAATAGTTTAGTGTCAATTTAACCAGTCGAGATTACAACAATTGTCGTTTAGAAGGGCTTTCACCCTGCTTAAAATACAAAGGTTGAAGAAACACTGTGAAAATAGTAAGCGACCTATAATCACTGGTTAAACCTAGTTGAAGACTGTTTTATTGATGTGCAGGTAGTCTGCATCTTCAAGAACATGTCTATTTTATTGAGCCCCTCTCTCTGTGAGACTGCCTGTATTGTTACGCCTTACGTGAGTGTCGATTGAAACTAAACCGACAAACAATTTTCTCTACCTTTAAGGCCGTGATAGTTACAACTACTACTCATTCATTGGGGCTTATCAATCGCCATCTCCCCTATCAATTAAGTTACCAACTTCCTTAACCTTATGACACCAACAAGCTTTAGCCTCATTATTAGTGAATATTAATAGAATATTTATCATATATTTTGTAATTATTAGTGTTGTATAATTATGGTAATTATATGATCCCTTTTTATATTAGGATTCCACATTGTAGACATTATATATATACATATTGTATTAATGAGACAGGCTCCCCAAGGGAGATTAATACAATTCTACATGGTATCAGAAGCCTAAGCCCCAAAACCTAAAAGTTCTTTTCCTTTTCCGGCGGTCTGCCCGAGAACACCCTGTGCTCTCTTTCCTCTACTTGTCAGAGCTACATGCCTGTCCCTTTTCCTTTGTTCCCCTGTTTCTTTTTTTTTTCCCCGCAGACCACCGGGAAAAGCAACACCTACTTCTCCTTAGGCCTCCCCCCTCCCGTTTCTTTTCACCACTCATTTGTGTCCTCTGTTTACTGCTTCTGCCCGAGAAGCAACAGTACCCACGTGAAAAGTAAAGTCTTTGTTAGAAACCAAGAGTTGTTTTTTGTTTTCTCGTGAAAAGCAGATACACGATAATGAATTCTCCCACACCGTCCAATTCTGGAGACCAATTTTGGGCCCAATTTTCGAGAGCCTACCAGTCTGCTCCAAGCCTCTCCCAATACAATTTGGGCTCGATTTTCGTCACATTGACTCCATAACAGCTCGATAATGCGTGGTACATGGATACGGGCGCCACATCTCATCTCATCAACAATTCAGGTAATCTTCCTCAACTGCGCCAGTTACCGACCCCACAATCTATTATGGTCGGTAGTGGTCATCGCATTCCAATTTAAGGATTTGACCACACCCTTACCCCACCACTGCATCCCCACTTCTCTCTTCAAAACGTCCTTTATGCACCAAACATCATAAAAATCTAATTTCTGTAAGAAAATTTGTCACCGATAATTCTGTCTCAATTAAATTTGACCCGTTTGGATTTTTCGTAACGAACCTACGTACCGGAAAACTCCTTACGAGATGCAATAGTGAGGGAGACCTATATCCGTTCCTACCCACATCCGCTGCTAGTGTCACTCCTCCCACCGTTCTAACAACTATATCTCCCTCTACGTAGCATAGTAGACTTAGTCATCCGGGTTCTCACATTTTTTATTCTCTTAGAAATCGAAATTTAATCCAATGCAACAAAGGGAATCTTTCTCATAGTTGCTCATCGTGTCAGTTAGGGAAATACGTTAGACTACCATTTGTGACTTCTATGCGTACTACTTTATCTCCCTTTGATATTATTCACGCTAATGTATGGACATCTCTCATAACCAGCAACTTAGGCCACAAATACTATCTGGTATTTTTGGATGATTTCTTTCACTTTCTTTGGTTCTATCCACTCAAACTCAAATCTCAAGTGTTCTCAATGTGATAATGGTCGTGAGTTTAATAATTATTTCTTTCATAATTTTTGTGCGGCTAGCGGCATGATTTTCGTTTCTTATGCCCCCATACCTCCCCTCAAAATAGAAAAACCGAACGAATTCTTCGGACCATTAATACTATGATTAGTACCCTCATTTTTCATGCGTCGCTCCCCCCTAATTTTTGGGTATATGCATTAAAAATGGCAGAAAATATTCTCAACATTCTACCTACCCCGTGCGATTCAAAATAAGACACCTACCGAAATTCTCTACCGTCGGATCCCCACCTATGACCACCTTAGAATTTTCGGTTGTCTATGTTACCCAAATATGACATCCATGACATCTCACAAATTAGCACCCCGGTCTACTCCGCGCGCCTTCCTAGGTTTCCCATCAAACCATATGGGGTACCTGTGCTATGAGCTCTCCACTAACAAAATTATAATTTCTCGCCACGTCAACTTTGTCGAATATGTCTTCCCGTTTGACAACATCAAAAATTTTTGAGTCACTGATTACAAATTCCTCGAAGATTCGTACCCATCACTGCTTGTCCAATAGGTATTCCGTAAGGCGACCACTGTTCCGGTGGCCGCAGACGCACCAACTGCCACCATCGGCAGTCCAGTCACTAGTGGTGACACCACCCCTATTGTCCCATCACCGTCTGCCACCACCGGAAATTTCCCTACTACATCCCTATCACCTTCCCGCTCTTTGTCACGACCGTCGCCGACTGCCACCACCATCGACAGTCGGCCCGTCGACTCGGATATCACAACCAGACATCTTTCATATCGTTGTGTTGTCACCCTAGACCGATATCGATCCACCGTCCCATCACATTTCAGTAACCCCACCAGGTATCGGACACACATGCTGCACCACCATTATCACACCACCGGACCACCCCTCTAGTCCCAAACCGCCACCGACGTCCTACCCTACAGCACCCACCACCACCCGTATCGTTCTACCTAGACCAGTGCTACCACCGACCCCACTGTCAACCCAGATGTCCACCACTCCATTGGGCCCTCCTCCTAGAACCTGATTTTACCACTACGCCTAGTTGCGGACCCAAACCCCCTATCTGAACCCGACTGATAAACCAGACCTGAAAACCAGACTACCCCTGCCCCCTCAGGCCGTATGGAAAGCCGTGCCCAACACGGAATTTTCAAACCCAAAATCCAATTTAACATATCCTTACAAATCATCTCCCCAATTCCTAAAAGCCCAAAATTAGCCAAGCAAGACCCTAGTTGGAATGCGGCCATGTGTTATGAATTTAATGCTTTAACAAAACAACATACTTGGGATTTGGTTCCCATACCGGAAGGGGTGGATGTGATTCGATGCATGTGGTTTTTTTATCACAAATTCAGAGACATTGGTGACCTAGAGAGATATAAGGCAAGACTTGTTGCTAATGGTATAAATCAGCAGGAGGGTATTGATTGTGGTGAGACATTCAGTCTGGTTGTTAAACCGGCTACCATTTACACCATTCTGAATATTGCTATGGGTAAGCATTGGCCCACTCATCAGCTTGATGTGAAAAATATATTTTTACATGAGGACTTGAAAGAAACTGTTTACATGCACCAACCGCCTGGTTTTGTCCATCGAGCAGGCCCTCAGTTTGTATGCCATCTCCGTAAGTCACTTTATGGTCTGCAACAAGCTCCTAGAGCATGGTATGATCATTTTGCACAATATATTATGCGATTCAGATTTGTATGTAGCAAGTGCGATAATTTTCTTTGCATCTTTCATCAAGGTAACATCATCACTTATTTATTATTATATGTGGATGACATTGTGCTTATTGCCTCATCTGATCTGTTGAAAAATGAGATAATTGCATTGCTCATAGCCGACTTTTTCCATGACCGACTTGGGAAAGCTAAGTTATTTTTTAGGGATATCATTGACTAGATCTACAGACTCTATGTTTCTATGTCAACGTAAGTATGTAGAGGATATAGTACACATGGCTAAAATGGCAAACTGCAAGATTATGTCCACTCCAGTTGACACTAAATCAAAGCTTAGTGTTGTTGATGGTAATCCGGTGTTCGATCCTACACTTTACAGGAGTATTGCAGGTGCCCTACAGTATTTCACATTCAGTAGGCCTGATATTGCTTATGTTGTTCAGCAAGTGTGTATGTTCATGCATGTCCTAGGGAACCTCATTTTACTGCTCTTAAGCATATCATCAGATATATTAAGAGCACACTTGATCATGGATTACATTTATATCCCTCTGCACCTACCAGGTTACTATCATATACGGATGCAGATTAGGCAGGTTGTCTGGACATGCGATTCTCCACCTCCGGCTATTGTGTATTCTTAGGGGATAATCTAGTTTCATGACCTGCCAAGAGACAGGCCACACTATCCCGTTCGAGTGCAGAATCAGAGTACAGAGGCGTTGCAAATGTTGTTGCTGAGATCTGTTGGCTCCGAAATCTACTTTTAGAGCTTCAGTGTCCTTTGCGTAAGGCGTCTATAGTATATTGTGATAAAATATCTGCTATTTTATTATCTCACAATCCGGTTCAGCATCAGCGAACCAAACACATTGAAATGGATATACACTTTGTTCGTGAGAAGGTTGCTATCGGACATGTCAAGGTATTGCATGTGACTTCTTCATATCAGTATGCGGATATATTTACTAAAGGACTCCCTAGACAGCTATTCCTCGACTTCAGATCCAGTGTAAGCGTCCGGCCTCCTCCCGCTCCGACTGAGGGGGTGTATTAGTGAATATTAGTAGAATATTCACCATATATTTTGTAATTATTAGTGTTGTATAATTATGATAATTATAGGATTCCTTTTGTATTAGGATTCTACATTGTACACACTATATATATATATATATATATATATATATTGTATTAATGAGAAAGGGTCCCCAAGAGAGATTAATACAATTCTACACTCATCATGATCTTACAACTTTGTGGAGATTTTGCTCAGGCCTGGTCACTTTATGAGGAGGCACCCTTCTCCCGAAGTTATATGGTTAATTTGTCGAGTTTCTTAGAAAGTTAATTATCTCATGCCCCTAAGTATTCTCCGTGAGGAGCGACCGGTTGGTTCACCATACCCCGATCTAGCATTACTCATTCTCTAGGTTCGAAGGGATTCAGTAACTCCCGACACAAGAGATATAAAAGAAAAATTTGCACTAGATCTCCAGTTTCCATGGTCGATTTTTATAACTATCTTTTTTTTTACGATATAAATTATCTTTTCATATCAATATATGTAGCTTAAAATCATTTTAATTTTGAAAATTGATACTTCAACCTTCTGAAGTGATGTTTTTTCTTTTCCCTTTTTTGATGATTACAGTGGTTCCACTCTATATGGTTGAAATGCAATTCCACCTGAAATAAGTTACACATTGAGCTTAAAGTAAAAAATCTGGTGGTTGTCGAATTCATTACTCCTTAAAAGTCCAAAATTCAATGAATCCAAAGTTAGGACTTGATATTTATGAAAATGTGTGATAGAGAAAGTCTTTGGAAGTAGATAATGTCATAAACACCCTATAAGTTGAACTATCTGGATAATATATTATCCTTATATAGACAAGAGGGGGTCCTTCAACCAAAAGATTGCGGATTCGAGTCACCGAAAGAACAAAAGGGGAACTCCTGTGGGAGGAGTTTAAAAAAAAAATTATCCTTCTGTATACGTAGTTATAAAGTGTAGAGGAACCACACTAATTCATCCCGAATTTGATGGCTAAATTCTACTATAGTGACCATGTTATAAGAGAGGTTCTTCGAAAAAATAGCCCGACGACAAGATGATAAAAAACTTAACATCTCTCGTTCTTATGAAAATTAAAATGGAAAAGAGTCAAAAATACCTTTAACGTATTGAAAATGGTTCAAAATTTCCCTCCATTCACCTATTGATTCATAATTGTAACGTTTAATCTTAGTCTAAAATTGTGGGTTACAACAATTGCAGAAAACGGGAAGTAAGTAAATATTACAAATTGCTAGAAAAGATAAACTAAAGATTACAACAAACTGGAATCAAGAACGTTACAAACTCCTTGTGATTTGCTGAGTCGAGTGATGACACTCTGTCTTTAAGACAAGATTGCCCCGTATATATCATTTTACGTTGTCGGGAAATAGTTTCCCAAGATACAACATTAACTTAACAAATGAGCAAAGGAAACTCAAGTGTTACTCTTGAAGAACTTTGAGTATAGTAAACTTGCTAGAGAGGAAGAAGAAGATTTCAAAAAAATTCTGTAAGTGTTTTCTTGGTGTTCAACAATTGAGCCAAATGCCTCAATTTATAGTGTAATGAGATGACCCCTCAACTAGCCAACTAATGTCCTTCAATAGCCATGTAATGACACTTATTGAGGGGTTACATTCAGCCAAATAATGGAGATTCAATGCTCCAAAACCATCCCAAAAGTCAGAACTTTTCATCTTCCCATCGCAACATTCTTCCTCCGAAGCGTCGTGGCGCTGCCTGGGAGGCGTCGCGGCGCTCCGACGCCTCGGCTCTGATGGGGCTGCGTCGTGGTCCTTCGCGGCGATTTCCGACTCGTTTCATCTTACACTTCTTCCGTCGTTTATCAATGTGGAATACTTGTCATTTGGCCAATAACCGTCCATCATTCTATGTCTCAAACCTCTCACTTACGTACCAATATCTCTTTCACTAATGAAATTTGTGATACTTGGCACTACGTGTGCACGTGTGTGAAAATGATATTTCTGACGTGCGGGGCCCCAATTGTTAGAATCATAAATAATGATAAACTTAATTCCATATTAGTAAATTTATAATAATCCCCTCTTGAAAGAGATTTTGGCGCACTCACATGGTGCCTTTTCCAATAATCTTTCAGCGGATCGATGTTGCATCAGGAGAGGTAGCTTCAGCTTTGAACCTTCCATAGTTGAATACCATTGGACTTACTTACTGCGCGGTGAACGTGATGTCTTGAACCGTCAGTGTTTAGTGTAAGCCAAGTCAATGGTACCAACACAACAACTACCCTTACTCTGTTCTTCGTAATGTTTTGTCCGTTGTGGCCGTGGACAGTTCTTGGATTCTTCAGTGCGTTCATTTGAAACGGTCTGTCCTCGCACTTAAATAGGTGGTCTCCTACAAGGTATCATGCTATATCCCACTTTCCAAGTGTTAGGAACCATTAAAAGTTTCCCCAAACCTAACCTCAACCGTTGAGGATCATTAAAGGTTTTGAAAACTCAACCTTAACCCATACTGCAGATAACACTTAACATCTATCGCGGGAATGGATTTGGGTTTATGTTCATTACAGGGATCATAACCCGAAGTGCTCTTACTTCCACCGACGCGCTCAACTGAACCTTTACAGCTTAGTTTTCCCATTGAACCAAATTCCTGGAATCTCTAGTCAGTAAGGTTGGGTTACCACCGTATTGGTCCTTAAAGCTTGGGTTTTAAGCTCATTCCCCTAGACAAGCAGAATAACTGATATTTGGGTAAGCCATTTGTCAGTGGGTCCGCTATGTTATCCTTTGATTTTATGTAATCAATGGATATTATACCAGTGGTGATCAGCTGCCTAACGGTCTTATGTCTCCGTCGAATATGACGAGACTTGCCGTTGTACATAGAACTTCGTGCCCTTCCTAGAGCCGATTGACTGTCGCAGTGGATCATTACAAAAGGTACTGGTTTGTCCCAACAAGGAACATCTTCTAAGAAGTCATGAAGTCACTCAGTTTCTTCTCCTACTTTGTCTAAAGCGATAAACTCTGATTTAATCGTAGATCGGGCGATGCAAGTTTGCTTAGAGGATTTTCAAGACACAACCCCACCACCAATTGTAAATATATACCCACTGGTGGACTTGGTGTTCTCTATATCAGATATCCAGTTTGCATCACTGTACCCCTCTAGTACAACTGGATATCTCGAATAATGCAACACGTAAGTTCCCGTGTATTTCAGGTATCGTAGTACCCGATTCAACGCCTTCCAATGATCATTACTCGGATTATGGGTAAACCTAGCCAACTTGCTTATGACATCAAACTCCCAATCACTTATGCATATTGCTCCTGGCATACGGGTGCACCACAATTTTTATCAAGCTTTAGATTTCTATCAAGTGGTGACTTCATAGGCGAACTGTCAAACATCTCGACCTTTCTCAACGCATCCTCGATGTAGTGAGACTGAGATAAGACTAGTCTGTCAGACGTCTTAGAAATCTTTATCCCTAAGATGACATATGTGAGACACATATCCTTCATGTCGAAGCATTTTTTCAACATGTTCTTAGTCTCTAGGATCAATCTAGGACTGCTCCCTATGATCAGCATGTCATCTACGTACAGGCATATCATGACGAACGAGTCAGAGTTACCTTTCGTGTAGACACATTTGTCACACTCATTAATGGAGATCCCTTCGATAGTAGAGTACTATCAGATTTTTTGTGTCATTGCTTCGGGGAATGTTTCAGCCCGTACAGAGATTTGACAAGTCGACAGACTTTCTTCTCTTGCCCTGAAACCACATACCCCTCAAGCTTCTTGATGAAATATGTGGCCACCAATTCTTGCACTGGAACCACATACAGAGATTTGACATGCAGAATATATGAGTTTTTTAATGAAATATGTGGCCACCAATTCTTGGGCTTCTTCTACGGCGAGTTTGAAATACTCTTCAATGGTACAATGGTGAATGAAGAGGAAGAAGTGTTGAGTTTTTTTTATAAATATGGATTTGGATTAATGGGTCGGTTAGATTTAATTACTCCTGAACCAATAAATAAATGCCATATATTTCATTAATAAACTCATATATTATACATCAACTTCTGCTAAAAGGAAGGATAATTTTAGACTAAACTTAAATATTAAGGCCAATTACGAGCTAATAAATGAAAGATGAACAACTTTAAACCATTTCCAATACATTAAGATTTATATTTAAGCCTATACTTCTACCCCTCCTCGATACACGATGGAGAATGAGAAAAATATTCAATGTGTACTTTATCATGAGAATTGATATATTGTACAAAAATGGAAAGGAGTGAGATATTTAAATTAAAAACAAATGATAAAATAAATATCTGGAAAAACAACCAAAAAATAGTATAAAGATTGAATAAGAAAGAGAATTTTGAGATCATATTTAAAAATTGTTATTTTTATTAAAATGTATTTTAATATAATATTCAGACTTGAAAGTGTAAAAAGGTGGCGGTCCATGAATTACGATGTTAAGCGGAAATATTCATTGGCTTCCCTTTTAGGAAGAGCTATTTAGTGAATGATCATCTTTTTATTTCTTTTATAATTTGTTACTTTTTAGATCATATTCTAAATATTTTTTCTGAGCAAACTGAAAAATTTATAAGAAAACGTTAGAGCATAATCTAAAATTTTGTTAACATTAAAGATAGTATAAATATGTTGTCAGTCCAAAGATTATATTCAGAAATTTTAAAAATATGAACAAAATCTAAATAGTGACATTAAAAGAATCATTTATGTAAATCAGCAAACGCTAAGTTGGTTAAAGACCACAAGCTTTAAAATGGGCCTATACTTTTTCTCAATGGGCTTAGACCCAATTGGTAAACGGGGACTACACTTGCTTAACAAATCTCCCAAATTCTTGAATATTAAGGTTACCAAATTATATACTGAAACTTTTTATCTACCCCCGACGTTTATACCGAATAAATAAATAGATGATATTTATATTTTTATACACTAATATCTCTTAAAAACTGTTAATAATGTATATTTTGACCACAATATATTAATTAATCATAATTAACTGACAGGGATTACTATTTGGATTGTAATTTTTTCTTCAATTATAACGTCAAAAAATATTTTAGATCTTTTTAATATTTTGAAGTAGCCTTACCTTTACACCTGTTTTATTTAGTTTATGTATTTTTAGAAGATTGAACAATGCCTGAAATCAATTGTAAAATTAAGAAATTTGGACACCTACTCTGAACCCCTCATTCATTTTGTAGCAAAAGATGTATATATTTTTCAAATGAGTAAACTTCAAAAGTTGAAAAGCACAAATGCACAATATAAACCCAGTAATGGATTGTTTGATATTTAATATGAAGATCAATACAATTTAAAGTATTTCTCCAACAAATCCCCCCCCCCCCCCTTAAGCTACTACTATTCTATTCATACCATTCTTTTCTTTCTTAAGAACCTAAAATCTATGTTGCTCGAAGTCTCTAAAATGCTGGCGTATCTGTGTCGGATCATACAAACTTTTGAAGGCTCCGACACACACATGTTGACATTACTGAAGAGTCCGAGCAAAATAGCCTAAAATGATTACATTATAATATAAAAACACTAGCCAAAGTTACAAAATTCATCGATATTATCAAGATTCCAAATACAAACTAAACATTGTTTACAAGTTCAATCCCATCTTTTTTAGTCTCCAAATCCTCTGTCTTCTGCATCTGAATAGGCTTGAAAGTATACAATCTTGCACAAAACAAATAGTAAATTAAGTTAACCACTTGTAGAATTGTGATTAACCAATAAAAGTACTCTAATTTCCCCTTGTTCAAATTATTATCAGGCAGCCAATTTGTTCCACCAGGTCCAGAAGTAAATTTATGCACTAGTGAAACCAAAAGAGTACTCAAATAATTTCCTGCTGAAATTGATGTCCAAAATAATGCAGTGGCAGTACTTCTCATACTCTCTGGTGCTTGATCATAGAAAAACTCAAGATGTCCAATTGACATAAATGCCTCAGCAATACCATGTAGACAATATTGTGGCACAAGCCAAAATACTGAAATCGGGATAATAGCCTTCGATTTATCGACTAGTCCATGACTCAACGCTACTTCTTTTCGTTTGACTTCAATAAATCCGGCTACTAACGTGGCCAAAACTGAAATTGAGAACCCTATTCCCATCCTGCTTAGGAACGAAATGCCACGTTCGAGCCCTGTGAATTTACGTGCTATAGGGACTAAAAAGCGGTCATAGAAGGCGATGGTGCATAACATTGATGTTAATGTGAAGACAGTCATCGATGCAGCTGGGATTTCAAAGGAATTTATTAGGTGCCGGTCCATTGTTTTGGCCTGTTGGATCGAGAATGTGTGTTGTTGGGCGTATGCTGTGATCAAGATGATCCCGGATGCCCATATTGGCCCCATTCTTATGACCGATTTTAGTTCTTCTACGCGATGGACAGTGTTTAGCCTCCATAGATTGGGAGATTTCGGATTGTCTTCCTCTGTTACTATTGCTGCCCTGTCCAATAATCTGAAAACAAAAAAAAAAAAACGTTAAATTTTTTTTATTCGCATTTTGGTTCTTGAATAGCAAAATGAGAACTTCCCCTTCCAAAAATGAATTCAAGAGTAAAAAAAATAGTAACAATAGTCCAATGAATTATGATCAATTGCCTTTAGACATTATCATGTTGATTCTCATATTCAAAACAGAATATAATTAAGTAATTAAAAGATGTTCTTTCTATAATAGTTTAAGTTTTTAGATAAGATGATCACAAAATATAATACTCATGAAATCGTCTTAAGCTGATTCACTCAAGAGTCAAGAAACTAATAACAATATTCGAATGAATCTTTATCAATTGTTTATAATGGTTTTTTTTTTCTTGAAGATTTTCAGACAATAGCATGTTGTCTTTCTTGATCAGGTATCAAAATACTGCAGGTAAAGTCCTACATTGGGACGTATGTTGCTCGAACTCTTTAAAAATACTGCCGCATCCGTGTTAAATTCTAAAAAATACACTACTTTTGGAGCATCTGACACGCATCTATCGACATTTTTTAAGAGTCATCCGAATTTGACTAGATCCTTTACACTAGCTTATAAATTAACTCCAATTATATTCTAACTTAACCAATCACGGATCTGTATTTTTCACAGTAAAAAAAGTCACCAGTCACATGAATTGAAACCAGAACCAATTCAATGTTTTTTCTTCCAATTTTCTCAATGTGCCAAATAGTTTAATAGCAGTCTGTGACCACCTAGATATTATTGGAGACAAATTGAGAAATTTGATAGTACACTTTCAAAAACACAACTTTTGGCTGTATTTATCAACTTGTTTTCTGGTTTCTATTGGCCTCAGTACTGATTCTTGCAGTAAAAACTAAACTAAAGGGGAAAGTTGAAAAAATTCAATGAATCTTGATTTTGATGGGGGTGTAAAAAGACAAATAACAGGACAGACAAATATGAATCACTCAGACACAGAAACATGTAATGCTTCACATAATGTTTTTGGCAGCACAAAAAATAGACATACACGTACAAATTGATTGATGATTGATGAATTTTATTAGCCAGACATTTAATATTACAGAAAGGGACATTTTGAACCAATTTCAGTTATTGGTTAAGGGGATTTTTGAATTAAATAGAGAAAAGGTTTATCTCCTTGAAAAATATTTGATTGATTCAATCAAAGATAGAACAATCACTAAGTTTTCACCTCACATTAGAATATTCTAATTTCTTGATCTCTTCATTCTTTACTCTTATCTGATGCTAAAGAATTGAACCAATTTCAGTTACTAAACAATTCTTAATTCCATTATTTTCTCCAAGTGAAAAGTAAGCATACTGGTTCAAACTAACATGTGATGCATATGCAAGACAAAAAAAAGAAAAGGGAATCAACTTACATATACCAGCAATCTAAAAGTTATTAATACAACGTAATTTAACCTGTTATAACAAATTACCTGCTTTATTTTACAGGTACTAGTTTCACTAATTATGGAGAGTAACATATTGTTATGTTTTAAGTGTATACTACTATTGTATAGAAGTTAACTTTTTAAAAAAGGTTATATACACTCACAGTGTAAATGATTTTTAACTATGGGTGCACCTTAACAGATTATAGTAGATTTTCATCATTCTATTTTTCAGATTACCATATTAGACTTGATATAAAGAGCTATCTATTGTTGTAAGCTATGTTGCTCGAACTCTTCAAAAAGGTCGTTGCACCTCTGTATCTGATCCTCCAAAAAATGCATTATTTTTGGAGGATTCGACGCGCATGCTGTGACATTCTTGAAGAGTCTGAGCAACTTAGATTGTAAGTCGATTTCACGATCTAAAAAATACATACACAATCAATGTATAGAACTTAAACTCAGATAAACGAAAACGACTTACTTCATTTGCTTAGTGTGGACAAGCTTGCCAGCAGTAGAAATATCAGCATCAATCTCTTCATTTTGGTATAAAAACTTAGGCTCATTTACCATGTCCAATTTCCTCTTCTTGTAGGCAGCAACACAAACTTGCAACAGCCTAGTGAAAGGGCTACCAGCAGGATCCAAATTTCTATACAAAGGGTATCCAAATATGAACACAACAATTGAAATAAGCATAGCAATTGTTGGTACTCCAAATCCAACACCCCATCCAATATTATCTTGGATATAAACAATTACTGTGACAGCCAAAAGCATTGAAAATCCCATACTGAAATAGTACCAATTAAAGAATTTCCATGTTTGTGTTTTTTGTTTTGGATCATTTTCATCAAATTGTTCTGCCCCAAATGCAACAACACAAGGCCTAATGCCACCTGATCCAAAGGCTGTTAGGAGTAGTGACACATAGAGGATGGCTAATTGGCTTGAATTTGCTTCTTTGCAATATTCATCATCTTTGCAAGATGGTGGCCTTAGTTGTGGAAGTATTGCTGATAATGTTAAAATGACCATGCCCTGAAAATTAATCAAAAGAACATGAAATCAATCAAAAAGGAAAAAAATAATTAGAGGACGGGTGCTTTGGAGAAATGGTAAAAAGTTGTTTCCGTTTGACTTATAGGTTACGGGTTTGACTTATGTAATCAACCACTGATGCTAGTGTCAGGGTATACTTCCTACATCATATTTCCTTAGAGTGCAACCCTTCCCCGAACCCTGCTAAACGCGGAATACTTGTGCACCGGACTGATCTTGTTTTTAATTAAGAAATTTAAATAGAAAAGTTCACTGTACATGTTGTATTAATGAATTTGGCTTCTACGTGCTGGCACTGTAAGAGGGTCGTTAATCTATTAGGTAACTTGAAGGATAATTATAGGTAACATGTTATAAAAAGTGGAATTAACAACCTGAATAATAAGGCATGTTATATAACAACATGTTAAAAATTCTTTAATAGTGCAAAAAAATCTTAATATTGTCAGAGTATGTAAGTTAGATCTTATTAGTTTGGTTTTGAAAAGACAAGAAGAGAAGCTAATTGTTCACTTGCACGTTCCACCATAAGGCTAATTAGAAAATATTAAACTGTCAGTGACATTTCATGAATAATTATGCAAAATGTACTTAGTTTTCTAGCACCGAAGTTCACATGACATCATATTATAGTATATTCAATCCCAAATTAAGTCATTCACCTAATATGTCTTATCCATTTCAAATTTATCAAAGAAATCAGCCATTTTATAAGTGTTTCAAGAAAGTAGTAAAAATTACAACACCCTGCACTAAACTATCATATTTACTTTGACATATAACCTCAAAAATAAAAGAATTCTATTTGCTTACGTCACATACTAATAGTATAAAAAACACTATCCAAATATATTTCAACTTGTTATAGCAGCCAATCTGCTTTCTTACCTGATTAATTAATCCCATTTTTTAGTTAAGTGAAACGATTGTGTAAATATTTTGCTATGTTACTCAGAAGGGTATTAAAATTTAGAGTTTATAGGTTCTGAGTTTTTCACCAAATTCATAGTCGTCATAGTTATTGGTGTTCACAATTAAATACTTACATGTATTTGATAAAATTTTATTAACGTGTATTACTAAATATAACTCATATATTTTATAATATTTAGTGTTGTATAAATATGATAGATATATGATTCCTATTGCATGAGGATTCCACATTGTACACGCTATATATATTTGTATTAATAAATACTGATACCAGGTAAGATTGTATTAATCTCCCTTGGCCAGTCTTTCTCATTAATACTAATATATATAGTGTGTACAATGTGGAATCCTCATGCAATAGGGAACTTATATCTACCATAATTATACAATACTGAATATTACAAAATATATGGGTTATATCTAGTAATACACGTTAATAATTTCCTATAATCAAATACAGTGTTTAAACAAAAGTTAGTGGGTTCGTCCGCACCCATATAACTGATACTTTCCCTCCGTCCCTGCTATTGGGGCATAGAACTTAAACTCCAGAAAAGAAAATGAGATAGAGACTTACAATTTGGTAAATGATAGAAGCAACTGTTATAGTCCAAAACCTTCCAGCAAAAGTATCAGCAATGAAAGCTCCAAGCAAAGGTGTTAAACTTGCAGTGCCACCAAAATTTGTAAGAGTATTTGCTGCTTTTGTCAATGGAAGATGGAGCTCATTTGTCAAGTAAATGATCATATTAGTACCAAATCCCACCACTGCCAACTTCTCACATATCTCATTTGCTACAAAAAAAAAAAACAATACACATAACTTTAATTTCAACTTAGTATTCAAGAAAATAAACAAATTATGTAGTTTCAAGAATAAAAAAATTGAGTGAAAAGTTGGAAATAATGAACTAACCAAAGATGAAGGGCATAGTGATCATTCCACCCTTCATTCTTTTAGAGGTGTTTTCTTTCTTCTTATTCATCACTTCCATTTTTGTTAGTTCATATATGTTGTGGGATTTAAATGATCCCTAAAGCTCCACTATTTATAGGATATGCCAGAGCTTAAATTTGGTAACTAGGTATATAACATGTCATGTGACCTTGTCGTTAAAAAAATACAATTATTATGACCTAACCTCAATATCTTGAAATTAATTTATTAAACTCTTGATGACTTATGATTGTTTTTTTAGTCATATTGCATGTGTTTTATTTTACATAGAAGTATTTGACTGAACACTCACTACAAGAAAATGCTTATTTTGGGGAGGTTTTTTCTTAATTTTATGGCGGTTTCCGACCTCCGTAAATGGAATTGTGGAGGTTTTAAGAAACACCAAGGTTATGTGTGTCACGACGCATTTTGTGGCGATTTTAAAAAACCTTCACGACGACCTCCCAAATTGAAAGTGTAATTAGTGGGGTTTTAAAGTCAACTAAGGGTGGTCTCTGATCTCCACAACTTGATTTTAATACTCCAAAATATTTAATTTATGATGGTTTTTGAAAGAAATAATCCCCTTGATTATTTTCATTGATTGAAAGAGTATATATACAATTTACATATTTCCATAATAGGAGAATCATATTCCTATTCTACTCCTAAAATCTTATTCTACTTGAACACTAACTATACAATTATGGTAATACAAATATTATGGTAATACAAAATACTAATTACACCACAACATTACCTAAACTAGGAGACTAAACTATTACCTAAATTATATACATAATACACGGTCAACCGAGAGCCCATATACATAATATACACATGTATATTGTGTGTATATTATGTATATTTAACACACCCCCGCAGTCATAGCGGGCGATCTTCGAACGCTGAGACTGTCCCGAAAATCTTCAAACAGGACCGAGGGAAGACCCTTTGTAAAGATGTCGATGATTTGATACCTGGACGGGACATGACAGACTCGTACATGACCACGAGCAACCTTTTCGCGAACAAAGTGAATGTCCATCTCGATATGTTTAGTGCACTGGTGCTGAACCGGATTACCCGACAGATAGATGGCATTAATATTATCACAATAAACCAAGGTCGCTTTCTGGATAGGACAATGAAGCTATAACAGCAAATTACGTAACCAACATGATTCAGAGACCACATTAGCTACCCTCAATGCTCAGCCTCGGCTCTGGAGTGGGACAAAGTCGACTGACGTTTCGCAGACCAGGAGACCAAGTTATTACCAAGAAACATGCAATAGCCAGACGTAGACTGTCTGGTGTCCAGACAGCCACCCAATCAGCATATGTATATGAGACAAATGTTGACGTTGATGAAAGATATAAATGCACGCCATAGTCAAGTGTACTCTGAATATACCGAAGGATGCGTTTGAGCGCATTCATGTGCTCAACTCTGCAAGCATGCATAAACAAACACACATGCTATACAACATACGTAATATCCGATCTCGTGAATGTAAGATATTGAAGGGCCCTTGCAAGACTGCGATAGCGGATCGGATCCTCGTATGATGCGCAGGCCGCGACACCAAGTTTGGGCTTAGTATCAACTGGAGTGGAAGTGGACTTACAGGATGACATCCCAACCCTCTCGATGATCTCAACCGCATACTTTCTTTGAGACAAAAACAAACTATCTGAATGACGCTTGACGACAATCCCCAAAAAGTAACTCAAGGGCCCTAGGTCTTTCATAGCAAACTCAGAGCTGAGCAAGGCCATGATAGACTGGCGTAAGGCATCGGAAGAGGCAGTCAAAATGATATCATCCACATACAACAGGATGTAAGCTAAGGACGAACCACGACGGTAGATGAACAAGGAATTATCTGACCTGATGTGTGTGAACCCAATAGTCAAAACAAAGTCAGCAAACCTCGTATACCAGGCCCGTGGAGACTGCTTAAGCCCATATAAGGACTTCTTCAACAAACAGACATGATGAGGATGGTTGGAATCCCCGAATCCCAACAGCTGATGCATATAGATTGTTTCCTTGAGATCACCATGTAGGAAAGCATTCTTGACATCCAACTGATGAATAGGCCATGCCTTTGAAAGAGTCAAGCTAAGCACAGTGCGAATGGTAGCCGTCTTGACCACCGGACTAAACGTCTCACCACAATCCACACCAACCTGCTGAGTCTTACCATCACCCACAAGTCGCGCCTTATGTCGGGCAAATGACCCATCTGAATTGTCCTTATGAGCAAAAATCCATATAGACCTAATAATATTAATACCAGATGGATGGGGCACCAACTCCCACGTCTTATTATCAATAAGAGCATTATATTCATCAGTCATAGCAATTTTCCAATTCGGGTCATTTAACGCAGACACAGGATTACGAGGTAAGGGTGATTTAAGAACGTTAGAATTTAAATTAAAATATCTTTTTGGTTTAAAAATACCCCGTTGACTACGAGTGACCGGTCTATGACTCGAGGAAGAATTGGGCGGATTTTGGAAATTTTCTGAACTTGGGACGGATGGCGGCAGCGGTGGGCTCTTTGGCCCAACACGGTAAATAGGTGCGAGGCTGGACCAGTTCAGTAAGGTGGGTGGCCACTGGCCCGGCCTAGTGACGCTACTGTGAACTGCTGGTTGTGACGGACCAGTGGGCCCGCTAGAAAATTTTGGGTGCGGGACATATCCGAAAAATGGTGAATAATATACGGGGATATACCATCATCCAAAAAATTAAACGAACTAGGCACGAGATTACTCACCTTAGCAAATGGAAATTGGGATTCATCAAAAAATGACATGGCGACTAATGATGATTTTATTAGAGGATAAATCAAAGTATTTGTAACCACGATGATTAGACGGAAAGCCCAAAAACACACATGGAGTAGACCGGGCTTGAAGTTTGGTAATTGTGGTGGACGGATATAGCGGATAATACAAACGCCCAAAGACCCTAAGATGTGAATACGAAAGGGTTTTATTATATAGAATTTGAAGGGCGGAAGAATATGTCAAACCTTTGGAAGGAATTATGTTGAGGAGATATGTAGCCATTTGTAGAGCATGATGCCAAAAAGACGGGGGTACGGAAGCATGAATCAATAAAGTTCGGACAATGCTATTAATGGTATGAATTTTGCGTTCGGCTTTCCTATTTTGTGAAGATGTATGAGGATAAGAAAATCGAAAATTGATCCCATTATTAGCACAGAATTTCCGAAACACCCCATTGTCATATTCTTTACCATTATCACATTGAATATTTTTTATTTCCCGTTCGAATTGGGTTCTAATGAATGCTCTAAAATTTACGAAGATGGAAAAAACTTGAGATTGTTTCGCTATCAGAAAAGTCCATAAAAACCTAGAATAATCATCAAAAAAGATAACATAGTACCGATGACCCAAAGAACTAAGAACAGGAGACGTCCATAAGTCGCTATGAATAATGTCAAATGACATTAAAGTATGAGAATTTGAGTCTATAAATGGCAACCTTACAATTTTTCCTAAAGAATAAGACTGACAATTTGGAGTACTACGCGTACCCTTACATGAAATAAAATTATTTTTATCTAATGACGACAAAATAGACGATCCCGAATGACCAAGACGAGCATGCCACAAGGAAAGCGCAAGGGCGGCAAATACTGACGGCAAGGCTTGACTCGATGGATCGGAACTGGGTGTGATAGGATAAAGATCTCCCCTACTATCACACCTCATGAGAGAACTCCCCGTCTTGAAATCCTTCACAGAGAAACCAAATGGATCAAATAGAAACAAAATTGTCAGTAGTGAATTTACGGACATACACTAAGTTTTAAATCAATTTGGGGCATGTAGGGTGTTTTTCAAGATAAGGGGTGGATGAGGGGGAGACAAAGTTTTATGACCATAACCACGAATTGGAATAGAATTACCATTACCAACAATTATGCCACGAGGGTTGCTCAAATTGAAATAAGATGAGAGCGTACCTGAATAGGATGTCATGTGGGTAGTGGCACCGGTGTCCATATACCAATTTGGGTCCGGAGGATTTAAACCAAACGGGTGCATTGCGGCTTCGATGTCGGTAGAAGTGGGTGCCGCTGCGTGATGGGCCTGCGGGGGCAGAGGCCCAAGTACCCCTACTTGCTGCCTCAGCCCAGAGAACTGACTGGAAGTAGACCAGGATATGTTGGTCCTGGATTGCTGCTGAGCAGCCCACTACCAGTGGGGTGCAAAATTATTTGGCCCAAACTGTGATTGTGGGGCCCACTGCCACTGCATAAGGCCCATTGCGGGCCCCAAAACTACTGATGTTGTTGACTGCTGCGAGGGCCACCACCGCCACCACCATTGTTGCCGCCACGGATGACGGGGAAACCAGAATCTTTTTAAGTGTAAATTAAACCCTTCATTTCCCCCATTTTGAAATAATCCATTCAAAGCACTTTTAGGCTGATTTCAAGCATTTCTTGGTGATTTCTCTGTTGTGGTAAGTATCTCAACCTAGTAATCATTATTTTAACTTTTCTAAGCTTAAATCCATGCAAGAAATCCATTAGAATCTAGGAGAAAATATGGATTTCAGTGATAACTTCATGAATATGGTTCTAGTCTTTCTAAATGGAAATTGTTGGAGGATTTGACTAATATAATCATTGAAGTTGATGATTTTATAGTTTTTAGACTTGAATCTTCCATTTATGTTGATGAATTTGAAAAATTAGGGTTCATACCCAAATTGAGAGTTTTCACTTAAATCCAGAAATTGGCCTAGCCTTGAGTTATTTTAACAATTGATGAGTAGGATTGAACTCCTAGAAGGTTGAATTGCATATTTCACTTTTAAAATAATCATTTTATCCTTGTGGTCCCGATTCCCCTTTTCCCAAAGTTGGGTTGAGATTAAGGAATAGTCTAGCGTTATGTGTGTTGTTAGTTGCCTGTTCTAACGTAGATTTTAGTAATGTCTAGACTTCGAGTACTATCGTGATTCTCGTAAGGGCAAGGCTCGGGTGTGATATATTGTGGCTCCCTCTCGGCATCTAGGTAGGTTACGTCTTATCTTCTGGTTAGACTCGGTTAGCGAAGCATATGTAGAGTTAGATAATGTCGGTGAAAGCATGTTACGCCTTCGCGTATGAAGTTGGATTGGATTACTTAGGTTTAGTATTATTGACTGGTTAGTGGGCTTCTCGCCATATTTGCTATGTTTTGTGACTTGTGTTTGCATTCATCTCTATTGATATCTCACTTATCATCGAAATTGGAAGGATAATGAATAAAACTTGAAATTGCGAAGTGTACTTTATGACAAGCGTAACTGATATCATGCATGGCATACATTCGGGACGTAGAGATATTTGTTATGAACTGCGATTGGAAATGATGATAAGTGAGAGAGTATAGCCTCCGAACTCTTTGCCGAAGAGCATAAAAGAGAGATGAGTAACTAATGCCCGAGGTCTTTGCCGAGATCGTATGAGTGTTCGATATCCAAGGTCTTTTGTTGGGATCGGGGGAGTGATATATGGACTTTGCAGGTCTCCTACGGGTCATGGCTGTCGGGACGTAGAGCTATTTCACTCGGAGCATGTGTGTATTGAGGTTACATTTGGCCATTGCATTGCATATTACTCATTACTACATTCATATACCTTGAATTTTGACTTGATTCTCTATACTTAGGTTGTTTAATCTTAGATTGTGATAGTATTTGTACTTAATTGCGAGCATGTCTATTCTTCGGTTTCTTTCTTATATATATGTTAGCTAACTGTTGTCGGCCTATGATATCTACCATTATATAGTGTTTGTACTGATACTACATTGCTACATTCTTTTCTAAATGCAGAGTACGTGACCGATTCCACATCGACTCCTCAAGACTGATTTCGAGGTTCTGCTGTTGAGTTTCTAGGGTGAGCATGCTAGATGGGTCTGCTGCTCGGAGACTCCTTATTTACTTGTATTTATCGCAATCTTAGACAATATTCCACATTTGAAACTTATGTATTATTCGAACATGTATTGATTAGTGGCTCTTGTATTGTTTCAGATCATTTTCTTGGGGTTGTATTAGTATCGTACTTCTGCTTTTATGATATTTATGACATGATTTAAACTTTCATTTATTCTGCCTTATTTACTTTATGGTGTTGAATTAATGAATAAGGGAAGGGTTCTCCTACCAAGGTGGGAAATGATAGGTGCCGACACGACTTAGTGATTTGGGATCGTGATATTTTTAATCCAACTATTATACTCGGTCTATTTTTAAAGATTTCTTGATCTAACCATTATCTTAAATTATGCATATATAATTTTTTTAAGACATAATTTAATTAATTAAATATTTAACAAAGTATATCATAAGTTATAAATCCTAGTATATATGTTTTTCTCTTTTTTTCATATATATATACCCTTCGAAAATTGTCATCCTTCCTTAAGTATATGAATCAATTCTCCTTCACCATTTACTCATTTACTAATTTTATGAAACAATCTAAAAATTACTTTCTATTTTGACTAATTTCTCTTACCATTGCTCATGTCTTAATATTCATTGTCATATTTTAACTAAGAATTTTTTATTTATTTATATCCCTTGCGATGTTTTAAATCAAGAAAAGCCAGCACTAAAAATTCATTCCTCGATAAATGAAGAATCAAGGTCTAGAGAAGAACAATAATTCTTATATTGGGGAAGAAAGTGAATATATATATATAGAGAGAGAGAGAGGCAATTTTACTAAATTATTTTTATTGTAGCTTAATATTTCTGCATTTTCAAGTGGTAAGATCGAAGAGTTCAAACCCAACAGACGATAGAAAAGATCTATGAAAATCTGAAAAACTTGATGACTTTTATCAACAACAAAACATGAAAATCTTAAAGACTGCAATTTTACGTCTCAATAAACAACTTTCCTATAAATTAAACTGTATTTTAAAAATTATAAACTAATTTTACATTCACATAGATGATCATTAGACTTATTAAACGTTGATCCACACGACTATGTACTTCTTTGAGCAGCATGCACATATACATGGCTTCCTTTTTCTGCTTCAATTTTTTAAAATACCCTGGCTTGAAAACGCAATAAGTTAACCTCATCAACAAAGAAAAGAAACAAAATAATATAAGCAAATTCCTAACAAATAAAAAGAGAAGCTAAGAAAAAAATTAATAGCATTCTCTAAAGAATTCCTCCATTCACAAATACACCCAAACAAATGTCTTCTATAGGTGGTGGCTATTGCACTACAAAAATAAAGAATAACCAAGATGGCTCAAAACAAATTTATATGAATAAAAATTGGTGTGACTTTAAGGTATCATAAATTTTTATACTAAATAATTGGGGATTATGATCATAAAAGGCTTGGGGGTTATGAATGTTATTAATATTAATTAAGAGTAGAATTTATGAAAAATAAAGAGGTATGAGTTATGAAGATGATTTTTTAAAATTAAAATATTAAGAAAAATGAAAAACAAATTCAAAAAACTAAGAAAAAGGATAAATGTCAATAGAGGTCATAGAGAATCCCTAGCTTTATTATATATATTGAGGACTGATATTGATGATTGATTGATTAATACTTAATAGTAATAAACCGTTTTAAAGAAAACTTCATAAAATCATCATTCTCAAAGTGTAAGAGAAGTTAGTAGTTCCAAATTCTGGTTCAGATTCTTCTTAAAAAATCTTTAATCATGTTCATTCTTTCTAATATATTCCTACATGAAAATATAAAAGAACAAATAATAATAATACTACAAAAGAAAAAATAAGAAATAAAACTTGCCAAGCACATTTTCAGAATAACCCAATCATATATACATCCTTCACTCAATTGTAAATTGGAAACATTTAACTACGCCTTACATCCATATATCTAAATAGGTATTTACATATATACATTCATGTATTTATTGGGTTAAACTTTACTAAAATCACGAATTTAGAACAAAATGATTTCATGCATATGCACAAATACAAACACTTTATGACCATAACTTTATGAGAAAAAAGTGAGAGTATTAATATATATATTCCCCTTTCCAATTTGTTTGAAGGTTGACCAGTTTAGCTGTCAAATAATTTTTTTATTTAATTTTATACATAGATTCTTCGAGTATTTTATAATAAAATTTACATATTTGAAAAACTACATAAAAAGTACTATAAGTCTGCATAATTGAGATTTGGTTTACATATTTGAAAAACTACATAAAAAGTACTATAAGTCTGCATAATTGAGATTTGGTTCCGGGGGGGGGGGTGAATGTGATCCGATGCATGTGGTTTTTTCGTCACAAATTCAGAGACAGTGGTGATCTAGAGAGATATAAGGCGAGACTTGTGGCTAATGACACTAATCAGCATGAGGGTATTGATTGTGGTGAGACGTTCATTCCGGTTGTTAAACCGGCTATCATTCGCACAGTTCTGAGTATTGTTATGGGTAAGCATTGACTGATTCATCAGCTTGAAGTGAAGAATGCGTTTTTACATGGGGATCTGACAGAAACTGTTTACATGGACCAGCTTACAATAAGAATTATTCACTTTCTCCAGATTTTTTTTTTCACTTTTTTCAAAAAATCAGTGTTTGATCATGAAAATTCCAGAATTTGAAAACCAACCAAAATCTTGTTTTTCACAATCAAAACCTTGTTAAATTTTACATTTCAACAACAAAAATTATTTGCAATGACTATGGTCAAACACAACTCTAACTTTAAAAATTTCCAAAAAAAAGTGATTTTTTTTAAATTTCTATGATACAATTTTGTAAGTGTCAACATAAAAAGAACAAGCAAGTTAGTCCTTCCAAAAGGTAATGAGTGATGCAATTATTGTTGGAAATGTCTTTGGTGGGAGTTGCGTCCAACCATCTTTAATGACTTAAACACTAGGGTTCCTCATGTTGGAGACTTTGATTCTTCACACGTGCATAATCTACTAAGTAAATAGATGACCGTAGGGCCAAGAATCGTCAAATTTCGTTGAGAAATGAAAGAGATATTGGTCCACGAAGTGAGATGTTTGAAGCATGAAAAAAGTGGTAAAGACCAATCCTCCCTCATCAGTGGGGGAAGAAAGATTTGTTTAGTTTATAAGTCTCAAAATTGGCTTGGGGTTTGGGAACCCAAAGGGGTAACCCATGTGTTTGAAGGAGGGAAGACCTAGATGTGCTTTGGTTCGAGGCTAAGCCCACACGCGCGCCGCCCGTCCCTTCCGGGCTCGGGCTCGGGTCGTGGGCTTCTTCTAATATTATCTTTTTGGACCCAAATTGCTAGTTTTGGAACGTTAACCTCCATTAATATGTACATCAATTCAGTCATTACTTGGCTGAATAACTCTCCCTAAAGGCTCTAATTTGTTGCACATCTATTCACCATTTATTTGGCTGAATTACTACCTCTCTAATTGTATTACTTGGCCAGTAACAACAATTATGTGGGCAGTTGATAAGTCCCCTCCTTCTACTATATAAAGAAGCCTTTTCTCAATTGTTGAGACTACAGAACACACAAACGAAATCAGATTCTTCCTACTACTTTTCAGCATCATTTCATTACCTAAGTTCTTCAAAGTAACACTTGAGTTTTCTTTGCTCATTTGTTGAGTTGTTATTTTATTTTGGGAGACTATTGTTCAGAACGTAGAAATGATATATACGGGGCAATCTTATTTTAAAGACAGAGTGTCATCACTCGACCCAGCAATCAGTTTCTTGTTCCAGTTTATTGAAATTTCAGTTTGTTGTAATTTCATTTCGTTGTAATACTTAACAGTTACTTATTTCTGTTTCCTGCATTATTGTAATCGACAATTATTACCATTCTTCACGATAGACTTGAAAAAATTACTTGCCAAACAACTTTAACAATAACTTTAAAAATAAAATAATTCAAACCAGCAAATTCGCAAATCTACAACCTGCAATAATCAACATACCTGAGGTTAGTAACTTATGAAAAATTATAAGCAAAAATATTGCAAGAAAGAAACACCAGAAACCAACACTCTAAACAAATCTAATAGGATAAGTGAGGCTTGCTAAGTTGGTAAAGCACCTTCACTCACGACCGATAGGTCCATGGTTCAAGTCACGTTGGAGGGGAAGTGTGAAAACACTATATATATCCTCCAAAATAGGGGTAAAATAACACAGCTAATAGTCCAATTTTCTGTAATTAAATTAGGGAAAACCTCAAACACATATCAACAACACAAGATTTCGAACTTAAATTACTGGAAATGGGAAAAGAAATATTCTAATTTTTAGTAGTTCTTGTTGGAAAAGGTTTCAAGTACATATCTAAAACACAAAATCTACCTAAAATCAAGAAAGCGGGAAAGAAGAAAATCAAAGGAAGATTATGAAAACTGTATTTGGGGAAGAAAACGGAAGAATGGAAGAAAGATAGGGAATTTAAGAAAAATAATTAAATTATTGATCAGTTTCAAGATGACTCTGTGGCTCTTCATTATCATGTATTAGTGTAATTATTTATTGCCTTTGTTCTTCATTTCCTAGGTAACGTGCCCATGTTATTACTCTTCATTATTTGCAATTATTTACTACAAGAGATATTAATCTTTTTGGAAGTTTTTGGGACAGAAAATGAGGGAAAACTTTAAAATTTGGAGAAAAAGATAAATAGTGATGCTCGCTAATAAGGCATACCACATCACCGTTCTCATTTCCAGTTTTATTATTATATATAGATAGATATAGATATATAGATTTGGTAGCTCGGTTAACTCACACTCATGTTGGGGACATGGTGCAAATGATTTTAAGTTGTAGATTGTATACTAATCCTATTAACTAAAAATTCTTATAGATTTGACAAAATTAAGTCAATATATGGATATCTGATTTATAAAATAAAACAAAGTTTCAAATTAATTTTGTTAAACAGCGTCCAAAGAAGAAGACAGTCTAACTTCCTCTCTGACCAAAGAAAAGAACAACGCCCAAGAAGAAGCAGTCTAACTGGCCTCTCAAGAAATTTCAAAGAAAAGAATCCAAAGACAAAGACGTCCAGCTTCTTGGTAGCCAAAACAGTTGGCAAATCTGTAGTATTAAGGAAAGTATATTGTTTGTATATTGTAGTATATTTGTTACCTAGATTAGGTTATACACTTACCATAATTAGGATATACACTTACCATATTGTAGAGTTAGAATTATGGTAGGAGAAGGTTTGTAACTTGTATATATATCTATTCAATCAATGAAAATAATCAAGGGGATTATTTCTTTCATGGTATCAAGAGACTAGGTCTAAACAAAAGTTTTCTTCTCTCAAACTTTTGCCTCCTCTTTCGCCGAGAAACCCCCCCCCCTCCCTCGGGTTTTTTCTCTCCAAATATCTCGTCTTCCGCTCTCAAAAACCTCTCTTAAAATTATCCTCCTTCTTTGTTCTTTCAAAAATGTCTAAGAACAATTTTCACCCTGCCCTCACGGTTTCCAATATCAAGCTCGGTGTCCCAATTGTCCTTGAGATGGAAAACGTTCAATATGCATTGTGGCGGAGTTGTTTAAAATTCACGCTATCTCTTACCAAGTTCTTCATCACATAATTCCTCCCGCTAGACCCCTTCTGCGGAGGATAATGAGGTATGGATTACACTTGATGCTACCGTTTCTTCGGTGGATATACGCCACTATTTCATGGACGCTTCTACAGACGATTATGGAGCCCGATACCACGCGATGGCTGCATGGAATAGATTGCGTGACATATTCCAAGACAACCAACATTCCCGTATCGTCACACTCGGCAGGAATTCTCTCGTTCGAATGGACGTATTTCAACGTCGCATATTGCAAGAAACTAAAGGAATTGGCGAATCAACTCCGTAACGTTGGCGCACCAGTAACAAATAATCGTCTAGTTCTACAATTGGTTGCCGGTCTTTCAGAGGCCTATAATGGTGTTGGCACTCTCCTTCGCCAAAGCAACCCAGCGTCCAGCAGCAGCAGGCCCAACTGGGCCTCTCGGCATACCAGCAGGAAATACCAGCGGCCAGTGGGCTGGCCAACAATCCAGGCCCAATGCCCAGCAGTGGCGGCCCATCGCCGATGGCCCAATGGCGATGGTAGCGAGCACGGCCTGGTCCAAAGACGGCCAGGAGTTCTTGGGCCCCGACCTCCGCAAGCCCATCATGCAGCAGGTCCTACTCAGACCGATATCGAGGCCGCGATGCACACGTTGGGATTAACTCAACCGGACCCAAATTGGTACATGGACACCAGGGCCACTATTCACATGACTTCCGAATCAGGTACTCTCTCATCTTATTACAATTTGAGCACCCCTCGGGGAATAATTGTTGGTAATGGCAGTTCAATTCCAATTCTAGGGTATGGTCAGAAAACGTTGTCTCCTCCCAATCCACCACTTCTCTTGAAAAATACTTTACATGCTCCTAAATTGATTAAAAATTTAGTGTCTGTCCGAAAGTTCACAAATGACAATTACATTCTGTTGAATTTGATCCTTTCGGTTTCTCTGTGAAGGATTTCAAGGCGGGAGTCATCTCATGAGGTGTGATAGTAGGGGGATCTATATCCTATCATGCCGGTTCGATCCTTCGAGTCGGCCTTGCCATGGCGTTTGCGACCATCTCTCCTTCCATGTGGCATGCTCGTTTGGGTCATCCGGATCTTCTATTTTATCGCTTTTAGATAAAAATAGCTTTATTTCTTGTAAGTGGTACGAGTCGTACTCCAATTTGTCGATCTTGTTCTTTAGGAAAAATTGTTAAGTTGTCATTTGTAGACTCCAATTCTCATACTTCTATGCCATTTGACATTATTCATAGCGACTTATGGACATCTCCTGTTCTTAGTTCAATGGGTCATCGATATTATGTTCTCTTCTTAGATGATTATTCTAGATTTTTGTGGACGCTTTCCAATTGCGAATAAATCACAAGTGTTTTCCGTCTTCATAAAATTTAGAGCGTTCGTTCGTACTCAATTCGAAAGAGAAATAAAAAATATTCAATGTGATAATGGGAAGGAGTATGACAATAGGGAGTTTCGAGAATTTTGTGCCACTCATGGGATAAATTTTCGATTTTCATGTCCTCATACATCTTCACAAAATGGGAAAGCCGAACGCAAAATTCGTTCCATAAATAACATTGTCCGAACTCTCCTAATCCATGCCTCCATACCTCCGTATTTTTGGCATCATGCTCTACAAATGGCCACTTACCTTCTTAACATAATTCCGTCTAAAGGTCTGACATATTCTTCCCCTCTCAAAATCTTATATAATAAGAACCCGTCTTATTCTCATCTTCGGATTTTTGGGTGCTTGTGTTATCCGTTATTCCCATCCACCACAATTAACAAACTTGAGGCTCGGTCTACTCAGTGTGTATTTTTGGGTTATCCGTCGAATCATCGGGTTATAAGTGTTTTGATTTATCCTCCAAGAAAATCATTATAAATCGACATGTCATTTTTATGAAACCCAATTCCCTTTACGAAAGTTCATACTCCCGAGCCTAAGTCGTATAATTTTTGGATGACCAAATATCCTCGTATATTATTCGGAATTTTTCGAACAACTCCGTGCCCAAAATCCTCCAATGGCCCATCGCCGTGGTCCCACGATCGTCGCCCTGTTGTTCCAATATCGAGCAGCCCAGTATTATTGGGCGGTCCACCTAATCCTCGAATCGGTCGAAACCCACCAATTCGGACGGTGCCCCAAAATCGACTTCCGGCCGATTTGGGCCAAGAGTCACCGCCACGATCCGTCCTAAGCCCAGAAAATTCCCAAAATTCCGTCACTTCTTCCTCGAGTCATAGACCGGTCACTCGTAGTCAGCGGGGTATTTTTACACCTAAAAGACATTTTAATTTACATTCTGATGTCTCTAAATCCCCCTTGCCCCACAATCCTGTGTCCGCATTAAATGACCCTAATTGGAAAATTGCTATGACTGATGAATATAATGCTCTTATTGATAATAAGACGTGGGAGTTGGTGCCTCGTCCATATGGTATTAATATTATCAGGTCTATGTGAATTTTTGCTCATAAGGAGAATTCAGATGGGTCATTTGCTCGACATAAGGCACGACTTGTTGGTGATGGTAAGACTCAGCATGTTGGAATTGATTGTGGTGAGACGTTTAGTCCGGTGGTCAAACCGGCTACCATTCGCACTGTGCTTAGCTTGGCTCTTTCAAAGACTTGGCCAATCCATCAGTTGGATGTCAAGAATGCATTTCTACATGGTGATCTCAAGGAAACAGTTTATATGCATCAGCCGTTGGGCTTCAGGGATCCCAACCGCCCTCATCATGTCTGTTTGTTGAAGAAGTCATTATATGGGCTTAAGCAGTCGCCACGTGCCTGGTATACACGATTTGCTGATTTTGTTTCGACTATTGGGTTCACACACAGCAGGTCAGACAATTCTTTGTTCATCTACCGCCGTGGTTCGTCATTGGCCTATATTCTGTTATATGTGGATGATATCATTTTGACTGCCTCCTCCGATGCTTTGCGTCAGTCTATCATGGCCATGCTCAGTTCTGAATTTGCTATGAAGGACTTAGGGCCGTTGAGTTATTTTTTGGGGATTGCCGTCAAACGTCATTCAGGTGGTTTGTTTCTGTCTCGGCCGAAGTATCTGGCCGAGATCATCGAAGAGGCTGGGATGTCATCCTGTAAGTCCACTTCCACGCCGATTGATGCAAACCCAAAGCTAAGCGCCGCAAAGTGCACCATACGAGGACTCGACCCGCTATCGCAGATCTTGCAGGGGCCCTCCAAAGATCTTACCTTTACCAGGCCGGATATTACATATGCGGTTCGGCCAGTGTGTTTATTCATGCATGATCCCGAGTTGAGCACATGAATGCAATCAAACGCATCATTCGGTATATTCAGGGGACACTAGACTATGGGTTGCACTTGTATCCTTCCTCTACATCCACACTTGTCTCTTTACAGATCTTGATTGGGGTGGTTGTCCCGACACGGATGGTCAATCTCGGCTATTGTATGTTCCTCGGCAACAACTTGGTCTCATGGTCGGCAAAGCGCCAGGCAACTCTATCACGCTCAAGTGCAGAGGCGTAATATCGAGGGTAGCGAATGTGGTCTCGAGAATCATGTTGGCTACGTAATTTGCTTTTGAGCTTCATTGTCCCATTCGAAGGCAACCTTGGTATATTGCGATAACATTAGTGCCATCTACCTTTCAGGTAACCTGATTCAACACCAGCGCACCAATCATATCGAAATGGACATTCACTTTGTCCGTGAAAAGGTTGCAAAGGGTCAAGTTCGCGTATGCCATGTCCCGCCTCGTTATCAAATTGCCGACATTTTTACAAAGGTCTGGGCGGTTCTCTTTGAAGATTTTAGGATGGGCCTCATGCTCAAGACCGCCCGCTATGATCATAAAGTTAAATGGCTCAAAGAAGAAGAGTCTAATCGGGCCTCTCGGCAAATTTCAAAGAGCAAAGAACAATGGTCTGAAGAAGAAGCAGTCTAATCGGGCCTCTCTAAGAATTTCAAAGAAAAGAACCCCAAAGAAATTTCAAAGACGCCCAAAGACGTCTGCTTGTCGTAGCCAAAACAGTTGGCAAATCTGTAGTATTAAGGAAAGTATATTGTTTGTATATTGTAGTATATTTGTTACCTAGATTAGGTTATACACTTACCATAATTAGGATATACACTTACCATATTGTAGAGTTAGAATTATGGTAGGAGAAGGTTTGTAACTTGTATATATATCTATTCAATCAATGAAAATAATGAAGGGGATTATTTCTTTCAAATTTATCAGAAAAAAACTTTCAATCAAAACCCACTAATGATTACTAGTTATCATCCAGATCAATAGGTTCTTCGTAGTGTTTTACAACTATGATCAAATCCCAAGTCTTGTTCTGGTTGGCAGAGACAGATAATATATGATTTGTAACTTTTGTGAATTTGAGATTTTAGACGGTTGGAAAAATAGCTTTTGGGCATAGTAAATTCATAAGGGGTGCTAGTTAATTAGACAGTTTATTAGTTAGTCGAACTCTTAATCCTATAATATTGTCTATAAATATATCATTATGGGTGCCGGAAGTCGAGTGATAAAACCTTAGAAAACGGCAAGGGTTAGAATTAATTCTTCACATCAATTAGAGAGACTTTTATTTCGTGAGGATTTCCAACGACCGACGACTAGTGACACGAGTCGTAGTTACTATAGATTCTCTTCCGTAAAGAAAAAACTCATAAAGCTCCTAAACTAATTATATTTACTAATTCAAATACTACATAGACCGATAAACTTTAAGTATCAAGCTAAAATTATTGAATATGATCAAACTAGTATGTTACACTCTACATCCGCCTCTGGTGGGTTGCAATCTAGAAGGAAGGAAGAAGAAAAAAGGAATATTACCAAAGCATGCAAAGAAATAGTGATTTAATTTTAGGATGATGACAAAGACAACATGATATGAACGTTCACTTTTTGAGCACTAAAAACTCACAAAAGAGAAATTCAAAAGCAACTAAAACAGTACCATTATTATTAATATTGTAGATCATTTCAAATTGTTTTCGATAATGCTTGAAATCTAGATAAGGATTTGAAGTGTTCAAACATGTGAATTTCTGCTAAGGATCAAGAGTGATATTATTCATATTTCAGCATCTTTTTTTTCTCTTTTTCCCTCTTTTGGGTGGGTAAGTAATAGACAATATTTGCAGGCTTTTGTATGATGTAAAATGCACCCATATTAAGATTTTTTATGGTATATGTAACTGCTAACTTGACGTAAGAGGTGACACAAGTATGGTTCAATACAATTTAAACCTATCCAAAGTATTGTGTGTGGTAGTGTGGGGGGCTAAAATTAGCTCATAAAATCTGACATTTCAATTCTCTCAAGTTTGAGTGGATCGTTAACCCACTTATTTATTAATTCAATTAATTATGGTTCACTCAATTTAATTTATTTTAAAATTAGGATGACTTGGACTAATATAATTAAATTGACTCATAAGAAATTATATTAAAATATTTTATTTAAAAAAATTGTTCGATATGCTCTATATATACTCATAATAAGGAAAAAACGTTATTAAGTAAATAAATTATAAAAAATTAAATTAAAATTTTATAAAAATCAAGTGGTTGGATTATTATCCATTATTTAGCTTAGCTTGACTCAGACCATAATAAATCCAACTGATTTCTGAATGGGTACTCAATATTCGATTATTTACTAATTCAATTCATTTTAATTTACTCGAGTTCTTTCTAACTCGTCCATTTAACACGTGTATATACATGCCATTAATACATATTGATTTTGCACCAGAAACAATGGTCTCTAGCAAAGACACATGTCTAGTGTGTTGGCAAGTCTTTCTATAGTCATATACCACACAACCTTTGATGAGGGGAACTTTTTGTTATTTTACATTAAAAGAAAAGCCTAATATCTATTCCAGTTTGCCCAATGAAAATAAACTTTATGTTTCTAGTTTGATTAGAATATAGTGGAGTAGTGGGGATGGGCTACGTGGGTGTCTTAGTTAGAGGAACAATATCGCTATGTAAAGTGATCTCCTCTTTTGGACCTATCTACTGGTCTTTGGTCCAAGAAATGGACTCCTAAGTCCTAGTTAATCACAAACACACGAATGTAATTTAATAAATTGAAGTCGGTTATATAAATTATTTTAATCATTTTATTATATTCAGGTTTATTTAGGACAAGTTAAGATTTATTTCATTCTCAAGTCTAATCATAAAGTTTCTACCTAGACTAAAATGAACTCCTGATAAGCGTCGGATTTAGTAGAAGTGTCGACAATACAAGTGTATTGTAATAGTATTGAATGTTATTCTAATGCTCATATATATAGAATGTCTATATCCTTGTTGTAATCATGTCATATTAAAGGAACAATTTAGACTATATAATAGTAATAAAACACAATTAAGTGCATTTCTACTCAAGTTTTCATTTCTAAAATTTTATTCATGATAACCTTGTTAGAGATGCTTTTAAATAAGTCTATCTTCATTTTAAGGCTAAAATAGGAGCTTTGGCATAATGGTTTAGTTGATTGTTAGGCTAAAGAATATTAGGGTTCAACTCGTTACAACCTCAATATTAGAGCCGTTAATGTGGGCTAAGGCCCGTGGGCCAACCCAACTCATGATTTAATAGGGCTGGCCTTGAATTTTTAGAGCTCATTTAAAAATGAGACTTTTTAGCCCGGCACGAATAAGCCCATTGATCAATGGGCTTGAGTGTGTGTGGGTTGGGCCGGCCCGTGGTCCAAAAACAAATTTAATCTAAAAAAAAAAGTATAGATGTTAAGACAACCTTGTCACAAGCAGAATCATATGTGATAATGAAGATGATGTGTTGGTGTTGGATACATCATAAGTGCCATGAAAGTTTTTTTGAGAAATTCATTTTTACTTTAAATGGATGAAATATTATCATTTTCTTTTGCGTTTTATTGAGATCTATTTAAACAAAGCTATGTTAATATTTCTAATTAGCTAGTTGTATCGCTACTCATTAACTGTTTAGTTTTCTATTAATATCTCTAATTGGTTCGAGTGATATCAGTTATTAATATGTTAAGTGTTAACAATGTCAAAAGTTATTCAGTTTCGCCGAAGGTTTGATCCTACAAGATCGGTTTCTTCAGTTGTACCCAAAATAGCATAGAATGGTGGAGATTTCATACCGAAGTCATACAATCAAATATTTACTTGAAGTCAAACTTAATAAGCATTACTAGAATCATTTTATTTGTGGATTTGAGATTTGGTTAGCAAGTGGTAACACCATGTAATATTGTCTTGTAAATATTTATGTTAGCATTTTAAATTAAAAAACTATAAAAATATTTCTTTAAAAAGGTGGGTTGGCCCGGCCAGGCCCGCAGCCTACGTAGTAATGGGTTAGGCTTGTTGTTTAAAGGCCTGTCAAAATGGTCGGCCAACCCGACCTGGCCCATCAAATTCCAAAGCCCGGGTGGGGTAGTCCAGATGGGCTGGGTCAACCCATTTCGACATTTCTACTCAATATTTTGAAAAATGAGGCTAAAAAATTTAAAACATATTTAGGGTGGGGTTCGAACCCTGACCTAGATTAAATGAATGATGTGTTAGATCAATTGGGACTAGAAATTAGATGACATTGTGTACGGCAGGTCAACTTACATAATGTATGTTTAATATAATTTTTCGACCAAATGATGCTAAGTTTTTCTTATTTTGGATAAAGTATATTCCATACAATTTTTCGACCAAGTGATGCGAGTAACACCGCTTCACCTAAGGTGGCTCCACCCTGCGTGTAGCAATGAGACACATCTAAGGTGTGTTCCGTAAATATTTTCCAATTTTCTCAGGTTCGTTTGGTCAAAAATTTTGAAAAATATTTTCTTTAGAAAATAAGTTCCTTAAAAATGAAGAAGATGACTTCTCTAATAAAAGTAGGGAAAACAAGTCTCTCAAGTGACATTCAACCAACTACCTCATCCCCCAACCACCAAACCCTAACTACTCCCACAACCCCTAATGGACCCCACCCTCCACCTCCCACCAATCCCCAAAAAGATTTATTTTAAACAAAAACAATTTTAATTTTTTTTGTTTTTCTACACCTTCCTCCACCCCGCTGATCCCCCTCCCACGCGGACCCCACCACCCTCTTTAATTTTTTTTTGGTTTTTTACACCATCCATCCCCACCTCCCTTGCGGACCCACTCCTACCCTCCCACCCTATCGCCCCTCCAAAAAAAATTCTTTTTTTAAAAAAAAAGTTTTAAACTTTTTTTTAGTTTTTTATAGCCCCGTTGACCCCCCTACCCCCTCCCAGTTTTTCTAACTCATAGATTTTGTTTACTTTTATAAAAAGTTTATAAAAAATGAAAAACTTGCATGATTAAATTTGGTGTGGCTGGGTTGTGGTTGGAGGGGGGTAAGATTTTTTTTCCTTTATTTTTTTTTTATATCCAGCTTCCCGGCTTACGCTAGACTATTCCTGGTAGTAGTCCCGGTCCCTCAGCACTACTACCAGTAAATCATGGGATGTGTCTGAATGACGATGGTTTGAGAACAGAGCAACTGATATCACCTACAAAGTCCTACCCCCAGAAAAAAGCAAATTGCTCCCACCAGGATTCGAACTCACGCTGCAGCCCTCCAGCTAGATTTTAAGTTGCCATTCAGCTATGCCTCGGAGGACTTTTTCCCATTTTTATAATAGGGTGGGTGGGGTTTGGGTGGAACGGTGGTGTGGTGTGGGCGTGGGTTGGGGTGGGTGGTTGGGGTTGGGTAGGTGGGGTGGGGGTTGGGGTGAGTGGGTTGGGGTGGGTGGTTGGGGTTGGGTAGGTGGGATGGGGGTTGGGGTGAGTGGGCTGGGGGTTGGTGTGGTGGTGTGCGGTAGGTGAAGATGAAGTGTGTTCGAGGGTGGTGGTTAGGCTGGGGTGAGATTTTGTTGGGTGGTGAGTGGTGGGTGGTGAGTGGTGAGTGGTGAGTGGTGAGTGGTGGGTGGTGGATGATGGGGTTGTGGTGGGTGTGGAGTGGGGTGGTGGGGTTGGTGGGTCTTGAGTATTTTCTTTCTACTAATCACCGGAACATGAGAAATAAGTAAGAAATTTACTTATTGAAAAATATTTTCCTCCGTACCTAACACACCACTAAGTCTTTCTTGATTCACGCAAAAGGAATGCCTAATTCTTTGTTCTTTTCGCTATCTAGTTTGATAGAAGTGATCAAGAAGTGGGGATGGATTGGGTGGGATATATAATCTTAGAGGAAGATCGCTGATTAAAGTGGTCATCTGTTAGTACCATTAGGTTGGACTTAGTCTAATTAAGAAATAGACACATAAGCATAACAAGTCACAAATCGATACCACCTTTAACGTGTATTATGTTCAATTCTGATATAAGCCATACCTACTCTAATACTTCATCGTTTCAATTTATATGACATAATCTGACTCGAAACACAGTTTAATTAAAAGAAAAATATAAACTTATGAAACATATGATTTTAAATATATCATAACATAATATTTGAATGCCTATATATATAATCAGATGTTACAAATATAAAAATATGTCATTTTTTTAAAATGGACTAATAAAAAAATAGTGTAAGATAATGTGGTACATAGGATTAGTGAAACATCGATGGTATTGAATATTAAATACGTTAATAGAAAATCACATTCTTTCGTTCGACACTGATATATGCTGAACACTTAACGTCACATGATGATCACTAAAATGTAAAATCTCCACACATTCTGCTAGGATCTGTATAGCATTTGATATATCATGCTAAGTGCATGAAAGGTATAAAGTGAATTTTGACACCGACTTAATACATCAAAATGATAACGTAACTTAAAATATAATGTCACTAAAGTTGGTGAACATGTGAGAACTTGTCACTTGTGGGGGCACCCCACTAAGGGCAAATCCTATTGAAAGTAAAGGCAAAAAGATTTTCTCGGAAAGAATTGATAGAACTCATGATTTTTACTCGAATTTTGTGTATATAAATGAGAATAAATTAAAATATAATTAGATATATATTTTAGAATATAGTGTGACATTCATGACGGATGGACCGATAAATTAAAAGCAAATCATACTGAAGGGATGATAGGCTTGTGAAGAAGAGGTGCACACATACACAATATCTTAGGCAAATCTCATATTAGAATGAGGAGGGAAAGTGAATAGCTTTATAAGGCATAACACAAGTTCACATAATATGTGCGTTCTTGGGCTCGATAGTGATGTAGCACAAAGAACAAATACATTAGGCCGATCGTGTCAAAGAGGACAATACTTGTCATGGGTTTGGGTCATGACACACGCTCGTTTAAAGTCCGAAATCGCTTCTAGTAAGGACTAGCACTAGAGATCTTCGAATTTCTCACGAACATTCTCGTAGAATGTTATCGATAATCTAAAAGTTTTGATAAAAATCAGTGGGCAACAGTTTACAATGAACATATTCTTTCTATGAATTTTGTTAACGATTCATGAAAAATACGTGTGTTTTTAGTAGTTGTTTAATTCGTGATAGAATAGGAAAATATAATTAGTCATAATTGTGTATATTTTATATATGATAAATGTATATTTAGTCAAATTCATTACCTTATGTACCTAGGATTAGGATAATTCATTATCTTATCTACCTAAGATTAGGATTGTATTATTGGGTATATATATTATCCCTTTAAAATGAAATAATCAAGGAGAATATTTCTTACCGGAATTGAAATGTGCCTTTACCAAGGACAGTCGAAATCTCAAAAGAACTTTGCATATCTTATCCTTAGAATAAAAAAAATTGCTAGGGCAAAAAAAATAATAAGTTAGCATCATGGTCCCATAATCATGAAAATGATTGAACGCAGGCTTGCTAGAGAGTTGTTTTCTTTTGAATGTGAATTCTTCTTTCGAAAAGGACTTTGATTTTGCTTACTTTAAATTCTCTATACTAAAAATAGTGTATAGTTTTTTACCACTGTTATTTAAAATGAATTACAATAACAAATAGCTATATATAGTATATCTAATCTGATAATTTAGAGGGTTTTGCCTAAGCTTATAAGTTGTCAAATTAGTAGCATATAAGCACTTTAAGGACACACGTATCAATATTTTTTATCAAATACACCGTCGGCTTATTTTCAGTTTCGACACTTCAACCTGTAATTGCTTGTGAAATTAGTTTCAGTACCAAAAATATATTTTGTAACATTTACTCTTATACTTATCAGATATTATTAATCAACTAATCCAAATAAGCCTATATGTAACAGAGTGAATTAACTGCTATAAGTAGTTAAAATACTACTCTATTACTGGTGCATGTGAGTTTGATCTATATCCTTCGGTTTTTAACTTCAATACTATGTCATAAAAATCTATTAAATGTCTTCTAGTTTCTTTAAAATTATGTCACAATCTATTAACTGCCTTCCACTATGATTACTTTGTCTTTTTCCTTCCTAATTTATTGATCTGCCTGTCATTAGCGTATCACTTCTAGTCAGTAGCCGATATACTACAAATGATTGTTTCAGCCTTTCAGGTAAAAGAATCTAACCATATTAAATTAATATAGTAAATAAATGATTAAATGGATTAAGACTTGATTAATCAATTCTTAATTCCAACAAAGATTGAAGTCCTTGTCTGGGCTGAAATTAATTGAGGAGCTGCTTACACACTATAGGTCGGCAAAGATTCATCCTACAACTATTAATTAATATTTCCCCCATCTCTTAATTAATCCAAACTTTTTTCATGTATATATTGAATCAAACAATTTAATCTGATCAATTAAAATTATATTATAGAAATATAAGTACATATATCTTAACCTTAGTGACGTTAATAAATTATTAAGATTATTTTTGTATATTTCCTATATTAGGTAGAATTATATTTCTATTGTAATTAGGTTGATTGTTACCTAGTTTGTAGCAAAATAGATATTTTTGTACTACTATATATATTGTATATTATTGATGAATAAAATTAAGAAAACTCTATTTCTTAAATTCTATCATGGTATCAGAGTTAGCCGACTAGCAAACCCTAAAAAAAATTGGCCACCATCGGAACTGCTTTTACGGCAGCCAACGACAATTTAATTTTTACTCCGATGGCTAAAATAGTGACGGTTCGTGCCTTTCTTGCGGTAGCGGCTGCTAAGAATTGAGAATTGCATCAGATGGATGTGCATAATGCCTTTCTTCACGGTGATTTAGATGAGGAAGTTTACATGAAATTACCTCATAGCTTTACAGTTGACAAACCCGACATGGTTTGTCGCCTGAAGAAGTCCCTCTATGATTTAAAACAAGCCCCGAGGTGTTGGTTTGCTAAGTTGTCATCTTCTTTAAAGAGGTACAGTTTCCAACAGTCTTACTCTGATTATTCGCTATTTACTCTGCGCCAGGGAACAGTACAACTTAATGTACTCGTATATGTGGACAACTTGATTATCTCTGGCAATGATTCTTCCATTGTAGCTACATTTAAGAAATATTAGAGTGTGTGCTTTCATATGAAGGATTTGTGTCTGTTAAAATATTTTCTGGGTATTGAAGTAGCCCGGAGCTCAGAGGGAATTTTTTTGTGCCAGCGAAAGTACACCCTCGACATCATAGCCGACGCCGGACTTCTGGGTGCAAAGCCTGCCAGCTTCCTTATCGAGCAGAATCATATTTTGGCCTTAGCTAATGGGGCGTTACTTGCTGATCCGGAGCGTTATCGTCGGCTAGTTGATCATTTATCTTTCATTCACTCGTCCTGACTTAGCCTATGCAGTTCACATTCTGGCATAGTTTATGCAAGAGCCGCGTTAGGAACACTGGGATGCGTCTATCCGAGTTGTTCGATACTTGAAAGGAAGTCCGGGTCAAGGTATTTTGTTATGGGCTGATAGTGATATGTTATTAACAGGTTGGTGTGATTCTGATCGGCGAGTTGTCTGTTGACTATGCGCTATATTACGGGATGGCTGGTTTTCTTAGGTTGTTCCCCCATTTTCTGGAAAACCAAGAAGCAACACACGGTTTTCAAATCATCCGCGGAAGCCGAGTATCGGGTTGGATCATCCTTCGTGCTATGACTTTATTTTGTGACAGTAAGTATGCACTGCATATAGCCCAAAATCCTGTTTTCCACGAACGAACGAAGCATATTGAGGTTGATTGTCACTATGTATGTGATGTGATCCATGAAGGTGTAATTACTACAAGTCATGTGTCTACTAACGAGCAGCTTGCCGACATTTTCACAAACGCATTAGGCAAGCGCCAATTTGTATATTTACTCCGCAAGTTGGGCATTTGTGACTTGCTCATGCTCCAACTTGAGGGGGTATTAGGATTATCTTTGTATATCTCCTATTTTAGGTAGAATTATATTTCTATTGTAATTAGGTTGATTAGTTACCTAGTTTGTAGCAAAGTAAATATTCTTGTACTATTATATGATGAATAAAATTAAGGGAACCCTATTTTTCAAATATTTTACTTTCATTATTTTGTGCATAATTCTTTTTTTTTTGTAAGACATGACTAATAACACAATGACCAAACGAGTATATGTTTGTCGTCGAAAAAAGGGTCGATCTAACTTGCTTGGATTGACATGTACATATAGTGATATTAATACATTATGTATATATTGATTTCAAGCAAGTTAGGATCAGCCTTAATGCGTACGTTGTTATTCTTGTATATATATAGCCAATTTAGTTAGAACTTTTATTGTATAAACTTCTAATTAACGAAAATCAATATTTGGTTATTGTACTAAAGTATCAGTTCCTAGAGAATTAGTGACGTTAGCTTTGACTAAAACTACCAATTTATAATATTTTTTTATAATCAACAAAAGATATATATACTTTTTGGACATATTCGAGATTAAAATAGGCAGATGACGATCTAGGTACTCCTAGGACTGGAAATTTAGCAGAATATTTATCTCCTGAAGAATATAAATATTATACATATCCCACTTCATAGAAAGTGGAATACTATAGCCCCTATATATGAAGAGAGAGATATTTATTTATATTCGAATGGGGCCTTACTATAGTTATGATTATTAGTTTTACTAATGGTCGTTCTACCTATCAAGGTAGAGGTAAAATCTACGTATATTCTACCATTTTCAAATCTCACATTATGAAATTTCACTGAATATTGTGTTGTACTAACAATCGTTCCTTAGGTAATGCATCTTTTTTAAAATAAAAGTGAAAATTAATTATTAATAAATCATTAAAATAAGAAGGTATTTGGTATGGGGAAACTATAATCAAAAGCCCATATCCCCTATACTTTTGTAATTAATAGATCTATAAATTATAGAGGCATCAATAATGTCTTTTATAAGTAAAAATATCGAACAAATATTAGAAAACTGATCGCATTCTGTTGTAAAGGACTATAGTCTGATTGGCCAAATTTTTAGGAGATTAATTAGTAGTATTTTTTTCTTTGGAAAAGGGCTTATTTAAAAGGTTGAGGTGTTTTTCAGCCAAGTTTTAAGGTGGAAAATAAAAAAAAAATTAGTAATAGCAGAAGTTATTTTTCAAAAGCTAAAAAAATTAGTAATAGCTTTTCTCCATAATCACTTTTGGAACCTTGGATTAGCACAAATTACTACTCTAATATTAACAAAAGTAATTTTTAAATTGATAATTCAAATATAAACTGCTAATCTTCAAAAGTACTTCTTCAAAAAGAACCATAAAACTATTCTTCAAAATAAATAAATTTGAAAGTTTGACCAAACAGGATGCTGCACTGCATATGCAGTGTATATAAACCATTTAGGAACTATCCCAAATTCCCAATCAAAAGAATTTAATTGATCGCAATATTTATATTAAATTGATGAATACGAAAAATTTATTGTTTAATGGTTAAATGATAATTTTAATTTGTGACCTTCTAGTATATTTATATCCATGAGTTATATCAAACAAATACTAAATTACAAATTATTGCAAGTCACTTTCTTTGAGAAACAAGACAAGAGCTAGGTATTATTAGGCTTATGGCAGCACGCCTTGGTGTTTTCTGATCATGCATTTTCCCCTAGACTTTGTCTACGTTTGTGGAAACTCAGTTAGACTAGAATTTTAAGTTTTTTTTTTTCTTTCCCCTATTTTTTTAGCGGACTAAAACAGAATCAATTTCTTGTGAAAATATATTTAAGCAATCATATGCATTGGATTCGAGCTATGAAAAATAAAATCGTATTTAATAGAAAATGCTTTATCCCCAAAGTAAAATTTCTAGACATATTTGAATTAATCGGACCTCAAAGCGAATAGTAAAACTCATATGAGAAATCGAAATAGAATCGATAGTATTAGCTTTATTTGATCTGTATGTGCGAAGATAATAGACACATCGTGGACAAAATTAAAAAGTTTAGATGCACATATATATATACTTAGTTTAGTTTAAACAAGGAGCTACGAAAAGAAAGGACATAGATCTTGCTTGGGCCCGTATTAGATAGGGCCTTAAATATGTCCATCAGCCATACCTAGCCCAAATGACCCATTCACAATTCTTGAAACTTAGAGAAAGCACTATACTTTGTAGGGTTCTAACTTCTAACTAATTATAGCTACTTATTCAAAATTATCGTTCATAGTTTTTTTAGGGTATCTTCTGATGTATTTCATTGTATTTAAATACATGTATTTTGTGTATCCTATATTTTTGGGTGAGATTTTAGTTCAGTTGTATCGAACCTTATCTGATGTCGCCTGTATTTGATTGTATTTGAATACATACAATCTTAGTCAAACAACACATACAGTCAAATACATCTAGTTTGCCAAAAATACAACCAGCTAAATACATTAAGCTCATATTTACACTAAAAAAATGACAAAATACACTCAGATATGAGATACAAGAAGGAGAAGAAGCTATGGATTCCGATCAAATCTTCGATCAAATACAAAAAAAATACACTAAAATGACAAACACACTCAGATCTGATATACAAAAAGGAGAAGAAGCCATGAACTCTGGTCAACTACAAAAAATACACTAAAAATGTCCAACATCAGAAAACGGGGAGCAATCCAGTATGTTTGCTCCTCCACCCATACGAGAATGTGTCTGTATATCTTCAACCTCAAAAAGCACCAACCTCACCAAAGCAATCGGCAAACACACGATAATCTTGAACCATTCATAGACCTCTTAAACTCTAGGTGTGTTGCTCCAAAATGGGTCAACTGTGGTGGTGGAATAATAGTTTCTGATCTGGACGGTGGCGGCAACGTACAATCAGATATGGGCGGTGCAACGGAGAGAGAGGGGTGAGAGACGGCCGTACAATAGAGAGAAGGGTGAGAGAATGACGGTGGATGAGAGAGATGTGAGGGAGCGGATCTCAGAGGGAACAAAGATAGAGGGGCGATGGAGGAGAGAGAGAGGGGGGAGGGGAGAGAGGTGAGGGAGCGGATCTGAGAGGGAACGAAGAAAGAAAGGCGATGGAGGAGAGAGAGAGATGTGAGGGAGAATACATTGAAATAACTCTATGTTTTTTGTATAGCTACTATATGTAAATTAGAAAATTACTATAGCTACGAAATATAAATAAATTAAATAATTATTATTATTAATAAATATCTCTTAGAGATAGCTATGACAAGTAAATATATCATACCTTCCTGTAACTAAGCCCAAACCCAAAACACCTAAATAGCTAGTGAGATTCATAACAGGGGTTTTTGTGCGGAATACCCTTCAAAAGCACTGATCTTTAATTTTTGCCTCTCAAATTTGAAATCTTTAATTTTTGTCCTTCGCCTAAAAATTCATGGGTTCCAGATTCAAACCCCTTCTCAGACAAAAATTAAAACAATTTGCAAGGCAGAGATTTGTAGCCAAATTAGGCCTATTAGTTAGGCCTATATCTACATAAGTTTGCCTTTAAAGCAGAGGTTTGCCTTAAGGCCTAATTTGGGGTAAAGTTTACGTTAAGACAAATCTCTGCCGTATAGGCCAAATTTTATCCAAATAGGCATAAATTATCGACACAGGGGTTCGAACTCAGAACCTCGGGATATTAGGTGAAAGATAAAAATTAAATATTTTAAATTTGATGGACAAAAATTAAAGACCACCCTGAAATAAGGCATTTGTGCGAATTGACCTCCAGAAAATTGTCTCAATAAACATATTAGAAAATTATATTATAAAAGTAATTAATAACTTTGCCGCTCATGAAGCTAGAAATAAGTTTTCAATTAAAATAGATATATTTTTATTAAATAACTTTAAAGCCCACTGAAGAACCCCATGATGGCAGTAGAGATTGGTCTTTTTCTTGTGGCGAATCTGCAGAAAGAATGATTAAACATAGTATGTTGCATATCATTGCATGTTGGAAATTTGCCTTTGGCGGGAGTTGCGACCGACCAACTTTAACGGTTTAAACACTAGTGTTACGTATGTTGGAGAATCCGGTTCTTCACACATGCATGATCTACTAAGTACGTAGATAACCGTAGGGTCAAGAATCGTCAAATTTCATTGAGAAATGAAAGAGATATTGGTCCACGAAGTAAGGTGTTTGAAGCATGGAAAGTGTGGTATTGTGTTCAATTCTCCCTCATTGGTAGAGGAAGAAAGAATTGTTGTGTATTTAAGACTCGAAATTGGTTTGGGGTTTGGGACCCCAAGGGGTATCCCATGTGTTTAAAGGAGGGAGGACCTAGATGTGCTTCGGTTCAAGGAAAGACCACGCGCGCCGCCGCCGCCCGCCCGCCCGTCCGGTCCGGTTCCGGGGCCACGGGGCCATATTGTCTAAAGGATACATACGGGGCAATATTGTCTTAAGGACAGAGTGTCACACTCGACTCAGCAAAACCAGTTTCCATTTTTTCGTCTTCAACAAAATTGTAATTTCAGTTTTGTGGATCTATTGTAATTTTCAGATTACTAGTTGAATTATTGAATCTTTGTTTAGCCTTTCGAATACTTGTAATAGTTATATACTTCCCGTACTGCTTTATAAAGTACCATAGAGCAAAAATTTCCAACATTGCATAGAGGCCCCCTCTCCTTAGGTGTCTATGAGACGCAATGTGTGTCAATTGAAAGCAGTGCATCCAAGTTTTCCGTGGATCAACTATATCCCGTTGCCTACTCTGAGTAGCTAAAACAGTTTTTTGCCTCCCCAACATCTTTTGGTCAGGACTAGTTTAGGAGTTTCATTTCAATGATCAAAGAAGACTTTAACAATAAAAGAAAAACTTTATAAATCCTCATCTTATGATTTGGCTTTAGACAACAAGATTCGTCAAGCCGTCTCGGACACTGACTAGCTTATAGTATTTAAAACATAAGTCACGATATGATGTGCGAAAAGTCAGTTATCTCTGCATCTTACGTGCATCTTGTGCGTTATACGTGCATTTCGTGCGTCACACGTGCATCTTGTAGTATTACGGTTTATTGAGACTAATTCGTATAATTAAATGAGGTGACAAGTTTTAACGATTAACTTATCTACGTAATGAAAGTTTTAGAACACGCACAAAGAAAAGATCAAAACTTGACCCCAAGTATTTAATAGGAACACGATATCATATGATTAGGTGTTCAATTGGAATAAGTCATAGTTCGAATGCTTATATGAAATTTGCTAGCAAGTTTAAAGACTATCAATGTATTAAGCCTTTTATAATTTCAATTCATTTTGTTAACATATGATTGATACGGTACATTGCTTAAATCCAAATACGTAACATTCTTTCACATTAGAAATAATTAAATAATATGATGATTTGATTACAACGCGTTGCGACGAAAATTTACAACATATTTATTCTAAAATATTTGTCGCTATGGGATATCAGCTTCTGTAAAAGAAGAATCGTTTATTTATTTTTTAAATTTACCGTTCTTTCTTTAAGCTGTCTTAGAAAATTGAACACTGTCATTAGTCGTTAACTACTCCTTTCCTTAAAAAATTTACTGATATTTACTAGATCAAAATGAGAATTCGTATAAGAAAAATTTGTTAATGAGAATTCTATCCCGAATCAAAGTTGTGATAAAATACATTCTAAAAAGTGCTGAAAGAGGTGAAATATATTGGTGTGATTGAACATGATACTAACCGTACTAAACAGAAACATGTATCTGCTAAGGTAGAGGGAAATAAGAACAATTGGAAACGTTTGGCTAGATCTAACGTCGTTAAGGAAGGTGCTAGGAAAAATATGAAAATTTGGTTGATGTCGAGATCACTGATTTGTGTAGTCCATATGTCGGGAATAAATGTAAAGGTGATAATGCTCAGATTAATGAAATAGAAGGTACGAAAAAGAAATATGTGGCGGATCGGAAGGCCAGCCCAAAATGGACTCCTTTCGATGAAGGCATTCGTGTGAAATTGACGAGGGCTGGGGTCCTTGACATTTCCCTTTTTGAAGGAGACATTGCGCCTCCGCTCCCCGAGCATGATATTTTTAAGTAAAATTAAGAATCTTGAGAGAATGGTGCTAAAAGTACAAAGACAACTTAATATGGTGCATGATATTACTGTGGATCCAATGAAATTATCTGGAGAATTATGCTTATTTTGAAATGACAACGTTCGGGTATGTTAATCTCACTCATTTTCCTTTTACATAGTTTTGTGTATTAACATTTGATTGAATTTAGTATGAGTTATTACAAATACAAGGGTGGTTAACTCATCGTAGGAACATGTGTTTTCGGAACCTAAAACTGTAATTTTTGTGTGCAACAGAACGTGATATAGCAAAGCGTCAAGTTGAATTATTCAGCCAATGACAAAGTCAGGAACAGAAGGAGAGTGGCTTGTTGAAGCTCAAATTCAAGAGCTCAGGTATGTATTTTTATGGCATTTAAACTTGTAAGAATACTTTCATCAATTGTAACATTCCAAAAGTGTGGTAATTATACCACAAATACAACATCATTTAAGGTTAGAATTAGGATAAGATTAAGATAGGATTAGGCTAAGATTAAGATAGAATTAGGCTAGGATTAAGCTATTAGTTGAATTAGGCTAGGATTAAGCTATTAGTTGACAATCTTATCTACCTATCATATTCACATGATTCTAACATCAATTACAATTATTACTAAATAATTACAATAAATATTCTATTTCTCGATAATCTTATCTCCATTGTTTTTTTGAAGCACCTAATTGAGAATAACTGACCATTCTGAAGATCTTTACATGTCTATGAATGAAAGTGATAAAATTCCAGTTAAATTCTTTAAAAATGATGCATTCACTATGTACTTCAAAGCTAAAGAGTTGTTGATGGATTTATAAGTCATTTTATATGCTATTTATCTGCGACGCGACTGTAACAGGTGGGTGCATTGATACTCAAAGTCATTTAGATGTTCAGCTAAAAGTATCATGTCCTCATTAGTAAACCTTGAACACAATTGGATATGTGAACTGATAAGCATCACCGATATATTGAAGTATATATGCAGGAAACTTAATTATTTATGTGTGGTTAGTCAGTTGCGATTCATCTGTGAGATACCAGAAAAAGAATCTCAAGGATGGTCTTGGTGATATCGAAAGTGGTTGTGGCCAAGTGTACACTCAAACCAAATGGGGTCTTCAACTCATCCCATATCTCAGTACCGGCACTCAGAATTCTAGATTGTACCCATTTTCTTTTAGGGACTGCTTGTCATATTTTAGACAGCCCTTGTGCTTGATTAGGTTATTTCATATGTAGAAAGTAGCGCTGCAGATACAGGTGCATGATCACCATGCTCTTCTTAGCTAAGGCAGCATGAGGAGCCTGTAGTAGAAGGGAATGCAGTGGATAGGTTGGAATTTAGATTCAGTGAAGACTGGGTAACATAAGATTCTAGCTAGAATTCTCTTCATTTTTTTAGTTGTCAGTGCTGCAAAGAGTGCGTGTAACAGAAAGCCACCAATTTTTTTCTTCTTCTAGAGGAAAACCTAGCAATAAATAGCTACTTCGAATTCATTCCATTGCATAGCATTTAGTATCTCAAATTTTATTAGATAAGTCTTTGATTGCCCCTATCTTGGAATGTATTGTTTACTGATGCGATCTGTCCTATTGTGATTATTTTTATTCAGGCGAGACTTTTCTTACTTATATCAGGAATCAATTACTTGAATTTCAATGAATGTGTTGCAGTGATCTTAAGCTCGAAAATATACTGTTAGATGGAAGCTTACACCATGTCTAAATTATGCCATTTTTGCCATTCCAAGGTAATGAATTAGCTTTTTGTGCACAATTGAGATTCCTATTGGTATAGATGACTGAATGTCTTTTGTGGATAATCATATTTTGAGTGGATTATTGCCTGTCTCTGTTAGGGGTAACTTTTTCTACTATGTTATTGCTCAGGTAATTTGAAGTGATTCATGTACCACATATAAGTTCGACTTCTTTATCAAGGAATAACAGAAAATTCAGCTAATATTTCTTAACTATCATTTAACATTGTCAGGGAGAAGGAAAAAGCGCAGCAAATACTACTTTTAGTGCCACTGTTCGTACTGATCTAAATAGTGTCCAACTTTATAGGAGCAATATGACCAACAATATTTTGTTATATTTCAGCTATCGCACATCCTGCATAAACTTTACATGGAACTTAGCTTTTTTTCCCTTTTCGACTTGGATGTAGCTATGTAATTGCAGCATATGGGTGTTTCACCAAAGTTGACTATTGAATATGATAGATTATGCTTGGTTATTTCCCTAATCAAATCAAATATATTATATTTAGGATGTCAATATACTTAGTATATTCTACCATAATTGTAGCCTAGATTTAGTCTTGTATTGATGTATATAATATTGTATTCAAGAAATGAAATGGACATGAAAAATATTACCTTCATGGTATCAAGAGCCAAAAATTAACCCCTCAGAAATCCTAGCCCTAAGCCTATTCCCCCCCCCCCTCCACTAGCCGAAACCATAGCAAATTTTTTTCGGCTAAGTCTTCTTCGTCAACCCTAATTAGGGTTTCCCCCCCCGACCGAAACCCTACCCATTTCGGTTTCTTCCCTAGTCGAAACCCTACCCTCTCTTTTCATCCTCTTTTCGTGTTTTTCTTGGGAAACAATAGCCAACCAACACAAATTACATCCCGCTCTTGCCGTAAACAACGTCAAGAACTTCATTCCGGTGATTCTTGAGATGGAAAAAGGGCAATATTCATCTTGAACGGAGTTATTCAAAATTCATTGTCGCGCATACCAAGTCATTGACCATAATATTCCTCCACAACTTCATTCGGATGTCATGGAGAAAAACAAGGCCACCGACATTGATATGGCCCTATGGTCTCGCTTGGATGCTATGGTCCTCCAATGGATTTAAGGCACGATATGCAACAATCTTTTGCACACTATATTGGAACCGGATTCGACGGCTCAACAAGCATATGAGAGCGTTTGCAAAATATTTTTCAAGACAACAAAATTTCTCGTGTCATTTATCTTGAAAATCAATTCACCAACGTCAAGTTGGACGATTTTACAAACGTCTCCGCATATTGTCAAGAGTTAAAAATGTTTGCCGATCAACTATCAAATGTTGGTGCACCGATGACGAATCAAAGGTTAGTTCTCCAATTAATTGTGGGTCTGAATGAACAATATGATGGTGTTGCTACGTTCTTTCAACAAAGTAACCCGTTACCACCATTTTATAAGGCTCGTTCGAGATTAATTCTTGAAGAAACCCGAAAAGTAAAACAAGCGGCGACGGCGGCAAACAATGCTGCCATCTCCCTCCTTTCCACCAACATGTATACCGATGATTTTGGCCCTCAAAATTCTGGTTCAGGCAGTGGTACGAATCGTAACAATAATGGACCAAAATATGGTCAAAATTACAGCAATAATAAAGGGAAAATAATGGTGTAAAGGAAAGAGGTCGGGGTGGAGGACAAAACATCGGTGGTGACAACAGCTGCGGCCAGCAGAAGCAAAACAGACCCCACTAGCAGCAGCCAAACCATCCAGCCGGCGGGCCGTGGGGGCAATACCCACCGTGGGGCTGGAAGTCGTAACAGTGGGTTGCCCCTCCCTGTACGTACCCCATGGCACAGTGGGCCAGGCCTTCTCCAACATCTCAGCAGCCCGGGGTTCTCGATAGTCATCCGCAGCATGCATTTGCAGCCCATGGACCATCTTCCTCAAGTTATGTTCCGACGGACATCGAGCACGCCATGCAAACTATGACTCTTAATGTTCCCGACGACAACTGGTACATGGACACAAGGGCGACCTCTTACATGACGGCATCTCCAGATACTCGCTCGTCTTATTTTATTATTAGCAGTAATAAAAATATTGTGATTGGAAGTGGACAAGAAATTCCAATTCGTGGTATTGGGCAATCCACAATCCCACCCCATTATCCACCTTTACAGTTAAACAATGTCTTATATGCACCCAAACTTATTAAAACTTGGTATATGTGCGTCGTTTCACAACTGACAATAATGTTTATGTTAATTTTAATCTGTTTGGTTTTCTGTGAAGGATTTTTGGACGGGGGTGCGACTAATGAAATGTGATAGTACTGGGGATTTGTGTCCCATCACCACCAACAACAACAACCAAGCCACCTTTGCATCAACCTTTGCTGTTTTATCTCCTACTTTATGGCATAATCGTGTATACGAAATTGGTAGAAATCAAGGATGAGGTGAAGAAGTGGGAAAATAGGGAATCGTATAAGATGGCGAGGAAGTAGGCAAAGCTAGCGGTTACGACGGCAAAAATGACGACTTTTGAATGTCTGTATGTGGAATTAGAGGGGGAAATGGGGATAAAAAGTTGTACAGACTTGCCAAGGTGAGGGAAAGGAGGGCCCGTGACTTGGACCACGTGAGGTGCATCAAGAACGAGGACGGCAAAGTACTGGTGGAGGACGCACATATTAGGCGGAGATGGCAGTCTTACTTTCATAAACTCTTGAACGAAAAAAGAGATAGAGACATTGTGCTGGGAGATCTGGAGCAATCTGGTAGGTACCAGGATTTTGGGTATTGTGAAAGCATTAAGGTTGAGGAGGTTAAGGGTGTTGTTCGTAGGATGCGCAAGGGATGAGTGACCGGGTCATATGAGATCCCAGTTGAATTTTGGAAGAGCACAGACAGTGCAGGTTTGAAGTGGCTGACGGAGTTGTTTAACATCATTTTTAAGACGGCGAGAATGCCCAAAGAATGGAGGTGGAGTACAATGATTCCAATATACAAGAACAAATGTGATATCCAGAGTTGTAACAACTATAGGGGTATCAAGCTGCTAAGCCACACAATGAAAGTTTGGGAAAGAGTCGTGGAGATGAGGGTGAGAAGAGACGTGTCTATCTCTGAGAACCAGTTTGGATTCATGACGGGGAGTTCAACTACTAAAACCATTCATATTATTAGGAGGTTGGTGGAGCAATATAGGGAGAGAAAAAGAGACTTCCATATGGTTTTCATCGACCTCGAAAAGGCATACGACAAAGTCTCTATGGAGGTTCAATGGAGATGTTTGGAGGTTAGATGTGTACTTGTGGCGTATACTAGGGCAATCAAGGATATGTATGATGGAGCCAAGACTAGAGTACGAATAGTAGAAGGAGACTCGGAGCACTTTCCAGTGATTATGGGGCTGCACCAGGGATCAGCTCTTAGCCCATTCCTATTTGCCTTGGTGATAGATGGACTGACGCGATAAATACAGAAAGAGGTGACATGGTGTATGTTATTCGTAGACGATATAGTCCTGATTGATGAGACTCACAGCGGAATGAACGCTAAGCTGGAGGTTTGGAGATATACTCTCGAGTCTAAAGGGTTCAGGCTGAGTAGGACTAAGATAGGATACTTGGAGTGCAAGTTCAGTAACGGAAGCGACCTTGAGACAGGCGTGGATGTGAGACTTGGTACTCAGGTCATTCTAAATAAAGAAAGTTTCAAGTACCTCGGGTCTATTATCCAAGGGAATTGAGAGACTGATGACGATGTCACACATCGTATTGGGGTAGGGTGGATGAAATGGAGGCTCGCATCTGGAGTCTTGTGCGATAAAAATGTGCCACCAAAACTTAAAGGCAAGTTCTGTAGGGTGGTGTTTATACCGACTATGTTGTATGGGACGGAGTAATGGCCGGTCAAGACTTCGCACACCCAAAAGATGAAAGTTGCGGAGATGAAGATGCTAAGATGGATGTGTGGGCATACAAGGAGTGATAAAATTAGAAATGATGATATCCGAGACAGAGTGAGAGTGGCCTCGGTGGAGGATAAGATGCGGGAAGCAAGATTGAGATGGTTCGGGCACGTGCAGATGAGAGACACAAATTCCCTAGTGCGGAGGTGTGAGAGGTTGGCTATAGACGGGTACATGAGGGGTAGAGGTAGGCCGAAGAAGTATTGAGGTGAGGTGATTAGACGATATATGGCGCAGGTGCTACTCTCTGAGGACATGACCTTAGATAAGGGGTTATGGAGGACACAGATTAGGGTAGTAGGTAGTCTAGTGTAGTCCTACCTACGCTTACAAACTGGTAGTTGTAATATTAGTATTGTAGGCTCGCTTAGCCTATCATACTAGTAGGCAAAGTATTACTTTATAGTCCACTGTCATTTGATTTATGTTGCTATGTATATTTTATTTGTCTTATTTACATGCATTAGTTATTGCTTCTTTTCCAGAAGTCACCATCATGGCTTAGTCGCTTTGGTTGTCTTACTTTGTTTTTGTTGTACTTTGTCTTGAGCCGGGGTCTCTCAGAAACAGGCGCTCTACCTACCAAGGTAGAGGTAAGGTCCGCATACACTCTACCCTCCCCAGACTCCACGTTGTGGAATTTCACTGGGTATGTTGTTGTTTATGGCATAATCATTTGGGACACCCGGGAACATCTGTGCTAAACTCCCTTAGGAAAAATAAGTTTATTAATTGTAAACCATATTTGGGTTCTCATGTTTGTCAGTGTTGCATTTTTGGGAAACATGTTAAATTATCGTTTTCTTTATCTACTTCAAACATTATTATGTCATTTGATATCATGCATAGTAACTTGTGGACATCCCCGGTTTTAAGTTCAGCATGTCAGAAATATTACATGCTTATTTTAGATGATTACTCTAATTTTCTTTGGACATTTCCAATTGGGAAGAAATCACAGGTTCACCATATTTTCTTGCAATTTAGTGTGTTCATCCAAATCCAATTTGAGAAATCAATTAAGTGCTTCCGATGTGATAATGGGAGGGAATTCATAAATGACCAATTTAAGGAGTTCTGTCACAAAAATGGTATGGTCTTTCATCTCTCTTGTCCGCACACTTCTCCTCAAAATGGGAAAGCTGAGCGATAAATAATTTAATCCGCACACTTCTTGCTCATGCGTCCATACCACCATTATTTTGGCATCATGCTCTACAAATGGCTACATACCTCTTTAACATTCTTCCTAGCAAGTTACTTTCAAACTACTCACCCACACAAATTCTCTATCATCGTGTCTCCTCCTACACATTTGAGGATTTTCGGGTGTTTGTGTTATCCACTTTTTTCTTCCACAACGATAAACAAACTTCAAGTATGTTCCACTCCATGTGTATTTTTGGGATATTCACAAAATCATAAGGGTTATAAGTGTTATGATATGTCTAGTGGAAAATTATCACCTCTCGTCACGTTATTTTTTATGAGTCCAATTCCCGTTTGCCAATATACAAACATATTCCCCACCCTCGTATGGTTTTTTGGACACGGGATTACATCCTATTTTGCAATACCATCTAAACAGTCCAAATAAATACGCCCATATGAGGGAGCCCATTGCTCCCTCTTCCGCGCCCTCTACCCAGCTAGATGCCCCAATTGGGCCAGCCTAAATAAGGGAGCCCACTGCTCCCTCGCCCTTTCCTTCAATCCAGAACCTTGCCCGAAATGGGCCGCCTCAAATGAGGGAGCCCACTGCTCCCTCTCCCTCAGCCTCGGTCCACTCATCTCAGAAAAATAGGCCAGCCCAAAAGAGGGAGCCCACTGCTCCCTCACCATCAGTCGCAGCCCAATCCCTTTCTCAAAATAAATCAGCCCAAATGAGAGACTGGCCCACTACCTGAATCCCAATCCGGGGAGCCCACTGCTCCCTCGGTCCAGTGGCAGGTCAGGCCCAATATTCCCTCAGTCGATAATCCAGTAACCCAGCAGTCCATATCAGCCCCACCCCGGTCCATTGAAACCCATGCCACACATGAGATTTTTTTGCCTAAGCGTCATTTTTAATTTGACGTCTTCTGTCCAACCATCCCCGATTCCCCAAAATCCGAAAGCTGCCTTATCGGACCTGAATTGGAAAGTTGTCATGATAGATGAAATTAATGTTCTTATTAAAATAAGACATGAGATTTGGTGCCCCGTCCTTCTAATGTGAACATAATACGTTCTATGTGGGTTTTCTGTCATAAAAAGAAATCTGGTGGTTCATTTGCGAGGCACAAAGCCCGTCTTATTAGTGATGGCTGGTCTCAACATGTGGGAATGGATTGTGGTGAAACTTTTAGCCCAGTAGTTAAACCAACGACTATCCGGACAGTTCTCAGTCTGGCTCTGTCAAAATTATGGTCCATTCATCAGTTTGACGTAAAGAATGTGATTCTACACGGTCACCTACAGGAAATAGTTTACATGCACCAGCCTTTGGGCTTCCGATATCCTATTCATCCTGATTATGTTTGCTTGTTGAAGAAATCTTTATATGGTCTCAAACAGGCCCCTAATGTGTGGTATAACAGGTTTGCAGGGTTCGTTTCCACACTGAGATTCTCACATAGCAAATATGATCAGTCTTTGTTCATTTATAAAAATGGAATGACGTGACATACATTCTTCTCTATGTGGATGACATCATCCTCACAACATCATATGAGTTCCTTCGCCAGTCTATTATGTCCCTTCTTGCTTCGGAATTTACTATGAATGATTTGGGCCCTTTAAACTATTTTTTGGACATTGATGTAACTCAATATGCAGGTGGTTTGTTTATTTGTCAAAAAAAAATATGCCGATGAGATAATTGACAAAGCCGGCATATCGTCTTGCAAGTCGTCACCCGCGCCGATGGATACCAAGGCAAAATTGAGTAACTCTTCAGGATCTCCATACGGTGATCCAACTTATTACTGCAATTTAGCAGGGGCATTGCAATATCTCACCTTTATGAGACATGATATCTCATATGTGGTTCAACAAGTCTCTTTACATATGCTTGACCCGAAGGAGGAACATATGGGGGCTCTCAAATGAATTTTGTGGTATATTCAGGGTACTCTTTATTTTGGGTTACATCTATATAAGTCAACCATTTCTGGTCTCACGTCTTATACAGATACTGATTGGGGTGGATGCACGGACACCAGGCGCTCCACCTCTGTTTATACTTTATTGTGTGTTTCTCGGAGATAATTTAATCTCGTGGTCGTCAAAGCGTCAACCCACACTATCTCGGTCGAGTGCTGAAGCAGAATATCGAGGGGTAGCTAATGTTGTCTCTGAATCATATTGGCTTCGTAATCTTCTATTGGAGCTTCATTGTCCAATCGAAAAGGCAATCGTGGTTTATTGTGATAATGTGAGTGCGATATATCTGTCAGGGAACCCCGTCCAACATCAATGCACAAACACATAGAAATGGGTATTTTATTTGTCCGCGAAAAGGTTGCATGTGGACAAGTTCGTGTTCTCCATGTACCATCCCGCTATCAGATTGCAGATATATTCACGAAAGGACTTCCGCGCATACTCTTTGATGATTTCAAGGACATTCTCAGCATACGAGAACCTCCCGCTAAGACTGCGGGGGGACTGATAGGATTATTTCCATAATCAAATCAACTATCTTATATTTATGATGTAAATATTCTTAGTATATTCTTAATATATTTTACCATAATTGTAGCCTAGATTTAATCTTGTATTGATGTATATAATATTGTATTTAAGGAATAAAATGGACATGGAAAATATTTACTTCAGTATATTTTTCAGCAATGTTCTAATAATACAGAGACCTTTGTTTCACCCAAGTGACACAATACCTTTCAATATTTTGGCCTTCTGCATTATAGTAACAGAAGGCTATCCCTTTCTCTTATGCTTCGCGCTAGATTTAGCTTGGTATTGTATGTTCTGATTCTAATGCTTGGTTTTCTTTTCTTGCAGTGGATACCAAGATGAAAGTATGTGTTGTCACCTAGAACTGTTAAATTCCAAACTTTATTCAATTGTAGCATCAACTTTTGTATTAGTTGAACCACCAACATGAATATGAACAGTTCAACTGTTTTTTGTATTTCTCATTCTCACTTGAGCAGGCCCAGTAATGTAATTGTACAATTTTGTTCCACATATTGTACAAAGTATGATGTTTTTGTATTTCTCATTCTCACGAGAGCAGGCCCAAGAATGTAATTCTACAATTTTGTTCCATAGTATAAAGTGTAATATATTAACATTGAGTCACCTTGAAATTAACTGAGTGTTGGATCACTTTTGTACAACGACGTTATGAACGTACGCACTGGCACGGAACATCTAGTATTAGCAATATTAATTCCATCTCTACTTCAGAGAATAAATGAATATAGAGCTAAGCCAAATGGGCAATTCAAGACTTAATTTGAGTTGAAAAATAAATATAATGTCTTGAAGGTCACAACTTTTATAAGTGAAACTTCAGGACAATATTTTGAAATTTTATTTATAGTGGTTATTTTTTCAATTGCAGAAGCTGAAAAGTGATTATTATTTTTGAATTTACGAACTCTCATAAGTCTGTGAAAAAATGAAATATATAATATTATTATTATTATACTATTCTTTCTGTTTTTAGTAATAAATTAAAAATGAGAAATTGACTACCAAATTTCTTGTATAGTTTAACTGGTAAGGATTCTTAATTGATATTTAAATGAGATAGCAATTTTTACCTGATGCATGCCTACTATTTGGTCACATTTTAATCGTACCCAATATTTCCACTAACTAAATGAATATATGACACATATCTTAACTTACACTTTTATTGCTAAATTATAGTTAATTAATACATAGTCTAACCGTAAGATATTACTTAATCATGCTAAACACCGACTTTACCCTACTAGCTTTTCCTAGAATAATTGGGGAAATAATTAAAGTTTGGAATTTCTCTTTATTTATCTACAAATAAAGAATGGTAACAATCTTGGATATGATGTGGATTTGAATAGTTATACGATAATATCAAGTGCTCGCCTTTCACTCTCAAGCAAGCAAAAGGTAATCTCACAATTTTTGCTCCACTCACCTTTATTACTTTATAGTTTATAATACACTAGTGAATAGTTCCGCACTTCGAGCGGTAATAAAAAATTATTTAATTTACAAAATATTTTTTAAATATTTGAAACACCTTACTATTTTTCAAATTCTAATGAATTACTGTAGGTTAGATGTATGCGTTTCTCTAAAGTTGAATTTTGTATTAATAGTAAAAACTAGGTGAAGAAGTACGTAAAGGAAGAAATAAACTTGAAGAAGAATTGATGTAGGTTTAAATTTCCGCACTTTTATCATTAATAATGTTTTTTTTTAGAATCATCAAATTATACTAAATTTCAAAACTTCAAAACTTAATATGTATTCATTTTAACAGTTTCTCCTCTAAATCCAACGGTAAAGAATGAATTTTGGGTCTAACTCAACTCCAAAAATTAGCTTGTAGGGTGAGGATTGTTCAAGTCCATATAAAAAGTCCATGTTCTTATTCCATTTTCGATGTGGAACTCTTAACACCAACATATAATGCAACTTCATTAAAAAGGGATGTCTTGAGAGAGATAATCCATAAAAACTTGGAACGAAATTTCAAGCTTCAATCTATTAATTTGGGAAATAAAGGACTACAAAAGGAGAAACAGGAAGCAATAGGTTTTGCAGTAGGCTACATTTGTGAAAAATTTGTTAATCTAAGTCCATATATATATAAGGTTTAAAAAAAAAAGTTCATACAAGGTACATTTTTACGCTACGGGTTGATTATTTTCACATCTATTTTTTTTCATTCCTACTTCTTCCTCCTTTTCTCATCTTCGTCACCATTTACTTCCTCATTTTCTTCCATTCATAAACCTAAATAGATTATCATATCAAAATCACTAAGAAATAATATAATAATTAACAGAATTAATAAGAAGAAAAGTAATAAAGAAAAGCATTTAAAATGAAAGTAAAAAAGATAAGGAAAAGAGTAGTTAGGAGAAAGAAGGGAACGAGGGCAAACAAAAGTGCAATAGAAGAACTGCAAAAATGGTACAAATGCCGAGGGAGAGGGTAATCAAAATGTGATAGAAAAATTGCAAAAATGATAGCAATGCACAATTCCTATTATTTTGTTTCGCTTTTATATATAACGATTAAAGAATACACTTTATATTCCAAATGAATAACACATTCAATAAACATTAAATTCATAAGATACGCAGAATGAGAATAAGAGTATTAAGAGAATTAAAAACCGACTTTTGGAATTCTTTGTTGCTTCTTTATCTCTCACGAACACCTAAACTCCTTGTCGATATCCTTATTGTGAAGCACCAGCGGATATCTGTTGTAGAGAAAGAAAGAAAAAAAGAGTAAGTACATATATATAACACAATGAACCTAGCAAAACACCACAAGAATGAAGTGCACCAAGCAATATATAGTTATCTAGATTATATGAAAACAATTTATTATCTCTTTCGAAAGGAAGAAGATCAATAGTAGACTAATGAATTTATATCCAAGATCTTGTTTATGTGACAAAAAAAACATACCTCGCAGAGGGTTTAGGGCAAATAAACCCATTATTGACGAAAGAAATATTCAATGGGATAGAGATATTAAGAGACTTGCTCCAAGTTGGGTACCCAAAATCTGAACTTGCACATTTTGAATATTATCTCAAAATGCTCAAAGAGTTTCCATTATGCGCGGGTTCGGGAGATAATTCAGTATGTCATGAATAATTTCAGAATCAAATAATATACAGGAAAAGTAATGAAAATTTCACAACAAAAACTGCAAATCCGAAAAGATTGTTACCATATGCATAATGCAAACCCCTAAAAGGGAACCCCAAATTATAACGTTTGGTTCAAGTGGCATGTTTTGTGCAAGTTCGATAGCTTCTCTAATATAGCCACCAGGACCTAAAAGATCAATCCATAATCTTTCTCCATAAAATAGGAATAGTCTGTCATAAGTCAGGAAACTAAATATCAAAAAAGAAATAGGAATAAATTATTCCCTCACCCACCAAACCAGCATGATTGCAGGCACATCGAAAAATCAATGGTCAATATTGCGTGTGATCTCGAAACTTGCTTCAAATGGGAGTTTTCTTCTATTCTCCTCCTAAGAATAATGCAAGCTTTCCTCACACGTTATTCGTTTTCATTATATATACAAAATTAAAATTATAGTTTATGTATATATAATAGATGTTGAGTTTTCTTGACTTCTTCATGTGTTACTTCTTTATATTTTTGAACTCCTAAGTAAAAATTCTGACTCCGCCACTCCCCTTCCCTTTGTTTGTGGTAAGTTTACTGTAGTAGTTTAAAAGATGAATCATGAGGGATACGTGAGCAATTTGCAAGGAACTCTTTTAGGATGAATTGATTAGGGACACTGCCTTAATAAAGAAGAAACTATTCGAATAAATTCCCTCATTTTCCAGATTCCATATTGGTTACTGGTTAGACTAATATGGTAACAGAATTTATTAGTGGTAAATACTAATATGGTAACATAATATATTACTAGTATGGATAGCAATTAATTAAAAGGATCACAATCTAGGATCTTATTACTGGCTGTGACGGGGAATACTAATTGCAAATTTCTTTCATTTAACTTTGGGAATGAGGTGTTTGAAGAGATTGAAGGCCATAATATGATTACTCTATTTATAGTTGGAGGGCGATTCTGATATTGTTGTTAGTAACTGTGTTCTGAAACAGTAATTAATAAGTTAGTTTCCGTTTATTAATCAAAATTAGAAAAAATATTCGAACAGAAATGTAGAACAACAACAACATACCCAGTGAAATTCCACAACGTGGGTTTGAGAGGGTAGAGTGTACGCATACCTTACCTCTAACTTGGTAGGTAGAGCGGCTATTTTCGAGAGACCTTCGGCTCAAGACAAAGCACCAGCACAAGTAAAGTAAGACAAATAAAGCGACTAAACCATGATAGCGACTTCTGAAAAAGAAGCAATAACTAATGCAGGTAAATAAGACAAACAAAATACACATAGCAGCATAAATCAAACGACATGATACTATAAAGCAATATTGGGCCAACTAGTATAATAGGCTAAGCGAGCCTACAATAATAGCATTACAACTACCAGTTTGTAAGCGTATGTAGAACTACACTAGACTACCTACTACCCTTCTACCCTAATTTGTGTCCTCCATAACCCCCAATCTAAGGTCATGTCCTCAGTGAGTTGCACATGCGTCATATCCCGTCTAATCACTTCTCCCCAATACTTCTTCGGCCTACCTCTACCCCTCATGTACCCGTCCATAGCCAACTTTTCACACCTCCGCACTGGGGCATTTGTGTCTCTCCCCTGCACGTGCCCGAACCATCTCAACCTCGCTTCCCGCATCTTATCCTCCACCAAAGCCACTCCCACTCTATCTCGGATATCATCATTTCTAATTCTATCCCTTCTTGTATGCCCACACATTCATCTTAGCATCCTCATCTCCGCAACTTTCATCTTTTGGTTGTGCGAAGTCTTGACCGGCCAACACTCTGCCCCATACAACATAGTCGATTTAACCATCACCCTATAGAACTTGCCTTTAAGTTTTGGTGGCACTTTTTATCGCACAAGACTCCAGATGTCAGCCTCTATTTCATCCACCCTGCCCCAATATGATGTGTGACATCGTCATCAATCTCTCCATTCCCTTGTATAATATACCTGAGGTACTTGAAGCTTCCTTTCTTTAGAATGACCTGAGTACCAAGCCTCACATTCACTCATGTCTCAAGGTCGCTCCCGTTACTGAACTTGCACTTCAAGTATTATGTCTTGGTCCAACTCAACATGAACCCTTTAGACTCCAAAGTCTGTCTCTAAACCTCCAGCTTAGCATTCACTCCGTTGCGAGTCTCATCAATCAGGACAGTGTCGTCTGCGAATAACATACATCATGGCACCTCCCCTTGGATTTGTCGCGTCAGTCCATCCATCACCAAGGCAAATAGGAATGTTCTAAGAATGATCCCTGATGCAGCCCCATCATCACTGGGAAGTGTTCCTAGTCTCCTCCTACTGTCCGTACCCTGGTCTTGGCTCCATCATACATATCTTTGATTTCCCTAGTGTACGCCACATGTACACTTCTAACCACCAAACATCTCCATAGAACCTCCCTAGGGACTTTGTCGAACAGAAATGTAGAAGAAGTAGAAAAAAATATTCCAAGCTCACATGTTGCTTGTGTGTCCTTAAGGAATTATAACCCCCTCATTGTTCCCAAGATCTGGGTTACTTCCTCGCATGATAATACGGAAGAACGTTTCTGTAGTAGCGGCAATGCAAACTACAAAACTCCGGCGAACTCAAATAGCGAAGTAAATCACACGACACTTACAGTTTTGTTTGAAAACGATGCACTGAAGATGAGGAGAAAAAATTCAGAAGTTTTGATTTCAAAAGTTTATTATTTTTCTGTGTAAAAATTAAGCGAACCCTCTGAAAATTATAGCCAATATCTTGAGCCAAAATACCTGTTCAGAACAAGTATGGTGTCTGTTCAAGAAAGATTTGCTTGTTCCAGAAAAGGAAATGTCCTTTGGGAATATTCCGCGAAATGAAAATTAAATTATGAAAATGAAAAATAAATTTGGTCCAAAAAAAATTATCAAATAAATCATTTGATCAAATCCAAATCTAAAGCCGAGCGACAACATCAGCGACAATGTGAAGGAGACTCTTCTCAACTTTTCATGAGCTAAAATATGTGCTTCCATATATAAGCACACAACTCTCCCCTTCCACCACCAATGTGGTACAAAGTTCTCATCCAAAAAGAATTTTACTCAAATTTTTATTTTCCTCCATTTCTCATTCACACCACCTTATTTTTAAACCCCAATCTTTAAATATGAAAAGCCCAACAATTGCTTGATGACTCCATTGTCATTTTGAACATAGTTGAAAGATTTGTTTTTGATAAATGGGTAATTAATGATCCAACCAGGGGTTTGAAACAAACTTGTTAACTTTCACTGCTTGCTATGATTGCTCTCTCATGTTAGTAACTAAACATTCCTTATTGGTCTCCTATAATGTTAATACCCAGATATGTATGGGTGGTTGCGGAGTGTATTATTATAAGGATAGCTTAGTAACAATTCAATGGCAAGAGAATAGAGAGCTCGGCTACACGCCTGCTTGACAAAATTGGCAATCGAATATTAAATTTCAATAAGAGGCCTTAAATTTATTATTAACAATAATATTTACGATGATTTTATTTACGGTTTATTCATCTTCTTTTCTGGTTGAAACAAGGATCCATACGGGATCTTGGGTTGTAAGGTTCATTACTTGCTCTCATTGTTGTTATTGTACTACTACTTTGTTTGCTTGGGAAGTTTTGTGTCTGAGGTTCAGTATTACTTATACACCTATTCAATACTATTTACGTACATAATAAATAATATATTTGAAAGAAATAATCTCTTGATTATTTTCATTAATAAATAGTGTATATATACAAGTTATAATCTCCAAATATGAAAAATCATATTCATACTATACTTCTAAATCTTAATCATACTTGTACAAAAATTCTACAATTATGGTAAGTTTGTACACTAGTTTAATTACAATCCTAATCCTATTTGAGCACGGTACCGTGCTATATTCTATCACACACCCCGCAGTCATAGCGGGCGGTTGTCGTACGCTGAGGCTGTCCCTAAAATCTTCAAATAGAACTGGGGGAAGACCCTTCGTAAAGATGTCAGCAATTTGGTATCTGGAGGGCACATGTAAAACACGTACTTGACCACGAGCTACCTTTTCGCGAATAAAGTGAATATTCATCTCGCTATGTTTAGTGCGTTGATGTTGGACCAGGATTGCCAGAAAGATAGATTGCACTAACATTATCACAATAGACCAAGGTAGCTTTCTGAATAAGAAAGTGTAATTCTAATAAAAGATTACGCAGCCAACATGATTTAGATAACACATTAGCCACGCCTCGATACTCAGCCTCTGCACTGGATCGCGATAATGTAGTCTGGCGTTTCGCAGACCACAAGACCAAGTTATCCCCAAGAAACATACAATAATCAGATGTCGAGCATCTGGTATCAGGACAGCCATCTCAATCAGCATATGTATATAACACAAGAGTAGAGACGGAAGAAGGATATAAATGCAATCCATAATCAAGTATGCCCTGGATGTACCATATAATGCGTTTGAGCGCATACATATGCTCAATTCGTGGGTCATGCATGAATAAACACACCTGATGAACTGCATAAGTAATATCATGTTTCCTGAAAGTAAGTTACTGAAGTGCCCCTGCAAGATTGCGATAGTGTGTGGGATCCTCGTATGGTGTGTCTGACGTAGTACTCAACTTCGATTTGGTATCAACCGGAGTGGAAGTAGACTTATAAGATGACATACCAGCTCTCTTAATAATCTCTTCAACATACTTCCTTTGAGATAAAAATAGACCACCTGAATGACGCGTGACAGCAATGCCCAAGAAATAACTCAAGGGTCCCAAGTCTTTCATTGCAAATTCAAAACTGAGAAGTGACATGATAGATTTGAGCAGATTATCAGATGAAGCAGTCAATATAATATCATCTACGTACAATAAAATGTATGATAGAGAAGTACCATGATGATGTATAAAGAGAGAATGATCAGACCGGATGTGAGTAAACCCAATAGTAGATACATAATCTGCAAACCTCTTATACCAAGCCCGCGGGGCCTACTGAAGCCCATATAAGGACTTCTTCAGCAAACCGACATAATGAAGATGATTGGGATCTCAAAAACCCAAGGGCTGATGCATATAGACTGTCTCCTTAAGATCACAGTGTAAGAAAGCATTCTTTACATCCAACTGATGAATATATCATGCTTTTGAGAGAGTCAAACTAAGAATAGTGTGAATTGTAGCCGGTTTGACCACCGGACTAAACGTCTCACCACAATCCATGCCAGCATGTTGAGTTTTACCATCACCTACAAGACGAGCCTTATGTCTCTCAAAAGAACCTTCAGAATTTTCTTTATGAGTAAAAATCCACATAGACAGAATAATATTAACACCAGATGGACGGGGTACTAACTCCCACATCTTATTTTCAATAAGAGCATTATATTCGTCAGTCGTAGCCAGTTTTCAATTCGGGTCATGTAGTGCAGACATAGGGTTACGTGGTAGTGAGGATTTATAGACATTAGAATTGAGATTAAAATATTGTTTTGGTTTAAAAATACATCTTTGACTACGAGTAAAAGGTCCTTGACTCGAGGTAGAGTTGGGTGGATTTAGGACAATGTGGGGGACGGTTTGATCGCCAAATAGAGCGGAAGCCGACATCGAGTGGGCTAGAACATCGGAACGATCGAGATCGGTATTGGGTCGTGCCGCCCATCGGGCGTAATCGGCGAACAAAGTGGTAACGGATCGTGGGCAAGCAGCAAAGGCGCTCGCCGGCGTATTTTGGTCACGGGAAAAGTCTGATAAATGGTGGATAATATATGGTGAGACCTCGTCATCTAAAAAATTATACGAACTAGGCACGGGACTACTCACTTTAGCAAACGGAAATTGGGTTTCATAAAAAAAACATAGCGACTAATTATGATTTTATTAGACGATAAATCAAAATATTTGTAACCACGTTGATTAGATGGATAATCTAAAAACACACAAGCGGTAGAACGGGCTTGAAGTTTGTTAATTATAGTTGACGGAAAATTGGATAGCATAAACACCCAAAGACAATAAGATGTGAATACGAATAAGTCTTATTATAGAGAATTTTAAGGGGATATTCATATGCTAACCCTTTGGTAGGAAGTACATTAAGGAGGTAAGTAGCAATTTGTAGTGCATGATGCCAAAAGGAAGGGTGTACAGAAGCATGTGCTAATAAAGTTCGGACAATATTACTAATGGTATGAATTTTCCGTTCGACTTTCTCATTTTGTGAGGACGTATGAGAACATGAAAAATGAAAAACTATACCATTATCATCATAAAATTCCCGAAACAACTCATTATCGTATTCATTTTCATTATCACATTGAATATTTTTAATTTTTTGTTCGAATTTGGTTCGAAAGAATGCTCTAAATTTTAAGAAAGTGGAAAAAACTTGATACTTTTTGGATAACGGAAAGGTCCACAAAAAATTAGAATAATCATCCAAAAATAAGACATAATAACGATGGCTCAAAGAACTTAAAACATGAGATGTCCATAAATCACTATGAATAACTTCAAAAGGCATCAAAGTGGAGTACTACGCGTACCCTTACAATAAATAAAATTATTTTTATACAAACACGAAATAATAAACAATTCCGGATGACCCAAACGTGCATGCCACAAGGAAAGAGCAAGTGCGGCAAAAGTAGACGGCATGGCTTGACTCGTGGAAGTGGTGGTAGTTGTGATTGGATAAAGCTCTCCCTACTATTGCATCTCATTAGAGTTATTCCCGTTTAGAAATCCTTCACGGAAAAACCTAAAGGGATCAAAATTAACAGAAACTCAATTATCATTGGTGAATTTTCGGACATACACCAAATTTTTAATTAAGTTAGGGGCATGAAGGGCATTTGTCAAAACTAGAGGTGGATGTGGGGGAGACAAAGTTGTATGTCCATAATCGCGAATTGGAATTGAGTTGCATTACCAACAAATATACCACGATTTTTGCTCAAATTTGAATAAGACGAGGGAGTACCTTAATCGGACGTCATATGAGAAGTGGCTCCGGTGTACATACACCAATTCGCGTTCGGGGAATTTAAGTCAAATGTCTGCATTGCGACATCAATATTTTTAGATGTCAGGATCGGATTTGGGCCTGCGGCATGGAAGGCCTGCGGGGGCCGAGGCCCAAGTAGGCCTGCCTGCTGTCTCGGGCCATTACTGTACCGTATTCCACTATTTGGGACTGGAAATTGGGCCTGGAATTTTGCTGGAACTAAGCCCAGTTTCCCGAATAAGGAGCAGGCATAAAATAAGGGTTGTTGGGCAAATGGCCATTGGCCCAGCCATCGCCAGGGGCCACTACTGGGCGATTAGCCTATGGCCCACCGCCCGAGGCCCACCATCAGAGTCGCCACTATTCTCGCTATCTTCCAAATACCACTGCGATTGCCACCGCTGTTTTTGCCATTATTTTTACGATTTTGACATTTTTTTATGTCATCGTGGTTATGGTTTTGGCCCGAATTTTCAGAGAATGAGTGAGGGTCGTCTGACGTGGTCATCATTACGACGGAATATGCTCCGATAGCCGTCTTTTTAGTCAAACCGGCTTCTTCTAACGTGAGCATGGAACAGGCCTGATAAAATGGTGGCAGAGGATTACGTTAGCGAAGTAGTGTTCCAACGCCATTATAGGCCTCAGAAAGTCCTACAACCATTTGAAGAACAAGACGATTATTGGTAATGGGCGCACCAACGTTGCGAAGTTAGTCCGCCAATTCTTTCAGCCTTTTACAATAGGCTGAGATGTTAGGAAAATCTTCTATGTTGACATGGGAAAATTCCTGCTCAAGAGTGATTGAATGTGAATTTTTGTTATCTTGAAATATATCACGCACCCTATTCCAAGTAGTCATTGACGTAGCGTCAGGTTCAATAATCGTCTCCAAGAGGTCTGTAGAGATTGTGGAATAAATCTACTGAAGAACGGTAGCATCAAGGGTTGTCCATGACGTAGGATCATCCTCGGAGGTAGGCACCTTCTCCTCGCCAGTTACCGAGGGGATTATGTGATGGAAGACTTTATGCGAGCGTGTGTGAACTTTGAATAATTTCGCCCATGTCGCGTATTGGACGTTTTCCATCTCAAGAACAATAGGGATGTGTTTCTTAATGTTGGAAACTGTAAGGGCAAGATTAAACATGTTCTTTGACGTAGACATAACGAAAGAACAATATGTGAACTAGGGACTAGAAAGAAAATTTGGGAATATAGGACAAAAAGTGCGCGGAAATCGAGAAATGGTTCACGGAAACCGAGCAGAAATCGAGAAGAGCGGAAGTGTTTTTGGGAGAAGGTATTTTAGACCTAGACTTCTGATACCAAGAAAGAAATAATTCCTTGATTATTTTCATTAATGAATATGGTATATATACAAGTTACAATCTCCAAATATAGAAAATCTTATTCATACTATACTTCTAAATTTTAATCATATTTGTACAACAATTCTACAACTATGGTAAGTTTGCACACTAGTTTAATTACAATCTTAATCATATTTGAGTACGGTATCGTGCTATATTCTATCAATATCAGTACTATTCTTATACTTATACACCCTATTTAGCATTATTTAAAAATTATACAATGTGTGTTATTTTAATATTTTATACAATAAATTAAATAGTCAATAAAAATAATCTCAACATAATTGTTCCAACATAACTTATCTTCGAATCAAACGACCCTTTTAACGTTTCCATTGTTGCGCATAAGCGCTTAAGTCATTGCAATTTGCAACTAATTATGATCTCTATGAAGAAGAAAAAATAGACTTGAATTTGCCTTTTTTCCTTTCAATTCAATTATTTTACAGATTTAATTAAACATTTATATATTCCTACTAATTAACTTTCATAAGCCATTATCTATCACCAATTCAGAAATTTGCATAACACATATTATTCAATCAACTAACACTTAAAATAAAATTTCGCTAACGTTGCTAAAATTTTCATTTCAATTGGTCATCAATATTTCATAATTTCTTCTTCCTTTCTGATTATAATCAAATAATAATATATAAAGAAAAGAAAAAAATTATAAAATTCTTTACAATAATATCAATCCCCTATACTATTGTGCGGGTAAAGTCTCGGGTCTCCATAGAAAATCACCCGACCCGAAACCCAGATCCGAATGATCAAACAACCCATCTAACCCAACATATTCACCAATACTACCACTATAATTATCCAACTCAACAACTCCCAAATCAAACGAGTCATAACTCGGCCAAAACTCGTTACTGAGTCCATTCGACGCAGTAACAACTCGGACTAACTCAGTCTCCGCCCTCGTTGGCGGAGGTAGTCCGAGTTCATCATCGGATGCTTCTAGAAGGTATCCTAACTCCGGCTGTGATTCGCCAGACTCTGACGTAATAACTGTCGTGTCTGATAAGGGTAAAGTGGTAATCTCCTCCTCGAGAATCTGCATGAATGAGTCGAGGTCATGACTCGGAGTGGATAACTCGTATAAATCGTCTAAGAGATTTTCCTTAAGTCTTTTTACTTCAGGTGAGTTGATTTCTAACTCGTACGATTCATCACGAACTCGTTTTCTTGAACTCAGTTGATGATCCATCATATATATAATAGAAGAAAATAGGAAAATGAATTTAAGAGAATTGGTGAATAATAGAGGACACGTAAGTTTCGATGAGTTGAGGGAACACAAATGAGAGTTTATATAGTGGGGAGAATTAAGTAATGATGATGACGTAGGCACGTGAGTGGGAGCCACTTTGACATAGGTGTCTTTACCTTTTATTTATAATTTCTAAAATTATTTATTATATTTAGTTATCTATTCGTTTTCTTTTGAACCGAGGTCTATCAAAAACAGCATGTCTACCCAGTAAATGTTAGATATATGATTGTTGTAGTAGCCTATTCAGTATTCGTTATCCGGTTCGACATGGGTGTCTTGACTCTTTTTCTTCTTCATTTGTTAATTATTTACTTTTAATGTTCGCTTTTAAATTCGGACTAATTTAAATTTATTTTCGATCTGATGTCCGCTTTGACATGGGCATCTTGTCCTTTTTTATTTCTAAAATTAGCTACTTGTTTGTTTAGATTTTTTAATCTGATATTTGATATTTTCTTTGACATTTAGATTAATTCAAATTGATATAGCTTGAGATTCATTAAAAGAAAAAGGCTCTTTAACTAAGTTTTAAAATTTTCAGAGTTCGAATTTAAAATTACTGAAAAAAATCTTTTTATTCCGCCACTATCCTTTTAGTGATATATTTGTTTCTTGCTTAAACGTGTCCATGTCGTGTTATTGGATTTTACTATTGGTATGGATTCTAGAATTAAAATATCGGGGATTGTAGGAGTCTCGATTTTCAATAAAAAAAATCTCGAGTTTGAGCATCAATAACAATAATAGATTTCTTTTCCATTTTTTGTAAAAAGCACTTCTCTTCTCTTTTTAAAAAATAAAGAATCTTTTAATAGAAACCAGCAACAAGGCTCACACAGATTTTCTAGATTCTTTTTATTTATGTCTAAATATTCTACTTAATTGTTTTTGTTCCTTTGTTACATGAAATTTATTAACTTGATCAATTCATATCACGTTAAAAAGGGCTTATAAGGTGTATATAGCTCTCTATTTAAAGTTTTTTTTACCTTCAATATTAAAACTCGAAACATTTGATTGAAATCCTTATGTAGTAGCATTAGTATCTTATTCTTTAACTTTTCTATTACCTATTGATTCATTTGCTTTGTTCATTTTGTTATCGTCATTTTCCTTTCAATTCTGTTATAATTACACTTTTTTTTTCGCCAAGGTCTTTCGAAAATAACTTTTCAATCCCGCAAAGATAGGGTAAGATCTATGTATATACTACTCAGAAACAGATTCAGAATTTGAAGTTTATGGGATTCAAGTGATATCAAATTAAGAAAAAAACTATGCCCAAGCAGAATTGAACAGGCCAACGAAACTTAAGCAGGTTCCATTTCTGCCGTTGAATTAAGAGATTATTTTGTGTTAAATAGAGCAATATACCTGTGATATACACCCAATATACAACAGTGTATATCACAGGCAAAGCGATGGATCTGAATCGCCCAAGCAAAGTGGCTTTAAGATCGCCCGTAAAATGGGCTCTCAGCTGCCCATTTGGATGTATTGTGGACAAAACAATTGTGTATATATGGTATATATATTTGTAGTATATTGTAGTATAAAGGTTATCTTAATTAGTGTTATACACTTACCATAATTGTATAGTTAGAATTATGGTAGAACAAGGTTTTAGAAATAGAATAGGAATAGGATTCTCCTATTATGGAAATATGTAACTTGTATATATAGTCTTTCAATTAATGAAAATAATCAAGGGGATTATTTCTTTCATGGTATCAAGAGACTAGGTCTAAGCAAAAGTTTTTCTCTCAACTATTGGCCTCTCTTTTTTCGGCCGAGACACCCCACCCCCCACCCCCTCGGGTTTCTCTTCCAAAATTCGTCTTCCGCTCTAAAAAATACCTCTCTTAAATTTCCCTTCCTCATTTGTTCTTTCAATATGTCTAAGAACAATTTTCATCCTGCCCTCATGGTTTCCAACATCAAGAACTGTATCCCTATTGTCCTTTAGATGGAAAACGTCCAATATGCGACGTGGGCGGAGTTGTTTAAAATTCACGTTATCTCCTATCAAGTTCTTCATCACATCATTCCTCCCGCTAGACCTCTTCCTGCGGAGGATCCTGAGTTATGGATTACTCTTGATGTTACCGTTCTCCGGTGGATCAATGCCACTATTTTGGTGGACCTTCTACAGACGATTATTGAGCCGGATACCACGGCTATGGCTACATGGAATAGATTGCATAACATATTCCAAGACAACCAACATTCACGTGTCGTCACACTAGAGCAGGAATTCTCTCTAGTTCGAATGGACGAATTTCCAAACGTTTCTGCATATTGCAAGAAACTCAAGGAGTTGGCAGATCAACTCCGTAATGTTGGCGCACCGATAACAAATGATCGTCTAGTTCTACAGTTAGTTGTCGGTCTTTCGGAGGCCTATAATGGTGTTGGAACTCTCATTCGCCAAAGCAACCCTCTTCCTGACTTCTATCAAGCCCACTCCATGCTTACGTTAGAAGAAGCCGGTTTGGCTAAAAAAGCGGCTACCGGAGCAAGCCCCGTCGTCATGGTGGCGTCCTCTCCTAGTTCTTCGGGTTTTGTTAATAATTCGGGCCAAAACCATAATCATGGTGGCGGCAAGAATAATCGCAAGAATAATAACAAAAACTGCGGGGGCAAACGCGGAGGTTCTGGTGGCGGTTCCGGTGGTCAGCAAGCAGGCGGTGGGTCCCATCCAGGGAACAGCGGCCCACCACCCCCCCTGGGCCCAGCAGTGGGCCCATGGCGATGGCTGAGGCGATGGGCCGTGGGCAGCGATCCTCAACATCCGGCGAGAAGTTCCGGCGGATGGCTAGCCAACGCTCAGGCCCAACACCCGATGGCGGCCCATCGCCAAGAGCCAAAGAAGCGGCAGTAGCAGCTATGTCCCAGCTCCATCATGGACAGGAATTCTTGGGCCTCGACCTCCGCAAGCCCATCATGCAGCAGGCCCCACTCATACCTATATCGAGGCCGCGATGGACACGTTGGGGTTAACTCAACCGGACCCAAATTGGTATATGAACACCGGTGCCACGACTCACATGACTTTCGAATCAGGTACTCTCTCATCTTATTCCAATTTGAGCACCCCTCGGGGGATAATTGTTGGTAATGACAGTTCTATTCCAATTTTAGGGTATGGTCAGAAAACGTTGTCTCCCCCCAATCCACCCCTTCTCTTGAAAAATACTTTACATGCTCCTAAATTGATTAAAAATTAGTGTCTGTCCGAAAGTTTACAACTGATAATTCGGTTTCCGTTGAATTTGATCCTTTTGGTTTCTCTGTGAAGGATTTCAAGACGGGGAGCCATCTCAGGATGTGTGATAGTAGGGGGGATTTGTATCCTATCATGCCCGATTTCAATCCATCGAGTCAAGCCTTGCCGTCAGTTTTTGCAGTCATCTCTCCTTCCGTGTGGCATGCTCGCCTGAGTCATCCGGGATCTTCTATTTTATCAGTTTTAGATAAAAATAGTTTTATTTCTTGTAAGGGTACGAGTCGTACTCCAATTAGTCAGTCTTGTTCATTAGGAAAAATTGTTAAGTTGCCATTTGTAGACTCAAATTCTCATACTTCAATGTCATTTGATATTATTCATAGCGACCTATGGACATCTCCTGTTCTTAGTTCAATGGGTCATCGATATTATGTTATCTTTTTAGATGATTATTCTAGATTTTTGTGGACGTTTCCAATTGCGAACAAATCACAAGTGTTTTCCGTCTTCATCAAATTTAGAGCGTTCATTCGTACTCAATTCGAAAGAGAAATAAAAAATAATCAATGTGATAATGGGAAAAAGTATGACAATAGGGAGTTTAGGGAATTCTGTGCTAATAATTGGATCAATTTTCGGTTTTCGTGTCCTCATACATCTTCACAAAATGGAAAGGCCGAACGCAAAATTCGTTCCATAAATAACATTGTCCGAACTCTCTTAATTCATGCCTTCATACCTTCATATTTTTGGCATCATGCTCTACAAATGGCCACATATCTTCTTAACATAATTCCGTCTAAAAGTCTGACATATTCTTCTCCCCTCAAAATTCTATATAATAAGAACCCGTCTTATTCTCCCCTTAGGATTTTTGGATGCTTGTGTTATCTGTTATTCCCATCCACCACAATTAACAAACTTCAGGCTCGGTCTACCCCGTGTGTTTTTTTAGGTTATCCGTCGAATCATCGTGGTTATAAATGTTTTGACTTATTTTCCAAGAAAATCATAATTAATCGCCATGTCATTTTTGATGAAACCCAATTTCCTTTTGCGAAAGTTCATACTCCCGAGCCTAAGTCGTATAATTTTTTGGATGACCAAATATCCCCGTATATTATTTGGAATTTTTCGGACATCTCCCGCACCCAAAATTCTCCAGCGGGCCCACTACCCGCTGGCCCCATAGTCTCGTGCCCAGTTTCAGCCCCTGGAATAGTTCCAGCAATTGGGCCAGTCCAACCCAATTCTGGAACTGGTCCAGATATTGATTCCAGTTACCGATTTGGGCCAGCAGGCCCACTGCCTGCTTGCCAGTCCGTCCCGAGCCCAGAAAATTTCCAAAATTCCATCAATTCTTCCTCAAGTCATAGACTGGTCACTCGTAGTCAGCGGGGTATTTTTACACCTAAAAGACATTTTAATTTACATTCTGATGTCTCTAAATCCCCATTGCCCCGCAATCTTGTGTCCGCATTAAATGACCCTAATTGAAAAATTGCTATGACTGATGAATATAATGCTCTTATTGATAATAAGATGTGGGAGTTGGTGCCCCGTCCAAATGGTATTAATGTTATCAGGTCTATGTGGATTTTTGCTCATAAGGAGAATTCAGATGGGTCATTTGCTCGACATAAGGCGCGACTTGTTAGTGATGGTAAGACTGAATATGTTGGGATAGATTGTGGTGAGATGTTTAGCCCGGTGGTCAAACCGGCTACCATTCGCACTGTGCTTATCTTGGCTCTTTCAAAGACTTGACCAATTCATCAGTTGGATGTCAAGAATGCTTTCCTACATGGTGATCTCAAGGAAACTTGATCTATATGCATCGTAGTTGGGTTTCAGGGATCCAAATCGCCCTCATCATGTCTGTTTGTTGAAGAAGTCATTATATGGGCTTAAGCAGTCTCCACGGGCCTGGTATACGAGGTTTGCTGACTTTGTTTCGACTATTGGGTTCACTCACAGCATGTTAGATAATTCCTTGTTCATCTACCACAGTGGTTCGTCATTGACCTACATTCTGTTGTATGTGGATGATATCATCTTGACTGCCTCTTCTGATGCCTTGCGCCAGTCTATCATGACCATGCTCAGTTCTGAGTTTGCTATAAAAGACTTAGGGCCTTTGAGTTATTTTTTGGGGATTGCCGTCAAGCGTCATTCAGGTGGCTTGTTTTTGTCTCAACGAAAGTATGTTGCTGAGATCATAGAGAGGGCTGGGATATCATCATGTAAGTCCACTTCCACACTAGTTGATGCAAACCCCAAGCTGAGTGCCGCAGCAGGTGCACCATACGAGGACCCGACCCGCTATCGCAGTCTTGCAGGGGCCCTCCAGTATCTTACCTTTACCAGACCGAATATTACGTATGAGGTTCAGCATGTGTGTTTATTCATGCATGATCCCAGAGTTGAGCACATGAATGCAATCAAACGCATCATTCGGTATATTCAGGACTGGTGTGGAAGTGGACTTACAGGACTGGTGTGCAATCAAACGCATCATTCGGTATATTCAGGTATATTCAGGACTGGTGTGCAATCAAACGCATCATTCGGGACACTGGACTATGGGTTGCACTTGTATCCTTCATCTACATCCACACTTGTCTCGTACACGGATGCTGATTGGGGTGGTTGTCCCGACACCAGACGGTCGACTTCTGGCTACTGTATGTTCCTTGGCAACAACTTGGTCTCATGGTCGGCAAAGCGTCAAGCAACTCTATCATGCTCCAGTGCAGAGGCAGAATATCGAGGGGTAGCGAATGTGGTCTCCATATCATGTTGGCTACGTAATTTGCTTTTGGAGCTTCATTGTCTCATTCAGAAGGCAACCTTGGTATATTGCTATAATATTAGTGTCATCTACCTTTCAGGTAACCCAGTTCAACACCAACGCACCAAGCATATCGATATGGACATTCACTTTGTCCATGAAAAGGTTGCAAAGGGTCACGTTCACGTATGCCTTGTCCCGTCTCGTTATCAAATTGCAGACATCTTTACAAAGGGTCTACCAGCAGTTCTCTTTGAAGATTTTAGGGACAGTCTCAGCGTTCGAAAACCGCCCGCTATGACTGCGGGGGTGTGTTAAACAGAGCAATATACATGTGATATACACCCAATATACAGCAGTGTATATCACATGCAAAGTAGTGGTCGAATCGGCCCAAGCGATGGGCTTTAAGATCGGCCCGAGAAATGGGCTCTCGGCAGTGGCCCATTTCGGACAGATTGTGGACAAAACAATTGTGTATACATGGTATATATATTTGTAGTATATTATAGTATAAAGGTTACCTTAATTAGTGTTATACACTTACCATAATTGTATAGTTAGAATTATGGTAGAACAAGGTTTTAGAAATAGAATAGGAATAGGATTCTCCTATTATGGAAATATGTAATTGTGTATATATAGCCTTTCAAATAATTAAAATAATCAAGGGAATTATTTCTTTCATTTTGTTATTAGATTTCCAATAAATATTTTTTAGTATATATTTAATATATTTTTCAATATAAATATGGGATATGTATAAAAATTACTGAATTTCTGAAAATTTTATATCTGCCACTCTTTCTATTTTTTTCCAAACTTCATTGGTGGGTAGAGATGGCAATGGATCTTGGATCCGATCCGAATCCGGTGGATCCATATCCGTTTTATAGGATATGGATCTTCAAAATTTGGACCTGACGGATCCGGATCGGACCCAGATCCATTTCTGACGGATCAGATCTGGATCTGGATCTTGTATTTGAGATTCGTATCCGGTCCAGATCCGATCTGTGGATCCGTTTTTTATTAAATATATTCATAACCTAGAATGTAATTTAATAAGTATTTTCTTAATTTTTTTTCATAATTTATGTATTCGGTAAAGGTTTGAACCATGATAAGGCACAAGTCACACAATCATGTAATTTATCTCTGAAGTTTCATTTCTTTTACCTATATGCTCTCTGCAGTTTTCCATATTTTCATTTCTATAAAAACAAAAAAATTATCACTCTTCTTTAAATTTTCCTTTTATTGAATCTGTTAGCTGTAAGCTTTAAGTATCTTTCTCTCATTTGTTTGATCAGCAAAAAAAAAACTGAGACTTTTAATATATGACTGACATTGTTTTATGTTGTTTAATGAAGTCAATCAGTAGAACTACAAGTGAAGCATCACTAAAACCTCCAAAAATTAGCTCAAAGTTGCAACCTGTTCAGCATCACTAATGAAGTCAATCGTCTTTATTTTCTTATGATGCAAAAACTTTGTTCAGTATTTTGGAAGAATGGTGTCATGTTTGTGTAGGTTGATTGAATGAACTCAATCATTTTTTTTTCAATCAGATTGTGTTTCATTTTGTCATAAAAGTTTCAACATATAGGAATATTATTCAAGCCAAAAAATTTACATGTAGATCCAGATCCGATCTGTGGATCCGGTGAATACGATGGATCCGGATTTAGATCTGATTTTTATGGATCCGGATTTAGATCTGATTTTTATGGATCCGATGGATCTGGATCCAGATATGAAAAATGAACCTGGATCTGAATCTAGTAGTATCCGATCCAGATCCGATCCGTTGCCATCCCTAGTGGTGGGATTACAATTGGACATCGATGTTGTTTTTGTTGTTTGTTCTTTTTTTTTCTTTTAAAGTGGAGTGAATTGTGGTTAACTGGTTTTGATTTTCAGATTTGGAGTCCGGAGTGGGGGCTCCACAAGATATTGTCAATCACGGCCTCCCTCGTTTGCTTTAGTTTGTTAAGTGTACTTTATTTGCTTTTTAGGCTACTAGTCAAAGTACATATTGTGGTGAACCTAATGCCTTACAGCAAATAGCGGCCACTAGTATTCTAATCACAACGTAAGAATTTCTTGTTTATTGGATTATCGATGTTGTGTTTTGGGTACCAACTTGGATTAGTTGAGAATATTGATCTTTTTTTTATTTGTCACTTGATGCTTGATTTTAAAATCTTAATTAATTCGGATATGTGTTGGCTCATTAGAAAAGAAACTATTCTCTATTAAGATTATTTTTATTTTGGGAACTTGAATCTAAAATCTTGAAGAGAGTTTTAGAGTAACTGACGTTAAAATTATCTCTATGTGACAAGTAGTTCACGGATTCAAATTGTGGAGACAATCTCATGCAGAAAATCAGGGTAAGATTGCTTACAATAGATCCTTATGGTTCGTCCATTTTTTGGACTCCACGTATAACGAGAGTTTACTACACTGGACTGACCTCTTTTTTTACTTGAATTTGAAACATCTAATTAACGAAAGATGTATTATCCATCTCACAAAAATCCTTAGATGATGAGAATGTTGATGAGCGATTGGGATGTTTGCTTATACTTGGTAAAATTTTATCCGTTTGCGATTTTTAAGTCAAATTTTATCAGTTTATCATGATTAAGTAATCATGACTAATTAGTAAAAGATTTTGTACAAAAATATGTATGCATTAATTAATTCAATGTAGATGTTAAGTTTTTACCATCTAAGCTTTGTGTTAAAGTGAAAATATTACTTTTCAAGCATTTGATCATTTGGTTTTTACCAACCGTTTACTCTTTTAACGGTGAAAATTCCTTTTTTTTGTTTTTCGGATGATGGATGTTTTGTTTTGGGTGCCAACTGGATTTGGTTAGAACATTTGTTGAGTGATTGAGAGATTTGTTTATAGTTTGTGTTAAAAGTAAAAGATTGTCTATGCTATTTGAAATTTATTAGTTGAACTGCTTAGATCTGTATCGTGTATAATTTATTTCAAAGGAGAAACGCTTTCTTTTAAGAAAATTATTTTTAGAACTCGAACTCAAGTCTTTTTTAATTAAGAATGCATCAATCCGTCCATCCAATCATATTTCTCAACTAGAAAAAGAATTACCTTGTATTTGTGCAACTATATTAGTACAGTAGATAATAAGTATCCAGTGAAATTAGTCGTTATGTGCAAGCTAGCCCGCATATTATAGTTATAGATAAAATATCTCTTTGTGGTAAATGCAGGGTCGTCTCAATAAGATTTGGGATCTAAAGTCAAATTTCATAGAGAGACCTAATTTTTTTAAAGGAAAGATCGTCATATATATTTTTGTTTAAATCCTATTTTTCTAGCCTTTTTAGATGCGCATTCATAATTACTTTTTTATAATCAATTTATTTAATAATTTCTTTTTAGTTGATAATATAGTTAATCCATTTAATTTCTCTTGAGACATTATTGATCTAAGTAATATTTTATCAATTTTAATTTCAGAAAATTTCTTTCGGCTGAGGCAACAATTATAGAAACTATTAACTTTATTTTGTAAGCAATATATGTCTTTGAAAAGAATCAAGTCTTTTATTTGTAACTTGTAAATCATAATAAGTTGTCGTTTGAGAGACTTTTCAATATTGAGAATAAAAATAGTAAAAAGGGAGAATGAAAAAAAGTAAATATCTTGAATAATAATTGGGCTCATATAAGTTTTCACGCTATAAATGAGAATAAAATAGTTATTCAATTACCACGTAAAGTTATTCCATTCTCAATTATTGCAAGGATCACCACTTTATATTTATAATGTGAAAAGTTATTGTATTTTCTTTTTAAAAAAATCTTTAAATTTAACCGTACACACAACTTCTTCTTTTTAATAATATATATATATATATATAATACTCCTTACAACTTTTTGGGGGCAAATGGGACCCCTAGAAAAAAAGTGGAGCCCCACTCTATTGGCTTTATAGTCGAGCCACCCTCGGTAAATGAATGCCTCTCCGGCATTGATAAATTGATATTTAACCGTTACCGTCTTTGTGTTAAAGCTTTTTGGTTAGTTTTAGGTTTTACTTATTTATCTTGAAGTTGGTATCATATGAAGTTGGTTGATTAATCATAATCAACTCTTTAGACTATATAGTAAAGCTAAATATACCTTTTATTAGCTGTAGTTGATACGATTCACTGTCACATTATAAGTAATTGAAAAGTTCTCTTTATCTCTTGCTTTTTTTACTGTCATCCATCCATAAATAAAAGAAAAAAGTTAGAACTTGTTAGAATATAATCACATAACACTACACGAGATTAATTCGAATTACTAGAATTGTATGATTCTCTAATTATATGTTTAGCTAAAGAAAATTTAGCAAACCTACATAAAATTCCATGAGAGAAATACATTAAACTTTTCTATGTCAGTCTTGTTTGTTCTGACCTTTTGTTATCTTTTATAGAGATATGTTATACTTCTATAACATCATTTAACATTTAAATCTTATTTGATTCGTATATTAAACAAATTACTCTATGACGCTTTTTCCAATTGTTTATGTTAATATATATATAAGTTTAAATCTTAAATAATATTTATATTTAATTAATTATAAATTTTAAAAATGTAATAGAATATTAATAGGTGGAAGGTGTGAAGAAAGGGGAGAATAGAAATAGTCACAACTTCATCCTTTGTTTTCTCTTATTTCAAGTTAACATAATTAACAAGAGTGCTTAACGTTCCCAATTCCTCGTCGAAACTTACAGAATTATTGTAGTCATGTCTTTAATATAATACTGTAATTAACAGATTATTTATTAATCATTATAAAATATAAAATAAATAGACAGTTGAATAAAATTGTTATAGAGAGATAATTTTACAAAAAATACAGATAAAATATTATTAAAGAAGAGTAAAACATGACATAAAAATCGATTTTAAAGAAGCGTAACTATTATGGACAAAGTTTGGAGAGAGTTTAACTGTATTATTTATTTAATGTTTTAAATAATAGTGGAAAATACTGCGAAAATTCGAAGCTAAAGTCGTGTGGGAAACTAAGATTAAAGACAGCTAATAAATTCCTCTAGTATTATTATGCTTCTTGGAATAATGATAAGGTCCAAATATACTAACAGGCGTGCAAGAACATAAAGGCACTGTCTTTTTCAACAGTTTTAATTAAGGACAAAAACATTATAAACTCTTTCAATGAAAAACAACTTGGGAAAGTTTGACAAAATTGAGTTGTACATGTTCCAAACTCTTAAATCGGTGCTTATAAAATGAGTACGTACTTCATTCATTTTATTTTGCTTGATATTATTTTTCTGTTAGTCGTTCTAAAAATTATTTTTCTGTTAGTCATTCTAAAAAATGACATATTTTTAAATTTCTTAATATTTTTTATGAATATATAAATATTATAGCGTATTCACAGCAGCAATTTAAAAAATCTTTCTAATTTTATTAAGCCTTGTGTCAAGCTAAACTATGTCAAATAAAATGAGATGGAAAGTCGGGTGACTTGCCCACGTTGCTGCCTTTGTACGATAGTCAGATTTTTTTTATTTCTTATTTGTGGTAAATCCCTCGTTCCCACAAACAATTATTTTGGTAATTATGACAATTTAATGTCTTTTTAAAGGGGTGTAAAAAAATTAAAGACAGACAATATGGACTGAAGGTAGAATAAAATATATTTTTTGAATTAAATTAAAGTATTTGTAATCTTGGCTGGTGCATTTTAGATTTTTTTTTTAGATTAATAAATTTGAGCTAATGGTCTATGTAGAACGTGACAAATTCAATATGTTCACTTGTACAAATCTGGCTAATCTTAATTAAGAATCTATAATAATTTACTTAATTTAAATGCCAGCTCATTTCCTTGTTCTTGAAAGAAGGAAATTTGTTTAAGTCATTGGCTGTTCCTTGTTTGATTTGTAAACGACATGAATCATACTATTTTTTTTACGTTTTCCTTAAAATATACAGTTAGATCTGATCTGGTTTCTTGGTTTTCAAATGAAATCTCATTTACTATATTTGTCCATTTGCTTTTATTATTGCCGTATAAATTGGATCTTTATGTAACTTGGACAATTTTTTGTAGGTTGCTTTATGTAGTTAATGTCTACTTAAATTTAGTGGTATTACGTAATTCTCTATGTCAAAAAGGTTAAGTAGGGTGCAATTATTTTGCTGTCCAAGTTTGGTATTATCAAAGCTGTACCCTTTTTATTTAAGAAGAAAATGACAATCAAGCTCCCCTTTTGTCATAGATTACATAATATAAAATATCCCCAAAAAAAATTGGATATAGATTTCAAAAAACAATTGAAAATATTAGTTGTTCATGAAATCTGATCAGTTTTTGAAAATTTATTTTTTCTAAAATTAAGAATTCATAAATTTATGCGTTTAACTTGTCAATTTGTTTCATTGTTTCATTTAACTTTCCGTGCATCTCCTAAATTAGTTGTATCCTTCTCTTGATTCCCTTTAGTTCTAGACTTCTATTTTCAATTTTGGTGTACTTCCGACTGGCTTGTTGAGCTTGGTCTATCTTTCTCGTGAGTTAATTAATTGTCGTAGTCTGAGTACTGCATTTTGCTTGCTTTGGGTAGCTGATTTAGTTGTTGTATTCTCTTCTTGGTTTATTGATTATAAGATTCATACGTTTCTTATTTCTTGCAATTAGATATATTATAGTGTTTGTATCTAGTATTTGTGACTCTAGTGCCTTTGGTGAATGATGGTAGACTAGGGTCATGTTCTCGGTCGGGGACCGGGGCAAGGGCAAGGGGTAGGGGGTAAGGGAGATGCTAGGGTGAGAATAGGGTCTTGGAATATTGAGACTTTAACGGGGAAGGCCATAGAGCTAGTTAAGATTCTTAAGAAGAGGAAGATTAATTTAGCATGTGTTCAGGAGACCAAATGGGTAGGACCTAAGGCTAAAGATGTAGAAGGGTATAAGTTATGGTTCTCCGGTAGGTCGAAGTATGGGAATGGGGTAAGCATTTTGGTAGACAGCGAACTAAAGGATCAAGTAGTAGAGGTGATGAGGGTCAATGACAGGATGATGACGATTAAGTTGGTAGTTGGAGGGTTCACTATGAACATTATTAGTGTTGATGCGCCACAAACGGGCTTGGACGAGGAGGAGAAAAGACGTTTTTTGGAGGATTTAGACTATGTGGTGGGAGGTATACCACCCATTGAAAAGTTATTTGTATGAGGGAATTTCAATGGACATATCAGGTCACTACCAGGGGGTTATGACGACGTGCATGAAGGATTTGGACTCGGGGTCAGGACGTCTCACTTTTTGAATTCACTAGAGCTTGTGGGATGGTGATAGCCAATTCTAGATTCCTGAAGAAGGAGGAACACTTGGTGACTTTCTGTAGTTCGGTGGCTAAGACTCAGATAGATTTTTTGCTCCGTAGGAAGGTTGACAATAGTCTTTGTAAAGATTGTAAGGTTACTCCGAAGGAGGATCTTACAACCCGACATAAGGTTTTGATGATGGATTTGGAGATCAAGTTGGAGAAGAATAAGAGGGTCGTGGATGACAGGCTAAGAATCAAATGGAGGAGTTTGACCATGGCTAGTGCAAATGAGATGCGGGAGAGGTTGATGGCCAAGGATGCTTGGGGGAGTAGTGGGGATGCGACCGGTAAGTGGGACAGGACGGCCAGTTGCATTCGTGAGGTAGCCAAAGAAGTGCTAGGAGTCTCGCGGTGTTATAGTGGTGGAATCAAGGGGACTGGTGGAGGAATAATGAATTTCAAGAGAAAGTGGAAGCGAAAAAAGCGGCATATGTGAAATTGGTAGAAAGCAGAGATGATGTGGAGAAGTGGATGAACAAGGAACTGTTTAAGATGGCGAGGAAGAAGGAAAAGCTAGCAGTTACGGCGGTAAAAACGGCGGCTTTCGAACGCATGTATGTGGAATTAGAGGAGAAAGGTGGGGATAAGAAGTTATACATACTAGCCAAGAGAAGGGAGAGAAGGACCCATGACATGGATCAAGTGAGGTGCATCAAGGACGAGAACGACAAAGTACTGGTGGAGGAAGCGCATATTAGGCGAATGTGGCAGTATTACTTCCACAAAGTCTTGAACGAAAAAGGAGATAGAGAACCAGTTTGGATTCATGCCGAGGCTTTCGACTACCGAAGTCATTCATGTTATTAGGAGGTTGGTGGAGCAATATAGAGAGAGGAAAAAAGACATACATATGGTTTTCATCGACCTCGAGAAGGCATACGACAAAGTCCCTATGAAGGTTCTATGGAGATGTTTGGAGGTTAGAAGTGTACATGTGGTGTACACTAGGGCGATTAAGGATATGTATGATGGAACCAAGACTAGAGTATGGACAGTAGGAGGAGACTCGGAGCACTTCCCAGTGATGATAGGGATGCACCAGGGATCATCTCTTAGCCCATTCCTATTTGCCTTGATGATAGACGGACTAACGCGACAAATCCAATGGGAGGTACCATGGTATATGTTATTCGCAGACAACAGTCCTGATTGATGAGACTCGCAGCAGAGTGAACGCCAAGCTGGAGGTTTGGAGACAGACATTGGAGTCTAAAGGGTTAAGATTGAGTAGGACCAAGACAGAATATTTAGAGTGCAAGTTCAGCAGCGGGAGCGACCTTGAGACATGCGTTGAGGTAAGGCTTGGTACTCAGGTCATTCCAAAGAAAGGAAGCTTCAAATGTCAAGAGTTTATTATCTAAGGGAATTGAGAGATTGATGACGATGTTACACATCATATTGGGACAGGGTGGATGAAATTGAGGCTCGCATCTGTAGTCTTGTGCGACAAAAATGTGCCACCAAAACTTAAAGGCAAGTTCTATAGGGTGGTGGTTAGACCGACTATGTTGTATGGGGCGGAGTGTTGGCCAGTCAAGACTTCGCACATACAAAAGATGAAAGTTGCGGAGATGAGGATGTTGAGATGGATGTGTGGGCATACAAGGAGAGATAGGATTAGAAATGATGATATCCTGGAGAAAGTGGGAGTGGCCTCGGTAGATGATAAGATGCGGGAAGCGAGGTTGAGATGGTTCGGGCTTGTGCAGAGGAGAGACACAGATGCCCTAGTGCAGAGGTGTGAGGGGTTGGTATGAAAGGGTTCAAGAGGGGTAGAAGTAGGCTAAAGAAGTATTAGGGAGAAGTAATTAGACGGGATATGGCGCAGGTGCAACTTACTGAGGACATGACCTTAGATAGGGGGTTGTGGAGGACACAAATTAGGGTATAAAAGTAGTAGGTACTAGAGCGTAGTCCTACTTATGCTTACAAATTGATAGTTGTAGTGTTATTACTGTAGGCCCGATTAGCCTATCACACATATAGGCACATTATTGCTTTATAATCCATTGTAGTTTGATTTATGCTGCTATGTGTTTTTTAGTGTATTTTGTTTAGCTTATTTAGTTGTGTTAGCTACTGCTCCCTTGTTCGAATGCACTTTATACTGCTTTAATTCCTTATATGAGTCTGACCGTTTCTTTTGCTTTACTCTTTACTCTTTCTTTGTTTTGATTGTCTTGCTTGTGATTATGCTTTGTCTTGAGCCGAGGGTCTCCCGGAAACAACCGTTTGTGTACACTCTACTCTCTAATGATCCCACCGTGTGGGATTTCACTGGGTATATTGTTGTTGTATTCTTAAAGAAACCTATTAGAATAGTTTCAGTTTTCCCAAAAAAAAAATTATTTTCTTCCACCACTATCTTTTGATTTTTGTTACTATCTAATTTTTCTTGTTACTCTTAATGTACTGTTTTGTTATAGTTACAACTCATTTTCCTCTTTGATTTGCTCTGTTTTTGCTTTATAATGAGTCGAGGGTTTATCGAAGTAGCCTCTCTACCTCTCAGTGTTGGGGTAAGGTTTGCGTACACTCTACCTTCTTCAGACCCTACTTGCGGGATTACAGTGAATGTGTTTTTGTTAATTCTTTCCAAAATGAGTGTCTCGAGACATTTTCTAACCAAAAGTTTTCTCCAAAAAAAAAAAGGCTAAACAAGAACATAAGAACTTAAAAGATTTTTTTTAAAAAGTGTTTAGTACTTTGAGTGGTCAGACGGAAGCTAATCAGGAAAAATATTAACACTAAAATATCATTAAAATTAAGTAGGCTGACTAATGCCGTTAATCAATAACATGCAACTATATGATTTCGTTGGCTTCGCTGATCTATGTTGAGTTGTTCGATTATTAGAGTAATTTATTGCATTTAGCAATATTTATGTATTGTCAAACGCATGCGTGAATGTTTTTTAATTGTCGCAAAATATCATTATAATAATATATTATAATATGACATAATATGCAAGATTGATTTAAAAAAATAATTATTATAATAAAATATTATTATAAAAAATGATGATTATATAACTCTGATTATGGGCGTATTATTTTTTAAGAAAAACCAAAATAAAGTAGTGGTAGAATAGTGATGACTTCTACTATCTTCAACAATAATGTGGTGTAAGCAAACCCGGATATATATAAAAAAAAAAAAACAAAAAAGAATAGTGATGACCAGAGATGCAAGTTGCTCTGGCATTACTATTTATGATAAAAACAATACGTACAGAGTTTCGATTTTGACGTACAATAATATAACATCAATTAATTTACTATTTCTGAAGGAACCATGGTTTGGTTCAGAACCCACTAGACACGCCTGTCCATGTTCCATGTAAGTATCAATATTTGAAAATTGAAATTCGTGAAATAAACTGGTTAGGTTATGATTCATTTAGCACAAAAAGTTGAACTAGAAATAAGTTGAACGCCTCAGCGGCACAAGCGAGTTGGTAAATGATAAGGTGATTGGATACAATCATTCCAATATCGCGGGTTTGAATCCGTGTGGTGACAGTATTTGTTGAAATATTGCAAAGGTTGTTGTCGGGTTCGTATCTCGTTGGTCCTCTCCATTGCAAGGATGTCACTCGCGCATATCCCTCGATTTACATCTCACCTGATCAAGGGGTCTCTGGTACAAGTGGGGGGTTTCGCCTTTGGGACTTTCCCCTTCACAAAGAAATCAGTTGAAATGGGTTAAATTTTCTTGAAAATAACATCAACAAAGTATGAAAAAACGTGTCAGCTTGAACAAGTTGAATTATATATCGAAAAATATTATCAGATACCTAATCATTTGTCATAGCCCAAATTTATGGCATGCCTTATCGACTTGTCCTCTATTATGTGCGTCGCATCGATGATCTCCCGATTAGGTCCTTTAGTAAGTATCGAGAGTGCCCATAAGTTATTGTTGGAAATTTACTAAATGTGGAATTAAGTATATCTTATTAATTTATGACTCGAACAATTGGGCTCGCACGTCGGAAACGTCATTTCCACATACGTGCACACGTAGTGCCAAGTATCGCAAATTTATTAGTGAAAGAGATATTGGTACGTATGTAATACGTTTGAGACATAGAATTATGGACGGTTATTGACCAAATGACAAAGTATTCCACGTTGGTAAAGGAAGGAAGAAGTGTACGCAGTGTAAGATAACGAGTCGAAAATCATCGCAGAGCCGTGAAGGGTCGCGGCCCCACAACCGTCGGAGCCGCGACACCTCCCAGGCAGCGCCGCGGCGCTAAATGGTTGGGCAGTCACTGGAGCCGCGACGCTTCGGAGGCAGAATGCTGCGACGGAAAGTTGAAAAAATCTGACCTTTGGGCTGGTTTTGGAGCATTGATTCTCCACTACTTGGCACATGAATTCAGTCATTATTTGGCTGAATGTAACCCCTCAATCAAGTGCAATTACATGTCTATTGAAGACTATTAGTTGGCTAGTTGAGGAATGTTCTCCTTACACTATAAATTGAGATTTTTGGCTCAATTGAAACATACTACACAACACTTAGAAAATACTCCAGATTTTCTGATTTCATATTCTTCCTCTCTAGCAAAGTCACTATACTCAAGGTTTTTCAAGAATAACACTTAGTTTTCTTTGCTCACTTGTTAAAGTTGATATTGTATCTTGGGAGACTATTGCTCAACACCGTAAAAGGAGATATGCGGGACAATCTTATCTTAAAGAAAGAGTGTCATCACTCGACTCAACAAATCACAAACAATCGGTTAAGTTATTGATTTTCAGTTTATTGTAATAGTTAGTTTATCTTTTTTATTATTGTAGTAGTTACTTACTTCCCGTTCCCTACAACAATTGTATCCCAACAATTATCTTTACTGAGATGTGATTTTCCTCAATACCTCACTGATAAAACACTGATTTTTAATAATGAAACAAACTTTGAGCGAATTATTATGAGTCTTCTATTGATTAATTTTTGTTTAACTCGTTCAAATTTGACCCATTTTTATCTATTTACCACCTCTAACTAGATTAGACTTTCTAGAATGAAAAGGAAGAAGTCTAACAAATATAAGTACCTAGCTCAACAAAGTTATGATCCGTTATTTTATCCATTAGAAAATGTTTATTTAATGTGTTTTAACTTTTAACTCGTTAGAATTTGATTCACGCCGTTTATCTAACACCTCTAATTAGATCAGATTTTTAGATGGAAATGAACAAAGTCTACCCCATATGTTTCAAATTTTTTTGTTTGTGGTTTCAAATTATTTGTTGTTTTATAAAGTCAAAGCATAATTAATTATTGTTTTCTCCATTTTACCTTTTATCATTAATGAAGACAATATATAAATATAGTAAATTTTTAATGGAGAACGATTATAACTTAGACATAAATAAAAATGAAGTAGATCAAATACACCTCTTAATTAATATTTTTTTAAGAATCGTGTGAATTAAAAAAATAATAAATAATTTGAGACGAAGGAGTATCAAATAGTGGGACCTTCTCAATGGGGTTATGGGTCTCATCCATATTTGTACAATCGATAAAGAAAAAGTTTGAATCGCTAGTAGTAATTGGAATGGCACCATCATAAAGTTATTGGCAAATTGCATTGCAACTACCAAATGTTGAAAATTAAGTTTCCACCTCTTACTTTTTCTCTGTTTTTTTCTTTTCTTTTCCTGGTCTTCCCTCTCCTCTTTTTTCTTTTTCTTTATTATTTTATCCCTTTTAAGGGTGTGTGGCAAGAAAGAAAATAAAAAACATTTTTTGAAGAAAAAATAAATATAAATTAATTTTAGAATATTTAGTAAGTAACAAAAAATATTACTCCATATTTTTATATAGTTTAGGCAAAAACTATAACGGTGGAGGTGGAGAGGAGGGGGGTGATTAGGTGATTAGGTGGTTAGGAGCGAGGGCGGGGTCGCATGTGGGTGGGAGGGTTCGGAGGGTGGGGGCTGATGGGGTAGGGTGCATGGTGGGGGAAGACAATCTAAGATGAAATATTACTTGGGCAAACGTGCAAATATACTCATCAACTTTGTGATTTAGAGCAGTTATAATTATGTTATAAAAGTGATGGATATATGACTCTCTCATTACAAAATGGTGCAAATATACCTCTACCGTTACACAAATGGTGAAAATATACCCTTTTCGTTGACGGAATTTAAAAAAAATATATTTATCTTATTTTTAATTAAAAAAAGTCACGGAGCTTTAAAAAAAATCTATCCATTTTTTTAGTAGGCATGTTCTCTAAAGCCACGTTGTAATTTTTTTCTGGTGATCGGTCTAATTTATTTAAAAAAAATATCTCCATGGATTTAAAAAAAAATAAGTCTACCCATTTTTTTAAAAATGAACCAGACCTGGTCCACCAGGAAAATAAATTACCACGTGGCTTTAGAGAAATATGTCTACTCAAAAAAATGGGTAGACTTTTGTTTAAAGCTCTGTGATATTTTTTTTTAATTCAAAAATAAGATAAATTATTTTAAAAAAAATTCGTCAGCAAAAAAAAGGTATATTTGTACCATTTTATAACGGTAGGGGTATATATTCACTATTTTTATAACGGAGGATTTATCTGCTCTAAATCGCAAAGTTGAGGGGTATATTTACACCTTTGTCCATATTACTTTTGAAACTTGATATTTCTTTTTTTTATTGCATAGGGGGTAAGCGAAGAGAAGGGAAAACGGGGAGATGATTATAAGGTGGGGAATCGAGTCATCACCAACACGGTGAGAATTCAGGTAGTCAACCAAAGAAATTATTTTTCTAATAATTTATTTTTCTAGAATAAATTATTTCTAAAATATTTTGATCAATCAAATATTAAAAATCAAGAAGAAGAAAAAAAAGAATTCCTCCATACAAAATACATCCTATACTTTTTGGATTTTCGTGGGAAGAAAACAGCAAGCATAAACCCAGGTTCTCGGAAGTTTTTTCTATATGCAATCCATAATTTTTTTTATTTTATTTTGCATTCAAATCATTTAACTTTATAATTGTACAATTTATATTTCTTTCACTCCATAAAATATCAGTTCAATTATTTATCATTGAAATCTGAAAGATTCTAGTGTAGATAAAGGTTCTAGTGCAGATATTTATGTCTGTCAAAAGATTATGGAGATCCTTCTTGTACTCATCTGATAGATCTAGTAGTAATATGAGGAGTTGCAAATTTTTCCCTTTGTTTTTAATTATTTTGTCTCCTTGACTTTATGATTCTCAACTTCTCATGTGCTTTTAATTTAGGACACCTAATTTGGTTACAACACTTTGAAATTATGGAATTACATTATCTGAAATATTTTGAATATTCGATGTTGTGTAGTAATAAACCAAAGTCTAATTTTAGGTGTCATATGGGTTGTGCATGTTATGTGTTTGGTGGATATAATGAAATGATGAATGTAGGCTAAATCTGATGAAACTCGTAATGTAAAGGACATTGAATTATTTAATTTGCAGTTGGATCCCTCTCTAGCTCTTATAAAAACATACGTCATCTTCTTCTACCGTAACAATTTAGACTGATATTATCCTCTTTGGATCTATACTAGCTCGACTTTAAAATGAGTCAGTAGAGTGTAAGATCTGCTTACTTAAATATCTAGTATCTCTCTTGTCTTTTGCCAAGGTGGGATTCTTATTCTAAGTTAGGATGTCACATACACCCTCTCTTATGAATTTAGCCAGTTAAGAACGCTCACATTCAGAAAATGAAGGTGACGGAGACGGGGATGTTCAGATGGATGTGTAGGCATACTATGAGAGATATGATTATAAACTAAGTTATACGGGCCAAGATGAGAGAAGCGAGACTGAGATGGTTCGGGCATGTGAAGAGGAGGAGTGAAGATGCGTCAGTTAGGATGTGTGAGAGATTGACGATAGCAGAAGTTAGGAGAGGTAGAGATAGGCCGAAGAAGAACTGGGGAGGTGATTAGACAGGACATGACACAACTTCAGCTGACCGAGAACATGACCTTAGATAGGAAGATTTGGAGGTCGAGGATTATGATAGAAGGTTAGTAAGTAGTTGAATTTAGTCGCACTGTGTGTGAGAGAGGTAGGGGGCTAGTCTCTCCACCTACTCTTCTCCATTTCTTTGTAGTGTGATTTAGGTTTCGCGTAGATCCATACTCTTATGTGTGTACTACTATGTGTTGCTTCATTTGTTTTGTATCCTGATATTTTGTTGTCTTATTTCCTTGAATTCCTTCATTGACTACGTTTTTTTGAACCTAGGGTCTATCAAAAACAACCTCTTTACCCCACAAAGGTAGAGGTAAGGTCTGCGTACATCTTATCCTCCCCCATACCCCACTTGTGGGATTACATTGGGTTTGTTGTTGTTGTTGTTGTTGACGAGGTTTGGCCCATCACATGAAATTTGCCTAGACTCAGCAAGAAGATTTGTCCCGCTTACCCGAAATTTGCCTAAATTCAGTTGTATTCTGACCCATTCGACAAGGCTGACACATGAATGACTCTGATACCATCTGTAACAGCCCAACCCACTATCTCACCATTTTAAGAGTTTTATGTAGAGTGCAACTTGGCTCTATGGTTGAAACAACTACTAAATCTTATACACCTCTCGCCCCTTTTTTGGTATCATATTTTTCTTTTGCACGCCCTTAAAAATTATTAATAAAAAATGTTTTTGACTAATTTATCTTTTTCATAAATGTTCGTTTTATTTATATCTTTTATATTATATAATCAATATTATTTACATTTAAGAATAATTAATATTAGATAATGGAGAAAATATATTAGTTATGTCTTAATTTTTATAATGACAAGTATTTTAGATCAAATATTTTTAGTAACCATCACAACTAGAAGGAAGAAGGGTAATAATAATAGTCCCCCGGGGCATAACTGGATGACAAAGGAGGAGAACTTAAAATTCAATTGGAGGCCTGCACCGTGGGGTCGAACCTTGGTGGGAGCAGTTTGCTCTCTTCTGGGGTAGGACCTTATAGGTGATATTGGTTGATCTGTTCTCAAATTCTGATCATTCAGACACATCATGTAATTTACTGATAATAGTGTTGAGAGACCGAAACTAATATATTCAGGAATAGTCTAACGTAAGTCGAGAAGCTGGATATAAAAAAAAAGAAGAGAAATATTAATCTATATTTATTGTATAGTCTATTATCATGTTGGACATGGAATTTATTATTCTAAAGTTGCTACTTTTTGACTTTTCATATACTCGAGAAGGCTTCCCTTAATTTGTGCCAATTTCGAAGTTGCCTTTAGATTCTTTTTTGATTGTATGTCGATTATTCTTTTATTGTTTATTTTTTTTAATCTTTTTCCTTGGCCTACTATTTTAGGATCTATTTTTTTCTCTTTATAAATAAATAAATAAATAAAATTGTCTCTATTATTGTAAGTGGCCCCTAGTGATGCTGTGGATCACTGTGCGTCTGTGCATCGCCCTCACTTTTTCCTTCTCTTTTTTATCATAACAAAATTATTATTTTTGTGAAAAGAAATTTAGTACTGTTTTGGGTGTGCCTATGCTTTAGAGGCGAGACTCTTGAAAATAACATCTCTACCTACTAATATAAAAATAAGATCTTCGTACACTCTATTCTCTTCAGATCCTATATTGTGAAACTTCACTGAGTATGTTATTGATGTTGTTGTGAATTTTTTTTAGTACATGTCCATCTTGTAACTTGTAAGAGTCAACTTGATTGTTCCGGCTTAAATTAAATTCAATGTACGAACATTTATTTTTAATATTGAATATATTAAAAATAGTATTCCCCATTTAACTTAACGGCAAATACATTTGAGAATACCAGTTTCGTGTATAAGCTTTGCGCTGATCAAAGCGCGTACCTTATTTAACAGCAAACATCATAGAAAAAATTAAATTTAACTACGAACTTCATAGCTAAAAGATTTTTTTTTATAATTCGTCGGTGATTCATCGCTAAATAGGATTAGCGATAAATTTTATTGTTTAACTTTTCATTGATAATTCATATTTATTCTGTCGTGAAATAACTTAATATATATATAAAATAATAATGAGAGTTTTCATTTGTTAATAAATGTAAAAAAAAATGACAATCCATATGCTTCCTGCTTATAATATAATAAAATATCAGTTTTCATCTAATTTAGAAGCAATATTTGAATTGCTCTGCTCAGTTTCTTTAGATTAATTTAACCAATGACTAATTAATAATTTTGCATCTTCAACGACTTAGTTATTTTAAATAATTAATCAATTTTCATTGCCTCAATCACTTAAATTCCACATACTTTTAAATTCGCCAAGAACAGATTTATGTATCTCGAAAGGTGTCTAACACCTTCCTTTGGAGGTAATTTGAATCATTACCCGATCTTGGTGAGGTAAACTAATTAAATAGAGTTATATGCAATTAGTTGTAGTAAATAAGGTGCCCTAATGCACCTTAACCCGTTAGATGACATCTCTTCTCTTTTAAATTTTCTAAAAGAGTTATCACATGTCAAGCCCGTTGTTGACATTTAATTCTCTATCTCCTTCCTTCTAATTTTATTCTTTGTACTTCTATTTTACTAATATATTAATTATTTTTTTCAAAGTATAAAGTCAATCCATATTATTATTATTATTATTATTATTATTATTATTATTATTATTATTATTATTATTATTATTATTATTATTATTACCTTGCGTTTACTTCTATTATTGTTATTAGTATCAAAATCATTTCATCATGTATTTACTATCATTACAATTGCTAAACAAGTACGTTATGTTTTCCTTCATAATATTCTTCTTCTTCCATTGCAAGAATTCTACTCTTATTTTTTATAAGTATCTATTTGCCTTGTTCACTGATATATTTACTTCCATTTCTTTTATTTCACCTAATATAGTACTACCATTTTAACAAATCCATGTATCTTTTGGATAGAAGATTAAAGTAATACGAAGGAAAAAGCCCTCCAAATACCAAACGTAATTCTCCCGGCAACCAACACCCCCTCCATCTTAGTTTTCCATGTTTGTTAATTTTCTTTCCATAATAATAACTTTGTGCTTTCCTTTTTTATGATTTATTTTATTTTCTCACCACCTGTTAATTTTTCTCTTCCTCTTTAGAAATTCTCGTTGTCCATCTTTAGTTACCATACATAGTTTAAAGCTTTCTTGGTGATATTGTAATAAATTTAAAAATAAAATTCTAATGGATTTTTAAGTTTTAAATATTATAAAAATTATTAAATGACTATTTTGTCTATTGTAGATTTTTTTTAATAAAGGATAAAATGTAAATCAACATTTTTTATTTTTAAGACCCTCGACAAATTTTATTACATTGACACAATAGATGAGCTCAATATTGTCTAAACTTGAGGTAGTGAATTTTTTACCAAGAAAACAATTCACAGAAGAAAAAAAAACTTACGAAGTAAAAAGATGGTAACAAATAGTTGTACTGTGATTTACCACACAAGTTCTTCTTGTTCATAAATATATCTCTGCTTTAATATGCGATATAAATAAAATAATAATTTGAGGTATAGACTCAAGAGAGAAAAATTATTCTAAAAAAAAAGTAGGTAAAACAATCTTGTTAACTAAATTACCATATACACTTGACGAAGTCTTCCTTAGTAAAATTATGGCAAAAAAAAAAAACCCCGTTAACGAATAACCATCACACGGGTTGACAATAGAGAATCCTATCAAACACCCCAATCTAGTTTTAGACTTTTAGTGTAGGTGTCTTGCACGTGTATGTAGACATCTATTAATAAAAGATTGTATAATTTGTAAAATTTTATGTAGTCAAACATGAAAAAATAGACGTATTGGTATGAAATTGATCATGCAATGAACGGATGTAGCATAATCAACGAATGTAGCATAATCAATTACGTTACTCACTAGTTGTAATATCAGAGATTAGTCGCAGCTTTTAATAAATCATCACTCGTCATAGAAAAAAATCAATCATCACAGAATTGATGAATTATACCAAAGAATGCACTTAGCATAAACAAAAATCAAATTATTAGAGGACTAATAAATTTAGATAAATATACATCCATATCAATATTGGAAAAATGAATTATTTGAGATGTAAAAAAGAAGTAGAAGCTGTTAGCAGTAACGTATGTAATCAAAACAAAATACATCAAATCACAAGTAAAACCATGAACGACTTCAGATATTAAAAAGAAGAAAATAATAACTAAATAATACATATACATATGTGATATTAATTGCAGAGAGCATATTTAGGTTGCGAACAACAATTTTTAAAGGACAAATTGGAACTCTTGTAGTTGAAAAGTTTTTATTGATAGAGGACATAGAATCGTAGCGTAGTTAGAATCAACTTCCAATTAGGATGAGTGTTGAGTCATAGTATATTTGCAAGAATTTTTTTGATAATATATGTTAATAGCCCTAATAAAATTAAATAGAGTAGAAAGTGAACGTAAATAACCAAAAACAATGTAATACTCCCAAATCTATATTCTATGTATAAATGGACGAAAAATCTGGAGGTACAATTAATACTCCTAAACCTAAATGGTGTTGAACGTAAGCAATTAATACTCCTAAATCTAATTGGACGAAATATTTGGAGGTATATTGTTATAAGGTAAAATAATTAAATAATAACTTGAGAAAAATAGTAAATGACAATTTTGTCCAGGGTAAAGTCTTTTAATAAATGACAAAAAGTTCAATTAACATTTTTAAGTCTCTTCGTGTTTTTAATATAACTAGTCTCTACAAACGTGTCTCGCACGTTAATAATAGCACGTATATGTTCAGACGATCAACATTAACTATGTCAATAATAGCACGTATATGTTCAGACAATCAACATTAACTATGTCAATCCCCGCTTTTTCCATAATTACATATTTATTGTGAGTAAAGTTCTTTTATTTTAAGTTATAATTCAGTTTTAAAATGGTATAATAGCAACAAACATTATGGTCATATGTCAAAATAGACAAATAAATTATGAACGTATTTTAGGGTCTGTTTCTTTTTCATTCATTTTACTTTCTTGATTGAAGGTATAGAAAGTTTTAGTTTCTCTTATAAAAAAATCTCTACCACCTCATATAATTTTGATTTATCTAAATAAATTATAAAATTACTTTTATTCAAATAATTCTTTCAATCGAACCCAAAATGATATTTTAAGTGGGGAGAAACAAATCTAGAGGATGAAGGTGTATTTAGTGGCACATTAATTAGCTCATCATAATCTCTTTTTATTGTTCTTTATTTTAATTATACAGTTACTTTATATATTGACTATTTAAAAAAAAACATAATGATTAGAATTTATTAATGTACCTAAGAGCTAATTGACCTTGTTCAACGTATAAATAAATATTCTTATAATTATAGCTTCTGTTCACATAATTGGAGACGAAGATTATACATATTATCTTGGGGGGGAAATCATTAATGTGATAATTCACATATGGGCGTATAGTTATATTTTCTTCTCTTTTATTGTGTATTCTCACAAGGTATTTGTTACTTAAAATAAATTAAGAAACAAACATCATAACTTTGATGTTTTTTTTCAAAATAATGATAACATAATTAAAGTCTAGAAGACAATTGTAAATCAAAACAACACACACTTCAACTCCGGTGCGGTTGGGGTCAGTCCCAGACTCCAGTCATAACCAACGTGAGTTTTTGTTACTCAACACAAAGAATAATGAAAACAACATAATTAGTTATATATAATATGATTTTGATGTCAATTCTATATTTACAGTCTTTTAAATGAGTAGCTGCCATAGTTGAGTAACCTCTAGATGTACAAAAGTATAAAAAGAAAAAATAACTTAACTAACATTTATACATGAAAAATCTAAATTATGTGTTGGAAATTAGCCTTTGGCGGGAGTTGCGACCGACCAACTTTAACGGCTTAAACACTAGTGTTACGTATGTTGGAGAATCCGGTTCTTCACACATGCATGATCTACTAAGTACGTAGATAACCGTAGGGCCAAGAATCGTCAAATTTCATTGAGAAATGAAAGAGATATTGGTCCACGAAGTAAGGTGTTTGAAGCATGGAAAGTGTGGTATTGTGTTCAATTCTTCCTCATCGGTAGAGGAAGAAAGAATTGTTGTGTATATAAGACTCGAAATTGGTTTGGGGTTTGGGACCACAAGGGGTATCCCATGTGTTTAAAGGAGGGAGGACCTAGATGTGCTTCGGTTCAAGGAAAGACCACACGCGCGCGGCCGCCGCCCGCCCGTCCGGTCCGGTTCCGAGTTTCGGGTTCCGGGTTCTCGGGTTCTCGTGTTTCGGGTTCTCGGGTTCCGGGTTCTCGGGTTCTCGGTTTCTCGGTTTCTCGATTTCTCGGTTTCTCGGTTTCTCGGTTTCTGCGTGAAATTTGGGTGTGAAATTTGTGTGATTTGGTCCCTGAAGTTTCAGCGTCGAAATTTGGGCGATCAAGCAGAAGCGCCAAGCACTCAATTCACCATTTATTTTGGTGAATTACTCCTCCTATAATGGCCAAATCCGTTGGTCTTTCACCATTTATGTTGGTGACTTTACTACCTCCATAATGGCCATTATTTGGCTATTATGGAGGCGATTCAGCCCCTCCATCACCTATATAAACACCCCCTTACACCATTGTTGAGCACTAAGAACACACATATAATATACACGAAAATTCAGAAGCTTACACAAGCAGAAAGTTTTCTTCTTCCTACAACTTCCAAGCATCATTTCGTTACTCAATATTCTTCACGGTAGCTCTTGAGTTTCCTTTGCTCAAGTGTTCCATTGCTGTTTTATCTTGGGAGACAAATTGTCCAGGACGTATAAAGGATACATACGGGGCAATATTGTCTTAAGGACAGAGTGCCACACTCGACTCAGCAAAAACAGTTTCCATTTTTCCGTCTTCAACAAAATTGTAATTTCAGTTTTGTGGATCTCTTGTAATTTTCAGATTACTAGTTGAATTATTGAATCTTTGTTTATCCTTTCGAATACTTATAATAGTTATATACTTCCCGTACTGTTTTATAAAGTAATACCCAATATTATGTACCACACGACAAACTCATATTTTGGACCTACGACAATGACTGATAATTAAAACATAATAGGAATATTAAAGAATGAATGAAGCAATGTAAGTAAAGATTTACTCACGGTTTCTGGTGTTCAATTGGATCTATTTATATTTTCTTAAAAGAACAAAAATGTTGTTAATCTATACTATAACATATATGATCAAGGGATTATTGAACTTTCCGTACAATAAAAAGAAGCAAGAAACATCACACACAATCTTAAAGTGGAGAAATAACGAATATGAGACGTTTACCTCCTGAGATTCGTTATTCATCCACGGTTAATTATTAATTAAAAAAACAAGGCATTTGAAATTTCTAGGCTTGTAATCGGCAGAAAGAGTCCTTTAATTTATAAAAATATTCTGGCACCTTGACGTTTTAAACTTGGAATTAAGTTATAATAAGTTGTTCCCGAAGTGGATTCAAATTTCAAACTCCTAAGATGGAAAAGTTATAATATCATTACTGTAATAAATATTTTTCTTTCATTATTTCATTAATGATTTACACTATATAGTGGTACAAAAATATTTATCTTGCTACAAACTAGGTAACTAATCAATCCTAATTACAAGAGAAATCTAATTCTACCTAATATAGGAGATGTACAATTATAAATGCAATATAATTCTATTATACCCCGCAGTCGAAGCGGGAGGTCGGCGTATGCTGAGACTGTCCCGAAAGTCTTCAAATAAAACTAGCGGAAGACCTTTTGTAAAGATGTCGGCAATCTGATAACGTGACGGGACATGTAAGACACGTACTTGTCCAAGAGCAACTTTTTCACGAACAAAGTGAATATTTAGCTCAATATGTTTAGTGCGTTGGTGGTGAACTGAATTTCCTGAGAGATAAATAGCACTAACATTATCACAATAAACCAATGTCGCCTTCGGAATCAGACAATGGAGCTCTAAAAGAAGGTTCCGTAGCCAACAAGATTCAGACACCACATTGTCAACTCCTCGGTAGTCTGCTTCGGCACTGGATCTGGACAAGGTTGCTTGCCGTTTTGAGGACCAAGAGACCAAATTATCACCAAGAAATACACAATAACCAGACGTAGAGCGTATGGTATCCGGAAAACCACCCCAATCGGCGTCTGTATATAAATAAGAGTAGTTGTCGAAGACGGATATAAATGCAAGTCATGATCGAAAGTACTCTGAATATAATGCACAATACGTTTGAGAGCATGCATGTGATCCTCTATCGGATTATGCATGAATAGACAAACCTGTTGTACATCATAAGAGATGTCGGGCCTCGTGAAGGTGAGATATTGCAGGGCCCCTGCAAGGCTACGGTAATGTGATGGATCGGCATATGACTTGCTGGAAGAAGCACTCAACTTCGGTTTAGTGTCAATCGTAGTGGCAGACGGCCTACACGATGACATGCCAGCTCGTTCAACTATCTCTGTTGCATACTTCTTTTGGGATAAAAACAAACCACATGCATGACGTGTCACAACTATCTCCAAGAAGTAACTCAGTAGCCCTATATCTTTCATTGCAAACTCAGAGCCAAGTAGTAACATGATAGACTTGCGAAGAGCATCATATGAGGCAGTTAAGATAATATCATCCATATACAAAAGAATGTAAGCAATATCATTACTCTGACGGTAGATGAATAGATAATGATCAGACCTACTGTTAGAAAACCCAATATGTGAAACGTTATTAGCAAACCTCTTGTACCAGGTCCTATGAGCTTGTTTGAGCCCATATAATAATTTCTCCAGCATGCTCACGTGATTAGGATAAGTAGGGTCTCTATACCCCATGGGCTGATAAATGTACACAATTTCATTGAGGTCTTCATGCAGGAAGGAATTTTTGACATCAATATGATGAAGCGACCATGCCTTCGAAAGAGCTAGACTGAGGACTGTCCTGATAGTTGCCGGATTGACCTCCTGACTGAAAGTCTCACCACAATCGACACCAACATGTTGAGTCTTCCCATCACCTATAAAACGGGCTTTGTGCCTCTCAAATGTACTATCAGATTTTTTCTTATGACTAAAAATCCACATAGACCGAATCACATTAACATAAGGGGGGACGGGGCGCCAAATCCCATGTCCTATTATTAATAAGAGCATTAAATTCATCATCCATAGCCATTTTCCAATTCGGATCATTAAAGGCAAACACATGATTATGAGACAACGGTGACTTGGAAATATAGGTGTGAAGACCGTATATTTTGTTTGGCTTAAAAATCTCGTATTGACTACGAGTGACAGACCGTTGGGCCGAAATTAGAGTTGGGCCAGGCTGGAAGGACGGACTGCCCGACAGTGGGCTAGTAGTGACTGGACTGTCGTGCAGTGGGCTTGCGGGCAGTGGACTGCTCGAGCCAGATGGTGGGTCGAGACCCAGCGTACTGCCAGCCACTGGGCCTCGCGGCAGTGGGCTGCCGGCGAGAGACTCAGGTGGGCCAGCAGCCGCTGGGCTCGGTGATTGGGCTGAGACAATGGGAAACATTGGGCTTGTATAGAAGGCTAATTTATGGATCAAATACGAGGGTATGCTATCGTCAATAAATTCATAGGTAGGAGGCCCAGAACAATGTAATTTTGCAAAATGGAAATTTGTTTCATCAAAAATTACGTGACGACTTACGATAATTTTATTAGAGGATAAGTCGAAATATTTATAACCACGATGATTTGAAGGATATCTCAAAAGAAAAACGGAGTTGACCGGGGTTGAAGTTTATTAATGGTAGTAGAAGGAAAGAGAGGATAGCATAAGCACCCAAAACCCCGTAAATGAGAATATGAATGGTCACTTAGGCATAAAATAATTTGAGTAGGGATTGGTAGGCTACTTGTTTGTTCGGAAGTATGTTTAACAGATAGGTTGCCATTTGTAACGCATGATACCAAAAAGATAGTAGTAGAGAGGCATGGGCAAGTAAGGTTCTAACAATATTGTTAATGGTTCAAATTTTTCTTTCTACTTTTCCATTTTGAGATGATGTATGTGGACACGAGATTTGAAACGACAAACCATTAGTTTTGCAAAAAATCCAAAAAGGCCCATTATCAAATTCTCTACCATTATCACACTGAAATTTTTTAATGTCCCGTTCAAATTGAGTGCGGATGTATGCTCTAAATGATAGAAATATGAAAAAAACTTGTGACTTTTTAGACAAAAAATTAGAGTAATCATCCAACAACAGAAGATAATATCGGTGGCCCAAAGAGCTCAAAATGGAAGATGTCTAAATATCACTATGAATAATATCAAAGGGCATAACAGTACGAGAATTTGAAGCAACAAAAGGCAACTTAACATGTTTTTCAAGAGAACAAGAGAAACAAACATGAGAACTACGAGGTCTAGTACACTCAATAAATTTATTTTGTTTAAGGAAAGCCAAAACAGGTGCTTCCGGATGACTCAAACGTTCATGCCATAAAGAAGGAGCTAAAACTGCAAAAGTGGATGGTAATTTGGCTTGATGTGTGGTTGTGGTGATTGGATAAAGCTCACACCGACTATCACATCTCATTAGACCCATCCCCGTCTGAAAATCCTTCACGAAAAACCCAAAAGGATCAAATTCAACAGAAACCCAATTTTCAGTGGTAAATTTTCTAACTGAAATCAAGTTTTTAATTAATTTAGGTGCGTGAAGGACATTTTTCAAAATTAACGGTGGGTTTGGGGGAGACAAGTTTGTAGTACCACAACCACGAATTAGAATTGAATGACCATTTCTGACAATTCTACCACGATTATTGCTCAAATTAAAATAGGACGAGAGATTGCCTTGTGAGGATGTCATATGAGACGTTGCACCGGTGTCCATGTACTAATTTGCGTCAGGCGCAGTAAGCACAAAAGTATGCATTGCGGCCTTGTTATTTGTCGGGGTCTCCACTACCGAGTGGACCTGCTGCCACTGGCTCGGCAATGGCCTAAGAATTCCTGGGTTGCTATCTGCTGGACCGGCATGCTGGGTTGCTAGATATGACCTGGGCCTAGTCCAGTTACTGCCGGCTGCATAGGAGCAGGGCGGCACGGCCCAAGGCCATTGCCAGGCCCATGGTGCCGGCCTACCGCTACTGCCGCCACCTTCTCTGCTGCGGTTGTCGCCGCCTTTACAGCCGTCGCCGCCACAAATTTTTCTCCTGTTACCGCCGTTTCTGCCCTTCTTGCCACAATTTGGCTGCAAATTTTTAAATTATGACGAACTCTCATCGGATGGAGCGGCAACTAAGACGGAATTTGACACGGCGGCTGTCTTCTTGGCAAACCCGCTTCTTCGATAATGAGCATAGAGCAGGCTTGGTAAAATGGTGGAAGAGGATTGTTTTGGCGGATAAGCGTACCCACTCCACTATACACGTCGGTGAGGCCAGCCATTAGTTGTAAAACAAGCCGATTGTTAGTGACCGGCGCGCCGACGTTCTTGAGTTGGTCCGACAACAACTTGAGTCGTTGACAATATGCGGAAGCATTGGGAAAGTCCGCCATATCGGTGGTGGAGAATTCATGTTCAAGAGTAACAACCCATGAATTTTTATTGTCTTGAAAAATGTCGCGTAAGCAATCCCAAGCCTCAATCTTCGTGGAGTCAGGTTCAATAATTGTATGCAGCAAATCGTTAAAAATAGTAGCATAAATCCACTGAAGAACTGTCGCATCAAGGGTTAACCATAATTCTCTTTTGTCGGCGAAATTATGTGATGAATGACCCGATGGGAGCAACAGTGAATCTTGAAGAGCTCTACCCACGTTGCATAATGGACGTTTTCCATCTCAAAAGTGATGGAAACATGGGATTTGATGTTGAAAACTGTGAGGGCTGGATGAAAATAAGATTTTGATTCAGACATGGTTGACAGGGAGAAGGGGGGACGGGAACAAGGAAGCAGGGTTAGGGTTTCAGGAATTTTCCTACACTACTGATACCATGTAAGAAATATTTTTTCTTGATTATTTTATTAATGATTTACAGTATATATAGTGGTACAAAAATATTTACATTGCTACAAACTATGTAACTAATCAATTCTAATTACAAGAGAAATATAATTCTACATAATATAGGAGATGTACAATTATAAATAAAATCTAATTCTATTAATTACAAATCCAAAGTAAGCAAGTATGATGCTAATCCTACGTAACTAAGGTTCAGTTGGTTATTGCCAAGTATATTTCAATTGAAAAAAAAAAAGTGGTTCACTACATGTCTCCTTTATTTATGTCTAAAAAATTTCTACTATCAATTACGTGACTTAGTTAAAGTAGGGAGGACAAAAATTAGTTATAATAGTAGGCTATGTATTCCTTATATAGGAAACTCAAAGACAAAATTATAGTAGGAAACTAAAAGTGCGCACTCTTAAGTCTTAACCAACTTCAGAGTCTTAAATAGTTTATTTAATATTTAAAATATTAACGGAAATTACAATTTTATCCAATATAGAATGTGACTTAGTTAAGTTTTAAAAGATATAAAAGTCATTCAATATTTAAAAAATATTTTGATCAACAAATATTTATATTCATATTTTTTAAATAATATAAATTAGTTTTTAAGAAAATTGACTCTTAGAAAATAGAAAAAGACTATCTAGAATATTGGAACTCTAAGGCTAATAGTTTTGCCAAGAAAAGTAGACTAATATTGAATCTTTACGTACGTAACCTCCACATATCTTGAAGATATTATTATTATTATTATTATTATTATTATTATTATTATTATTATTATTATTATTATTATTATTATTATTATTATTATTATTATTAGTTATAAATACTTATTTATATCTACTATCCCGATTAATAAAGTTTCTTGATGCATAAATGGACTTATTAAAAGAAAAAAGTGTTTTCTATCGAGATTCTTTTTTATAATATGATGTTTATCAACCATCATTTCTTCTCCTACGAGATTTTTATGCTCCCTGTCCCCCTTTTCACAGGATCTGAATCAGTTTGCGCACCTTGATCAAATTCACGGGGTATTTGTTATTTCCATCAGCATAGTATCAAGTAATTTTATCCATAAAATTTAGACAAATGCGAAGAAATCACTTGAACTCGTTTGGATTCGCTGATTAAAAGTAGTTAATAAACATCAAGTGCTGAAAAATACTTTTAGGTACTGAAACAAATTTTATAAATAAGTAGTTATGTATTTGGATAAAAGTGTTGAAACTGATAACAATTATTTATTGTGTTTGGTAAAAAGATGGTGATAAACACAAATTCAATGAAAATGACCGAAATGTCCTTAAAGCTATTTTCAGAAAGTATATATTGAACATTTATTTACATAAAAAGGACAAATGGCGAAAATAAAGTAGAATAATGAGCAAATATTAGTATGTTTTAAAAAGAGTATTTTAGAGATTACAAAAGATAGTGTTTGATTTTCGTAGTTGCAAGATTTTTTTTTCGAGAAAAGGTCCACTCCTTCAATATCATGATTGGATTGACCAAGCCAGATCATGAGTGAAAAGAGAGAAAAAATGTATATAGTTGTTCTAGTTGAAATACTTGGAATAGTTCTATCACTTCTACTAGGAATAGCCTTTTTAGTGCTAGTTGAACGTGAAGTATGACTTTTGTGCATCGTCGAAAGGGTCTAGATGTAGTGGGTTCCTTTGGATTGTTACAACCTATAGCAATTTTTAAAAAATTGATTCTAAAAAAACCTAAATTCATCAAATAGTGCTAATTTATTCCTTTATCAAAGATAAAATCGTAAAAGACTTGATCAAATAAAAACTGCTTATAATTTATAAAATCATAACTTGGGTGTCAACTTGTGACTTATGACTAATTTTGACTTATAAACATTTGATTTATAAGTAATTTTAATGATTGTCAAACGTGTATAAATCAAAGAGGGCTTATAAGCTAATTTACCAAACACTCTCCTAATATTCTTTTCGTCCCTGTTGAAATTTAAATATGAAGCTTCATATTTTTCAATTCACCCTCAAAATTCAAATACAAAATCTCTAAACTGAGGGCGGATGGATCTCATACTATCACATGCTTTAAGTGGCCTCAACTCATCTTGAAATTGTCTTCTTTTTGCTCCTTTTTTTTTTCGTCTTGATGTTATCTAAAAGTGTACATACATTATAGAAGAGTGCCAAAAATATTTCCTAATCGGCAACTTCAAGAAGAAAAAAGTAAAAGGAAATAATGGACCTTTTTTTCTTTTCTTTTTTTGAAAAAGCACACAATATGATTTGTCCAAATTTCAGCTTCCCTACCAGTAGTTTCTAGTATCCATCGTCAATCGAACGAAACAATATATTTTATTGTTAAAATTCTATTAAATAAAATTTAAAACAAAATTTAGTGCTTCTTGTGAAGATGAGTCTTTCGTAACAACTTAGACCACATTAACACTATTAGAAATTATATTGTTAATCATTCATTTGATTCTCTGTCGCGATTCAGATCCATGACACGTATTGTATATTTTGGCTAATAGACCTCACGGATTTGTAATTTGAACCAGACCATCATTGAGTCCAAACTTCAAAAGTGCGTGTACCATATGAATTTGTATTATACCTTATAAAGTTTTTCATTATTATTGGGTTGATTTTTCAAATCAATGGTCACTCAACTAATAGTTATGGTCTTAAAAAGTCACAGGTTTTTGAATTCCAACTTCCTTCAACAAAGGAAGTGATTTTCAAAGATAATAACTCAACTTATTAGTTGAGTAACCACATGAGAAATCAATTCCATTTTCATCTGTCATCTGATGTTAATACGCCTCATGTACACCCGTTCTTTAGAAAATTATAAGTTAAAAAATCTATCAATCGTAATTTGTTTTAACCTATCCTCATCGGCTCGCTCTCGATGTCACACTCTCATAGCGATTATAATGTTTGGGGGCCAGACTCCTTTTTCATTTTTCGTATTCCACCCAAAGATAAAACAAATTGGATGCCCTTATTCTGGTGAATCATGCCGGATTCCCACTTTTCCAGATATAAGTAAGCATATTTTCTAGGTCAAAAAATTTATGCGCACCCATTAATTAAAGAAAGTTAAAAAGAAAAGAATATGGCACCCAAACTATCAATCATGTCACACACTTAATAGTTACTCCACTTAATACTATGAAGCACTCAAGCACATAGTTTTTGGAGAAAAAAAATTTATTTATCACTGACATTTCATGTTGATCGTCTCCTTCACACTATCAATATCCGCACCTCAACCTACCACCTTTGAATCGTCCCCGTCACCGTCCTTTCCCCCACACCGCACACAAGCACACACCACCTTAACAATATTTGTTTAGATTATATATAAATACTTTTGGAGTAATATTTTCTGCTTACTTACTAAATACTAAAAATTAAATAAGAAAAATACTTATTTTCAGATTATTTTTTTTGAAACTTTTTTTTCATCATACTAAAGACACTATTAATTCACTTTATTACTGATGACAAAACGTGAAATTGATGTTAAATCTTTCATCCCAGATAAAGCCTTGCCAAATCATGTCACACACTTACCTTATTATAATGAAGGCAAAAATTGGTGCCAAGCCGGCAGTGGAAGAAAGTAGAAATGGCACATTGTTAGTGGCCTAATGGGCATTTTAAAATTAGCCTACCTGGTTTGGTCATGTCTTTTTATTAAATTAATTGACAAACAAAGGGTTCCATAAATAAATAACAAGGGGTTTATTAATTCGATGGTCAATATTGTCCACCTATTCATTAGGCCAAGTCGTTTTATTTAGTCAGATAAGGTTCTTGTACACCATATTTAGCTCATGGATTCGATTTGATGTATAACTAAGGAAGTTGGACTTGTCCCTTTGCCCATTGATCATGCATAATATATGTCAGAATCAAATATATGTATAACAACATAGTATGTTTTTAGATTTTTTTTATTGTTATAGCGAAATGTTATTATAGAAAACACATAATATAACATAATATAAAATATTGATTCCATAGAAAATATGGTTATTATAGTAAAATATTTTATATAAGAATATTGTTATAGAGATGTTTGACTGTACTATCCTTTTAAATATTCACAAGAATCTGGCCACCTAGAATAATCAACATAAAGATTTGTATTAAAATTTTATGTTGATGATGGAATCAATTTCTACTAATTAAACACATTTGATTTCTTATATAAACAGCCAAGGAGAAAATGTAAAAATAATGTAGAAGGACAAAAATGGAGGTTCTTGTGTGACTATATCTCAAGGTGTTGACTAGTTCAGAATTTGAAGGTCACCTAGTAGACACGTGATTTTTTATCCTTCCTTAGATTTTACACTATTTTTGGAGTTAATTATTTCATTTAGGCTTAATGTTGATAGGCTCGGCTTCTATTTTATTTGATATGTTTTATATGTAGAAACCAAAAATCAAGGAAAAGGAACAAAAAATATTTACTATTTTTTTAGTACAAGTTGTGTTTCAAAGAAAGAAAAATTACAAAAAATAGATTTCTTCAAATATAGCTATTTTTTAGTTAATTACTTTTGGATTATTTTTAGGCTAGTTATTTAATTTTTCGTATATTGATTTAAAAATAATCGATTAGTGTATTTATTTTTGTATCTTTATTTAATCAAAAAAAAAAAAGAAAAAGAAAAAAATTGAACCAATAGCATATTACTATTTGGCGAAATCCAATCTCATCCACACCAAGAGCATATTCCATTTAACCATTCTTCATTCCAAGATATTTTTATTAACAAGGATAATTCGGGAAGGATAGATAGAAATAGACACTACACAAAAACCCTAACCTATACACACTAAGGATCCCAATACACCTAGACTACGGTCCTATGTTTGTACGTGAGGCTAGAGTGTTCTTTGGTCTTTATGTATTGATGGAAATTTCATCAATAAAGGCCCAAGTTTTATCCCTTCTTGTTTTTCTATTCGGTTTATGCTGGATATGAACGACTGTTGATCAGATTTCTAAAGGACCGTGGGTATCATGGTTCGATTTGGACTCAATAAAAGTGAAAGAAATAATCCCCTTGATTATTTTCATTGATTTAATAGATATATATACAAGTTACAATAGGAGAATCCTATTCCTAATCTATTCCTAAAATCTTGTACTACCATAACTCTAACTCTACAATTATGGTAGGTGTATAACTCTAATTATGGTAATCATTATACTACAATATTTCATAAATATATACTCCTAATATACACTGCTTTTCCGTGATAGGGCTGCTGCTCCCAGCTCCCGTGATGGGCTTCTGCTCCAGTGGTTTGGCGATCCAATGACCCATTGCCCGATGGCCCATTGAGTCCACTTCTTTGCTGTTTTGCCTAGTGATATATATGTGATATACACCGATGTATATTCAGTGTATATCACATGTATATTGCGTTGTTTAACACACCCCGCAAATCATAGCGGCGGTTTTAACGCCGAGATCGTTCCTAAAATCTTCAAAGAGAACCATTGGTAGACCCTTTGTAAAGATGTTCGCAATTTGATAACGAGACGGGACATGGCATACTCGAACTTGACCGCTTTGCAACCTTTTCACGGACAAAATGAATGTCCATTTCGATATGCTTGGTGCGCTGGTGTTGAATCGGGTTACGAAAGGTAGATGGCACTAATGTTATCGCAATATACCAAGGTTGCCTTACGAATGGGACAATGAAGCTCCAAAAGCAAATTACGAGCCAACATGATTCCGAGACCACATTCGCTACCCTCGATATTACGCCTCAAAGACTTGAGCGTGATAGAGTTGCCCGACGCTTTGCGACCATGAGACCAAGTTGTTGCCGAGGAACATACAATAGCCGTAAGTCGACCGTGCGGTGTCGGACAACCACCCCAATCAAAGATCTGTGTAAGAGACAAGTGTGGATGTAGAGGAAGGATACAAGTGCAACCCATAGGCTAGTGTCCCCGAATATAGCGAATGACGCGTTTGATTGCATTCATGTGCTCAATTCGGGATCATGCATGAATAAACACACTGGCCGAACCGCATATGTAATATCCGGCCTGGTAAAGGTAAGATCTTGGAGGGCCTGCAAGATCGCTGCGATAGCGGCTCGGGTCCTCGTATGGTGCACCCGCTGGCCGCGCTTTAGCTTTGGGTTTGCATCAATCGGCGTGGAAGTGGACTTACAGGATGACATCCCAGCCTCTCGATGATCTCACCAGATACTGCTGAGACAGAAACAAGCCACTGAATGACGTTTGACGGCAATCCCCAAAAATAACTCAACGGCCCTAAGTCCTTCATAGCAAATTCAGAATCGAGCATGGCCATGATAGATCGACGCAAAACATCGGAGGAGGCAACAAAATGATATCATCCACATATAATGTAATATAGGCCAATGACGAACCACTACGGTAGATGAACAAAGAATTGTCGACTGCGTGTGTGAACCCAATAGTTGAAACAAAATCAAGAAATCGTGTATACCAGGCACGTGGAGACCGCTTAAGCCCATATAATGACTTCTTCAACAAGCAGACATGATGGGCGGTTGGGATCCTCGAAACCCAACGGTGATGCATATAGACTGCTTTCCTTGAGATCCCCATGTAAAGGCATTCTTGACATCCAACTGATGGATTGGCCAAGTCTTTGAAAGAGCCAAGCTAAGCACGGTCACGAATGGTAGCGGTTTGACCACGGACTAAACGTCTCACCACAATCAATTCCAACCTTGAGTCTTACCATCACCAACAAGTCGTGCCTTATGTCGAGCAAATGACCCATCCGAATTCTCCTTATGAGCAAAAATCCACATAGACACGATAATATTAATACCATATGGACGGGCACCAACTCCCACGCCTTATTATCAATAAGAGCATTATATTCATCACCATAGCAATTTTCCAATTAGGGTCATTTAATGCGGACACGTGGATTGCGGGGCAAGGGGATCTAGAGACATCGAATGTAAATTAAAATGTCTTTAGGTGTAAAAATACCCCACGACTACGAGTGACCGGTCTATGACTCGAGGAAGAAGTGATGGAATTTTGGGAATTTTACGGGCTCGGGACGGGTGGCGGCGAGCGATGGGCTCTTGGCCCAAAACGATAAGCGATGGACTCGGATTCGGAGCGGTTCGAGTGGGCTGGCGAGCCCGATTCTTTGGAACTATTCGATGGGTGACAGATCTTGTGGGACCAGTAGGCGATGGGCCATTGGAGGATTTTGGGCACGGGAGTTGTTTGAAAAATTCCGAATAATATACGGGGATATTTGGTCATCCAAAAAATTATACGACTTAGGCTCGGGAGTATGAACTTTCGTAAAAGGGAATTGGGTTTCATCAAAAATGACATGACGATTTATAATGATTTTCTTGGAGGATAAATCAAAACACTTATAACCCCGATGATTTGACGGATAACCCAAAAATACACACGGAGTAGACCGAGCCTGAAGTTTGTTAATTGTGGTGGATGGGAATAACGGATAACATAAGCACCCAAAAATCCGAAGATGAGAATAAGATGGGTTCTTATTATATAGTATTTTTAGGGGGGAAGAATATGTCAGACCCTTAGAAGGAATTATGTTAAGAAGATATGTGGCCATTTGTAGAGCATGATGCCAAAAATATGGAGGTATGGAGGCATGTATTAGGAGAGTTCGGACAATGTTATTTATGGAACGAATTTTGCGGTCGGCTTTCCCATTTTGTGAAGATGTATGTGGACATGAAAAACGAAAATTTATCCCATGAGTAGCACAAAACTCTCGAAACTCCCTATTGTCATATTCTTTCCCATTATCACATTGAATATTTTTTATTTCTCTTTCGAATTGAGTACGAATGAACGCTCTAAATTTTATGAAGACGGAAAACACTTGTGATTTATTCGCAATCGAAACGCCCACAAAAATCTAGAATAATCATCTAAAAAGAGAACATAATAACGATGACCCATTGAACTAAGAACGTGAGATGTCCATAAGTCGCTATGAATAATGTCAAATGGCATAGAAGTATGAGAATTGGAGTCTACAAATGGCAACTTAACAATTTTTCCTAATGAACAAGATCGACAAATTGGAGTACGATTTGTACCCTTACATGAAATAAAGCTATTTTTATCTAAAGTCGATAAAATAGAAGATCAGGATGACCAGACGAGCATGCCACATGGAAGGAGAGATGGTCGCAAAAGCGATGGCAAGGTGGACTCGATGGATGAAAACCGGGCATGATAGGATATAGATCCCCTACTATCACACCTCATGAGATGACTCCCAGTCTTGAAATCCTTCACGAGAAAAAAACCGAAAGGATCAAATTCAATGAAACAGTAATTGTCATTTGTGAACTTTCGGACCAGACACTAAATTTTTAATCAATTTAGGAGCATGTAAAGTATTTTTCAAGAGAAGTGGTGGATTGGGAGGAGACAACGTTTCGACCATACCCTAGAATTGGAATTGAATCGCCATTACCAACAATTATTCCCAGGGTGCTCAAATTGTAATAAGATGAGAGAGTACCGATTCGGAAGTCATGTGAGTAGTGGCGCGGGTGTCCATGTACCAATTTGGGTCCGGTTGAGTTAATCCCAATGTGTGCATCGCGGCCTCGATGCTCCCGGTGCAGTGGGGCTCGCATGATGGGCTTGCGGAGGGCGGGGCCCAGGACTCTGTCCGGGCTGGAACTGTTTTCATTGTGGGGCATTCGGGCCAGCTGGCGATGGGCGCCAATCTTTGGGTATTGGGCTCTTTGGGTGCCGACCAGTGTCATTGGCGAACTTTCTTTGGAGGTGCGGGTGCCACTTGCCCAGCCCCAGCTCTTTGGGCCCGCGGTGGTGGTGCCCCCCTGTCCCCCGAATGGGTCCCACTGCCTGTTTGTTGCTCGCCGAACCTGCCACCATAACCACCTCGTTTGCCTCCGCGGTTTTTGTTATTTTTTCGATTATTCTTGCCGCCACCATTATTATGGTTTTGGCCCGACTATTAACAATACGAAGAACTAGGAGAGGATGCCACCATGACAATCGGGCTTGCTCCAGAGTCGCCTTTTAGCCAAACCGCTTCTTCCAACGTCGGCATGGAGCGGGCTTGATGAAAGTCGGGAAGAGGGTTGCTTTGGCGAAGGAGAGTTCCAACACCATTATAGGCCTCCAAAGCCCTAAGAACCAACCGTAAAACTAGACGATTATTTGTCACCGGTGCTCCAACATTACTGAGTTGATCCGCCAATTCCTTTAGTTTCTTGCAATATGCGTAAACGTTCGAATACGCCCATTCGAACGAGAGAATTCTCGCCGAGTGTGACTATACGGAATGTTGGTTGTCTTGGAATATGTCACGCAATCTATTCCATGCAGCCATAGCCGTGGTATCGGGCTCCATAATCGTCTGTAGAAGGTCCACCAAATAGTGGCGTATATCCACCGAAGAACGGTAGCATCAAGTGTAATCCATACCTCAGGATCCTCCGCACGACGGGGTCTAGCGGGAGGAATTATGTGGTGAAGAACTTGATAAGAGATAGCGTGAATTTTAAATAACTCCGCCCACGTTGCATATTGAACGTTTTCCATCTCAAGGACAATAGGGACACTGAGCTTGATATTGGAAACCGTGAGGGCAGGGTGAAAATTGTTCTTAGACATATTTGAAAGACCAAAGAAGGAGGATAAATTTAAGAGAGGTTTTTGAGAGCGGAAGACGAGATATTTGGAGAAAAAAACACCCGAGGGAGGGGGGGGGGGTTCTCGGCCAAATAAGAAGAAGAGGCAAAAGTTTGAGAGAAGAAAACTTTTGTTTAGACCTAGTCTCTTGATACCATTAAAGAAATAATCCCCTTGATTATTTTCATTGATTTAATAGATATATATACAAGTTACAATAGGAGAATCCTATTCCTAATCTATTCCTAAAATCTTGTACTACCATAACTCTAACTCTACAATTATGGTAGGTGTATAACTCTAATTATGGTAATCATTATACTACAATATTTCATAAATATATACTCCTAATATACACTGCTTTTCCGTGATAGGGCTGCTGCTCCCAGCTCCCGTGATGGGCTTCGCTCCAGTGGTCGCTACCCAATGACCCATTGCGATGGGCCCATTCTTGAGTCCCTTGCTGCCTGTTTTGCCTAGTGATATATATGTGATATACACTGATGTATATTCAGTGTATATCACATGTATATTGCGTTGTTTAACAAAAAGATAATTCATGTATAATTGTAATTATGATATTAGTCTTGTACTAGAAAAATGTATTAGAATTAGAATATGAAAATGTATAATTATTTTCATATATTGTCCATATTTAGGAATTGTATATTTATATATATATACCTCTCATTATCAATGAAAATAATCAAGGAATTATTTCTTTCACGGTATTAGAAGCCTAGGTCTTCTACCGATTTCTCCTCTCTTCCGTTGCCTCGGTTTTCGTGTTCCTTCTCGGAATCCGTGCACCTTACCTCATCTCTTCTCAAATTTTCTTTCAAATCCCTCTTTCACCTATTGTTCTTTCGTTATATCTACGTCAAAGAACATGTTTCATCCTGCCCTTACTGTTCCAACATCAAGAACCACATCCCTATTGTTTTTGATATGTAAAACGTCCTATATGCGACGTGAGCAGAATTGTTCAAAATTCACGCAATCTCACATCAAGTACTCCATCACATAATTCATCCTGCTATCCCTACACCCGCGAAGGATCCTCAGTTGTGGATCACTCTTGATGCTACCGTCATTCAGTGGATTTACTCCACTATTTCTATCGACCTTTTACAGACGATCATTGAATCGGACATTACGGCTATGGCTACCTGGAATAGATTGCGTGATATATTCCAGGATAACCAACATTCCCGAGTTGTCACTTTTGAGCAAGAATTTTCACAAGTCAGCATGAAAAAATTTCCGAATGTTTCAGCTTATTGTAAATGGCTCAAGGAATTGGCGGACTAACTCCGTAATGTTGGAGCGCCTGTTGCCAATAATCGTCTTGTTCTTCAAATGGTTGGAGGCCTATCTGAGGCCTATAATGGCGTTGGGACTCTACTCCGACAAAGTAATCCGCTTCCCACTTTTTATCAAGCCCGTTCGATGCTCATGTTAGAAGAAGTCGGCTTGGCAAAAAAGGCGGCTACCACCGCAAGTTCCGTGGCGATGATGATTTCATCCGATAACTCACACAGTTTTGTTGACAATTCGGGCCAAAATCACAACAACGGTGGAGGCAAGAAGGGTCAAAATCGTAAAAATAATGACAAAAATAACGGCTAGCGGAACAGTAGCAACGTCGGCAGTGGGCCTCAGGGTACTGGGCCCCAGCCCGCCTGGTCTCAGCCCTGGGCCCCTTGGCAATGGGCCTGGACCAGCCGCTGGCTACCCACCATCGCCCACCCGATTATTTTCCAGTGCAATGGGCCTCTGCACCCCAATCACATGCCCAATTTTTCTGGTCCTTCAGGCAACACCCAGTAGCAATATGGTTCGGGTTAGCAAGGCGTTCTACTTGGGCCTCGGCCCACGCAGGCTTTCAATGATGCGGGCCCAGCTTCGATCCCGACACCCACCGGTATTGAGGCCGCCATGCATACACTTGGATTAAATCCTCCGGACGCGAATTGGTACATGGACACCGACACAACTTCTCACATGACATCCGACCAAGGTACTCTCTCGTCTTATTCCTATTTGAGAAAAAAATGTGGCATTATTGTTGGTAATGGCAATACAATTCCAATTCGTGGTTACGGTAATACAACTTTGTTTCCCCCACATCCGCCTTTTGCCTTGAAAAATACCCTTCATGCCCCTAACTTAATTAAAAATTTGGTGTCTGTCCGAAAATTCACCACTGATAACTGGGTTTCTGTTAACTTTGATCCTTTTGGGTTTTCTGTGAGGGATTTCAAAATAGGGATACCTCTCATGAGATGCAATAGTAGGGGAGATCTTTATCCAATCAGGCCCGTCTCCAGTTTCTCGAGTGAAGCCATGCCATCGACATTTGCAGCTCTAGCTCCTTCCATATGGCATGCACGTTTGGGTTACCATGGGTCGTCTATTGTTTCTTCCCTGCATAAAAACAATTTTATTTCTTGTAAAGGTACGCGTAGTACTCCAATTTGTCATTCTTGTCCGTTAGAAAAATATGTTAGATTATCATTTGTAGCCTCTACTTCTCGTACTTTGATGCCTTTTGACATTATTCATAGCGATTTATGGACTTCTCCCGTTCTAAGTTATGTGGGCCATCATTATTATGTTATATTTTTGGATGATTATTCTAATTTTTTATGGACCTTTCCGTTAGCGAAGAAATTTCATATTTTTTCCACATTCTTAAAATTTAGAGCATTCATCTGCATCCAATTCGAACGGGAAATAAAAAATATTCAATGTGATAATGGCAAAGAATATGATAATGGGTTGTTTCGGGAATTTTGTGATGCTAATGGCATAGTTTTTCATTTTTCTTGTCCTCATACGTCCTCACAAAACGGGAAAGCTGAACGAAAAAATTGTACCATTAATAGTATTGTCCGAACTTTATTGGTCCATGCTTCCGTACCCCCTTAATTTTGGCTTCATGCTCTACAAATGACTACTTATCTCCTGAACATACTTCCTACCAAAGGGTTGTCATAGACATCTCCTCTTAAATCTTTTTTAATAAGAATCATTCGTATTCACATCTTAGGGTCTTTGGGTGTTTATGCTATCCACTATTTCCGTCAACTACGATTATCAAACTTCAAGTCCGTTCTACCGTTTGTGTGTTTTTGGGTTATCCATCTAATCTTTGTGGTTACAAATATTTTGATTTGTCTTCTAATAAAATCATAATTAGTCAGCATGTTAATTTTTATGAAACCCAATTTCCGTTTGCTAAAGTGAGTAGTCCCGTGCCTAGTTCGTATAATTTTTTAGATGACGAAGTCTCACCGTACATTATGCACCACTTAATGGGCCGATCCAGTAACCACGAAATGCCAGCAGGCCCACTGGCTGCTGACCTGCCACAACCCACTGCTTCTGCACCGACTTCTGCTGTTGGGCCGATCGACCAGCCCACTGCCGAGACTGCTTCTGCCCCAGTTTCTGCTCTAGGTCCACTACCTGCTGGCCAGTCCATCACCCAATCGGCCTTTCCCCAAAATCCACCCAATTCTCTCCCGACACACAGACATGTTACTCGTAGTCAACGGGGTATTTTTTAAACTAAAAAGACATTTTAATCTTAATTCTAATGTTCTTAAATCTCCACTACCCCATAACCCAGTGTCTGCATTAAATGACCCGAATTGGAAATTGGCTATGAACGACGAATATAATGCTCTTATTGAGAATAAGACGTGGGAGTTGGTACCCCGTCCTTCTGGTGTTAATATTGTCGCGCCCTATTTTGACCGGCTCGGGTCGAAGCGGAGCGCGGACGTGTTCGGGGTGATTCCTGGGTAAAAGGGTTGAGGAGTCGCCACCTAATTATTTTTACGGTGAATTAGGACACCTAAATATTAAACTAAGTGCTGCAATGTAAACTCAAATTTTAAGGTCTGCGAAACTAGTGAGATTCTAGGTAAGGGTTCTTTATTATCCTAAAGGGAAGGGGTTAGGCATCCTTTAAGATCCGCTAACTTGCGGTTATCCGGTAAAACTCAGGTTAATTATTGGTAGAAATAATGCATGTTTTACAAGTATAATAGATTAAAAGACGTTTGCAAATAATTAGAAAAATGATGCATTTTGAAAGATAGATAAATGTAGAGATTTTTCAAAATATGCATTTATATGATATCTAAATAGAAATACATGTAGAGTTGAAAAATATATTTTTGACAATTGATAGTAAAACAATTTATTTATAATGCCAAATGGTAAAATTTTGGGAATCAATGAATTGTAAATTGACGGAAGATACTTATTCGGTATGATTTAATAAAGCAAATAAAAGATGACAAACGTTGTTTTGAAAATCTTGAATTCGCGTGACGAGCCTAAAATAAATAAACTAGCGAAGGATTTCTAAGTTTGCGAGCCTACAAATAAATAAGCTAGCGACGGGTTTCGAATCTTAAACTAACCTATGAATAAATCCTAAGTTTGCCTATTCTAAGCATTTCAATAATTACATAAGTGCGATAAATAATATTACAATACAAAGCGAGATAAAAACTGAATTTAAAGGAAGAAATAACAATAAATAAACTCCGAGGAATAATTGCCGTTATTTACTTTAGTCCCTGCAAGCTGTCAAGAACAAACGGTTAGAAACATATAAATACAAATAACTTCATGTCCGTATTCAAAACAGTGAGTGTTTTGATCGCGGAGGGCTCAGACTTAAATTTTGAAAAGAACATTCCAATCACGTCGTGGCTGCAAACATATGACTAATGTAGTTTATTTTTGATTGCCTCGCCTACTAAACGTGTTGGTCTCTCGGGTGAAATAGAAAAGATCACTATAATCACGTCGTGGCTGCGAATATATAACTTGTTAGTTATTTTAGTCACCTCGCCTACTAAACATGTTGATCTCAGATAAAAGGTTTAAGTCTTCATCCTTGCCCAGAAGTTATATTTCCGTCTTTGCAACTGTGTAGGCCTCAAAATCGACGGATATTTTTCATCGGCGATGTAGTATCGTGTTCAAATCGGTAAAATTTTAAATCGGAAACAAAGCTTGGCGATAGCGATAGCGATGCGAGAAAAATAGTAGCTTGATGGCGGAGCGAAAAACAGAGGCGTAAAAACAGTTTCGAAAATGACGCGGTGTCTAGTTTAAACAAGAAACAAAGAGAACGGTAATTTTAATCTTTGAAACTTGAATTGAAATAGAAAGCAATCTTTGGAAAAATGCGGTGTTTAGTTTAAAACAAGAAAATGATAAAGCGATAAACGAGAATCAAGCGGGAGCAAAGCGAAACAAAAGCGGCGCCAACAGACGCGGTATTTATTCAAACAAGAAAAAAGCAGTAATATGAAACCGAGAAGCGTCTCCAGAAGATGGACGCAATATTGGTTTGGATCAATGAAACAACAAAGAGAATGCGGTATTAATTCAATCAATAACATAATAATAATGCCAAAGAAACAGTAAAGAGCGATTTAAAATACCCGACCCGAAGTTCAAATTCGAAATATTCAAATCGGTCGCCTGACTGGTCGATGATTCAAACCGAAATCGATTTCAAAGACCAATTTGGATAACCAAGAACAAGAATATGAAATGCAAGAATTGAAAATGTTGCTAAACCGTCGATCTGACCGTCGATCTGACCCGAATCAACGATCCAAACTTGAATCGATTTCAAACCAAATTCAGATAACCAATAACAAGAATATGAAATGCAAGGATTACGAAAAATATTACCCAAAAGGTCGACCTGACCGGTCGATGATCTGACCGGATCGGTGTTTCAACCCGGATCGATTTCAACACCAAATTCAGATAACCAATGACAAGAATATGAAATGCAAGAGTTACGAAAATAATGATCAAATCGGTCGACCTGACCCGACCAAATGATGACTGACCGAATTGAGTTTTCAACCAGGAATCAAATAATTTCATCAATTTGGATAACCAATGATAACAACAAAGAAGAATGTAAGAAAATTGGAAAAATCTAAACCGGATCGACTGACCGGGTCGCTGACTAACCCGAATGTGTGTTCAACCCGAAGTCAAATAATTTCATCAATTTCGGATAAACAATGATAGCAACAAAGAAGAATGAAATTTGGAAATTTAAATCGGTCGACCGACCAGTCGATGACGACCAAAATCGATGATCCAAATCAAATCCTAACACCAAATTCAGATAATCAACATACATAAATATGAAATGCAAGAATTACGAAAATGTTACGCAACCGGTCGACGAGTCGGTCGATCGACCCGAATAGTGAAAAAATCAGAGAAATCAAAGGGATGACAAACCTTTTGGATTTGATTCTTGGAACAACAACGAAGCCAAATGCTTTAAACTCAAGAACACAACAAAATATCTATGTATATATTGAATAATCTTAGAAAATCCTTCCGAAAATGTATTTTTTCTCCGAAAATCCTCCCAAAATGAAGAACAATCATGGGGTATTTATAGGTGGATTTCCCAAGAATCGAGTTTGAAATTGAATTAAAGGTAAAGAAAATCTGAATTTGGAAGCGGATTTTTGGGGGTATGGGCGTGGTCAGTGGCGGGAGTTGGTGGTGGCGGGGGTTGGTGTTGGCGGGCGAGGTGGCCGGCGACGATGGGAGTCAGGTATGGGAGTGTGGGGTCGCGGCGATGGGGTAAGGGTAGGCTTCGATTTTTTTTGTTTTTTTTTTTGTTTGTTTGGGGATTAAAAGAGGTTGGGAAATGGGTCAGGCGACGGGTCGGGTGAGTGGGCTGGCGACGGGTTAGTGTTTGGTTGGGCCTGGGAATGGCCGGTTGGGCTTGGAGTTTTGGGTTGTGGGAATTGGGTGATGGGGAATAAGAAAAGGGGAGTTGGGCTCGGTTTTGGGGTTTTGTTTTGTGGGTTGTTGGATTGTGGGAATTGGGCTTGTCCGATTTTGGTGGTAAAGGGAATTTAATTGTTTTGGGTTTGGGTATAAGGGAATTTAATTGGGGATTGGGCTTGGACGTTTGGGTAGAATTTGTATTGGGTTTGGGTATAAGGGAATTTAATTGGGGCAGTTTGGGCTTGTGGTGTTGGGTTTAATTGTTTTGGGTTTGGGTACAAGGAAATTTAATTGGGGAGTTTGGGCTTGTGAATTTTGTTTGGGTAGAATTTGTTTTGGGTTAGGAAATAAAAATGGGTTATGGATTTAAAAAATATATAAGAGGGGTTTAATATTAAAATATATATATTTTTTTCTTGTTTTGTAAAAGATGTGAATTATTTAAAATAACATAACGACGTAATATTAATAAAATATAATATTTGCAAAATGTTTAATGCTTAATAAAAGGAAATGCGATGCAATTTTGCGAGAATAAAATAACATAGAATTTTTTGGATAAAACTTATGATTGTGATAAAAAATGCAAATGACAGTAAAAAATGTGAATAATAATAATAATAAGAGAATAATATGCATATATATATATATTTTAAAATTGTTTTAAAAGTGTCAAAAATGTTAAAAATTACGAATAAAATCATAAAAGATGGGACAAAATTGGGTGTCAACAAATATTATTTGCTCCATGTAGATTTTTACTCATAAAGATAATTCTGATGGTTCTTTTTCGAGACATAAGGCTCGACTTGTAGGTGATGGTAAAACTCAACAGGTTGTCATGGATTGTGCTGAGACGTTTAGTCCGGTGGTCAAACCGGCTACCATTTGCACTGTTCTCAATTTGGCTCTTTCGAAAGCATGGCCCATTCATCAGCTAGATGTGAAGAATGTTTTCTTACACAGTGATCTTAAGAAGACAATTTACATGCATCAGCCCTTGGGTTTTCGAGACCCCACATATCCTAATCATGTATGTTTATTGAAGAAGTCCTTGTATGGGCTTAAGCATGCCCCACGGGCCTGGTATAAGCGATTTGTAGACTATGTATCTACTATTGGGTTTTCTCATAGCCGGTCTGATAATTCTCTGTTTATCTATCATTGAGTTACTTTATTGACATATATTTTATTGTATGTGGATGATATAATTTTGGCAGCTTCTTCTGATGATTTACATCGGCCTATCATGACACTACTCAGTTCTGAGTTTGCTATGAAAGACTTAGGGCCCTTGAGTTACGTCTTGGGGATTGTTGTCACTGGTCATGCAAGTGGGTTGTTCTTATCCCAACGGAAGTATGCCGTTGAGATAATTGAGCGAACTGGTATGTCCTCGTGTAAGTCTACTTCCACTCCAGTTGATACAAAACCCAAGCTGGGTGCTGGGTGTTGCGGCTGGCTCCCCTTACGAGGATCCCACTCACTATCGCAGTCTTGTTGAAGATCTTCAGTATCTTATTTTCACGCGATCGGATATTACGTATGCCGTACAACATGTGTGTTTGTTTATGCATGATTCTCGGATTGAGCACATGAATGCGCTCAAACGCATTATATGATACATCCAAGGTACACTTGACTATGGTTTGCATCTATATCCATCATCAACCTCTACACTTGTCTCGTATACCGATGTTGATTGGGGTGGCTATACGGACACCAGACGCTCTATATCTGAATACTGTATATTTCTTAGCGATAACTTGGTCTCATGGTCTGCAAAACGCCAGACTACTTTATCACGATCCAGTGCGGAAGCCGAGTATCGAGGGGTAGCCAATGTGGTGTCTGAGTCATGTTGGCTACGTAATCTTCTACTGGAGCTACATTATCCTATTCAGAAAGCTACATTGGTCTACTGTGATAATATGAGTGCAATCTATATTTCTGGAAATCCGGTCCAACATCAGTACACTAAACATATCGAGATGGACATACACTTTGTTCGAGAAAAGGTAGGTCGTGGACAAGTACGCGTCCTCCATGTTCCTTCGCGATACCAGATTGCAGACATATTTACTAAGGGTCTTCCTTTGGTTCTATTTGAACATTTTAGGGACAGTCTCAGCATACGTCAACCGCCCGCTATGACTGCGGGGGTGTAAAGGACCGTGTGTATCATGGTCCGATTTGGACTCAACAAAATGTAATTCATGTATAATTGAAATTATAGTATTAGTCTTGTACTAGGAAAATGTATTAGAATAGGAAAATGTGGAATTATTTTCTTATATTGTCCATATTTAGGAATTGCATATTTGTATATATACCTCTCATTATTAATGAAAATAATGAAGGGATTATTTGTTTATGTTTGGTCCCTAAAGTAAATTTCTATAGTTAGATCTATGTCTTTCTTAAGGCGTGAAATAAAATTCATGTTTGAAATTTTCAATTAGTTTCTTTGATATCTGTTCATATGATAATTTGAGTATATTAAGTGGCTTAGGTGAATAAAATAGTATTTTTGTTTTAGTTATTAGATTTAGAGTAAATGTACAATGGAGCTTATATCATGAAGTGGGTTTATATTTCAATTGATGACACATTCAGTGCTTTTGAGCTTAACATTCTGACGACGATCTTTTGCGCTGGCAAGTTTAGATATTTAAATTCATGCTTGCGGTATTGATTAGACATAATTTGTTAGTTATCCGTTTTTGGGTTAATTATTAGTTAAAGAACGATCCGACCTAGACCAACGTTCAGAGGCCCCGATAATATTAGTTATAAGTGAGAAAGAACGAGCTTGGGATTTTAACTCAAAAATTATAAGTTATTGACTTAATTAAGTAATTCTTAACGATGAAATCAGAAAGTGTTGTTACCGATAAACCGTTTTCTATAAAATTCAATTACCATAATTGAAGCCGGATTAATTGAGGTGTATAGATTTTAAATACGTTAGATGCTCATCTAGGTACGGAAAGGGGGAACGATTCATAAATGCCTCAAAAGGCGTGATACAAAAATTAAAATCGTGGTTAGGCTGGAAAATGCTGATATCAATACGCCACATGTTAATAAAATAAATAAGTTTCAAAATTATTAAAAGATTGGCCATAAGCATTTCAAGGCCCATAAGCATAATTTATCCAAAAAAATTAGTGAAGCCGAATAATAGTCAACAAAACGACCGTGCTAGAACCACATGACTCGAAGAATGCCTAACACCTTCTCCTCGGTCAACATAATTGCTTATATGATCTTCTGTTTTCGCAGACCAATAATAAATAGAGTCATTTCCTTTTTATTAGGGACTCATAAGGTGATTTGGAACACCAAAACTCAATTTCAAGTGGCGACTCTGAATAAATAATTTCTTCGCAATACCGTCACTTCAATTGGAGAAACCCTTTAATAATAAAAATTTGTGCGTCGCCTAATTTGATTTTTATAGATAATATAATATAACCGGAGTGAAAGAAATAATCCCTTGATTATTTTCATTAATTGAAAGACTATTTATACAAGTTACATATTTCCATAATAGTTTCCATAATAGGAGAATCCTATTCCTATTCTACTCCTAAAACCTTATTTTACTTGGATACTAACTATACATTTTTTATGGTAATACAATTATTATGGTAAGTGTACAATACTAATTACATTACAATATTACCTAAACTAGGAGATAGAATATTACCTAAATATATACTCTATATACGGTACTTGAAGGGGAAATTCCGAGAGCAATATACACAATATACACATGTATATTGTGTATATTTAACACACACGTAGTCATAGCGGGCGGTCTTCGAACGCTGAGACTGTCCCTAAAATCTTCAAAAAGGACCGAGGGAAGACCCTTTGTAAAGTTGTCGGCAATTTGATATCTCGACTGGACATGACATACGCGAACTTGACCACGAGCAACCTTTTCACGGACAAAGTGAATGTCCATTTCGATATGCTTAGTGTGTTGGTACTAAACTGGATTACCAGAAAGGTAGATGACACTAATATTATCGCAATAAACCAAGGTGGCCTTCTGAATGGGACAATGAAGCTCCAAAAGCAAATTACGTAACCAACATGATTATGAGACCACATTAGCTACCACTCGATATTCAGCCTCGGCACTTGAGCGGGATAGAGTAGATTGACGCTTCGCAGACCAGGAGACCAAGTTGTTGCCAAGGAACATACAATAGGCAGACGTAGATCGTTTGGTGTCTGGACAGCCACCCCAATCAGCATCCGTGTATGAGACAAGTGTGGATGTCGAGGAAGGATATAAATGCAAACCATAGTCCAGTGTACCCTATATATACCGAATGATGCGTTTGAGTGCATTCATGTGCTCAATTCTTGGATCATGCATGAACAAACACACCTGCTGGACAGCATACGTAATATCCGATCTTGTAAAGGTAAGTTACTGAAGGGCCCCTGCAAGGCTGCGATAGCGGATCGGATCCTCGTAAGGTACGCCGGCCGCGGCACTAAGCTTGGGCTTAGTATCAACTGGAGTGGAAGTGGACTTACAGGATGACATCCCAGCCCTCTCGATGATCTCGGTTGCATACTTCCGCCGATGCAAGAACAATCCATCGGAATGACGAGTGATAACAATCCCCAAAAAGTAACTCAAGGGCCCCAAGTCTTTCATAGCAAACTCGGAGCTGAGCATGGTCATGATAGACTGACGTAAGGCATCGGTAGAGGTAATCAAGATAATATTGTCCACATATAATAGAATGTAGACTAAGGACGAACCACGACGGTAGATGAACAAAGAATTATCCGACCTGCTGTGAGTGAACCAAATAGTCGAAACATAGTCAGCAAACCTTGTATACCAGGCCCGGGGAGACTGCTTAAGCCCATATAAGGACTTCTTCAATAAACAGACATGATAAGGATGATTGGGATCCCTGAATCCCAAAGGTTGATGCATATAGACTGTTTCCTTGAGATCCCCATGTAGGAAAACATTCTTTACATCTAACTGATGAATAGGCCATGCATTCGAATGAGCCAAGCTTAGTACCGTGCGAATGGTAGCCGGCTTGACCACCAGACTAAATGTCTCACCACAATCTATACCAACCTGCTGAGTCTTACCATCACCCACAAGTCGCGCCTTATGTCGAGCAAATGAACCATCAGAATTCTCCTTATGAGCAAAAATTCACATAGACCTGATAATAATAATACCAGATGGATGTGACACCAACTCCCACGTCTTATCAATAAGAGCATTATATTCATCGGTCATAGCAATTTTTCAATTCGGGTCATTTAAGGCAGACACAGGATTACGGGGTAAGGGGGATTTAGGGACATTAGAATGTAAATTAAAATGTCTTTTTGGTTTAAAAATACCCCGTTGACTACGATTGACCGGTCTATGACTCGAGGGAGAATTGGACGGATTTTGGGAATTTGCAAATTCTTGTTAGGGAGTTCTTCGTCCCTTTAACACATACACAAATTTAAATTAGTCGGGCCAATGAATTTTGATTACTGAATCATTAAAAAAACTTAATTTGATTTTAGTTCTACTTGATCAGTCAACTTAGGTAATGAATGACGTTTAAGAGTTCTTGAAGTTACAAGCCATTAAACATAATATATGTAGTGCATCTAGATAAGATCAAAGACGGTATATTATCTATTTTTAGATCTTCCTTTTATTTTTTCTGGTTGAAGTTTAAGGAAGCTAAAAATTATATATACTGTACTATTTATTTTTAGTCAAAGTTAAACAACCTTCCATCATAGAATTTTCCTCATTTTGTAGCTAACATAACTAATCAAGAGTCACTTTGGAACTAGCTAGGCAGGCTGCTTTATCATCATCAGTGTTCATTTTTGACACATCATTTTGTTATATTCCATCAAATTAATAGCCATACTTTGACTTGGATTCAGGTGTTCAGCAGGTATAATTAGTAGTTTGGGCGTTTAAATGAAAAATAATCCCACAAGTATGACGGGTCGTGTATTTATTCAGTCAATTCAAAGTAAAAATGCAACTGTCGCAGGGGATCTCTTCAATAAAGGATTCATCAGAACTCGATATCTTCGACGTGAGCAATAAATATATATATATATATATATATATCACTAAAAAATATTAATTTGTGGAGATTAAAAGTGCAATTCTTGGAGGTATCCGCTATTTGCTGACAGCTGCGAATTGTACTTTCAACCTCCATGCGAGGATGCCCCAGTGCAAAAGGTGTGAGCGATTGGCTATAGATAGCTTCAGGAGTGGTAGGTAGGTCGAATAAGTATTGGGGAGAGGTGATTAGACTGGACATGTGTTCGTTACAGCTTACCGAGGACATGATCTTAGATAGGAGGTTGTGGAGGACACGAATTAGCGTAAATGGTTAGTAGGTAGTAGAGCGTTGTGGCGTAACCATAGTATTTCTCATGTAATTTCTTATCATTCGATTTTTGTTACTATTTATTGTCTCTTGTTGTTGCTCAGCATATTATTTCTGTTTTTATTTATTATTCATTTTTTTTTCGATTTGACATGCTTTGCTATTGCTTTATTCTGAGCCGAGGATTTATCGAAAACAATCTCTCTATCTCCAATGTAGAGGTAAAGTCTGCGTATACTCTATCATCTTCAGACCTCATTTGTGAAATTATACTGAATATGTTGTTGTTGTAGTAAAATCCTCAAACAAGGAGCCATGATTAGCATTGGCACTATCATATAACAATAATAGTTACGTTGGACTAATTTCACTTTTCTCTCCTAAATTGAGATAATTGGTGAAACACACCCTTCAACATTTAAACAATTATGGACATAACCCTTAATTAGTGAGATTGTCCTATCAAACTTATAAAATGACTAGACGTGTAGCTAATTATGTATATTATGCACTTGATCTATTGAATTGCTTCTTCTAGTTATCTATGCACTTTCTAATAAAGGAGAAATACAATTATTATATAGTTCAACTATACTAAATCTGTTAACACTCAAAAATAATTTAAGTGTTTAACTAAATTCAGTGACAGCCGAACTGCTTCAGAGCCGAATTTACTCCTAGCCCTCGACTACAAGAACTTCATCGGCTACTAAGGCATCTTAGCCAAGTTGTTAGTTAGAGGTACGACTGGGACCCACTTAGATGCAGACGTCTCAACGACCAAGTCAAAAGGGTTTTCGGACCCCTAAAAGCGATAACGACCAACAACAGCTAAAAGAAAGGGCCATTATCCGAGCAAGAGGAGTAGAGGGCGAGAAAATCGGCACCACCTCCCCCATAGTCGGCCATTGAACTTAGTGGGTTACTTGATGGCTGACATGGGGGGAGATCACGTTGTACAGTTTTTTTTTCCTTTTTTGTACTATAAATAGGATCACTCTTTTTATATATGACACACAACCAATCAATTAAACAACTCAATGTTTATCTATCTTTATCATTTTACTTCATTTTATCATTTACTGTACTCAGCTGCATTCATGTTTCTTACCTCTTAGTTTACTCATAACACCGTCATAACGCTTTCTGGAGTAGTTGGGGAACCCGTTGCTGGAAATTAGAGTTCTATTTCCAGCCCAAATCGCTTAAATTAAGGAATCAGTTTGTCTCCCGATTTCGTCACCCTATAAAACGGCAGAGAACATAATTTGGGGCGAAAACAAAATCTAAGTGAATTTCTTATTTTTGCTTATAGTTAAGAAGGAATTTTAATCTTTCATATTTTTTCGAACACAAGGTCTATTTTTTGTGAATTAAAGGAGATTACTTGTGACTTAAGTCCTAAATTCCTAATCCTAAAGATGTTTATCAATACTGCGTTTGATCAAAGATGATTGGTAATTTGGTATTTGAAGTTCTAAAACAAGGAAGCTTTTATAAATTAAAAGA